>OZ038416.1:6245877-6845877 GCA_964036255.1 Caenorhabditis virilis
TAAAAATGTGTGAAAATGAGGTAAAAAATGAGGGAAAATTGAGGTAAAAATGAGGTAAAAAATGAGGGAAAAATGAGGTAAAAAATGAGGTAAAAAATGAGGGAAAATTGAGGTAAAATGAGGTAAAAAATGAGGGAAAAATGAGGTAAAAAATGAGGAAAATTGAGGTAAAATGAGGTAAAAAATGAGGAAAAATGAGGTAAAAATGAGGGAAAAATGAGGTAAAAATGAGGTAAAAATGTGTGAAAATGAGGTAAAAAATGAGGTAAAAAGTGAGGGAAAATTGAGGTAAAATGAGGTAAAAAATGAGGGAAAAATGAGGTAAAAATGAGGTAAAAATGTGTGAAAATGAGGTAAAAAATGAGGGAAAATTGAGGTAAAAATGAGGTAAAAAATGAGGGAAAAATGAGGTAAAAAATGAGGTAAAAAATGAGGGAAAATTGAGGTAAAATGAGGTAAAAAATGAGGGAAAAATGAGGTAAAAATGTGTGAAAATGAGGTAAAAATGAGGTAAAAAGTGAGGGAAAAATGAGGTAAAAATGAGGGAAAATTGAGGTAAAAATGAGGTAAAAATGTGTGAAAATGAGGTAAAAATGAGGGAAAAATGAGGTAAAAATGAGGGAAAAATGAGGTAAAAATGAGGTAAAAATGTGTGAAAATGAGGTAAAAAATGAGGGAAAATTGAGGTACAATGAGGTAAAAAATGAGGGAAAAATGAGGTAAAAATGAGGTAAAAATGTGTGAAAATGAGGTAAAAAATGAGGGAAAATTGAGGTAAAATGAGGGAAAATTGAGGTAAAATGAGGTAAAAAATGAGGGAAAAATGAGGTAAAAATGTGTGAAAATGAGGTAAAAAATGAGGGAAAATTGAGGTAAAATGAGGTAAAAAATGAGGGAAAAATGAGGTAAAAAATGAGGGAAAATGAGGTAAAATGAGGTAAAAAATGAGGGAAAAAATGAGGTAAAAATGAGGGAAAAATGAGGTAAAAATGAGGTAAAAATGTGTGAAAATGAGGTAAAAATGTGTGAAAATGAGGTAAAAATGAGGGAAAATTGAGGTACAATGAGGTAAAAATGAGGGAAAATGAGGTAAAAATGAGGTAAAAATGTGTGAAAATGAGGTAAAAAATGAGGGAAAATGAGGTAAAATGAGGGAAAATGAGGTAAAATGAGGTAAAAAATGAGGGAAAATTGAGGTAAAAATGTGTGAAAATGAGGTAAAAAATGAGGGAAAATTGAGGTAAAATGAGGGAAAAATGAGGTAAAAATGAGGGAAAAATGAGGTAAAAATGAGTTAAAAATGTGTGAAAATGAGGTAAAAAATGAGGGAAAATTGAGGTACAATGAGGTAAAAAATGAGGGAAAATGAGGTAAAAATGAGGTAAAAATGTGTGAAAATGAGGTAAAAATGAGGGAAAATTGAGGTAAAATGAGGTAAAAATGAGGGAAAATGAGGTAAAAATGAGGGAAAATGAGGTAAAAATGAGGTAAAAATGTGTGAAAATGAGGTAAAAATGAGGTAAAAGTGAGGAAAATGAGGTAAAAATGAGGGAAAATTGAGGTAAAAATGAGGTAAAAATGTGTGAAAATGAGGTAAAAAATGAGGTAAAAAGTGAGGGAAAATTGAGGTAAAATGAGGTAAAAAATGAGGGAAAAATGAGGTAAAAATGAGGTAAAAATGTGTGAAAATGAGGTAAAAAATGAGGGAAAATTGAGGTAAAAATGTGTGAAAATGAGGTAAAAAATGAGGGAAAATTGAGGTAAAATGAGGGAAAAATGAGGTAAAAATGAGGGAAAAATGAGGTAAAAATGAGTTAAAAATGTGTGAAAATGAGGTAAAAATGAGGGAAAATTGAGGTACAATGAGGTAAAAAATGAGGGAAAAATGAGGTAAAAATGAGGTAAAAATGTGTGAAAATGAGGTAAAAATGAGGGAAAATTGAGGTAAAATGAGGTAAAAATGAGGGAAAAATGAGGTAAAAATGAGGGAAAAATGAGGTAAAAATGAGGTAAAATGTGTGAAAATGAGGTAAAAAATGAGGTAAAAAGTGAGGGAAAATTGAGGTAAAATGAGGTAAAAATTGAGGGAAAAATGAGGTAAAAATGTGTGAAAATGAGGTAAAAAATGAGGTAAAAGTGAGGGAAAAATGAGGTAAAAATGAGGGAAAAATTGAGGTAAAAATGAGGTAAAAATGTGTGAAAATGAGGTAAAAAATGAGGTAAAAAGTGAGGAAAATTGAGGTAAAATGAGGTAAAAATGAGGGAAAAATGAGGTAAAAATGAGGGAAAAATGAGGTAAAATGAGGTAAAAATGTGTGAAAATGAGGTAAAAATGAGGTAAAAAGTGAGGGAAAATTGAGGTAAAATGAGGTAAAAAATGAGGGAAAAATGAGGTAAAAATGTGTGAAAATGAGGTAAAAATGAGGTAAAAAGTGAGGGAAAAATGAGGTAAAAATGAGGAAAATTGAGGTAAAAATGAGGTAAAAATGTGTGAAAATGAGGTAAAAATGAGGTAAAAAGTGAGGGAAAATTGAGGTAAAATGAGGTAAAAAATGAGGGAAAAATGAGGTAAAAATGAGGTAAAAATGTGTGAAAATGAGGTAAAAAATGAGGGAAAATTGAGGTAAAATGAGGTAAAAAATGAGGAAAAATGAGGTAAAAAATGAGGTAAAAATGAGGGAAAATTGAGGTAAAATGAGGTAAAAATGAGGGAAAAATGAGGTAAAAATGAGGTAAAAATGAGGTATAAATGAGTAAAAATGAGGTATAATGTGTGAAAATGAGGTAAAAAGGTATAATGTGTGAAAATGAGGTAAAAATGAGGGAAAATGAGGTAAATTGAGGGTAAAGAAATGAGGTAAAAATGAGGTAAAATGAGGTAAAATGAGGTAAAATGAGGGAAAAATGAGGTAAAAATGAGGTATAAATGTGTGAAAATGAGGTAAAAAATGAGGGAAAATGAGGTAAAATGAGGTAAAAAATGAGGGAAAAATGAGGTAAAAATGAGGTAAAAATGAGGTAAAAAATGAGGTAAAAAGTGAGGAAAATTGAGGTAAAATGAGGTAAAAATGAGGGAAAAATGAGGTAAAATGTGTGAAAATGAGGTAAAAATGAGGGAAAAATGAGGTAAAATGAGGTAAAATGAGGGAAAAATGAGGTAAAAATGAGGTAAAATGTGTGAAAATGAGGTAAAAAAGAGGGAAATTGAGGTAAAATGAGGGAAAAATGAGGTAAAAATGAGGGAAAATGAGGTAAAAATGAGGTAAAAATGTGTGAAAATGAGGTAAAAATGAGGGAAAAATGAGGGAAAAATGAGGTAAAAATGAGGGAAAATGAGGTAAAAATGAGGTAAAAAATGTGTGAAAATGAGGTAAAAAATGAGGGAAAATTGAGGTAAAATGTGTGAAAATGAGGTAAAAATGAGGGAAAATTGAGGTAAAAATGAGGTAAAAATGTGTGAAAATGAGGTAAAAAATGAGGGAAAATTGAGGTAAAATGAGGTAAAATGAGGGAAAAATGAGGTAAAAATGAGGTAAAATGTGTGAAAATGAGGTAAAAATGAGGGAAAATTGAGGTAAAAATGAGGTAAAAATGTGTGAAAATGAGGTAAAAAATGAGGGAAAATTGAGGTAAAATGAGGTAAAAAATGAGGGAAAAATGAGGTAAAAATGAGGTAAAAATGTGTGAAAATGAGGTAAAAAATGAGGGAAAAATGAGGTAAAATGAGGTAAAAATGTGTGAAAATGAGGGAAAAATGAGGTAAAAATGTGTGAAAATGAGGTAAAAATGAGGGAAAATTGAGGTAAAAATGAGGTAAAAATGAGGGAAAATTGAGGTAAAATGAGGTAAAAATGAGGTAAAATGAGGTAAAAATGTGTGAAAATGAGGTAAAAATGAGGGAAATTGAGGTAAAAATGAGGGAAAAATGAGGTAAAATGAGGTAAAATGTGTGAAAATGAGGTAAAAAATGAGGGAAATTGAGGTACAATGAGGTAAAAAATGAGGGAAAATGAGGTAAAATGAGGTAAAAATGAGGTAAAATGAGTGAAATGAGGTAAAAAATGAGGGAAAATTGAGGTACAATGAGGTAAAAATGAGGGAAAAATGAGGTAAAATGAGGTAAAAATGTGTGAAAATGAGGTAAAAAATGAGGAAAATTGAGGTAAAAATGAGGTAAAAATGAGGGAAAATGAGGTAAAAATGAGGTAAAATGTGTGAAATGAGGGTAAAATGTGAAATGAGGTAAAAATGAGGGAAATTGAGGTAAAAATGAGGTAAAAATGAGGGAAAAATGAGGTAAAATGTGTGAAAATGAGGTAAAAAATGAGGGAAAATTGAGGTAAAATGAGGTAAAATGAGGGAAAATTGAGGTAAAATGAGGTAAAAATGAGGGAAAATGAGGTAAAAATGTGTGAAAATGAGGTAAAAATGAGGGAAAAATGAGGTAAAAATGTGTGAAAATGAGGTAAAAAATGAGGGAAAAATGAGGGAAAATTGAGGTAAAATGAGGTAAAAATGAGGGAAAATGAGGTAAAATGTGTGAAAATGAGGTAAAAAATGAGGGAAAATGAGGTAAATGTGTGAAAATGAGGTAAAAATGAGGGAAAATGAGGTAAAAATGAGGGAAAATAAGGTAAAATGAGGTAAAATGAGGTAAAATGAGGGAAAATGAGGTAAAATGAGGGAAAAATGAGGTAAAAATGAGGTATAAATGTGTGAAAATGAGGTAAAAAATGAGGGAAAAATGAGGTAAAATGAGGTAAAAATGAGGGAAAAATGAGGTAAAATGAGGTAAAAATGAGGTAAAAATGAGGTAAAAGTGAGGGAAAATTGAGGTAAAATGAGGTAAAAAATGAGGGAAAATGAGGTAAAATGTGTAATGAGGTAAAAATGAGGGAAAATTGAGGTAAAATGAGGTAAAAATGTGTGAAAATGAGGTAAAAATGAGGGAAAAATGAGGTAAAATGAGGTAAAAAATGAGGGAAAAATGAGGTAAAAATGTGTGAAATGAGGTGAAAATGAGGGAAATTGAGTAAAATGAGGTAAAAAATGAGGGAAAAATGAGGTAAAATGAGGTAAAAATGTGTGAAAATGAGGTAAAAATGAGGGAAAATGAGGTAAAATGAGGTAAAAAATGAGGGAAAAATGAGGTAAAAAATGAGGTAAAAATGAGGGAAAATTGAGTAAAATGAGGTAAAAATGAGGGAAAATTGAGGTAAAATGAGGTAAAAATGAGGAAAAATGAGGTAAAAATGAGGTAAAAATGTGTGAAAATGAGGTAAAAAATGAGGGAAAATTGAGGTAAAATGAGGTAAAAATGAGGGAAAAATGAGGTAAAAAATGAGGTAAAAAATGAGGGAAAATTGAGGTAAAATGAGGTAAAAAATGAGGGAAAATGAGGTAAAAATGTGTGAAAATGAGGTGAAAAATGAGGGAAAATTGAGGTAAAATGAGGTAAAAATGAGTGAAAAATGAGGTAAAAATGAGGGAAAAATGAGGTAAAAATGTGTGAAAATGAGGTAAAAATGAGGGAAAATTGAGGTAAAATGAGGTAAAAAATGAGGGAAAAATGAGGTAAAAATGAGGGAAAAATGAGGTAAAAATGAGGTAAAAATGTGTGAAAATGAGGTAAAAAATGAGGGAAAATTGAGGTAAAATGAGGTAAAAAATGAGGGAAAAATGAGGTAAAAATGAGGTAAAAATGTGTGAAAATGAGGTAAAAAATGAGGGAAAATTGAGGTAAAATGAGGTAAAAAATGAGGGAAAAATGAGGTAAAATGTGTGAAAATGAGGTAAAAAATGAGGGAAAATTGAGGTAAAAATGAGGTAAAAATGTGTGAAAATGAGGTAAAAAATGAGGTAAAAAGTGAGGAAAAATGAGGTAAAAATGAGGTAAAAATGTGTGAAAATGAGGTAAAAAATGAGGGAAAATTGAGGTAAAAATGAGGTAAAAATGAGGTAAAAAATGAGGGAAAATTGAGGTAAAATGAGGTAAAAAATGAGGGAAAAATGAGGTAAAAATGAGGTAAAAATGTGTGAAAATGAGGTAAAAAATGAGGGAAAATTGAGGTAAAAATGAGGTAAAAAATGAGGTAAAAAATGAGGGAAAATTGAGGTAAAATGAGGTAAAAAATGAGGGAAAAATGAGGTAAAAATGTGTGAAAATGAGGTAAAAAATGAGGGAAAAATGAGGTAAAAATGAGGTAAAAATGTGTGAAAATGAGGTAAAAAATGAGGTAAAAAGTGAGGGAAAATTGAGGTAAAATGAGGTAAAAAATGAGGGAAAAATGAGGTAAAAATGAGTTAAAAATGTGTGAAAATGAGGTAAAAAATGAGGGAAAAATGAGGTAAAAATGAGGTAAAAATGTGTGAAAATGAGGTAAAAAATGAGGGAAAATTGAGGTAAAATGAGGTAAAAAATGAGGGAAAAATGAGGTAAAAATGAGGGAAAAATGAGGTAAAAATGAGGTAAAAATGTGTGAAAATGAGGTAAAAAATGAGGTAAAAAGTGAGGGAAAATTGAGGTAAAATGAGGTAAAAAATGAGGGAAAAATGAGGTAAAAATGTGTGAAAATGAGGTAAAAAATGAGGTAAAAAGTGAGGGAAAAATGAGGTAAAAATGAGGGAAAATTGAGGTAAAAATGAGGTAAAAATGTGTGAAAATGAGGTAAAAAATGAGGTAAAAAGTGAGGGAAAATTGAGGTAAAATGAGGGAAAAATGAGGTAAAAATGAGGGAAAAATGAGGTAAAAATGAGTGAAAATGAGGTGAAAAATGAGGGAAAATTGAGGTAAAATGAGGTAAAAAATGAGGGAAAAATGAGGTAAAAATGAGGGAAAAATGAGGTAAAAATGTGTGAAAATGAGGTAAAAAATGAGGGAAAATTGAGGTAAAATGAGGTAAAAAATGAGGGAAAAATGAGGTAAAAATGAGGGAAAAATGAGGTAAAAATGAGGTAAAAATGTGTGAAAATGAGGTAAAAAATGAGGGAAAATTGAGGTAAAATGAGGTAAAAAATGAGGGAAAAATGAGGTAAAAATGAGGTAAAAATGTGTGAAAATGAGGTAAAAAATGAGGGAAAATTGAGGTAAAATGAGGTAAAAAATGAGGGAAAAATGAGGTAAAAATGTGTGAAAATGAGGTAAAAAATGAGGGAAAATTGAGGTAAAAATGAGGTAAAAATGTGTGAAAATGAGGTAAAAAATGAGGTAAAAAGTGAGGGAAAAATGAGGTAAAAATGAGGTAAAAATGTGTGAAAATGAGGTAAAAAATGAGGGAAAATTGAGGTAAAAATGAGGTAAAAAATGAGGTAAAAATGAGGGAAAATTGAGGTAAAATGAGGTAAAAAATGAGGGAAAAATGAGGTAAAAATGAGGTAAAAATGTGTGAAAATGAGGTAAAAAATGAGGGAAAATTGAGGTAAAAATGAGGTAAAAAATGAGGTAAAAAATGAGGGAAAATTGAGGTAAAATGAGGTAAAAAATGAGGGAAAAATGAGGTAAAAATGTGTGAAAATGAGGTAAAAAATGAGGGAAAAATGAGGTAAAAATGAGGTAAAAATGTGTGAAAATGAGGTAAAAAATGAGGTAAAAAGTGAGGGAAAATTGAGGTAAAATGAGGTAAAAAATGAGGGAAAAATGAGGTAAAAATGAGTTAAAAATGTGTGAAAATGAGGTAAAAAATGAGGGAAAAATGAGGTAAAAATGAGGTAAAAATGTGTGAAAATGAGGTAAAAAATGAGGGAAAATTGAGGTAAAATGAGGTAAAAAATGAGGGAAAAATGAGGTAAAAATGAGGGAAAAATGAGGTAAAAATGAGGTAAAAATGTGTGAAAATGAGGTAAAAAATGAGGTAAAAAGTGAGGGAAAATTGAGGTAAAATGAGGTAAAAAATGAGGGAAAAATGAGGTAAAAATGTGTGAAAATGAGGTAAAAAATGAGGTAAAAAGTGAGGGAAAATTGAGGTAAAAATGAGGGAAAATTGAGGTAAAAATGAGGTAAAAATGTGTGAAAATGAGGTAAAAAATGAGGTAAAAAGTGAGGGAAAATTGAGGTAAAATGAGGGAAAAATGAGGTAAAAATGAGGGAAAAATGAGGTAAAAATGAGTTAAAAATGTGTGAAAATGAGGTAAAAAATGAGGGAAAATTGAGGTACAATGAGGTAAAAAATGAGGGAAAAATGAGGTAAAAATGAGGGAAAAATGAGGTAAAAATGAGGTAAAAATGTGTGAAAATGAGGTAAAAAATGAGGGAAAATTGAGGTAAAATGAGGTAAAAAATGAGGGAAAAATGAGGTAAAAATGAGGGAAAAATTAGGTAAAAATGAGGTAAAAATGTGTGAAAATGAGGTAAAAAATGAGGTAAAAAGTGAGGGAAAATTGAGGTAAAATGAGGTAAAAAATGAGGGAAAAATGAGGTAAAAATGTGTGAAAATGAGGTAAAAAATGAGGTAAAAAGTGAGGGAAAAATGAGGTAAAAATGAGGGAAAATTGAGGTAAAAATGTGTGAAAATGAGGTAAAAAATGAGGTAAAAAGTGAGGGAAAATTGAGGTAAAATGAGGTAAAAAATGAGGGAAAAATGAGGTAAAAATGAGGGAAAAATGAGGTAAAAATGAGGTAAAAATGTGTGAAAATGAGGTAAAAAATGAGGTAAAAAGTGAGGGAAAATTGAGGTAAAATGAGGTAAAAAATGAGGGAAAAATGAGGTAAAAATGTGTGAAAATGAGGTAAAAAATGAGGTAAAAAGTGAGGGAAAAATGAGGTAAAAATGAGGGAAAATTGAGGTAAAAATGAGGTAAAAATGTGTGAAAATGAGGTAAAAAATGAGGGAAAATTGAGGTAAAATGAGGTAAAAAATGAGGGAAAAATGAGGTAAAAATGAGGGAAAAATTAGGTAAAAATGAGGTAAAAATGTGTGAAAATGAGGTAAAAAATGAGGTAAAAAGTGAGGGAAAATTGAGGTAAAATGAGGTAAAAAATGAGGGAAAAATGAGGTAAAAATGTGTGAAAATGAGGTAAAAAATGAGGTAAAAAGTGAGGGAAAAATGAGGTAAAAATGAGGGAAAATTGAGGTAAAAATGTGTGAAAATGAGGTAAAAAATGAGGTAAAAAGTGAGGGAAAATTGAGGTAAAATGAGGTAAAAAATGAGGGAAAAATGAGGTAAAAATGAGGGAAAAATGAGGTAAAAATGAGGTAAAAATGTGTGAAAATGAGGTAAAAAATGAGGTAAAAAGTGAGGGAAAATTGAGGTAAAATGAGGTAAAAAATGAGGGAAAAATGAGGTAAAAATGTGTGAAAATGAGGTAAAAAATGAGGTAAAAAGTGAGGGAAAAATGAGGTAAAAATGAGGGAAAAATGAGGTAAAAATGTGTGAAAATGAGGTAAAAAATGAGGTAAAAAGTGAGGGAAAATTGAGGTAAAATGAGGTAAAAAATGAGGGAAAAATGAGGTAAAAATGAGGGAAAAATGAGGTAAAAATGAGGTAAAAATGTGTGAAAATGAGGTAAAAAATGAGGTAAAAAGTGAGGGAAAATTGAGGTAAAATGAGGTAAAAAATGAGGGAAAAATGAGGTAAAAATGTGTGAAAATGAGGTAAAAAATGAGGTAAAAAGTGAGGGAAAAATGAGGTAAAAATGAGGGAAAATTGAGGTAAAAATGAGGTAAAAATGTGTGAAAATGAGGTAAAAAATGAGGTAAAAAGTGAGGGAAAATTGAGGTAAAATGAGGTAAAAAATGAGGGAAAAATGAGGTAAAAATGAGGTAAAAATGTGTGAAAATGAGGTAAAAAATGAGGGAAAATTGAGGTAAAAATGTGTGAAAATGAGGTAAAAAATGAGGGAAAATTGAGGTAAAATGAGGGAAAAATGAGGTAAAAATGAGGGAAAAATGAGGTAAAAATGAGTTAAAAATGTGTGAAAATGAGGTAAAAAATGAGGGAAAATTGAGGTACAATGAGGTAAAAAATGAGGGAAAAATGAGGTAAAAATGAGGTAAAAATGTGTGAAAATGAGGTAAAAAATGAGGGAAAATTGAGGTAAAATGAGGTAAAAAATGAGGGAAAAATGAGGTAAAAATGAGGGAAAAATGAGGTAAAAATGAGGTAAAAATGTGTGAAAATGAGGTAAAAAATGAGGTAAAAAGTGAGGGAAAATTGAGGTAAAATGAGGTAAAAAATGAGGGAAAAATGAGGTAAAAATGTGTGAAAATGAGGTAAAAAATGAGGTAAAAAGTGAGGGAAAAATGAGGTAAAAATGAGGGAAAATTGAGGTAAAAATGAGGTAAAAATGTGTGAAAATGAGGTAAAAAATGAGGTAAAAAGTGAGGGAAAATTGAGGTAAAATGAGGTAAAAAATGAGGGAAAAATGAGGTAAAAATGAGGGAAAAATGAGGTAAAAATGAGGTAAAAATGTGTGAAAATGAGGTAAAAAATGAGGTAAAAAGTGAGGGAAAATTGAGGTAAAATGAGGTAAAAAATGAGGGAAAAATGAGGTAAAAATGTGTGAAAATGAGGTAAAAAATGAGGTAAAAAGTGAGGGAAAAATGAGGTAAAAATGAGGGAAAATTGAGGTAAAAATGAGGTAAAAATGTGTGAAAATGAGGTAAAAAATGAGGTAAAAAGTGAGGGAAAATTGAGGTAAAATGAGGTAAAAAATGAGGGAAAAATGAGGTAAAAATGAGGTAAAAATGTGTGAAAATGAGGTAAAAAATGAGGGAAAATTGAGGTAAAAATGAGGTAAAAAATGAGGGAAAAATGAGGTAAAAAATGAGGTAAAAAAATGAGGGAAAATTGAGGTAAAATGAGGTAAAAAATGAGGGAAAAATGAGGTAAAAATGAGGGAAAAATGAGGTAAAAATGAGGTAAAAAATGAGGGAAAAATGAGGTAAAAATGAGGGAAAAATGAGGTAAAAATGAGGTAAAAAATGAGGGAAAATTGAGGTAAAATGAGGTAAAAAATGAGGGAAAAATGAGGTAAAAATGAGGGAAAAATGAGGGAAAAATGAGGTAAAAATGAGGTAAAAAATGAGGGAAAATTGAGGTAAAATGAGGTAAAAAATGAGGGAAAAATGAGGTAAAAATGAGGGAAAAATGAGGTAAAAATGAGGTAAAAATGTGTGAAAATGAGGTAAAAAATGAGGTAAAAAGTGAGGGAAAATTGAGGTAAAATGAGGTAAAAAATGAGGGAAAAATGAGGTAAAAATGAGGTAAAAATGTGTGAAAATGAGGTAAAAAATGAGGGAAAATTGAGGTAAAAATGAGGTAAAAAATGAGGGAAAAATGAGGTAAAAAATGAGGTAAAAAATGAGGGAAAATTGAGGTAAAATGAGGTAAAAAATGAGGGAAAAATGAGGTAAAAAATGAGGGAAAATTGAGGTAAAATGAGGTAAAAAATGAGGGAAAAATGAGGTAAAAATGAGGGAAAAATGAGGTAAAAATGAGGTAAAAATGTGTGAAAATGAGGTAAAAAATGAGGTAAAAAGTGAGGGAAAATTGAGGTAAAATGAGGTAAAAAATGAGGGAAAAATGAGGTAAAAATGTGTGAAAATGAGGTAAAAAATGAGGTAAAAAGTGAGGGAAAAATGAGGTAAAAATGAGGGAAAATTGAGGTAAAAATGAGGTAAAAATGTGTGAAAATGAGGTAAAAAATGAGGTAAAAAATGAGGGAAAAATGAGGTAAAAATGAGGGAAAAATGAGGTAAAAATGAGGTAAAAATGTGTGAAAATGAGGTAAAAAATGAGGTAAAAAGTGAGGGAAAATTGAGGTAAAATGAGGTAAAAAATGAGGTAATAATGAGGTAAAAATGTGTGAAAATGAGGTAAAAAATGAGGTAAAAAGTGAGGGAAAAATGAGGTAAAAATGAGGGAAAATTGAGGTAAAAATGAGGTAAAAATGTGTGAAAATGAGGTAAAAAATGAGGTAAAAAGTGAGGGAAAATTGAGGTAAAATGAGGTAAAAAATGAGGGAAAAATGAGGTAAAAATGAGGTAAAAATGTGTGAAATGAGGTAAAAAATGAGGGAAAATTGAGGTAAAAATGAGGTAAAAAATGAGGGAAAAATGAGGTAAAAAATGAGGTAAAAAATGAGGGAAAATTGAGGTAAAATGAGGTAAAAAATGAGGGAAAAATGAGGTAAAAATGTGTGAAAATGAGGTAAAAAATGAGGGAAAAATGAGGTAAAAATGAGGTAAAAATGTGTGAAAATGAGGTAAAAAATGAGGGAAAATTGAGGTAAAATGAGGGAAAAATGAGGTAAAAATGAGGGAAAAATGAGGTAAAAATGAGTTAAAAATGTGTGAAAATGAGGTAAAAAATGAGGGAAAATTGAGGTACAATGAGGTAAAAAATGAGGGAAAAATGAGGTAAAAATGAGGTAAAAATGTGTGAAAATGAGGTAAAAAATGAGGGAAAATTGAGGTAAAATGAGGTAAAAAATGAGGGAAAAATGAGGTAAAAATGAGGGAAAAATGAGGTAAAAATGAGTTAAAAATGTGTGAAAATGAGGTAAAAAATGAGGGAAAATTGAGGTACAATGAGGTAAAAAATGAGGGAAAAATGAGGTAAAAATGAGGTAAAAATGTGTGAAAATGAGGTAAAAAATGAGGGAAAATTGAGGTAAAATGAGGTAAAAAATGAGGGAAAAATGAGGTAAAAATGTGTGAAAATAAGGTAAAAAATGAGGGAAAATTGAGGTAAAATGAGGTAAAAAATGAGGGAAAAATGAGGTAAAAATGAGGGAAAAATGAGGTAAAAAATGAGGGAAAATTGAGGTAAAATGAGGTAAAAAATGAGGGAAAAATGAGGTAAAAATGAGGGAAAAATGAGGTAAAAATGAGGTAAAAATGTGTGAAAATGAGGTAAAAAATGAGGGAAAATTGAGGTAAAATGAGGTAAAAAATGAGGGAAAAATGAGGTAAAAATGTGTGAAAATGAGGTAAAAAATGAGGGAAAATTGAGGTAAAATGAGGTAAAAAATGAGGGAAAAATGAGGTAAAAATGAGGGAAAAATGAGGTAAAAATGAGGTAAAAATGTGTGAAAATGAGGTAAAAAATGAGGGAAAATTGAGGTAAAATGAGGTAAAAAATGAGGGAAAATTGAGGTAAAATGAGGTAAAAAATGAGGGAAAAATGAGGTAAAAATGAGGGAAAAATGAGGTAAAAATGAGGTAAAAAATGAGGGAAAAATGAGGTAAAAATGAGGGAAAAATGAGGTAAAAATGAGGTAAAAATGTGTGAAAATGAGGTAAAAAATGAGGGAAAATTGAGGTAAAATGAGGTAAAAAATGAGGGAAAATTGAGGTAAAATGAGGTAAAAAATGAGGGAAAAATGAGGTAAAATGAGGTAAAAATGTGTGAAAATGAGGTAAAAAATGAGGGAAAATTGAGGTAAAATGAGGTAAAAAATGAGGGAAAATTGAGGTAAAATGAGGTAAAAAATGAGGGAAAAATGAGGTAAAAATGAGGGAAAAATGAGGTAAAAATGAGGGAAAAATGAGGTAAAAATGAGGTAAAAATGTGTGAAAATGAGGTAAAAAATGAGGGAAAATTGAGGTAAAATGAGGTAAAAAATGAGGGAAAAATGAGGTAAAAATGAGGGAAAAATGAGGTAAAAATGAGGTTAAAATGTGTGAAAATGAGGTAAAAAATGAGGGAAAATTGAGGTAAAATGAGGTAAAAAATGAGGGAAAAATGAGGTAAAAATGTGTGAAAATGAGGTAAAAAATGAGGGAAAATTGAGGTAAAATGAGGTAAAAAATGAGGGAAAAATGAGGTAAAAATGAGGGAAAAATGAGGTAAAAATGAGGTAAAAAATGAGGGAAAAATGAGGTAAAAATGAGGTAAAAATGTGTGAAAATGAGGTAAAAAATGAGGGAAAATTGAGGTAAAATGAGGTAAAAAATGAGGTAAAATTGAGGTAAAATGAGGTAAAAAATGAGGGAAAAATGAGGTAAAAATGTGTGAAAATGAGGTAAAAAATGAGGGAAAATTGAGGTAAAATGAGGTAAAAAATGAGGGAAAAATGAGGTAAAAATGAGGGAAAAATGAGGTAAAAATGAGGTAAAAATGTGTGAAAATGAGGTAAAAAATTAGGGAAAATTGAGGTAAAATGAGGTAAAAAATGAGGGAAAAATGAGGTAAAAATGAGGGAAAAATGAGGTAAAAATGAGGTAAAAATGTGTGAAAATGAGGTAAAAAATGAGGGAAAATTGAGGTAAAATGAGGTAAAAAATGAGGGAAAAATGAGGTAAAAATGAGGTAAAAATGTGTGAAAATGAGGTAAAAAATGAGGGAAAATTGAGGTAAAATGAGGTAAAAAATGAGGGAAAAATGAGGGAAAAATGAGGGAAAATTGAGGTAAAAATGAGGTAAAAATGTGTGAAAATGAGGGAAAAATAAGGTAAAAATGAGGGAAAAATGAGGGAAAATTGAGGTAAAAATGAGGTAAAAATGTGTGAAAATGAGGTAAAAAATGAGGGAAAATTGAGGTAAAATGAGGGAAAATTGAGGAAAAATGAGGGAAAATTGAGGTAAAAATGAGGGAAAAATGTGTGAAAATGAGGTAAAAATGAGGGAAAATTGAGGGAAAAATGAGGGAAAAATGAGGGAAAAATGAGGGAAAAATGAGGTAAAAATGAGGGAAAAATGAGGGAAAATTGAGGTAAAAATGAGGTAAAAATGTGTGAAAATGAGGTAAAAAATGAGGGAAAATTGAGGTAAAATGAGGGAAAATTGAGGAAAAATGAGGGAAAATTGAGGTAAAAATGAGGGAAAAATGTGTGAAAATGAGGTAAAAATGAGGGAAAATTGAGGAAAAATGAGGGAAAAATGAGGGAAAAATGAGGGAAAAATGAGGTAAAAATGAGGGAAAAATGAGGGAAAATTGAGGTAAAAATGAGGTAAAAATGTGTGAAAATGAGGTAAAAATGAGGGAAAATTGAGGTAAAATGAGGGAAAAATGAGGTAAAAATGAGGGAAAAATGAGGGAAAATTGAGGTAAAAATGAGGTAAAAATGTGTGAAAATGAGGTAAAAAATGAGGGAAAATTGAGGTAAAATGAGGGAAAATTGAGGAAAAATGAGGGAAAATTGAGGTAAAAATGAGGGAAAAATGTGTGAAAATGAGGTAAAAATGAGGGAAAATTGAGGAAAAATGAGGGAAAAATGAGGGAAAATTGAGGTAAAAATGAGGTAAAAATGTGTGAAAATGAGGTAAAAAATGAGGGAATAATGAGGTAAAATGAGGTAAAAATGAGGGAAAAATGAGGTAAAAATGAGGGAAAAATGAGGTAAAAATGAGGGAAAAATGAGGTAAAAATGTGTGAAAATGAGGTAAAAATGAGGGAAAAATGAGGGAAAATTGAGGTAAAAATGAGGTAAAAATGTGTGAAAATGAGGTAAAAAATGAGGGAATAATGAGGTAAAAATGAGGGAAAAATGAGGTAAAAATGAGGGAAAAATGAGGTAAAAATGAGGGAAAAATGAGGTAAAAATGTGTGAAAATGAGGTAAAAATGAGGGAATAATGAGGTAAAATGAGGTAAATATGAGGGAAAATTGAGGTAAAAATGAGGGAAAAATGAGGTAAAAATGAGGGAAAAATGAGGTAAAAATGAGGGAAAAATGAGGTAAAAAATGAGGGAAAAATGAGGTAAAAATGAGGGAAAAATGAGGTAAAAATGAGGTAAAAATGAGGTAAAATGAGGTAAAAATGAGGGAAAAATGAGGTAAAAATGAGGGAAAAATGAGGTAAAAATGAGGTAAAATGAGGTAAAAATGAGGGAAAAATGAGGTAAAAATGAGGGAAAAATGAGGTAAAAATGAGGGAAAAATGAGGTAAAAAATGAGGGAAAATTGAGGTAAAATGGGGGAAAAATGAGGGAAAAATGTGTGAAAATGAGGTAAAAATGAGGGAAAAATGAGGTAAAAATGTGTGAAAATGAGGTAAAAATGAGGGAAAAATGAGGTAAAAATGTGTGAAAATGAGGTAAAAAATGAGGGAAAAATGAGGGAAAAATGAGGGAAAAATGAGGTAAAAATGTGTGAAAATGAGGTAAAAATGAGGGAAAAATGAGGTAAAAATGTGTGAAAATTAGGTAAAAAATGAGGGAATAATGAGGTAAAATGAGGTAAATATGAGGGAAAATTGAGGAAAAATGAGGTAAAAATGAGGGAAAAATGAGGTAAAATGAGGTAAATATGAGGGAAAATTGAGGAAAAATGAGGGAAAAATGAGGGAAAAATGAGGGAAAAATGAGGTAAAAATGTGTGAAAATGAGGTAAAAAATGAGGGAAAAATGAGGGAAAAATGAGGGAAAAATGAGGTAAAAATGTGTGAAAATGAGGTAAAAATGAGGGAAAAATGAGGTAAAAATGTGTGAAAATGAGGTAAAAAATGAGGGAATAATGAGGTAAAATGAGGTAAATATGAGGGAAAATTGAGGAAAAATGAGGGAAAAATGAGGGAAAAATGAGGGAAAAATGAGGGAAAAATGAGGTAAAAATGAGGTAAAAATGTGTGAAAATGAGGTAAAAAATGAGGGAATAATGAGGTAAAAATGAGGGAAAAATGAGGTAAAAATGAGGGAAAAATGAGGTAAAAATGAGGGAAAAATGAGGTAAAAATGTGTGAAAATGAGGTAAAAATGAGGGAATAATGAGGTAAAATGAGGTAAAAATGAGGGAAAAATGAGGTAAAAATGAGGGAAAAATGAGGTAAAAATGAGGGAAAAATGAGGTAAAAAATGAGGGAAAATTGAGGTAAAATGGGGGAAAAATGAGGGAAAAATGTGTGAAAATGAGGTAAAAATGAGGGAAAAATGAGGGAAAAATGAGGGAAAAATGAGGGAATAATGAGGTAAAATGAGGTAAAAATGAGGGAAAAATGAGGTAAAAATGAGGGAAAAATGAGGTAAAAATGAGGGAAAAATGAGGTAAAAAATGAGGGAAAATTGAGGTAAAATGGGGGAAAAATGAGGGAAAAATGTGTGAAAATGAGGTAAAAATGAGGGAAAAATGAGGTAAAAATGAGGGAAAAATGAGGTAAAAATGTGTGAAAATGAGGTAAAAATGAGGGAAAAATGAGGGAAAATTGAGGTAAAAATGAGGTAAAAATGTGTGAAAATGAGGTAAAAAATGAGGGAATAATGAGGTAAAAATGAGGGAAAAATGAGGTAAAAATGAGGGAAAAATGAGGTAAAAATGAGGGAAAAATGAGGGAAAATTGAGGTAAAAATGAGGTAAAAATGTGTGAAAATGAGGTAAAAAATGAGGGAAAATTGAGGTAAAATGAGGGAAAAATGAGGTAAAAATGAGGGAAAAATGAGGGAAAATTGAGGTAAAAATGAGGTAAAAATGTGTGAAAATGAGGTAAAAAATGAGGGAAAATTGAGGAAAAATGAGGGAAAATTGAGGTAAAAATGAGGGAAAAATGTGTGAAAATGAGGTAAAAATGAGGGAAAATTGAGGAAAAATGAGGGAAAAATGAGGGAAAATTGAGGTAAAAATGAGGTAAAAATGTGTGAAAATGAGGTAAAAAATGAGGGAAAATTGAGGAAAAATGAGGGAAAATTGAGGTAAAAATGAGGGAAAAATGTGTGAAAATGAGGTAAAAATGAGGGAAAATTGAGGAAAAATGAGGGAAAAATGAGGGAAAATTGAGGTAAAAATGAGGTAAAAATGTGTGAAAATGAGGTAAAAAATGAGGGAAAATTGAGGAAAAATGAGGGAAAATTGAGGTAAAAATGAGGGAAAAATGTGTGAAAATGAGGTAAAAATGAGGGAAAATTGAGGAAAAATGAGGGAAAAATGAGGGAAAATTGAGGTAAAAATGAGGTAAAAATGTGTGAAAATGAGGTAAAAAATGAGGGAAAATTGAGGAAAAATGAGGGAAAATTGAGGTAAAAATGAGGGAAAAATGTGTGAAAATGAGGTAAAAATGAGGGAAAATTGAGGAAAAATGAGGGAAAAATGAGGGAAAATTGAGGTAAAAATGAGGTAAAAATGTGTGAAAATGAGGTAAAAAATGAGGGAATAATGAGGTAAAATGAGGTAAAAATGAGGGAAAAATGAGGTAAAAATGAGGGAAAAATGAGGTAAAAATGAGGGAAAAATGAGGTAAAAATGTGTGAAAATGAGGTAAAAATGAGGGAAAAATGAGGGAAAATTGAGGTAAAAATGAGGTAAAAATGTGTGAAAATGAGGTAAAAAATGAGGGAATAATGAGGTAAAAATGAGGGAAAAATGAGGTAAAAATGAGGGAAAAATGAGGTAAAAATGTGTGAAAATGAGGTAAAAATGAGGGAATAATGAGGTAAAATGAGGTAAAAATGAGGGAAAAATGAGGTAAAAATGAGGGAAAAATGAGGTAAAAATGAGGGAAAAATGAGGTAAAAATGAGGGAAAAATGAGGTAAAAATGTGTGAAAATGAGGTAAAAATGAGGGAAAAATGAGGTAAAAATGTGTGAAAATGAGGTAAAAAATGAGGGAAAAATGAGGGAAAAATGAGGGAAAAATGAGGTAAAAATGTGTGAAAATGAGGTAAAAATGTGTGAAAATGAGGTAAAAATGAGGGAATAATGAGGTAAAATGAGGTAAAAATGAGGGAAAAATGAGGTAAAAATGAGGGAAAAATGAGGTAAAAATGTGTGAAAATGAGGTAAAAATGAGGGAAAAATGAGGTAAAAATGTGTGAAAATGAGGTAAAAAATGAGGGAAAAATGAGGGAAAAATGAGGGAAAAATGAGGTAAAAATGTGTGAAAATGAGGTAAAAATGAGGGAATAATGAGGTAAAATGAGGTAAAAATGAGGGAAAAATGAGGTAAAAATGAGGGAAAAATGAGGTAAAAATGTGTGAAAATGAGGTAAAAATGAGGGAATAATGAGGTAAAATGAGGTAAAAATGAGGGAAAAATGAGGTAAAAATGAGGGAAAAATGAGGTAAAAATGTGTGAAAATGAGGTAAAAATGAGGGAAAAATGAGGTAAAAATGTGTGAAAATGAGGTAAAAAATGAGGGAAAAATGAGGGAAAAATGAGGGAAAAATGAGGTAAAAATGTGTGAAAATGAGGTAAAAATGAGGGAAAAATGAGGTAAAAATGTGTGAAAATGAGGTAAAAAATGAGGGAATAATGAGGTAAAATGAGGTAAATATGAGGGAAAATTGAGGAAAAATGAGGTAAAAATGAGGGAAAAATGAGGTAAAATGAGGTAAATATGAGGGAAAATTGAGGAAAAATGAGGGAAAAATGAGGGAAAAATGAGGGAAAAATGAGGTAAAAATGTGTGAAAATGAGGTAAAAAATGAGGGAATAATGAGGTAAAATGAGGTAAATATGAGGGAAAATTGAGGAAAAATGAGGGAAAAATGAGGGAAAAATGAGGGAAAAATGAGGTAAAAATGTGTGAAAATGAGGTAAAATGAGGTAAAAATGAGGGAAAAATGAGGTAAAATGAGGTAAAAAATGAGGGAATAATGAGGTAAAATGAGGTAAAATTGAGGTAAAAATGAGGTAAAAATGTGTGAAAATGAGGTAAAAATGTGTGAAAATTAAGCCTAAAAATAATTTTGTTCAATAGTTATAATCAAAAAACCTTCAAAAATTGTGCTTATTTGGCGGGACCTCGCAGCGGCTTTTGAACTTTTCTGGGATTTCGGAACGGTACACATGTTCTCTCTGGGAGTACTTTCACATATCTAAAATTCAGGAAGCTAGCAAACCAAGTCTCCAAAAGGGTAAACCCAAGTGTCGTACTAGCCTACTGAAATATATATTTTTAGATCTCATCTAGAAATGTTGGCAAAATTCAGAAATTCAAAAAAAATTGGGAATTTTAATTTTGAATTTTATAACAATTCGTTTGTAAATTATTTGCCATAACTTATCGTAAGTGTCTTTAAATGCACAGTCTTACTATTGTGGTAGAATGCACAAGGGATAAAAATAAGTGAATCCTTGACAATAAAAAAAACATATTTTATTTACATTCACAAAACAATACGAATTTTAAAATTAGGAATCTGAATCAAATACCGGCTCATGAACGGACTTATAATAAAAATTTTCCCAGCATAACAATTTCAGAATTATTTTCAGCAACATTTTCTTTTCCTTCTCGAACCTTCCAGTTCCTCATCATCCACAAGCTGAATAGACCTTGTCAACGGAATTGGTGAATTTCTTGAAGTTTCACGCCAATTTTCGATCATTTCTAAAAAAAATTAATTAGTTAATTCTCAAGATTCTTGCCAAACTCACTTTCAGCCAAAATTTCAAATATTTCAGCAATTCCCCGATTCTCCATCGCTGAAACTTCTGCATAAAGTGCTCCTTCAGTTCTAGAATATTCTTCAGCTTCTGATTCAGGAACATTCCGTTCATCTTCCAAATCAATTTTATTTCCAACAATCATCAAAACGGCAGTGGTTCCGAGTGTGGCCCGAATCTCACGCACCCACATTTTTACCTAAAATTTTCAGGTTAAGAAATGAACACTTTTTTAAATGAAAATATACCTTCTCAAATGACCTTTGATCCGTAATATCGTAAACCAGCAGCACTCCATTAGAATTCCTTTAAAAAAAGTTAGTCCTTAAAAAACCCAGAATCTTTTTTCGTATAATACCTATAATAAATCGGTCCCAACGCGTGATACTTCTCCTGTCCCGCAGTGTCCCAAATGTTCAGCTCCACTTTAGAATCATCGATTTTTATGGTTTTGGTTTGAAAACTTGCCTGAAATTTGGATACGGTAATTATTGATTTTTTTTAATTTGTGAAGGTACCTGAATTGTTGACAAATGCCTCGTTGCAAACTTATTTTCCACATATCTCAAAACCAGGGATGATTTGCCAACCGCTCCTTCGCCTAGAAGAACAATCTGAAAAAATTTGAGTTTGATAATTCAAAAATTCCAGAAAAATGTGAAAAATTAACGATTTTTTGTATTTTTACGTCAGGATTTCAAAAAGTGGGCATGTTTTGCGTAATTATCTCGAAAAAATGTCCGTTTTCGCGTCAGTTATTTAAAATTTAGCATTTTTTAAATAATGTTTCCTGGAAATGTGCATTCTTCAACAGTTGATCAAGAAATGTGCATATTTTATATTTTCTGCGTCAGTTTTTCAGAAGATCACGGCGTGGCGAACTGTACCCTTCCCCCTTTCTGTGTGCAATTGTCTCTTTCTCTGCGTCTCTCGCACACACATTTTTTTTTAGCAAAGTGGATAAAACAGATGAAAATTATGGCGCGCATCAAAAGTTCGATTCCATTTAAACGTTTTGCAAAAAATAATCTACTTTGGATATTGGCGAATATCGTCCAAGTATTTAAAACTACATTAGAACCCTCCGAATACCAATTTTGGGCGCCCCTTGGCGGAATGTGGCTCAGTGAAGTGTTGAATTGACACGTTTAAAATCGAATTTGCCGGATGTCATCAGCATTTTTGCCACTGATTCTTTTTGATAATTGTTGCGAAAGATTTTCCAAACATAATCTATGAGTTTCAGAAAAGAAAAAACCTGAAGAAAAAATGAGAAAATTTTCAAAAAACCAAACAAATTTTTTTTCGAAAACGTTTTTCTGGAATCGAGATAAATGTTTTCCAATAGCATTTTACACGCTGATTAAGAATATCTAACTTTTAAAAAAAAGTTATTGAAATTTTTTGAGTAATGAGGTTTCTAAGGTCTAAAAGTGAATTTTCTCGGCACAAAAGCAAATTCTGGTAGTAAGAGTAGTCTCAAAAGATGCAGAATTTTTTTCTCTATAATCCTGGTAATTTTGAAAAAAAAGTTATTGAAATTTCTCGAGAAAATTGATATAAACACGCCACAATGCTATACTGCTATTTGCCGGTCACACACAAACACAGCGGAGTGTCGTAGCGTCCACCCCATGAGATGTGACTTTTTGCGTGTTTTTTTTCAAAATTTGTGAATTTTTACGTCAATTTTCTAAAATTGTGCATTTTTGCGTAATTTTTCGTCAATCGGGACGAAATTTATATTTTTTTTTACAGCAAAAAAGTGTATTTTTTAGAAACTGTGATTTTTTGCGTCAATCTCTTTAAAAATGACCCTTTTCGCATCAGTTTTTCAACAATTGTGCATTTTGTTTCGGGATTTCAGAAATTTAGCATTTTAAAAATAATTTTGCCAGAAAATGTGCATTCTTCGTCAGTTGCTCAAAAAATGTGCATCAGTTTTTCAGAAGCTGTGACTTTTTAAGTCAATTTTTTAAAAATTGTGCATTTTTGCTTCAATTTCTTTAAAATTGTGCATTTTTGCGTCAATTTATTGAAAATTCTTCATTTTTGCGTCAATTTCCTAGAAATTGTGTATTTTTTCGTCAATTTCTCAGAAATCGTGCATTTTTGCTCCAGTTTCTTAGAAATTGTGCATTTATGCGTCAGTTTCTTAGAAATTGTGCATTTTTACGTCAGTTTCTCAGAAATTGTGCATTTTTGGGTGATTTCCTGAGAAATTGTGCATTTTTGCGTCAGTTTCTTAAAAATTGTGCATTTCTGCGTCAGTTTCTTAGAACTTGTGCATTTTTGCGTCAGTTTCTTAGAACTTGTGCATTTATGCGTCAGTTTCTTAGAAATTGTGCATTTTTACGTCAGTTTCTTAAAAATTGTGCATTTTTGCATCAGTTTCTCGGAAAATGCGAATTTTTGCTTCAATTTCTTTAAAGTTGTGCATTTTTTGCGTAATTTTTGCAGAAATTGTCCATTACTGCGTCAGCGTTCCATAATTTGTAAATTTTTTAAAAGCAATGAAATTTTTCAAAAATTGTGTCTTTTTGCGTCAATTTGTTAAAAACTGTGCATTTTTGCGTAATTTCTCGTCAATCGGGACGAAATATATATTTCTTCATAACAAAAAAGTGTACCTTAAATTTAAAATCCTTCACCAGGTCCACCTCATCTGAGCTCATCTAAAATTTAAGGTTTTTCGAAAATCAATCTGATATTATTAGTAAGGTATTTTTCAACAGTATTCCAATCTGGTTCATTAAAAAAAACCAAAACTGATATAAAAAGTGAAAATAATTTATTCTTAAGAGATCCCATTTAAAAAAACAAAAAACAATTAACAAAATCCCAGAATTTTTTTCAAAGTTGCCCACTCTGAACAATAACAATCGGCAATTTCGGCTTATTGTTGGCTCCTGTTGGTACATTCTCAATTTTTCGAACTGTCAGCATTCCGTCGAGTACTCGGCCTGAAATAAATTATTTTCTTTCAATTTTAAAGTTAAAAATACTGTTTCACATTTTTTTTTAATTTTCTTGGTCATAGAAGTTCCACTGATGATTAAAAATAATACAAAATGATACATAGATTTTGATTTTTAAAATTTTCAGATATTTTATTTTAGAAAAACTCCAATTTTCGAAACTCTACATTTTCGTGTCATAAAAATTAAAATTTTTAAAAATACGGTTTCAAAAATTTGAAAATCTAATGACTTAAAAAACACAATCAAAAAATTCAACCATACAGACTAATCCAGTTCCTAGAACAATAAAATCCAAATAAAAAAAGTGATAAAATTGACCGGTCACACTTATAATCATCACAAGACTATATAGCACTTGCCATCAAAATCCAGCTTTTCCTAGTATAAGAGACCCGATTTTTTGGCATTTTCGGTCCAAAAATGACGAATTTCCTATTAATTTTCCTGATTTTTGTGTCATATACTCTCGGCCAGACCCTTTTACCAATGTTATACGGGGTTAATCCTTATGCATCGTATAAAACAACTACTGAATCACCAAGTTATTATCATCAACGTCATACGTAAGTTATTTTCAGAAATCGTTTTCATCATTTTTCGTCTGAAATTTATGAATTTTCAGTTTGAGAAAAATATAAATTTTAACCAAAAAGCGCCAGTTTAGCGTAAAAATAATTTTTCTTCCAAAAATTCTAAAGATCAGGAAATAAATAACAAAATCCTGATACGAAATTGAGAAAAAATGACTGTTTCAAAAAATTCCCAATTTGTCAAATTTATCGTCACTTTTCAGTTTTCTGGGATATTTTTCAACAAATATAATCCATTTTCGATTTTCAGAGAACTCGGCTGGGGAACAAACGAACAAGGCAATATTTATCACCACTACAATCCATTCTCTTCATTTTATGTTCTTCAAAAATCACATTATCCATAATTGTTGGTTTTTTATTAAAATTTAATAAACCCGTTTTTTTTCAACTTTTCGTTCTCAAAACTCACCAAAAACCACATGCTTATTATCCAAAAAGTCGGTTTTTGCACAAGTGATAAAAAACTGGCAGCCATTCGTGTCAGGACCTGCATTTGCCATCGATAACATTCCCGGTCCGGTGTGTTTTAGCTCAAAATTCTCGTCACGGAATTTCGCGCCGTAGATACTCATGAGACCTGTGCCGTCGCCCTGGAAAAATGAGGAAAATTAAGTTTTTTCGAAAATTCATGAAATTCTGGCACATTTCGCAAAATGTCTTCAAAAATTAATAACTGGTCTCAAAATTAGCAGTTTTAATTGAATTCTGGCTCAAAAAATTTGAAAATACCACCATTTGCAGAAAATCCAAGAAATTTCCAAGATTTTGTTTCAAAAATCATGAAATTCTGATAAATTTATTCTGGATTCTCGGAAAATTTTCGAAAAATTACTGTTTCAGATTTCGTATTGCATTTAAAACGATTTTGCACAATACTTCAACGTCGTTTACAAACTGAAATCTATTTTAAAAACAATTTCTTATTTTAAAACCATTTTTTAAGTTGAAAATTCGAAAAAATCCTAAAAAAATGAACTCACATTCACAAAATCCCCTCCTTGAATCATAAAATCCTTAATAACCCGATGAAAGGTGCTATTCTTGTATCCATTCGGTACACCATCCTTCTTGTACTCCCCGGTGCAAAACTGACGGAAATTCTCTGCCGTACGTGGAGTGACGTCGGCAAAAAGTTCAATCTAAAACAATAATTTCTTCATTTTTCACATTTTTTCCCATAAAAATCCTACCACAATTGTTCCAATCGGTGCGCCACCTGCAGTCACTTCCAGAAAAACAATCGGATTGTCCGGGTGTCGAAGTTGTTCGGCGAATTTGTCATATTCGGTCATTTTTCTACTAAAAATGTAATTTTTTAATTTTCTCGCCTCGAAAAACTCGAATCTAATAAAATAAAACGCTCAAAAATGCAGAAATTCTTACTCAATCTTCCAAAATACGAAAAATATCACAAAAACACTTAAAATCGCAAAAATAATCGGCTTTTTAAGCTTTCGAAACACCATTTCCCGAATAAAAGTGGGCGGGGTTTGAAACTGTGCCTCAATTGCAGCTAGACCACGCCCATTATTTATGCGCCGCAATTTTTTATTTTTTTATTTTTTGAAGTGAATTTTTCGATTTTTTGCATTTTTGAGGGGTTTTTTTTATTTCCGGTGGATTTTTTTGGTGATTTTGGGGAAAAAAGTATAATCCTATCGGAATTGAGAGTTTTACAACAAAATAGATCCAAAAAGCCACCGAAAAATCACTTTTTAATTGGAAAAACTGATTTTTGAAACTTTCAGGGTTTTTTCTCGAAAATGTCGAAAGGAAAAGCGTAAGTACCTATTAGCAAAGTTATTTCCACGAAAATTAATCAGTTACAGATCGTCAAACATCACGTATGAGGATGAGAACGAGGATTTGGTTGATGAGATCAATAAATTTCATGCAGATGACAGGAAATTGGCAAAGGATGCTATTTATAGGAAGAAGGTGGGTTTTTTATTGTTGTTGTTGTATTCGAAATTCGAGGAAACAAGACATTTCAGAAATTCGACAGACCTGAAGAATTGTTGAGTGTTGAGGCTGAAGCATCAGAGAGTAGTGAAGACGAAGATGGTTCGGATTTTGATGATGATGATAGTGATGTTAATGGTAAGCTTCTTTTGGGCTGAAAGTCTCGAACCATTAATGTGATAATTAATTTTACAGATATCACAGACAACAAGTGGGGTAAAAAACGCAAGGATTTCTATGGAACGGGATTTGTTGATGAGGATTTTGGTGGAATGAGAGAGGAAGAAGAGCAGGTAAGATTTTTCGTCCTTTCGGAAATTAAATTGTAGATTTTAGGACGCGGAACTTGAAGAAGAGGATGCTCTAAACCGTCAAAAGCAATTGGACAAATCTACGGCTGCAATTGCAGATTTGTTTGATGATAGTGATGAAGAGGAGAAAGAAGAAGAGACTGTGGAGGTATAGGAAATTTATTTTACAAAAAAAAAGTTGAAAAGCAAAAAATTGCGATTTTTCAGATCGACACCGCTCTCGAGTTCAATGAGACGAATGCAAAGCGAAAAAATAAGAAAACGGTGAAATTGCTCAGAGAATTTGAGGCTAGGGTAAGATTTTTATTGAATTTATACATTTTTAAACATTTTATCAGCCAAAAATCTAGAAATTTCTACTGAAGCAAAATTTTCAAAAACAATCCCCCATTATACTTTCGGCCTTTTTCACAGTAGCCTATTTTTGGTCTACAGTGTTATTCCCAGCATAAATTGCGAATTTTTTACAATAAAGGGTCAAAAAACCAAATTTTCAATTATTTTTCCTATTCCCACTATCATTTCAAATTCCAAACCAATTACGCTAGTATCATTACGTAACCGTTCCTCTTTTCCCTTCCGCAACTTCCTTATGAAAGTTTTCTTCTGTTTTTTTTTTCAATGACGCCGTAAATGAGAGAAACAAGTTTCTATCTGTTGCCAAGAAGATGCCATTGAATAGTGTGATTTATCCGAAAAAAATGAAATGAAAAAGAAAGATGCTATCGAAAAACGAAACTGTTGTTGTTTTTTCTGTTGTTCTTTGTTTTTTTTCCTAAATTTTCACTTTTATTTCGAAAAAATTATCAATTTGACTATTTTTAGCTCTATTTTTCATTAAAAATCAATATTTTCCAAGCATATTTTAAAAAGTCGACGATAATTTTAATAATGTTCAAAAAGTTTCGTTTTAATGCAGAAATTCTTGATTTTCTGGATATGTGTATTTTAAGATGAAAATTTAAATGTTCGACCAATATATCGATTTTTAGTGCTGTTAATTTGAGTTTTCTGAAAGTTTTTGAGCCATTTCTGGAAAATTTATAACTTTAAGCTGAAATGAAGTTTTTTGGCAAAAAATATAAAATTTTAAGATCAGAATTAGAATTTATTTAAAAATATGATTTTTGGGCTTTCAATAGGTGGTTTACGTTGAATTTTCAATTCTTTCAAAGAAAAACCAAGTTTTAAAGCTGATTATTTAGGAATAGGTATTTTAAAGATTTCAGCCGAAACTCTGGAATTTATTTTCACCACTTTTGAGATGTATGAGATTTAAATATTGAAAAGATGTGAAAAAGTTATTTTATTTAAAAATTTGATATAAAAATCTGAAATTTCAATTCCAGAGTCAACTGTTCAAGCTTGTCGTCCAACCGTTGGGAGATGTGATCGAAAAAATGCCAAAATGTGCTCTCCGTACACAATTGACATATGTAGTGCAGACCTATGCATCGTAAGACTCAATTCCCCTATATAGACGGAAATTTTCTGAAAAATGTCGAAATTTCAGGTATTTGATGAACGCATCATTCCAACTGAAGCTACGAGCGAAACAGTTTGAAAATGAACGCCTAGAAGATCCATTGATTGAAATTCATCCGGTTCAGGAGGCGCTGGTGAAACTTGGAAAGGTTTGTCGCTACTTTAAATTGGTTTTAGCTGAAAATCTGAAAATTTTCAGAGAATCACGGAATGTGAAACATTCCTGACGAACAATTATGAGCAATTGAGTGAATTGAAGAAATGGGCGAATGAGGAGCCGGAGAAGATTGACGAGCTTTGCCAGAAGATTGGAGGAATCAAATTTTCGAAAAAGAATGGAGCGGTGGTGTCAAAGGTGAATTTTTTAGTATTTTGGACATTTTTGTTAAAGATGTGCATTTTGTGTTGGAAAATTCCTCAAAATGTTATATTTCAGACGCCGGTAGCTGCCGAAAATGGTGAGAAATTGGCATATACACCAATGGATTTGGAAAGTGATGAAAAACGAAAAGCAAATGAGAAAATCGCGAAGAATCGCGAATATCAGGAGAGACGTGGAAAGAAGAAGGCGAAGACTAGTAAGGTTGGTGAAATATTTTTTTTGTTAAATGGAATAACGGTCGAAATCTGTAAAAATTATGTTATTTCGCTTGAAAATTGATAACCAGCCATCGGTAAGGCGTTCACGATTGAATTTTTTGAAAAATCTTTAATTTCAGCAAAAAATATTAATATTCAATTTTTAAAAATTAAAATTGCTGATTTTTCTAAACAGAAATTAATTTTTGAACGTCAAAAATGATGGAAAATGCTGAAATTCTGAAAATGTCTGCCGTTTTGCTAAAAGTACCGTTTTTCACGATAAATGATGCTGAAAATGTATGTTGACTCTTTTAAATTTAAAAATTCCCTATTTTAGTGCTAAAAGTCTGAAAATCTTTAAAATAAAGTAAATAATGCTTTAAAAACTAAAATGTTCCTTTTTTTTCGATGTTTGTTTGAAAATTTAGAAAAATAGCTGATTCATGCCTTTTTTAAAGAAATTGTATTCTTTTTGTGAATAGAATTTAAGTTTTTCCAAAAATTCTGAAAATTAAGACGAGTTTCTTGGAATTTGAATTAGAAATATGAGTTTTGGACTATTTTTCAAATAATGCTGAAATTCGAAAATTATTAAAATTCTCTGCAATGTTTTGAATAATAGGATGAAACATGCTTTTTTGTGTCAAATTTTTGAGCCTAAAATTTCAATTTTTTATAATATATTCTTTAAAAAATACGATTTGGTGTTTATTTGCCCCCTACTCTTTTTTCCCCGCTTCCCGTCGCGATTTATTATTACACAATTCGCTTTTTTTCGCTCGTCCACACACTCGCTTTGTGCACCGAGAGCATCCCCCTATCTCATACACTTTCAATCCCTTCCTCTGCTCTGCTTTTAAAAATGTTCTTTTTTATATTGAGGTTTTCTTGAAAACCGCCTGGAAAAATGCTGAAAAGTTTCAGCTGGTTTCATAGGGTTACAGGTGCAAAAAATGAGCCGAATGATTATTAAATTGTGGAGAAAATCTTGAATTTTCAGACGAAAAATCGCAGAAAGGTCCATGCGATTGAGAAGAGAGTCAAATCGCAAGTTGGAAACGTTAGAAGGGAAATGGAGAAGTATTCGGGAGAAAGGACGGGAATTCGAGCGTCGACGATCAAATCGACGAAGCTTATTGCTTAGGTGAGAGTTTTTGGAGATTTTTGGATGGGAAATTAAGATTTTTGATGAAAATTGACCTAAAAATGTTATTTATTCTCAAAATAATGTAAAATTTGTATTTTTATGAAAAGTTCTGTTTAAAAACGCTGAAAAGTTCTTAAAAATCGAAATGAATTTAGATTTTTAAAGCTAAAATATGGATTTTTGATTTTCCTTTAAAAAAAGGCTCTAAAATCGTTATAAACCAAACATTTTGATTTTTTTTTAAATTCAGGTATGTTGTTTTTCTCTGGGAATATCAAAATATTGATTTTGTTGGAAAAAATGTCCTAAATCTGAAAAGCTGAACTCGAAACGAGTTTTTTTCATTTTTTGTGTAAGCTTTAAAAAATTTTTTTTAATGAGCCATTTTGTGCCAAATTTCTTGCAAAATTCCAACGAAACAAGGATTTTAATGTAGTTTTTGGGAAAATGTGAAAATTTGCACTTTTTTATTTGAAAATTCGGAATTTTTATCACGGGATTCGACATTTCAAGCAAAAATACGTTTTTTTTTTTTAAATTAAAATTTCCAAATTTCTTGCAAAATTCCACCAAAACAAGATTTTTTATATGATTTTTGGGAAAATGTGCAAATATTCTCTTTTTTATTTTAATATTCTGAATTTTTATCACGGGAGTCAAAATTTCAAGCAAAAATACGTTTTTTTGTTAAATTTAACATGAAATCTCGATTACCGCGAAGTATTAAGAAGGAACATGTTTTGAAGTAGATTTTTTTTAAAATTAAATTTTATTCTAGATTTTTCTATGATGAATCTGCAATTGTTTGTTTTTCTGGAAACCCTGGAAGAAATCGAACTTTCCTGAAAGTTCATAAGCCCCGCCCCCTTTTTTCCCTTCTTTCTAAGCCCATAAATTGTTAACAGTACAAATAAGAAAAGGGAAGTGTGTGCCGTACCCCCTTCTCTGATAACACAAAACAAATCAATCGATAATTGATAAGAGGGAAAATTTCAAGTAGGAATTGGATTTTTTTTGTTGTTAGTTTCTGCTCCGCTTGTTTTTTTTTCAACTGATTTTTAAAGAATTAATTTTTTGTGGGCTTTTGAATAGGGAGTTTTAAAAAGTTTTAAAATTTCATTAACAGATTCTGAAATTGTTAAAATTGGTAAATTTGATTTTTAGAACTTTCGAATTCGAAAAGTTTGAAAAATTAATTCATAAATCTAGAAAGAATATAATAACACAATTTTTGCAGATGTTTCTAGAAATTTAATCTGAAAAATTGAGGAAAAGCTGAAATTTTCACACTTTTTGGAAATTTTTATTTTCAGCTGTTGGTCGGTTTCTAGTCTGAAAATGAAACTTTTAAATTTTAAATGAAGGCTGTGAAGGGGTTGTTTGTTTTAGTTGCATTTTTTCAGAATATTGAATCTTTAAGGATTGGAAATTTAGAATAATGTTTTTTTTTCTGAAAATTGAAGAAAAATCCCCGAAATTTCCATAAAAAGATCGAATTCCAAAAATTTTTCTTGACTAGAATTCTCACACATTTTTCGTCGAATGGTGTGCGTAGTTTTTTTTTTAACCCATCCGCTGTTCGTTCTTCATTTTGTCATTAATTATCTGAACAGACACCGGGTTGGTTGTCAAAGGAGATGTACAGCTTTTTCATTCGAGTCACCATCAATTTCCTTTGTCCTTTTTTCTCCTTTTTTTGTGCTCATCCATTTTTTGAATATTGATTTTACATAATTTGTCGAAATGGTCTTGGATAAGGATTTTTAAAGACTTGGGTAAAAATTAGGGTTTTTAAAATTTGGCTGAAATTTCAGAAAATTTCGTTTTTTAAATATTAAAGGAGGGCTTTACGGAGATTATTAATGCGTCTGGCAAGAAAATAGGCTTCAGACTCATTCCAAATAGGTATTTAAAATTTTCTAAAACCACCTAGAAGCCGAGAAAACGCGCCGCAAAACAATGGCCTAGAAAAAAGGGCCACCTGGCCGAACTTTTTCCTATGAGCTTTTTTCGTGTTTCTTTAATAAATAGTTATGCAGAATGCTTATAGTAGTCTTTTTTAATGTTTTTTCATCTTTTTCTAGGCCATTGTTTTGAGGCGTGATTTCTCGGCTTTTAGGTGGTTTTAGAAAATTTTAAAAACAGACTTGGAATGAGTAGGAAGTCTATTTTCATACCAGGCGCATTCATAATCTCCGTAAAACCCTCCTTTAATGACGAAAATTATTGATTTTCAGCAAAAATCGACATAAAAGGTCAAATAACGCATAATAATTCGTAGACACCCAATTTTGATCCCAAAACGCCCAAAAACCCATCAAATAGAAAGAAAAACTGGATATTTCAGATAAGCGTAAAAATCTTAAATATCGATTTTTTCAGCAAATAATAGCTAAAATTCGAGATTTGTATAAAAATCATCATGAAATTCACAATTATCAGCCTAAAATTTTAAAAAAGCTCTCAGGATTCAAAAAACAGCTAAATTTTCAAGATTTCAGCATTTAATGCAATCTTACTTCAGAAATCTCTACAAATAACATATCTGAAACGATTTCAGAATAGAAAAATGTGAAAATCTTAAATTTTTCTAAAAACTTGAAAATCTATAAATTTACTAAAATTTTCACATTTCTGTCATGAAATTTGGGTCAAATAATTAATGGAAAAGCTTGAAATTGTTGGATTTTTAATTTTGAAATAGAGAACATTTTAAAATTTATACTTTTTCATAAAAAATCTGAATTTCCGTGGTTTTTCGATTAGCTTGCGCTCAAAACTTCTTAAAATTGTAATTTTTCAGATTCGTCGCAAAAATCCAATTCTTCGTGGTTTTCAGAAGCAATTTTTGAGAAATTTTGCTCATTTTTTGTTATATCCGTTATTACCTTGTTTTTTTTTTGTTGATTTATTGAAAATTGTTGATTTTTTTAGAAGTTTCGCCTTTTCATCTTTTTTTTGTCTGAAATTTTTGGAATTTTTTATAATAATCGTATTTTTGACCGAACCTTTTTTATATGTAAATGTCAGAAAATCATACACAAAGTTTTTTAGTTTTTTTTCTGGGGTGTTTGTTGATTTTTGTTTTTTTTCCCCTCCCCATGTCTTGCCTTGGAGAGTAATATGGTTGCTATGCACCGGTATATATTTATTTGGAAATTTCTCGTTTTTTTTTCGTGGGTTTTTTGTTGGGATTGATTTTATGGTGGGAATTGGTGGCTGTTTGGTTTTGGGCTTTTAGCGGTGGAAAATTGGGATTTTTAGGTGGGTTTTTTGGCGAAATTTGGGTTAATAAATTTTAGTTATTAGAAAAGCTTGAAATCTTGAAATTTGGGGTCATTTTTGTTTTAAAAATATGAATTTTCAGACATTTTTTTCGGTGCTGGAAATTTTTTAAATTTAAGAATTTCAAGCAAGAAAACGTTTATTTTTAAAACATTGAAAATTTTAGTGAATTTATAAATTTCCAAGCTGTTTTTTTAGGAAAATTAAAATTTTCACATTTTCTGTTCTGAAATTGTTTCAGATACGTTATTTATAGAGATTTCTGAAGTAAGAAGATGAAATCTTGAAAATTTTGATTTTTTTCGAATTCTGAAAGCTTTTCTTTAATTTTAGGCTGAAAATTGTAAATTTTATGATTATTTTTGTAAAAATCTCGAAATTTAGCTATAATTTGCTGAAAAAATCGAATTTTCATTTTTTACGCTATAATCTGAAATTTCCAGTTTTTCTTTCTGTTTGATGGGCTTTTTGGGATCAAAATTGGGTGTCTAAGAATTGCTAAGCGTTAAAATTTGACTTTTAATGTGGATTTTAGCAGAAAATCAATAATTTTCGTCATTAATATTTAAAAATAGAAAATTTCAGATATTTTGAATGTAAAAATTGAACATAAATCGTAATTTGTTTTTTTTTATTTTTAGCAACGGAGTTATTTAAGATGGCTGTGCATGTTGTTATGGGGAAACATTTGGCTTTTTGGGCTCAATTTTCAAGATATCTGGAAATTTTTTATATTAAAGATCAACGTATAAATAAATACTTACGTTGTTCGATGACATTTTCAGAATGGAATTATATGCTTAAAAACTGATAATTATGTGTATTTTTGGGGGAAAACCCACCAAGAAAATTGTTTGACAAAATTTCGAGTAATTATAAGTTTAGAAAATGCTAAAAATACACACGATTTGGTTGAAAACGCTTTAATTCTAGAGTTGGGTGACTCACTGATCATTTTGCTGAAATTTTTAGTTTTCAGATATTTTCTGAAAGTTTATCTAAAAATTTAAAAACTTTAATTACTATTCTAAAGTGAAGTTTTTTTTAGTAGGTCCCAGGAGACGGCTTTCTGACGTAATTGGTTTCTTTCAGACAAAAATATGATTTCAAAAAACCTTTTTTTTCTGATAATTGGAGTGATTTTCGATGTTTTTACCTGAAATTTGAGTGTTTTAGACCCTCTGCGAATTAAGGAAACAAATTGTCTGAAAATTAGGCGTTCAAAATTTGAAAATTTGGAATTTACTAGGATTTTCACCGGATTTAGAGTAAATCTGAAAATCTGCGGAAGTTTTCTGATATTTTTGGAATTTGCTGGACTTTGCAAAAAAAAGGACTTTTCAGAAAATTATAATTTAATTTCCCGTACTTTTTATTTTCTCGACAGGCTTAAAAAGGTGTGTTTTCTAACTGAAATTAATTTATTTTAATACCCTCTGAAAATGTAAGCAGGTGCATGTTATCGGATCAAAAAATGTTTTTTTTAAACATTTTTTGTTTTTGTTACAATCTTTTTTAAAAAAAGAGAGAAAAAACGCTTTCTATTCGAAGATTGTAGAAAATACAAAGAAATTGGGATTTTCTGAGATGATTTTTTGTTGTTTTTAGTGCTTAAAACTACAAAAACTCCGTGGCGTTCCAGAAATAGACGTTTGGAGGCGTTTTTGCAATTTTTTGTAGTACTTTTACGAATATTTAGGTAATTACATATTTTTGGCTTATAATTTTGGTCACAAGTGTGATTTTCAATTTGAGTTGAGCTTGATCAACGTTAAAATCGGCTTGAAGAGAGTTGTTCATTTTTTTTTCAATGAAAAATTGGAATTTCGGAGCAAAACATACTGAAGTTAATTTTGAAAATTAGAAAGACGTCTTTGTTTTGAAAAAAAACCAAATTTTAAGAAATTGGTAATAATTTAATGGACCTATGCAGAAACTAAAATTGCAAACAAATGCAAAAAATTCAATGCAGAAACTTGCAAGAAATGTCAAGAAATTGCAATTTTTTGCAGCCGATTTACGGGAAAAATACGGTAATCGTTGCGAGACCATCAATGAAAACGGCTCTTGACCGTATTTTTGGACGCACACCTTTTGGACGAAGTTTGTGAGGGTCTCGCAGCGAAGAGTAAGAACCTTTGATAGTCTCGCAACGATTACCGTAATTTTCCCGTAAATCGGCTGCAAAAAATTGCAATTTCTTGACATTTCTTGCAAGTTTCTGCATTGAATTTTTTGCATTTGTTTGCAATTTTAGTTTCTGCATAGGTCCATTAAATTATTAACAATTTCTTAAAATTTGGTTTTTTTTCAAAACAAAGACGTCTTTCCAATTTTCCAAAGTATGTTATGCTCCGAAATTCCAATTTTTCATTTTAAAAAAATGTAAAACTCTCTTCAAGCTGCATTTCTCCCAAATACTCGCTTGAACTGTGCTATTTGATGAAATATCAGCGAAAATTCTTGTTTTTGATGGAATTTGTAATTTTTAAATCATATTCCAGATTTTTTTCAGAGCGTTTGACTCTGATTTTTTGATTTCAACTGAATTTTTAAAATTAAAAATCAAGTTTCTATAGATTTTTCAAGTTATTCACTTTTCATAAATTCTCTTAAGCTGAAATTTTCAGAATTTTGCGAAAAAAACATTTCAAACAGTATTTTAAGATTTTTTTCTGAAAATCGGGAGTTTCGAAAAATCGTTGGAAATGAAGATTTTTTAGGTTGAAGCTTGGTTTTTTTTTATTTTCACACATTTAAAGTAATTTCTAATATTTTTAAAATCTGTCGTTTTCTCGATTTTTGTTAAAAATTGACTTTGAAATAATTTGTTTTGAAAAAATTGGAAAAAAAGCCCTTCCGAGGTTTATTGTGTAAATTACACCAGTGAACAAAACCTTGTTTATCGTATATCACCCATAGGTGGGATACCGCGGATTTGGCCTAGTAACGACCTTAACTTTTTTCACTTGACAAGGTGTAACGACCTTAACTCGAGGCGGATTCGAAGAACTGTGATTAAAAAATTGGTCATAGATCACTGAAAAAAATTCAATTTTTTAAAATAATGTTATTTTCCGCAAAATAAAGTAAGAAAAATCGTTTTTTCTGCGTTTTACGCTTTGTAGTCGCCTTAACTTTTTAAATTTTTCTTATTTGTATCGAGCTTAACTCTGAGATTTCGAAATGACCCAATCCCACCTATGATATCACCTGACCGTAAGTGGTAAATCTCTAATCTTATTGTAACCCGCTCTAATCCTTGCATAACTGGTAATTAGGGGGGAAATAACCAAGTTTTTAGCAAAGAAGTCACCATGAACAATAGGATAAAGACCATCTTAATAGGAAAACGAAAAAAAGACCTTGAGGAAAAATATTGTGAGCGAGAAATATATCAATTTGTAAATACTTAGCATGGTGAACACAAAAACACCATCAAAAAGTTGAGTTTTTTCAAATCGTGGGGAGGTATGTATCGATTGCGCAAGACACCATGTGCCGCGCCCCCACTACTACACTCAGACCAATGTAATAAAAGTTTTCGCGAATTATTATTACTTTCTTTTTCTACGCTTTTTTTTTTCTTCGATGTAGGTTGTTGTTGTTCTAGAATTTGTTTTTTTTGTTCCTGTTCGTAGAAGTTTTCTATAATTTAAAAAAAAACGATTTCCTACGTTTCATTTTTGGTTTAGATGCAATTTGCATTTTTTCATAAAAGTATTGAAATCGGGGGTTATTCTGCAATCGTTTTATCAAAATATAAAATCACGAATTGCTCTCAGTTTTTCCCCTAATCATAAAATTGGCAAAACTAATATACATATATTTCCAAGAAAAATTATGATGAAAAAATCTAATAAAATGCCCTTTAACAGGTGTGAAGCATTTGATATACATCTGTTATTATATAGTTTTCTCGATTTATTTTATTTTATTTTAGTTTATTGGTGTAATTTTTGTAGAAGGTCTCTCCTCTTGTTCGTTGGATTTTGTCTTGGACATTTTTTTAAAAGAATTAATTAAAAATAGGAAAAAATTCAATTTTAATAATTATGGTGAACCACACTAGTCAAAAATTGTTTGCAACTACTTAATACATGCTTTTTCTTTGCTAAACGCATCAAATTTCGGTTTTAGGCCGTTTTTTTCTCATTTCGCTGCGAGACCCGAGACGATTTCCATGCTGTGCCTTTAAAAATACAGTATTTTTTGATAAATATTTCACGCGAGTTTTTGTATCGAATTTTTTGCATATTTTTTCGTCCATCTGGATTTTAAAAATATACTATGAAAACTTCTTTGTTATTTCCTAGTTTTTTAAGTTCCTGCGGAGTTATGAAAATTTTCGAGGTTCTTCATATTGAGCAGATTATCCGTGGGTATCTTTTTTATTCCACATCGACCCAATTTTCTCCCAAGTTTTTTTTTCCTAGAAAAATATAATTTCTGGTCTCTCCCGTCAATGCTCAATTATTTTAATATTTTCATAATTTATGGCGTTCTCCCCTCGTTTTCAACGTTATCAAAAGTTCTTTTAATGCCCGAATTAGCTAATAAATCAGGAAATTTGGATTTGGCAAACTTTGATATTTATAAAAAGCGTAAATAGGCCACTAGTTTATACTTTTTAGCTAAAAATCGGGAATTTTGAGGAATTTAAGATTTGTTGGCCATCTAAGACTGTAAATCTAATTCTTTGAAATTGTGCCAGAAAGGGGAGGCACTTCTGTTTTAGGCTCCGCCCATTTATCTCTAATTCTCTCGGAGATACAGAGAAAATGAGGAAAATTTACAGTATTTTGTAAGATTTATAATTTATTTCAATTTCGATTTTATTTTAGGTTTTCTTCGGCATATTTAGGAAATTTCGAATATTTTCTTTCTTTCCAAATAAAGACGAAGAAGATGAAAATGAAAAATTGAAATTGAGAATTGGTTCGTCTCCTCTTTAAGGATTACGAACCTAAAAATAAAAAAAACTACAGTCTATTCTGATATCTATCTGAAAATGTTGGATTTTCTCATTTCAGTGTGCCCCATACTCACACACACACAAATATACATTTGGCGGTTTTTAGATTTCGTGGTTGCTATGTGAGAAAAAGCAATAAGCTCAAAAAATGCCCATTTTCTCTTCTTACGTTGTCATTTGTTTCCCCTAGTGCCGACGGCGGTACTACGGAAAAGGAATAGAACATTTCAAATTATGGGGTGGGGTTCATCTTGATTTGCTTCTTTCTTTTTTTTTTGAACTTGCAGAAAAAAGAAGAAATCATAAAAATTGTTGTTTTAAATGCTCGCTGACGTAGGATTGTAATGAGAAGTTAGGGTTTTGAGGAGTTTTTGTTGGAAATTTGAGGTTTTGGCTCGATTTTTGAAAGTTTTTGGCTGATTTTAGTAAAATTTGAGAAACAGGTTTTCTAAAATCGAAAATTCAAATTTAAAGCCAAAAACTCAGTTGGCAGCTGGTTTTAAAAAAAGGGACAATGCCTGAAAATTCAGCTTGAAGTTAGGCACAAAACCAACCAAGACAGCTGAAAATTAGAAGTTTTTTTATTGCTGTTAATAATTTTTTTTAAATAGGAAAATTAGATTTTCAGGACAATTTCAAGGGGCTTCCGAATTTTTTAAGAAAAAATTGATCTTTGGCAAAATTTTTAAGAAAAAATCCATTTAAAATTGAGCTCACTTGACAAGTTGATTTTCATTGTTTTTTTTTCCGACTCTTTCCGTTTTGTGCCAATTTCGAGTAAATTCATTTTCACGCGCGAGCATTATTGAAAGCTATAATTTAGTTGGGTGACATATAAGGAATTTAATTAGTCGTTGGTCCTTGAAAAATTGCCTGAAAATTGTGCAAAAATGGGAATAGTGTTTAGAAATCATCGTTGCTGCGAACATTAGCCACCAATTTTCACCAAAAATCGTAAAATCGTTTCCAAATTTTGCAAATTACATTTTGAAATTCGTTTTTTTTAAATAAATTTCCCATTTTTCAGCTTCTAGATAGATCGAGCACATCTCACACGCAGCATTAGTGCACCTCAAGGATTTTGAATATTTTGATCAAAGAAAAAAAATAAATTTTATAGAAATATTTTCATTTATTTTTATAAGAAATGTCGATGAATCGTTCATTAGGTGAAGGTATTATTACGAAGGTGAGTGGGATTTTTAAAAAAATCAAAATATTAATTCATCGATTGAATTATTGTGAAAATTAGGTTTTTTATAATTTAGAATGTCTGAAATTTATTTTTTAGCTATTTCTCAAGAATTTATCGATTTTTGAATTTTTTACAATTTTTCTCTGAAAGAAATATGAAATTTCGACGAATTTTTTAAAATTTATTGATTTTTGGATTATTTTCAAAAAAAAACTGAAAATTTCTATAATTTCAATATTAAAACTATGAAGTTATTATTTCTGATCAATTTTTATTTTAAAAAATTGGATTTTTCATAATTTATTATGTCGGAAATTGATTTTATAGCTATTTCTCAAGAATTTATCGATGTTTGAATTTTTTACAATTTTTTCTATGAAAAAATATGCTATTTCGACGAATTTTTTGAAATTTATTGATTTTTGGATTATTTTCAAAAAAAACTGAAAATTTCTATAATTTCAATATTAAAACTATGAAGTTATTATTTCTGATCATTTTTTACTTAAAAAATTAAGTTTTTTATAATTTAGAATGTCTGAAATTGATTTTTTAGCTATTTCTCAAGAATTTATCGATTTTTGAATTTTTTACAATTTTTTCTCTGAAAAATATGAAATTTCGACGAATTTTTTTAAAATTTATTGACTTTTGGATTATTTTCAAAAACAAACTGAAAATTTCTATAATTTCAATATTAAAACTATGAAGTTATTATTTCTGATCAATTTTTACTAAAAAATTGGATTTTTCATAATTTAATTGATTTTTTCAGCTATTTCTTCTTAAATTCTGAGAAAAATGCATTTTTGAAGCTAGCACGCCAATAATTTCACGGAATTTCATTTTTATTCGAGCTGAAAATTAGAATTATTGAAAAACACTTGGGTTCTGAAAAAACAAACGAATTTTCTATTATGGTGTCCTTTAAAAAATTCCCAAACGTCTGAAATTGCGAGTTTTTGTCGAAAAATTCAAAAATTTTGAAGAAAATGGTGAAAAATGGGTTTTTTAAAAAGATTGTTTGGGAATTATCATTTTAAAAATGTATTTTTACTATTTCCATGAAAAGCTCGTTTAAAAAAACATATTACCGTTAGAAACGTGATGAAAATTTTTAAAGAATACTCATTTTTATAAAAAAGTTGTTTGCAATCCAGAAATTTGTTCAATCGTCATCAAAAGTGCTTGAAATTTGCTAAATCGCATTTTTTTCCAGATTACTAAAAAATCGGCGATAATTATTAGTGAACGTCTCGGTAATGTGCAATTTCCGATAGCGGCCGCGAATGTGAATTCTAATGATTGTAAAGATTTGAGGGAAAAATATTCGGTGAGTTTTTCTTTGGAACATTTCGTTGGAAGTTATCGATTTTGCAGCAAGATGAAGAATTATTATTTACCGCTCAAAAAATGGGGACTGAAACTCAAAATTCGAAATATACGGCTCAGTCGGTGGTGAAAAGAAGGGAATTGTTTTCATGTACTGGAAAGATTACGGATTGTTATGAAAAGTGGGTTTTTTTTGAGGAAGGCTAATTTTTCACCAAAAAACGCGGAGAAATTTGCAGATTTTGCTATGCGACTTGTCCGAAATATGGTAGAGTTTTTATTCCGTATTCTTCGAGGATTGAAAGTGGAAATGTTTCTAAATCTTGGTTGGGTAAAGGAGCTGAAGTGAATAGGAATGTTATGTTGAAGGTGAGGAGTGTTTTGTCATTTTTTTCGACTTTTTTCTGATAATTCTAAAATTTTTTCAAATTCCTTCTTGAATCAAAATTTTGTGTATTTTCAGCTATTTTAGGATAATTTCCCGATTTTAAAGCTAGTTTTCTTAAAATTTTCTCTATTTTTCCCAATTTTGTACCTTTCCCAGACTTTCTCTGCATTTTTCTGTGTTCTCTCTGATTTTTTATTGATTTACGGTCATTTTCAGAAAACTACCAGAATTTCAGCAATTTACTAAGCACTTTTGAGATTTTACAGGTTTTAGATGCTAGTTCTATGAATTTTCGAGATTTCTAGTAATTCAGACAACCTCTAATTTTTTTAAAATTCTGTTCCGTTTTTTACAGTATTTCAAGCCCAACAATTTGAGAATTAGGGTCTTTTTTTGAATTTCTGGAATTTTAAGCTCTTGGAGCTTTTTTTCAGCTGAATTCCAGCTGAAAATTATAGATTTCTTTTGAATTTTTACCCAATTTTTGGTACTTTTTCGAATTTTCTGATTTTCGGCATATCGCTCATTATTTAGAGCCAAGTTCGGCTGGATTCTCGATTGTTTTGAAATTTTTAGAGAAGTTTTCAGCAAATTTCTGAATTTTTTGACAAATTTTCGAATTTCCCCGATAATTCGAAGTTTAAACAGCGATTTTTTGATTTTTCTAAAGTCCTGCTAATGTCTTTGAAATTTCAGTTTAAAATCTTTAATTTTTTCTGAATAGCTCTTTTTTTCTTCAATTTTAGGCTGAAATTCTTGGTATATCGACAAAAATGCTAGTTCCTTACAGTTTTATTCATATAGCTCCTCAATCCTCGAATTTAGTCAAATTTTCAGAGTTGAAGCTCAAAAAAACTAAATTTCATTGTACAGTATAAATACTTCCGTTGTAAAAGTATTATTTCCTGAAGTTTCATACTTGTGTACAGATGTCTCGTACAGGTGATGGATGTACCAGTCGGTAACATACCATCTGCGTTTTTGAAAAAAAATATGGGTGGTTTGTTACACGGGTGTTAAATCGAGCATCTGTTAATTGAGGCATTATATATATATAAATATGTTCATCACCTGTCAACCCACCCCAGCAACGAAAAATCGTTCATTTTACATCATTTTATCTCGAAAAGTTCAAAAATTTTGCAGATTTTCCGTCAACCGGATATTAATAACTGCCGTTACGTAGCTTGGTCATTATCGCTACTCGATTCTGGAACAGTCTCGTGTTTTCCAAGTAATTTGCCATCAATGTCGTCGTCGTCGTCATCAACAGCATTGGCGAACGGTACAACAAGTTCACCGCTTACACGGTTTCCGACATCGACTGCTCAAATGAGAGGAGCTGAAAAGCAGCCAAGTGTAGCGGCGAAACAATTGGGAATTATTGTGAAGTATAGCCCGGTGGCGCATGTTGAAACGTTGCTTTATTCGGCGGTGAGTTTTTTTAAAAGAGTTGATGATTTTTGGCTGATTTTCAGATGAAAGAGCTGAAAATTCTATTAGGTTGTCCCGAAAGTTATTTACTTTTTTTTCTGTTTCACCTCGTTCATTTCTCGAGGAGTTTTTTTCCGTTTTTATTTTTTTATTTTATGCATTAAGTCTTTAACAATGAATACGTGTTTCCGTATTTCAAGTAATCCTTGTTATGGCGGAATTTCTCTTGAAAGATAAAAATACCCTCAGGGGCTGTTTCCTTTACGAGTTCCTGTTGGGACATTCAGCCGATGTTGCTCATCGAAATTTGTGCGATGCGATAGGCACGGACACCCTCAAATACGAAATGGTGAACTTCTGGTACCATCGCTTCAAAGAAGGTGACGACGATCTCTCGAACAAGTCACTATCCGGCCGCCATCAGCTTGAAATCGACGAGTGTTTCCAGAAGGAGCTGGAGGAAGAGCCCAGAACAAGTGTTCGTGAAGTGTCTTCGGCACTTGGGCTGCACAAAATAACAGTACACCGCCATCTCCGAGCAAGTGGAAAGAGCCAAAGTTTGGTCAACTTGGGCCTCACGATTTGACTGATGATCAGAAGAACATGCGTTGCACCATTGCCTTGTCTTTCCTCAGCCGAAAACGGAACACGGAGTGAATTCAAAATATTTTCATTGGAGATGAAAAGTGATGTGCTTTGTTCAATCATAGTAGAAAGCTTCAATGGGCAGCAGCTGGAGGAACTCCAAAAACAGACGTCAAAGGAAAAAAAGTGATGATTTCGATTTGGTGCGACAAGAAATGCGTTATCTACCGTGAACTTATTCCAGATCGAGCCAATGTCAATGCGGACATATACTCTCTCCAAATACAAAAAATGTACGATCAAAATTCTTCTCTCCTACTTCATGACAATGCAAGACCACATGTCGCTTTAGCGACCAAGTACAGACTGCAGGCACGGAATATCGAAGTTCTGCCACATCCACCGTATAGTCCGGACCTTGCCCTAACTGATTATCATTTGTTCCACCCACTTCAAAACTCTCTCAAAGATTTGCAGTTCGACGACCGAGTGCACCTGGAATCGTACCTTGATGACTTTTTCGCCTGCCAGCCCCCGGAATTCTATGCAAAGGGAATCGAACAACTTCCGCTGCGTTGACACGAGGTCATCCAACAACATGGCCAATATATCACTCATTGATAATTGTTTTCAATTAATAAATTTTTGTTTGAAAAAAATCGAAAAAAAGTGAATAACTTTAGGGACGACCTAATAGAATTTCAATGCAAAAATATGAATTATTGTGAAAATTGGGTTTTTTATAGTTTAAAATGCCTGAAATTGATTTTAAAGCTATTTCTGAAGAAGTTACCGATTTTTACAATTTTTCTTTAAAAAAATATGAAATTTCAACGAATTTTTACATTTTTATTGATTTTTGGCTGATTTTCAGAGAAAAAAGTGAAAATTCGTTCATTTCAATATTAAAAATATGAAGTTATTCATTTTTGCCTATTTTTTATTTTAAAAAATTGGAATTTTCATATTTTAATTTCTCGAAAATTGATTTTTCAGCGATTTCTTCAAAAATACACGAATATTTTCAGGTTTATCGCTTTTATAAACATTTTCTGTAAAAAATCTGAAATTTTGTCGAAAAATTGTCAGAATACGGAAGTATTGATTGATTTTAAATAGTTTTCAAAGATTTTTCGACTGAAAATTGAATTCTAGCTTCTTTTTTTTTAAACTTTAATCTTTCACTTCTGGAAAAACTGAGATTTTGAGGAATACTTATTGGGAAATATCGATATTTAAAAAAAACAAATTTCGGAAATAATTGAAGTGATATATAATCTGGTATTTTTTCCAGCAAACCGGTCTGAGTCGTATACCCGGATCAGCACGTGAAAGTTGGATGGAACTCGGTAGATTTGTTCAATATGACGCGGTGAAAATCGGGAATGTGGCGCCGGATTGTAAGATACATTGGTGTGCGAAAGAATTGAAGGATTTGGGATTGGTGGGTTTTTTTTTCTCTTAAAATCAATTTTTGATGAAAACGTTTAAATTTCATGAGTAACAGGTTTAAAGGGTAGGTTTTTGATTAGAAATTTTTTTAATTAAGGGGTCTATTTATGCCCGGGAAAATTTAATGACTGAAAATTGAAATAAAGGGAGGAGTAGGTTGATTTTTAGCCGAAACATGAAATTAGATATAAAACGCGTTTTTTCATTCGAATTTAAAAGCATTAGATCATTTTCAAGATTTTCACATAATTTCAGTTGATTTTTTGTTTTTAAAAACAGATCTTGATTTTAAAAAAAAGAACTGAATATAGATTTGAAGTGGAAATTTAAAATCTCCAAAAAACCCTATATTTCTAGTTGAAAATGCTGGATTTTCAGCTTTATTTAAAGTTTTTTATTGTCAACTTACAAATTTTGGATCATCCATTTTCTACTAAAATACCGCAGCGCAACCGCTCGCATGTAAAAATATCACGACTTTGTGAGAGACTTAGCTTTTCTGGGTAGGTCAAAACCAACTTGAATGATCAGGAATATTTGAGTTGACAATATCATAATAATCAGAAATGATGCGAATACGTTTCAAAATTGTTATTTTTACATATCGTGAAATTTCTCATGGATTTGTTTAATTTCGATTGCTTTCGGTAAAAAAAAAATTGCGACGTAGTGATATGTAGATTAGAATTCAAAAATAAAATCAAATAATGGGAAAATAAGTGATAATTATGAATAAAAGTTGAAAAATGTTCAATTTTCAGCTCTTTGAAGTGGTCGCCGATAATATGGATGAAACAAAACTTATATTGAACGTGAAAGCGGTTGTGAATCGAGTATCATCAAGTACACGTTCAGCATGGCTTTGGAATGATTTTATCGGACGGATTTATGTGCCGCCAGCGGTATTTAATAGAAATCTGAAAGTGGCGAATTGTTTGGAAGTGAGAGCGATATTCACCGGAGCGTTTGAAGATGTACCATGGAGCGCGCTTTCGATGAAACCGATTGATCCGGAAATGAGCGATGAGATCCGAGAGGCGAATAGTCAGCTGCTTTTGACGGATGATAATTGGATTGTGAAATTTATTCAAACTCAACAATCGACATTTTTCGCGTTTATGGATAATCCGGCGTATGGTTCGGCGTTCGTTGCGTGGACTGATTTGAATGATGGCGATCAACCGCCGCCACAATTGGCGAAATGCAGAGCGACGGTGTATTATCAACAACGGGATGGGAAGCACGCGTGGCGGGCGGTATTGGTGACACAATTGGATGAAAATGGTGATCCGATTACGTATCATCCGGTTTATTTGCATTCTGGATTGAGGATTATGCCGGAGCCGTTTGTGGTGAGTTGAGAATTTTATAAAAGAATCTGAAAATTGTGAAAAACTCTAGACTTGTGTGATTTTCGGGCGAATTCGTAAAATACGTACAGTTCATGCTATTTTTTTGAAAATTTCAAAAAGATCTCACAAGGGAAGTGCGCGAAGTCACCATCGCCAATCGAGTTAAGACCTATACCATTCGATAGAGCTTTAAATCTAGGTCTAGAATCCGTTTTAAAAGTCTGCCGGTTCGACCTGCGAGCCGGTGAAACATGGGCTCAAAGTTCCTTGAAAAAGAGGTGAGTATATAAGCGCACCTGAACCCTCCTACACCATGTGGCTGCGTGGTCAAGTGGGTTAAGCACTTGTCTATGAAAATCTTTTTATTTATTTGAAAATTTTGAAAAACTCTTGACTTATGCGATTTTCGGGAGAATCCGCAAATTACTGAACGTTCATGCAATATTTTTTATATTTTTGAAAATTTCAAAAGGATCTCAATTAGTTTAAAGATTTAGTCTTTTGAAATTCTATAATTTCATGCGATACTGTCCATTAATTCAGGTTTTATAAAAAATTCAGAATTTTATCATTAAATCTGTAAATTTCAAGAAAAATATTTAATTTTCTGATATTTTCCGGAAACTTTTATAAATTCCTGAGCTTTTCTGAAGAATGCGAGATTTTTCAAATTTCTTTCAAATCTGGAGTAAATCTCTAAATTTTCCTGATAGTTCTGGAATTTGCAGAAAAATATGGAAAGTTCAGATGGATCTGAAAAATTCTGAAAATACATAAAATATGTTTAGTATGTCTGACATTTTCAAAAAACCTATGAATTCCGGAGACTTTCAGAAGCATCTCTTTCAGGTGCCGCTGAAATTTTGAAAGTGAGCTCTAGAAATAAAAATCTGGAAAAAAGTTACCTTTCAAATGTTTCACCTGAAATTCGTCAAATGTTCCCCCCCCCCCTTATTTCTTATTTTTCTTCCAAACACCCGCACATTCAAAAAAAATAACACATTGAGCAGCAAAAACCTGAAAAAATCACATTTTCCCGCTTGTTACATATATATATATAATTAGTCCCTTAGGTTTTCGTATAGAACCTTATATTTTTCGTTTTGATTTTTTTTCGCGGCCGAAAATAATTGTTTTATTCCTACTGAAATCCACTGCATCTCTGACTTGAACGAGCCAGCGACCGGTCAGCAGCTGAAAAAGCAGCAGAAACGGCAACCAGGTGCAAACGAAAACGAGAAAAGAAAGGCTGAAATTATCAGTAGTCTGAAAAGTCGTGTTAAAGCAACCAACCCGTGTTCTGATTTTTTTTTCTTGTATCTGCTATATATTGTGTAAGAATAATATAATGTCGAATTCTACTGAATTGGCTGATATTTGTGACGAAATTCGAGCGTATTATCAAGATGCGTGGAGTTCTGGCGGACAGACGAGTTATGGAATACAGGAGCAACATGTTAGAAGGATGAACGCGCAGAGGATTAATAAGAATATTAAGGAATTTTGGAATGGGTTGAAAAGCGGACGGAATGGTGTAAGGATGTTAAAGCGATTAGTTCACGCTTAGTTTTCATGTTAAGGCGCTCGAAACGCGCTTAATTTGCCTTTTTCCCTAATTATTGTATCTTCGAGGACTCCATCCCATTTGTAGATCCCTAGGTTTGACCTACCACCCTTCTTTCTTAAAATTTGGCAAAAAAGTACAAACAGTGCATTTTGGTTCTTAAAGGAGGTCTTTACGGAAGTAATGAATGCATCTGGGATGAAAATAGACATCATTCTCATTCCAAATCTGTTTTTAAAATTTTCTAAAACCACCTAGAAGCCGAGGAAATGAGCTTCAAAACAATGGCCTAGAAAAAGTGTCCACCTGGCCGAACTTTTTCCTATGAGCTTTTTTCGTGTTTCATTAATAAATATTTATGCAGAATGCTTATATCAGTCCTTTTTAAATTTTTTTAAAATCTTTATTTATGTTTTTTTCATTTCTTTTGGAATTTTTCTTGCCTGCGGACTAGTTTTCGCCGGTGAACACTTTTTCTAGGCCATTGTTTTGAAGCGCGTTTTTCTCAGCTTCCAGATGGTTTTAGAAAATTTTTAAAAACATATTTGGGATGAGTTTGAAGTCTTCTTTCATCCCAGATACATTTATAAGCTTCGTAAAGCACTCCTTTAATTTGTTGCTACCCCCCCCCCCCCCCCTTTAGTAATCGGAAAAAGCAAGCTTTCATGTGAAATTCAAATTAATTTTTGTCAAAATTCAATGTACATAAAGTGCATTTATTTTACTAGGTAGTAATCTTCACCTTGAGGTTTCAAATTGCTGACCAAGGGCACCTTTTGCACAATAATCAACGTTTATTTCTGTTTACATCATCAAAGTTCGAAATCGCTTGATTACAATAACTTAAAAGTAGAGTTTCACTAAAGTTGACAATTTAATACGACTGATTGCAAAAACTGCAGTTTTTCTTCGTTCCCAAAGGACTCGAAAACCTGATTATTTGAACTTCATCATTATTTAAGCGCGAATCGAGCGGGTTCTCAAGAAGACATGACTTTCATGTGTTTTTTGTTGTCTAATAAAATTTCGGTCTAAAGCTCCTATTCAAAATTGAGATCTGTGCTGAATTACTTCAAATTAAAAAAAAACCAAAGTTCCGTAACATTTTTGATTAAGCAGATGCAAATTTCACTTGGTTTTTGGAAACAAAATGAATGTCCAAGCTCAAAAAGTTGTATATTCAACAAAAAATGTTCATTTTTTTCAGGCGCCGCAAACCCCACATCAACCGCCATACATCTCACCACCACCAGGAATTCCACCAATTCGAAATCATTGGCATTCGAAAACGATTCAGAATGACTCGCAAAATGAGCCGAAATCCCCATCAATCGGGGTAATCGGAAGCGGACTTTTGTCACATAATGGAGGTGGAAGTGGAAGCACTTCGTCGTCAACGCTTCCGCCATCACCACCGGCGTCTGCGGATTCACCCGAACCGTTGGGTCTGGCGAGTCCGACGGATCGAATGATGGACGAGTTTGACACGACATTAACCGCTCAACAACATCAACATCTGAATCAGAGTCTTTCGAATATTGCTCTTGATAGATTTGCACCAGATTTGGAGTTTTTGCCATTTTCGAACCAGTCGTTATGGGAAAGTGATTTTTTGAAATGGAAACCGCAGCCTGATGGTATGTTTAAATTTTTAGAACCCTGGGAAAACAGCTAATGTTTGGGTCATTGTGCAAATTAAGCGCCCAGCCAAAAGACGTGAAAATTCCAAGTTTCCTGTTGTTTTTCGAGAAAATTTGCAAATTTTTGATTTCTGGTCAATTTTTTTATTCAAATTAAGTTTGATTCAATTTTTCGTTTTTTCAAGGAAAGTGTACTAAAAAATTCAATTTTCAGCAATTTGTTTAATAATGTTTGTCTGAAACTTATTTTCAGCAACTTTGCTGAAAATTATTGAAAATAAAAAATCAACAGAATGTAAATCTTTGTCATAATTCATTTTCAGGTGATTTTTAGAAATTAAAGAAAAAATGCAATGATTTTCAGCCAAACAAAAAAAACACAATTTCAGATATTTAATTTGGAATATTTTTTCTTTCAGTCACCGCATTGTCTACCTCAACCACAAACTCGACAGCCAAATCATCGAATACAAGCTCAAGATCGGTTCAAAGGAATATCAATGCGTTTGTTGAGCCGTTCTCGGCATCGCTTGAATTCCCAGTTTTTAGTGATTTTATTCCGAAGTAAGTGGGGCAGGGCAGGGTTTTGTTAAATTTTTGCGAAAAATTTAAAAATTCAGGAAATTCGAGATTTTGAAACAGCTTTAGTTTTAATTATAGTATCCTAAAATTCTAGTTTATGAAATTTCGAAATTTCAGCTTTTTTAAATGTTATTTAAGAAAACTGATTTCGACATTAGAACAGCTGAAATAGTTGAGAAAACTTTTATTTTGTTGTCTGAACAAAGTTTTTTATTGAATTTTTGAGCTTAATTTTTTCAGCTGCTAATATATTAGTTATTTGATAAAATGCTGAAATGACGTGGCATTATTTCAGAAAATTGAAGATGTACTAGTTTTCTTGAAAAAGGGGGAAAAGGGTAGCATGAAAATTGAAACGGGGTTTTTCAATTAAAAAATAAATAAATAGGAAATTTTTTAGTTTTTTTTTTAATTTCAGATTTTTTAAAAACTTGTCTGGAATTGTTTGGGTAATTTAAGATTATTGACCTATACACATCTTTAATTTTTTACAAGTTTCATTGTCAAATTAGGGCATTCAAGACACCTACACCAAATTTGACTTAAAGGCAGCGTGTCAGTTAATTCTATCCAAATTCAAAGGAAAACATCAAAATTCGAATGGGAGCCCAGGTGGTCCAAAGAACAATACCAATATGTAGCCAAATTCAAATAATTGTGTTTCGCGCCAATTCCGACCGCGTTGCGCGGACACGCGAGCATTCAAATTTTGGTTTTTTTTTCAACTTTGACGGCTGCTATGTCGTTTTTTTGTAATTTCGCATAAATTGCATTTTACTAATGATAAAACGCTCTAACTTTTGAAATTAAGATCAGGTAGGGTCAAATTAACTGACACACTGTCTTTAAACTGCGAATCCTGTTTTTGGAACCTGAAAATGACTAACTAGTCATTTTAGGGTGCCTAAATTGAATTTTTTTATAATTTGGGAAAAATTCAAATTTCCGGAAATGGAGTTCGTAAAAACCTGAAAATTAGGTTTAAAAATTTTATTTTCATCATAAGACTATGCAGCATTTTTTTCCAGAATTTAAAGCTTTAAAATAAAATTGAAAAGTAAGAAATCTAAAATGTTAAGGAATGAAAAGCTGAAATTATATCAATCCTAAAAAAAATGATCTAAACTTGAGCAAAATCTGAAATTCTCAGAAAATCTGAAATCCCTAAAACTTGTTTTTTTCTAGAACCCGTGACAACGCGACACAAACCGACACATTAGCCGAAGAAGGCGTTCTTCGAGACATGATGGCCTCAAAAGACATTCGCACATTGTTGATGAAAAATTTTCCGGAACATTTTGATCGTATAATGGACTTGAAATGGAAATGAAAAAGAACTGAATAAGAAGAAAACGAAAAGTGCAGGGGAATTTGAACAACTTTGCCATAATTTTTCATGTTTTTTCTCCAAAAAATTTTAATTTAATTAAATTTCTTTTTTTTATCACAAAAGCAAATCGTTGTTTTTTGCTCTAGAATTTGAATATTATCTCTCCTTGAAAATTGGCATTTTTGTGTTACTTTCTTATAATTTTGAACATCATTTCTTGAAAGTTCTAATTTGTTAATTATATCTCTGAAATTATTTTCTTTAATTTTTTCGAATTTAATATGAATTTTGAGAGGAGCATCTTTAAACATGTTTCCCCCGAATTTTTCATATATTTATAAATTCTAGAAATAATTCGATTTATTTTACATAATTTCATATAACCGTATTAGAGGAGAGAAGAAGAGGAGGATTGTTATTAGAAAAGTGGGCGGAGCTTGGAAATGGCTGGAATTGCAGAAGTCGGTGTCTCGGCAGTAGCAGTTGACGGTGTCGACGCCGAGAACCTGGAATTTTTGGGATTTTTTGAAAATTTGGAAAATTTGACTCACTTCCTCTTCTTTACAATAGGATTTCATCCTGAGATGGGGTTCGTAGACGTTTCCAGAAATTCTGGAAAGGTTTTATTATGTGCCTTTAAAAAATCGATAAAAATTGGAGCTTACGTTAAATTTTCGCATCCTTTGCTCACGTAATGATTATTTACTGGAAAAATGAAAGGTTTTAGGGGAAAAAAAACTAGGATAGGATTAGGTACCTAAAGATTTGACACAAATATCACCATAACAGACACCTGTCTCACAGTCGTAGGGTTGATTGCATTGGAAACAGCGGAGTTTTAGAACTGGAAAAATTTCAGCATTTTTTTAAATTAAAAACAATTTGTCTAGGAGAGAAAAAAGGCCCTGGTATTTAATAAATAAAAATATCTGATCAGATCAGACTTACAAAGGACCCAAATTTGAAAATGAAAATTTTGAAACGGGAAATTTTTTTTAAACCTAGAAAACGGTTTAAAGAAGGGCTTTACGGAGATTATGCGTCTGGGAAGAAAATAGGCTTCAGACTCATTCCAAATCTGTATTTAAAATTTTCTAAAACCACCTAGAAGCCGAGAAAATACGCCTCAAAACAATGGCCTAGAAAAAAGGGCCACCTGGCCGAACTTTTTCCTGAGATTTTTTCGTGTTTCGTTAATTAATAAATAGTTATACAGAATGCTTATAGTAGTCCTTTTTAATTTTTTTTCATCTTAATTCATGTTTTATTTTTCATTTTTTTGGACTTTTCATGCCTGCGGACTAGTTTTCGCCGGTGGCCCTTTTTTCTAGGCCATTGTTTTGAGGCTCATTTTCTCGGCTTCTAGGTGGTTTTAGAAAATTTTAAATGCAGATTTGGAATGAGTCTGAAGCCTATTTTCATTCCAGGCACATTCATAAACCGTCTCCGTAAAACCCTCCTTTAATAAACAAAAAACTGGAATTCTCCTTGTTCTAAAATTTTTAACAATTTTAGCTAAAGTTGTTGGAAATTTTAGAAAAAGGAGCACTTCAGTTTTTTTTCTGAAAAATTAAAAGAAGGCATTTTTTCAACAAAAAACATTTTTTGGGTTTCAAAAATTTCAATTTTACAAACTACCAATTAATGTATGTTGGGTGAAGGAAAATTTGATTATCTATTATCAAGTTAAAAATTTTGGATCATCCATTTTCTACTAAAAGGCCGCAGCGCAACCGCTCGCACTTAAAAATATCACGACTGTGTAAGAGACTTAGATTTTCTGGGGAGGTCAAAACCAACTTGCATGATCAAGAATATTTGAGTTGACAATATCGAATGGTAAAAAGGTACTGGAATTTAATAAATAAAATATTTGATCATATCAGGCTTACAAAGGATCCAAATTTGGAAATGGAAATTTTGAAACAGGAAAATTATTATTTTTTAAACTGGAAAACGGTTTTAGCAAGCAAATCACTGGAATTCTCCTTTTTCTGAAATTTTTAATAAGTTTAGCAAAAGGTGTTATAAATTTTAGAAAAAGGAACACTTCAGTTTTTTTCTGAAAAATTAAAAGAAGGCATTTTTTTCAACAAAAAGACATTTTTTGGGTTTCAAAAATTTAAAATTTATGATATTATATTTTCGAAAAGGTCTTTAAATCGATAAAAAAAAACTTTGAAAAAATAAGAAAAGCACACGGGGGCCTAGAAACCCAAGTTCGGTAATTAGAACAGTTTTCTTTTTAAATGAGGACTTTACGGAGATAATAAATGTAGTTTAAGTGAAAAAAGACTTCATTCTCATTCCAAATCTGTTTTTAAAATTTTCTAAAACCGCCGAGAAAACGCGCCTCAAAACAATGGCCTAGAAAAAGTGGTCACCGGCGAAAACTAGTCCGCAGGAATGAAAAAATATGAAAAAACATTAAAAATTGACTGATATAAGCATTCTGCAATACTATTTACAAACCAAACACGAAAAAAGCTCATTGGAAAAAGTTCGGCCAGGTGGACACTTTTTCTAGGCCATTGTTTTGAAGCTCATTTTTTCAGCTTCTAGGTGGTTTTAGAAAATTTAAAAAACAGATTTGGAATGAGAATGAAGTCTATTTTCATTTAAGGTACATTTATTATCTCAGTAAAAGTTTTAGAAAAAGGAAAAAAAAGAAAAAAATAATAATTTTAGGAAAAGAAAAAGGAAAATGCCTGTTTTTTCTGAAAAATTTAAAGGAAGAATGTTCAATGAAAAAAACTTTTTTTTTGGCTTTCAGAAAATTAAAATTTGCAGGCTTTTCTAATTAATGTGCGTCGGGTGAAAGAAAATGGTACCAACAAAAATACGTTTTGACCGAAAATTGCCGAGAAAAATATAAAAATGCGAAAAACTGTTTTTTTTGGTATGTATGGTGAAAGTTAGTCCCAACCATTTGGTTTTCTAGGTTACGTGTTTTTAATTTCTCTTTTTGTTTTTTTAAATGCAGTTTTTGAATTTTTATTTTATTTTAACTAAATGTATTGTCATGCCAGCTCATTGTCGGCTGCAGCAGCCAGAAGTTTAAGGCGACGCGACCGCAACGCGCTTAAATTCAAATTTCTCAGTTGGTCTCACGCGTTGCGGTCGCGACGCCTTCGATGTTATCAGTGGAGCAGCCGAAAATGAGCTGCCAAGAAAATTCAGCTTGAGAATACCTTAAATGGAAATATATGTTGTGTATTCACATTTCAAATCAGTTTTTAAAATTTTCTAAAACCAACTCGAAGCGGAATTATAAACAAAAGGCAAAGTGAAGATCTGAAAATTAATGATATGAGAAACGGTAAATTTAAAATTTCAGAATTTTGGAGAGAGATTTTTTTTTCTGAATATTTCAAATAAAAAAGTACTGTTTCCAAAATTTAGAAAAAAGAGTTTCAGAATATCATTGGTAATATATAAAAAAAGAAAAAATTCATTTTTTCAGATTTTTTAAATAACAAATTACGAATTTCAAAAATTTGTTTCATTAAAATTGGAAATGTGATTTTCAGCAGAAATATTTTTTAAATCGAAAAGTTAAAGTTTCACTGTTTCAATAATTATTGTCAAAATGTCAGAAGTGTACGAGAAAAATTAAATTGAGTTTCAGAAGAAACGTTTTTTTCTGAAATTCTATTTTGAAATCTGTAGATAAAAATTATTTGCGTAAAAGTTTCAAAACGTTGTAAATCCTAGGACTTCAAATTTTAGAAAATAATTCCCCCCCTCCTCCCCCAATTTTCAGCCAAACCCACCATTTTCAACCGTATACCCAACCGTCTCCCGACTCCTCGGTTTCGAATAATCCCTTGCGTACGCTTCTGTACCTAATGGTGCCAAAACCAAGATCAAAAAAACGACGGAAAAGACGCTAAAATGCCCGAGAATTGATGAAAACGACGTTAATTGCTGTATTTTGGTCCGATGATTTTTTGCCAAGTTCTTCATATCACATTTGAAAAACAAAAGAAATCTGGAAAAATGAGAGGTTTTTTGGGTGGAAATCTGAGAAAAATGGATTTTTCAAGAAAAAAACCGGAACAAAATGGCGAAGAATAACGATGTGTTAAAGAGTGTCTGGGGAATTGGGGGAATACAATGAGAACTTTTTATTTAAAGGAAAAAGGAAAGAAAAGTTTAAAAAATAAGGCAATTTTCAGATTTTGAAAAGCTGAAAACATTTTTTGAAACAAGCAACCAGAGGAGCTATTATAAAATTTGCGTAGAAAATGACCAATTTGAGATCGGGAAAATATATACTAAAAATTGACATTCGAAAACTTAAAAAAATTTTTTTGAAACAGAAATTTATTTTTCTGAAAAATTCAGAAAAAATCTTTTTATGAACACAAAAAAACGCTCAAAATTAGAGCTTTTGCGAAATTTGTGTTAAAATTTCCATTTTTGAAGTCCAATTATTTATAGAGTTTTGAAACTTTTACGAAAATTATTTTTATTTACAGATTCAATACAAAATTACAGAAAAAATACTTTCTTCTGAAACTCAATTTCATTTTTCTCGTATACTTTTGACAATACATTTTGAAACAGTGAAACTTTAACTTCTCGATAAAAAAAAACTTTTTTTTGTGTAAAATTTCTATTTTCAGAAAAAAAAAAGTTTTTGAAGCATTTAAGAAAAATAAACATTAAATTTGAAAAAAGATTTTTTGGAAAAAGTTGCCTTTTTTAAGAATATGCACTTTTTGAAACAGCAATTTTTTTTGAAAATTCATAAAAAATCTTAAACATTTTTTATGAATTCCAAAAAACGCTCAAAATCAGAACTTTCGTGAAATTTGTGCAAAAATTTCAGAAAAAATTAAGTTTTAAAAAATTTTAAAAATTAAATTTGGGAAAAAACCAATTTCAGATTTTTCAGGAAAAAGTGGCCAAGACGAATATATTTACTAAAAATTGATATTCTAAAACTCTTTTTAAAAATTTTTGAAACGGAAATTTCTTTTTCTGAAAAATTCAGAAAAAATTTTATGACTACAGAAAAACGCTCAAAATCGGAGCTTTTGTGAAATTTGTGTAAAATTTCCATTTTCTGAAAAAATTAGGTTTTTTTAATATTAAAGGGGGGCTGAGGGGACGAAATAAATGGTTTAAAAATGATGAAAGTATGATTGTTGATAAATAAATGAAAAAAAAAATCCAAAGAAAAACTCAAAAATGGCGAAAAAAAAAGTTCCGAAAAAAAACTCATACCCCCCTCTCTTCGCCCTAATGGCCGAAGAAACGCTTCTTGATTTTCTAGGCCGTCTCTTTTTTCTCGGCCGCCTAATTTTATTTTTTGAAAAATTTTTATTTTATTTTCTTTTATACATTTCTTTTGAACGTTTATTTGTTTTAATACTCTTTTATGGATAATTTTCTCTGAAAAAAAAATTGGAAAGAAGAGAAAAACAAGATAAAAAAATAGGCGGCCGAGAAAAAAACAAATGGCCTAGAAAACAAAAATCGTTTCTTCGGCCATTAGGGCGAAGAGAGGGGGGTATGAGTTTTTTTTCGGAATTTTTTTTCGCCATTTTCGAGGTTTTTTTTTGGATTTTTTTCATTTATGTATCAACAATCATACTTTCATCATTTCTAAACTATTTATTTCGTCCCCTCAGCCCCCCTTTAAAAAAATAAAATAATTTAAATTTAAATTTAGAAAAAAAAAACAAATTTCGGATTTTTCAGGAAAAAGGTAGCCACCAGGAGAATACATACTAAAAATTGATATTCTAAAACTCTTTTTAAAAATTTTTGAAACGGAAATTTCTTTTTCTGAAAAACTCTGAAAAAAATCTTTAAAGTTTTTATGAATGCCGAAACACGCTCAAAATTAGCGCTTTTCTGAAATTTGTGTAAAATTTCCATTTTCAGATAAAATTAGGTTTTTAAACATTTGAAAAATTAAAAAAAAAATTACAATGATTTTTAAAAATATGGAGTTTATGCAACAAAAAAATTAGGTTTTAAAAATTTTTTTTTAAATTGAAAAGCTAAAAATTAAATTTGAAAAAATCTAATTTTAGATTTTTCTAAAATAATAATCGCTACTATTGGTATTCTAAAACTCTTTGACATAATTTTTTTTTTGAAACAGAAATTTATTTTTCTGAAAATTCATTTAAAAAATCTTTAACATTTTTTATGAATACCAAAAAACGCTCAAAATCAGAGCTATTCTGAAATTTTTATAAAATATTTTCAGAAAAAATAAGGTTTCTAAATATAATCATACTATATAATAAAGCGCTAAGGCCGTGCGTGTTTTCACATGCTAGAATGCATTTCTCATGAATAACTTTTTGACCCCTCGACCGATCTTTCCCATACTTGGGGTATCGTCATGCCTCTCGGAGCGCTTCACAAAAATACTGTTTGGATTTCGGATTACTGTAGGATTACTGTAGCTACAGTACACCAATTTTTTTCACATTTTTTTCAGAATGGTCGGATCGAGACCAAACTTTCATGGTAACATCTTTGGAATAATGTAAGGTTACTGTGAAAATTTTGTGCGGATTACGGTAGTATTACGGTAGTTACCGTAACCTAATTAGCGTTAGCGTTTTTCTCTGTGTCTCTTCATTTTACACACTATTTCTCTCATTTTTAAAATTCTAGATTGTTCTAGAAAATTATAGAAGTTTCCAGAAAATTCCAGAAATTTCTAGAAAAAATGTGTTCCAAGGGGTCAATAGGGTCCAGGGCCCATGAGACATTATAGGGCAGCTTAGGAGAGAGAGAGAAGTGTTAAGATTCAATGTTCCTTTATACTAACGAACATTTTAAAACGCAGAGCTCGCGAAGCGAGCTCATCAGCCGTTTACCGCCGCGAAGCGGCGGCAAACGGCTGGTATAATAATATAAAGTTTAAAAATAAGAAGATTTTCAGAAATTTAAGCATTTATTTACTAAAAATTGATATTCTAAAACTCTTTTTTTTAATTTTTGAAACAGAAATTATTTTCTGAAAAATTCAGAAAAAAACAACGCTCAAACTAGGAGTTTTTGTGAAATTAGTGTAAAATTTCCATTTTCAGAAAAAATAAAGTTTTTAAACATGAAAAAAAATTAAATTTGGAAAAAACCAATTTCAGATTTTTCTGGTAAAAAGTAGCCATCACGAGAATATTTACTAAAAATTGATATTCTAAAACTCTTTTAGAAAAAATATTTTAAACGGAAATGATTTTCTAAAAAATTCAGAAAAAATCTTTAAAATTTTTATGAGTGAAAAACGCTCAAAATCAGAGCTTTTGTAAAAGTGTAAAATTTCCATTTTCAGAAAAAAAAATTGGGAAAACCATTTTCAGATTTTTCTGGAAAAAGTGGCCAAGGCGAATTTATTTACTAAAAATTGATATTCTAAAACTCTTTTTTTTTAATTTTTGAAACGGAAATTATTTTCTGAAAAATTCTGAAAAATCTTCAAAATTTTGTGAATACCGAAAAACGCTCAAAATCAAAGCTTTTGTGAAATTTGTGTAAAATTTTTATTTTCAGAAAAAAAGAGGTTTTTAAACATTTAAAAAATTAAAAATCAATAAAGATCATAAGTGATGAATTTTAAAAACTCCAAGTTTTTCCAAAAAAAAATGCAGTTTCAAACTTTTGGCAACTTTAAAAATTTCTATTTTTCAGCAATTTATATTTTTCGGGAGTATCCGAATTATTACGCATTATTTTTTTTTGTTCAAAAAATGCTGCAATTCTCTTGAAATTGGCTCAAAAATGACCGACAACCACTCCGATTGTCTATTTATTTTTAAGAAAGTGTTTTTTGAATTTTCGGCAGCTTCTGGTACTATAAAAACTGAAATAAAATAAGAATCCGAATTCTCCTCAAAAATCTGTAATTTTCGTCGAAAAATATTGATTTTAAGCTCAAAATTGATAAAGGCCTTATTTTGAAATAGGCCTTATTTTGAAATGAAGTATCTGGGCTCGAAATAGCCCAATTTTTTAAAAATTTGCACCATTTTATATAGAATTTTAAGCACTTTTTTTGGCCTGTGAATACCAAACCATTTAAAAAACCAAAATTATACTGAAAATCTCTTCAAAATGGTGGATTAAAGGAAAAATATCGATTTTTTCATCGTCTTAAAATTTCCAAATTCAAAATTATTTTACATAAATTTAGAGCAAATTTTCAGCACATTTTGGTTATGAAAATCTGAAATTTCAATTTATCTCAAAATTTCGATTAACTTTAAGGGTTTTCCATAGGAAAATTTCAAAAAAATATTTTTTTTTAAAAATTCTGTTTCAAAATTTTAAAAAAAAGTTAATTTTAAGGTAGTTTCAGTAATAACATTATTAAAAAGTTTTAAAATTTGAAAAACAAAAACCCAAATGTTATTTTGATATTACTATTTTCGTCAAGGGTGGTCCAAAAAGGTGCTCTCCTCAAAGAGTGGTCACTCATGTCCATCATATGTCAAAAATAAGAAACTGGTGTCTATATATCAATTATATGTTTGTGTTTTTGGTTTTTTTTTTGGGGATGGAGGAAAACTTATGTCTCTTCTGGTTGGCAATTTTTCGAACTAAAAAAACCAACTAAAATTTATGATTTTTGGGTGGAAAAGAGGGTCAAAAGTACTGAAAATTAAATTTTTTTAAAAATTAATTTAACATTCACAAAATTCCACCAAAAATACATTAAACCAAACATCCTACTTTTATTTATAAAAACGAATCAAAAAATAAAATGAAAAAAAAAAAAATTTTTTTTTGAAATCCGAGATAAAAACCCAAAAATGTAGAGAGACCCCCCTTCTCATATTGCCACCCCACCACTTCCGAGAATGAGTAAATATTGGAATTTCCAAAAAAAAAATATTTATATTTCAATTTAATAAATATATTATTCTTCATTAGGATCTTTTGGATACGAATATATAAATATAAATAAGTATATTGGTGAACGAACGTGCGTGTGCAAATAAATTTGGCACGTCAAAAAAAAAATATGTCAAAGTTTTGAGCTGGAGCTCCAGGAGGCAAATATTGACAAATTTTGGTGGTTTTCTGAAAATTATACCTGGAATTTATACTTTTTTCTGGAATTTATTTTAAAAAATAGTGAAAAAACTTTAGAAAAAAGCTGTTTTTCGCAAAAGAAAATGGTCTAAATGACCGAACTTGGGTTTCTAGTCCCCATGTGTTTTTCTTGGTCATTTAAAGAGGATAGGTCGTTTAATGAAAAACCGAAACAATTTTTTGACATACACAGAAAATCAAAGTCTCTCACAAAGTCATGCTATTTTTGCCAGCAAGCGGTTGCGCTGCGGTTTTTTTTTCGTAGAAAATGAATGATCCAAATTTCTTAAGTTGACAATAACAAGATATTTTTGAAAATTTAAGCGCTTAAGCGGCAATTTCCTAGAGAAATGCAGCTGAACGCGTTTGAAACGTCTTGTGCTGTCTGCGTCTCTCCGTGCATGTTTAATATTTTAGGAGAAACAGTGTAAGATGTTGCAAAAACGCTCAACTGGATTTCTCAAGGAAATTGCTGCTCAATATTTTTGTTTTTCAATGAAAATGTAAGTTTTTTAAACGATTTCGAGATTTTTTCGAAAATAAATATTTAGCATACATTTTTTTTTATGTTTTCAGAAAAAAATGTTTTAAAGTAGGGCTTTACGGAGGTAATAAATATTCCTTAAATGAATATAGACTTCATTCTCATTCCAAATCTGTTTTTAAAAATTTCTAAAACCACCTAGAAGCCGAGAAAATGAGCTTCAAAACAATGGCCTAGAAAAAGTGTCCACATGGCCGAACTTTTCCAGTTAGCTTTTTTCGTGTTTCTTTAATAAATAGTTATGCAGAGTGCTTATATTAGCCTTCTTTTATGTTTTTTTAAGGATTTTTTTAGGATTTTAATTCCTGCGGACTAGTTTTCACTTTTTCTAGGCCATTGTTTTGAAGCTCATTTTCTTGGCTTCTAGATGGTTTTAGAAAGTTTCAAAAACAGATTTGGAATGATAATGAATTCTATTTTCATCCCAGATGCATTTATTAGCTCCTTAAAGCCCTACTTTAATGAAACAAATTGTCTAAATGACCGAACTTGGGTTTCTAGTCACCAAGTGTTTTTCTAGGCCATTTAACTTCCAAAATTATTTTTTCAAAGTTTTTTATCGATTTCAAGACTTTATTCGAAAATAAAATATTTTGCATAATCTTTTTTTTAATATTTTCAGAAATAATCGGATAATTTTGAAAAAAATTTTGTTTTAATAAGTCATTTTTTATTTGTGTTTCTTGTAAAACTGCCCAAAAAATATAAAAAGAAGCCAAAGATAATAAATCTCAAAATATTATAAGCTAGATTAACAACTGGAGATAAATAGAATCAATATTTTAAAAAATATTCCTAAAATTTATAAAAATAAAGTCATTTCATTGAAAAATAATCCCAAAATCTCCTCTGAAACTGAGAATGAGCTTCAGACACAAAATGCAATACATGAAGCCATAAAATATAAAACAGGGACAAATAATTAGCCTCGTTTATATATATTTTTGCCAAAATAAAAAAAAATTACATAAGACATTTGGAAAGAAAATTGGCCAAATAAAAAAAAAACGAAAAAACGAGAAGGACACAACTAAACAAAGCTAAACTAGTGTTTCATAACCCTGACCCATTTTGGGACCTCCCATGGGACAAATACCCCTTTTTTTGGCTGCGTCCACCCCAAGCACACAAATAACTAAAAGTCAAGATTTTAGAGTGTCAACTTTGGAAATTTCGCATGTTTAGTAACTCTTTTGCATATACATAGATTTTATACATACATATATATCTTAAAGAAGGAAACCAGCCATATGTACCGGATATGGGTATGTATCAATCAAGCGGGACAAATTTGCCACTTCCGTGGCGGATTTCCTTAAATGGGTATGTATTTTCGCATTTCATTTATTGTGAAGTGTAAATTGGAATAAGTTTAATGGAAATAATTCAGATTTATTGATTTTTGGCTTTTTATAGCTTTTTCGCATGGGTTTTTAGAACTAATAGACTTCAGTCAACTGAAGAAAAACCCGATAAAAAGTCTCTATAGATTTTTAGAAAAATTGGAACTACCGAAATTCTCATGAGATAATTTTAAAAAATTAATAAATGATAAACAGTAGATAAAGACTGGAATATCATTTTAAATTTCCTAAAATTCGAAAAATTATAGACAAACATCGGAAATAAATGTGATCATAAATACCCTTATAACTCTAGAATTTTTAAAAAAAATATATTGATTTTTGGCTCAAATTGAAGCTTATGAAATTCTCTACAAATTCGTGTAACTCATTTTTGAAATTTATAGAAAATAATCTGAAAAAAATCGATAAATAAAGCGGGTTAATTTTTAAAGCTTATATCTAACTTATCTACAACTGAACTATGACAATTTCAGACACCAAAAAACTGAAAAAAAAAATCAAATTTCAAGATGTTTGACCCAAATTTTTGGCATTTAAATTTATCTACCCCTTCTTAGACCTATTTTTTAAAATTTATAGCAAAAAAATGAGACTAGTGAGTGATCAAAACAATTTTCTGAAAATTATTCTAATGTGTTGTTTTTAGCTCAAATTTAAACATACAAAATTTTAACTTTACAAGAGGGCTTAGCTAATGAATTCGTATGGGATGAAAATAGACTTCATACTCATTCCAAATCAGTTTTTAAAATTTTCTAAAACCATCTCGAAGTCGAGAAAACGCGCCTCAAAACAATGGCCTAGAAAAAGTGGTCATCGGCGAAAACTAGTCCGCGGGCATGAAAATTCAACAAAAATGAAAAAAACATAATTTAAAATTTTAAAAAACCTAAAAAAGTACTAATATAAGTATTCTTCATAAGTATTTATTGGCGAAACACGAAAAAAAGCTCATAGGGAAAAGTTCGGCCAGGTGTCTACCTTTTCCAGGCCATTGTTTTGAAGCTCATTTTCTCAACTTCTAGGTGGTTTTAGAAAATTTTAAAAACAGATTTGGAATGAGAATGAAGTCTATTTTCATTTAATACACATTTGCTATCTCCGTAAAGCCCTTCTTTAAACCAATGTTTAGATTATTGGATAAAAATTTGAAAAATTTTTTTTTAGTATGTCAATAAAATCCCTCCAACTTTTCAAAGAATTTTTCAAATCTATTGATTTTTGGATTAAATTAAAGCCCTGAAAATTTTCTACCAATCTGCGAAACTTATTTTCAGATCTTCTAGACCAACGTCTGAAAATCGATCGATTAAAATGAGTATAATTTGTTAAAAAATCATGTTTCCTTCAGAAATTAAAGGCAATATCCTAGTAACTGATTTTTAAAATTTACATCCAAAAATCTGAAAAAGTAAGTGCCAAAATGATGCTATAAGAAAAAATAGAAAAAAGATATGCTATATTCTTGAATAAAACATCAGAAAAAATAAGAAAAAAACCACCCTGAATTTTTTTCAGCTGTCGGGTCTCGGGAAATGGGAAATTCAACGTTGATTTCTACAATCGGACCCAGCCCCCTTCCCCCCAAAATAACAGGCGTGAAAAAAACATATAGTATAGCATTCAGAAAAATATGATGATGATGGCAAAAGCCATCAAAAACGTTATTTTTTAACAGCAACGGAAAAAAAATATGGGGATGAAAAATGGAATGTTTTGATAACAAAAAGTCGAAAAATTATATGTGAAAAGAGCACATACATCTCCAGAGACAGCTGTGCTGTCCTTACATCAAAAAGCATTAGCAAAAAAAAGTGATATAGTGATAAATGAATGGGGGGAGGTTTGGCGCGGCGGTTTCTACTCTTGATAAGTGTGCAAAAGAGAGCTTTTTCGAGATAAAACGAAGATAAATGGACACGTTGGGGTGTGTGCATTAGAGTGGTGGAATCCCTTTTTCAATGGAAATTCTGATGGGGGATAAATTTTGCTGCAGGTCAGAATACGATAATTTTAGATTTTCTACGTCATCTTGTAATTGAAACAGAAAATTTTAATTTTTTTTTGAATCTTTCGAAAACCACTGAAAAAAATTCAAAATTTACCGTTTCAAATTTTTTTAAAAATAAAAATACAATTGTATTCACTAATGTTTATAACTGATCTGCCGGAGCTATTCAGTTAAAAAAAAGCGGAAAAAATGCCTCTGGACTCACTACTGATCTTTTGGCGAAATTTAATTTTTCAGCCTATTTCAGGCTTCTGCATTTGAATTTCTTAACTTTTTTCACGGGCCTATATCGGACTCACTACTGATCTTTGGCAAAATTTAATTTTTTCGGCTTAAACCAGTCATTGTAGCCTATTTCGGGCTTCTGCATTTAAGTTTCTTAACTTTTTTCAGAACTATTAATGAAATTTATATCAATTTATTGGTTCTGAATTTTCCGTGTGTACAAACTTCAGAAAGTTAGAAGTTAAGAGTACAAAATTCTCTTAAAAATGGTTTATTTTCGATTTAAAATATTGGTTTCAAAAATTGGGGGGAGGGGGACTAACTTTGGGAAGTTAGTCCCTCGAACGTAAAAACTTTTATGGTGGTCCGCATTTAATTTTTTTTTAAATTTCTTGTTTCTTATTTCATTTTTCAGCAAGTGGTTCTCAACTGGAACTTTGTAATGCCGACAAGTTTAGTCTCTTTGACAAGTTTAGTCTTTCAGAAATTGACCGTCAATGTTTCTGAATATTGCCGTTTTTTGCACTATTAGGAATTTTTTAAAAATTATTTTGGTTTGAAGGAGGATTTTAAGGAGCTAAGGAATGCATTCGGGATGAAAATAGACTTCATTCTCATTCCAAATCTGTTTTTAAAATTTTCTAAAACCACCTGGAAGCCGAGAAAACGCGCCTCAAAACAATGGCCTAGAAAAAGTGTCCACCGGCGAAAACTAGTCCGCAGGCATGAAAAATCCAAAAAAATTAAAAAAAGGACAAATATAAGCATTCTGCATAACTTTCACCGGTGGACACTTTTTCTAGGCCATTGTTTTGAGGCGCGTTTTCTCGGCTTCCAGGTGGTTTTAGAAAATTTTAAAAACAGATTTGGAATGAGAATGAAGTCTATTTTCATTTAGGATACATTTATTATTGCCGTAAATCCATTCTTAAAGGTTGCGTTGGTATGTTCAAAATGAGTCGATTTCAAAGGAAATGAGGTGTGGTTAAGTGGTTAAAACTTTTAAATATCAAATTTCATCCAAAATAGGATTAATTCTGAAAATAGCGTTATTATAAAACACTTTTCTCAAAACTCCCCGTCGGATAATGTATTTCTAGAAGCCCTATCATTTTCTCCCTATCAAAATTTCCAAGAAAATTCCATACACGTTCATTTTACGACGCTCTTCTTTCAACACACAATCAAATTTCTTCAAACATTATCAAATTACGCAATTAAATTGCGTAAGAACAATTTTTGATTATAAAAAAATCTGGATATCGTTTTTAAAACATTTTCTTCAAATAATTTCATCCATATTTTCTACTTCTTTGCATAATTTCTGCAAAATAATACATCTTTTCCATTCCCAAAAAAGGTGATAACGAATTATTCGAACTTATAAATCACCTCCCGAACAAAAAACCGGGTTGTATTTTTTTGTTTCCCCTATCAAAACCAACATCTCATCTTTTTTCGTCGAGGACAAAATAAAGGTGGGGTTTTGAATTTCGCGAAAGAAGAAGAAGAAGCATTCCTTTATCAGCGACACGACGGCGCCATTTCGTACTTTCTCGTCGCGATTTGTGGGGGGAAAAGCTTGGATTGTTTTTGTTTCTCCTGGCGAGAATGAGAGGATACAAGTGATTGATGAGGAAATTAATATGTGCACTAAATTTCGACGACGTCAGGTTTTTTTTGATGCGGGTGATAATAGATCTTATATGGGGGATTAAAGGTGAAGTTTTCGTTTTTGCGAAAAAAATGAAATTGGAAAAAAAACTGCAATGTCCTTTCGTGGTGAGACCCGAAACAAGTGGTGCGTGAGATCCATGAGCTTCCTAACTTAATAAAAATCTTTTTTTTTTAAACTGAAAAATCAGACTTAGATGCACATCAAGTATTATTGATTTTAAACTTGCCCTATGTATTTTTCTCCAAGGAATTAAGGAAAAAAAACTTTCGAAGTAATTATTAGTCGCTAAAAGTGAGTTTTATCGAGTTTTGTGATTTTTCAGTTTTTTAAAGATTTTTATTAAGTTTCTCATCATTTTTAATAAATTTTATTATAGTTACATACCACTTTTTATTGGCTTCAAAATGAGCTATAAAGCTTTAAATTTGGTTGAGTCGTTCACGAGTTACAGTTATTCAAGCTTGTCGACTTCAGTCTACAGCCTTCACACACCCTACACGCATACGTGACGTCACATGCGCATATCATAATTCTGATCTTCACCGTTCATTTAAGCCTAATTTCGACCGATGGTTTGGGTAAACTTCAAATGACTTCCCTATTTAGGCCTCTTTGGAAGGATTTAGGCCCGTCTAGAATGCAAGCCTGCCTAAATGCAATCCTAAATTTTTCTCACAGAGTATCAGCAAAATTTAGCGTTGTTAGTCCGAATTTCGGCTTCAAATTTAGGCCCTATAATCATAAATAGGCCTGCGGAGAGAAGTCCTCTCCGATTTAAGCAGATCTGAATTTTAAAAAAAAACACCATTGTCTCCACGCTTCAACCCTAAGTCTTAGGATTATCAATATAGGCCCTATCAGATTATCAAGTTAAACTTAAACTTAAAATCAAAAAATCTAGGACCCCCTTCACCAAATATGTACCCAATTTCCGGCTCCTTTAGACCATTCAGACCCCCTCAAGTCAACTAAACTTTGACCTAAAAATCCTTCCTATCTTCTTCCGTCTTCTGTCTTCTCCTCACAAACGAAACAAAAACAAAAGATCCTAATCATATGAAAATGTTGCAACAATCTTTTCACTCTGACGAATCGAAAAAAAAACTTGAATACCGTTTTCATCATCCGAAAATGGATTTGTGTTGCCACGCAATGTTCGCACAACAGGCGCCTCCTGGGGCGGACGAAAATGAACTGCGTAATTTTCGATTTCGGTTTTTTCCTGTCCTTCGCGAGGGCTTTTGGTATTTAAGCGAGGGTGCGCGATGAAATGAAAGGCTATTATCAAATCTTGATGACCTTTTTCGTTTTGTTTTCTTTTTTACTTTTTTGTTGGACAATCGGAGGTTTTTATGACTAAATTTTAGTTAACTAGGATTTTTGGGCCTAAAAGTTCGTGACCGGTGGAATCCGAGCTTAGGATATTTAAAGAAAGCAATCCAGGAGATTCTTATGGAGGATCTGCCAGAAAAGATTTAGTTTTTTGTCTAAAATTTATTTCAGTCAAAATGCATGTCTAAATTTCAATATATACAATATTTTAATACATAAATTATTGAGTTTCGGACTAGACCAAGCCAGAGAATGTTAGGCCTAGATATTTAGATGTAACTTTACCTAAACTCGGGCAATTTTTCGCGGATGTGGGTATATAAAAGTGGCGGATCTGGGCGGTCACTGCACGGGAAGGCAATAACCAGTGCGCGGATCCGTCATTTCAATAGTAACTAGTTGAAAAGTCAGATCCGCGCATAGAAAGTGACGGATCCGCTACTTTTATATGCGCGGATCCCTTAAAAATTCCCTGAGAACTTGTCGATGTCGAAACCTGTCCTCGTGGCAAAATATATACCTAACTTTCCAAAGAATTGCCCCAAGGGAATATGAACTACGTCCGAAGACGAGCTTCAGTCAAGGGAAATTTCTCGCCTTCAAAATGCCAGGCAAATTTCAGGCATACAGTCCTTGAATCCCTGAATTCAAGTAAAATACCACCAACAATTTAAAGTATTTTAAACCAGTATGGATTTTTGGCAGGTTGCCAGGGTTAGCCTAGTTAGTCTAATCCAAGAGACATGTTAACCCCCCTAGAATCCTCCATTGAATCGTTTAGATCTTCGGATCAAACTGCAATATTCCCTTGAAATATCTGTAAGACCGATTCCTAATCATTCGTTTCCAGCCCAGCTCAAATGTCAGTCACATCAGCCACCTCTGGTGCGCTTGTCTTCTCCGGCGCCACCCTTTTGGTGTCTCTTTTCGCCGCCGCCTCGATCTACTCACAAGTTTCATCGATTTGGACCGAATTGGATGCCGAAATCGCAAACTTTAGAGTAATTATAACAAGCACCCATTTACAATTCAAAAAAAATTCTTATTACAGTCTTTGACCGAAGACATGTGGGTCGATATGGTGAAATTGGGAGCTGGAACAGTCTCCAACCGTGTTAGACGTCAGCAATATGGAGGATACCAAGCAAGTGGCGTGCAACCACCAGCACCAACACCATCTTATGGAGGCTATGGAGCTAGTCAACCAGCCAATCCACCAGATAGAAGCCCAGAAGGTGTTCCAAATGGCGGACCACAGCCAAGATTCCCAGGTGGAGAACAACCATTCCCAGATGGGCCATTCCCAAATCCTGGTGGACCATTGGGACCAAATGGATCGAAATGTCAATGCAGTTTGGAGAACACTTGCCCACCGGGACCAGCTGGAGACGAAGGAGAAGCTGGACCAGATGGACATGATGGTTTGGATGGAGTTCCAGGAATTGATGGTCAAGACGCGGAAGATGTGCAAAACACCCCACCAACTGGATGCTTCACTTGTCCACAAGGACAACAAGGACCACAAGGACCATTGGGAGCACCAGGACTTCGAGGAATGCGTGGAGCACGCGGACAACCGGGACGTCCAGGAAGAGACGGAAACCCAGGAATGCCTGGAGATTGTGGACCACCTGGATCACCAGGATCAGATGGAACCCCAGGACACCCAGGAGGAAAGGGAGATGATGGTGAGAGACCAGTTGGTAGACAAGGGCCAAGAGGACCACCGGGAGAGTCTGGACCAGAAGGACCAACAGGACCAAATGGTAGAGATGCTTATCCAGGACAGGCTGGACCAACAGGAGAGCCAGGAATTCAAGGATATGGAGGAGCGGCTGGACAAGATGGGTGAGTTAGAAAATTAAAAAATCGAAAACAAAAGTCAAATTCTTTAAATTTTCAGACCGGAAGGACCACCAGGACCATCTGGAGCCATTGGAAAAGACGCCGCCTATTGTAAGTGCCCAACACGTGAAGGCGGAGACGCTCCGAGACCACAAAGACGCCACAGAAAATTCCAAGTTTAGAGGAATGGATATGATGGTGATAATTCTCTTTTTTGAAATAAATATGATGAGAAAATAAAGCTTATTTTCAATTTGTTTGAACAGAAGAAGTCATGAGAATACAATTTTTATGTAATTTTCAAAATTGGAAGGACATTAGACAGCAAATGGATATACATGTGATGAAAAAGGGCTCAATTCTCATTCCAAATCTGTTTTTAAAATTTTCTAAAACCATCTAGAAGCCGAGAAAACGAGCTTTAAAACAATGGCCTAGAAAAAGTGGTCATCGGCGAAAACTAGTCCGCGGTCATTATTACGCCAAGAATCCAAAAAATATAATTTAAAGTGCTAAAATATAATTTAAAATGAATAAATTTAAGCATTTTTTAAATAAATATTCAACATAATAACATACAAAAAAAAACAGAGAAAAAAGTTCGGCCAAGTGGAACACTTTTTCTAGGCCATTGTTTTGAAGCTCGTTTTCTCAGCTTCCAGGTGGTTTTAGAAAATTTTAAAAACAGATTTGGAATGAGTATTTTCTCTAATTTCATCCCAGTTACATTGGTAAGCTCTATAAAGCCATCTTCAATATTTTATCAAGGGGGTTACTGTATATTTTCAATTGCGTACAATACATCGCATTTGACGACTATTTTTTCTTACAACAATGGTCTAGAAAAAGTTTAAATTTATGAAAACTAGTCCGCGAGCATATTTACGATAAAAATCGAGAAAAATTCAGAAACTAACGTTCATAATTAAAAATTAATATATTCTTAAGAAAAGTTAATATTTTTTTCAGTTAAGTGAAAAAAACCACGCGAAAAATGATAATTGAAATGAAATCATAAAAATCTTAGTTTTAAAAGAAATAAAATACAAAAACGTAAAAATTTTGTGATTTGCGTGAAAAATAGAAAATTTTTAAATCAGGGAAATAAAATTAGAATCTGATAGACCTTAGCGTAAAAATTAAATAATGGCACTTGAAACGAAATTCTTTAAAAAAATGATAAACGTTTTTAAGTAACAAGGGGAACACGTTTCCAATTTAAGTGTCACGTTGTCTTTAAAGATGCAAAACTCCAAAAAAAACCAAATATAAATGTGAGAAAACCAACGCTACGAGAACATCAAAGTGCAAACGATTAATAAACATTAGGCGCCAAAACTCGAACAGAACAGCACGCAATGAAAAAAAAAACGAGCACAAATTTGCTCATGAGCCGTTTTTCTTAAGATTTATGTATATTTTCTCTTCCTATTTCCCCCCGGTTTTGTTTTATACGCCCTCCTTATTTTTCCGCCCCAAATCCAATTTTGATGTCTTTACACCTCGTTTCTTTTTTTTGTGTGTTTTTTTTTAGTTCATGAATAAATGTACATATATTGATGTGCTTTTTTTGGGAAATAAGAATGAAAAGATTTGGGATAAAGGATCAAAAAATGGGCTCAAAACGTGATATGTGACGTTCTAAATTATTTATCATTTTACTTATTGCGTACAATGCATTATATTTGACGACAAATCTTTTAAAAAATTCGCATCTTGTGAAATTGTAATAAGCTACACCAATAGCTTTCTTCGAGTACAAAACATCATATTAGACGACATTTTAAAAAAATTCATCTAACTTTTATGTGAAAAGTTAGGGTTAAAGAGGACACTACAGCCTTAAATGAAAATAGAATTCTTACTCATTCCAAATCTGTTTTTAAAATTTTCTAAACCCACCTAGAAGCCGAGAAAATGGGCGTCAAAGTAATGGCCTAGAAAAGTTTCCACCTGCGAAAACTAGTCCGCGGCCATTATTAGGCCCAGAAAAATGCTAAAAGATAAGTTAAAATGATTTAAGCAATAAATATTAATAAATCCTATTTTTATCGCAATAACATTTGTAAGCTCTATAAAGTTCTCCATTAATATTTTTTCAAGGGGGTTACTGTATGTTTTCAATTGCGTACAATACATCGCATTTGACGACAATTTTTTTCTTACGGCATTTTTTTTCAAAAAAAAAAACATGGAAAATAAGAAAAATTAAACACATCTCTGTGTTCCTTTTCAAAAAATTTCAAAAGCAATTATTTTAAGCTGAAGAGAAAAAAAATTCAAAAATGTATATTTTTTCGGTTGTTGAAAAATATTTATGAAAGGCGGCACCAAAAACATATATAAACAAAATTCCGATGTTTTTTTTTCTGGGGAGGTCGAAAAAAAATTTTTTTAAGAAAAAAGGAAAGTCACCAGGGAATCAAATGATCGTGTTGATGTTTATGGATAAGAAGGCGAACGGAAAAGGAAAAAAAATGTATTTTTCATTTTTTTTCTCGGGATAGAATTTTTTTTGTAGTGCAGATACGATTTTTAGAGACGATTTGGCGGAAAAATATAATTTTAATTAAAAGAATTAAAAAATAAACATTTTTTAATTAGAAAATAAGACGAGAAATCTAATTTTCACGTCACTCATAAAATTCGAACTCTAATTTCAGATTTTTTACGTTTTCGCGTAAATTTTCAGGTATTTCGGTTCTTTGGCTTCCTCTTTTCGTAAAAAACATATTTTTCACGGATTGACGTTGGCGTCACGTTTAAAGGGGGGCCTGAGGGGACGAAATAAATAGTTTAACAAGTGACGAAAGTACGATTGTTTAAAAATAAATGAAAAAAATCCAAAAAAAAGCTCGAAAATGGCAAAAAAAATCCAAAAAACCATAAAACCACAAATCACCCAAATGGCTGAAGAAACGCTTTTTGATTTTCTAGGCCGTTTGTCTTTTCTCGGCCGTCTGATTTTTTTCTTGAAAAATTCATATTTTTTCTTGTTTTTCTTTTGATTTTTTTGTTTTTTTCAGAGAAAAATGTGCATAAAATTATAAAGAAATAAATTTTCAAAAAAAATCAGACGACCGAGAAAAACAAAACTGTCTAGAAAATCAAAAAGCGTTTTGTTCGTTCATTAGGGCGAACTACGGTTTTATGGGGTTTTTTGGAACTTTTTTCGCCATTTTCGAATTTTTTTTGAATTTTGTAAAATTTATTTTTAAAAAATCATACTTTCATAATTTTTAAACCATTTATTTCATCCCCTCAGGTCCACTTTAAAGAAAAAAAATCATTTCCGAGATTTCTTCTCTACGTGATCTGTATCTCAAAAATTAAAGCAAATTTTTAAAAAGATTTTTGAAAAAAAAATGAACTTCTGAAAAACAAATTTTTCGGAAGAAGGATTATTAAAAAATGATTTGGACGGCAGAGCACTTTTCATTAGCAACTTTTTGCTGAACGGTTTTCGCAATGTTTCGGTTCGTTTTGTAATTTTAATTGTAATTTCTTTGGAGGATTAATTAGCATCTTATTTCACAGCCCATCGAAATATGTAACTTCTTGAATAATTGTTTTAGCAAAGCAAATACGAAATTTTGCAAACGCGCTCTATCGCACATAAAAATCATTGTTTAATGATTATTTTTTCGAAAATGTTAAAAAAAAATTTTTTTTGCAAACATTTTTTCCAAAAATCTAATGGTTTTCAAATATTTAAAGGAGGGCTTTACGGAGATAATAAATGTACCTTAAATGAAAATAGACTTCATTCTCATTCCAAATCTGTTTTTATAATTTTCTAAAACCACCTAGAAGCCGAGAAAATGAGCTTCAAAAGATGGCCTAGAAAAAGTGGCCACCTGGCCGAACTTTTTCCTATGATTTTTTTTTTTCGCGTTTTATTAATAAATAGTTATGAAGAATGCTTATATTAGTCCTTTGTTAAATGTTTTTTCATTTTCATTTTTTTTTTGGAATTTTCATGCCTGCGGACTAGTTTTCGACACTTTTTCTAGGCCATTGTTTTAAGGCGCGTTTTCTCGGCTTCTAGGTGGTTTTAGAAGATTTTAAAAACAGATTTGGAATGAGAATGAAGTCTATTTTCATCCTAGATGCATTCATTAACTCTGTAATGCCCTCTTCGAAGACTATACTCACCATTTTCACACAATGGGGCATTCTTGCTTGTGTCTTCAAAAATTTGCAACAAAAAAAATCAAAATCAAAACTCGAACGACTATTTTTAGTCAAAAAACGCCATTCTGACTGAACGCCACTTATTCTTCGCAGGTAACAAAAAAAACGTTTTTAAAAAAATAGAAAAGTGCGACGAAAGAAAAAACCCAACACTTTCCAGGGGGGCAGTCTATTTTTTTTTCTCTTTTTTCTCCCCTCCTTCTGGTTCAAAAAATGCACTCAAGCGTCACTAATTTCTTTTATATATCCACACATATATATATATAAATCTATTCGTTGAAAAAAGAAAAAAATATATCTTAGATATATTTGTGTCTTTTCTTTTGGCACCCCCCATTTTTTTTTCGGGCCAAACCAAAACTTTTCAATGGACAATCAGATGCTAATTAGAATTCTCTTTCTATTTTGCAGAATTTTAGATCAAGCGGTTTTTGATTTTTTCCAAAAAAATGCGAATTTTTGCAGTCAATTCATAATTAATCAATTTTTCGCAAAACTTTTTTTTAAATGTCGTCAACTATGGTGCATTGTACGCAATTTTCACTAAATTTAAAATTGCTTACAGTAACCCAAAACATAATTTTAAATGTGAAAATAAGTATGAAGTTTGTTGCATATTTTTTTGAAAATTGCTTCAGGGCCTAAAATTTTGAAACGTCGTCAAATATATTGCATTGTACGCAAATTAAGCTGCATACCGTAACCCAACTGCACATTTTTGAAGAAATTGTCGTCAAATATAACGTATTGCGTGCAACTTTCCGTAAGATATACAAAACTTACCGTAAACACTTGAAATAGTGCGGAAAAAGGAAATAAAAAACAACCGAAATGTTTCAAAGCCAGAAAAAAGGGCTCCTAATCAAACGACTTCCCAACTCCATTTCCCAAAAGGGCACAAAACGCGAAAATTGGCCTAATTGTAGGCTTTGAAGCCCTTTTTTCTAGAATAAATTTTAATGGGGGGAAATAAGGAAAAAAAATGAAAGAGCTGAAAAAACTATACATTTACTTTTATATTTTTTTTGCACCTGCAAGTTTAGCATGTTGAAAAAGCTTCTGCAACAAACCGTATTTATTATTATTAGGGGAAAAAATCAATAATTAATAAGTTAATTAAAAGCAATTAGCATTTTTCAGCGTTCTTCGAAGCTGGACGTCTCTTGATTCCCAATTCGCGGTTAGCATGATCAATTCTCAAATTTTGGAGGGATCTTCTCTTACGTCCTCCTCCTCCGCATCCGCAGCATCCGCATCCACCTCCTGAATTGAATTATTGATTGATTTTTTAAAAATAGATAGTTAAAGGCGCATACCACATCCACCGCAGCATCCGCATCCGCAGCCACCTCCTCCACCGCATCCACAGCAGCAACATGGTCTACAGCAGGTACAGCAGCGGGTGCAGCAGCATGTACGGCAGCAAGTGCAGCATCGACGGCAACAACAGCAGCATCTGGAGAATTTTAGAAAATGTAGGGGGAGATATGAGCAAGGCCTATTAAAGGCCTGAATTTTGAGGCCTGTGAACAAAGCCTATTAAAGGCCTGAATTTTAAGGCCATTTTTTCAAAATTTCGAATTCTAAAAAAATTTTTAAACGATATATAGAAAATTTCAAAGTTTCTATTTCAAAATTAAAATATCACATTTTTAGAAAATTCTAAAAAAAAATTTCAATTATTAAAATTTTTACCAAATTTAAAACAGGTCTTCAGAATATGAAATAAAGTGGCACCATGCCTTTAAGAACTCACTTTGGTCTACAACAACAACATCCGCATCCACATCCACATCCTCCTTGTCTCTTAACCCTGGATGCTGAAAATCCTTCAAGTGTCGAAATTTCGCCTTTCACCGAGTCCGGTGCATCGGTCACCAGTGCCAATTCGGTTGAGGAAACCGGCAAAACTGCGGAATTAACCTGAATACAAATTTTATTGATTTTTTAAATACTGCTGTGGAAAACCTGTGAAATTGCCAAAACCAAAGCGACCGCTGCCAAGATCATGAAACGACTCATTTTTGTGTGATATTTTCATGGAAAATCCGAGGAATTTATACCCCCTCGTTGACTGCATGCCCGGAAATCCGAGGAATTGCGCAACCTGTCAAATTTGTGTTTGTGTCTGCCGGTATGAGACTTGGACAAACAAAAAGGTACTGAAACATTTAATGCATTTTTTTGGGAAAGGAGGTTCAAAAGAACAGTTTTTCAGGTAATTTCCAATTTGACGTGGCAAGATATCGTAATTGACGTGGCAGACTGGAAATTTGATGATATTTATTAACCAAATATGTACTTTTTTCAAATTTGATTTTTAGTATTGTTTAAAATAACTTTAAATTCAACTTGGTGTCAACTAAAACGTGCTGAAAATTTCATTTAAATTATGTAAAATTTATTTAAAATTAAGGTAATTTTTTAGTAGAGCTACTGTAGAAAAAAACCGATTCTACCGAACAAACTCAGTTTTTTTGCTAGTATCAGATTAATTTTCAAAATTGATAATTATCCAAAGAAAATACATAATTTTGAAGGGGTTTCAGACATTTAAATATATTTTACAATACCAAAAATATGCTGAAAATTACAGAAACGCGGATTTAAAAAATTCATTACATGTTTTCAAAGACCGTCCAATTTTCTCTAGAACGTTTTCATAATTAGAAAACATTTTGAAACGGGATTTTTTTGAAATTTCAAATTATTTAATTTCCAAACCTTGATGTCTCGCATTGGCCTAGAAAAGGTTTGGCCGAACTTTGCTCAATGAGATTTTTGCGTAATACTTTTATGAATATTTATTGCTTAATTCATTTTAACTTATATTTTTACACTTTTCTGGTCGTTCTAATGTCCGCGGACTAGTTTTCGCAGGTGGGAACTTTTCTCGACCATTATTTTGACGCCCATTTTCTCGGCTTCTCGGTGGTTTTAGAAAATTTTTAAAACAGATTTGGAATGAGAGTGAAGTCTATTTTCATAAAATTATCATTTATAAGTTCTGTGAAGTCCGTCTTTAAATCAATATTTTTCTAGAATTGTTGGTTGTCAAAAAAATGTTTCAAATCATTAAGGATATTTAGATTTTTTTAAAAATAATTTCAAAATTTCAGCATTTAAAGGAGGGATTGAGATAATAGATGTACCTTAAATGAAAATAGACTTCATTATCATTCCAAATCTGTTTTTAAAATTTTCTAAAACCACCTAGAAGCCGAGAAAATGAGCTTCAAAACAATGGCCTAGAAAAAGTATCCATCTTTCCGAACTTTTTCCTTTTAGCTTTTTTCTTTAATAAATAGTTATGCAGAATGCTTATATTGGTTCTTTTTTATGTTTTTTTCATTTTAATTTATGTTTTTTCATTTTTTTTTGGATTTTTCATGCCTGCGGACTAGTTTTGGCCCCTTTTTCTAGGTCATTATTTCGAAGCTTATTTTCTTCAGGGTGGTTTTAGAAAATTTTTAAAACAGATTTGAAATGAGTATGATGTCTATTTTCATCCCAGATGCATCCGTATAGCCAATTTAATTTTTTCAGAATTATCGGTTGTCAAAAATGTTTCAAATTCTCGCTGCCACGTCATTTCAGCGTTTTCTTCATGACAGCCCATTAATTATTTATAACTCATACAAAACTAATAATATTATTATAAGTATAATTATTAGAAGCAGGTGTAAATTATCATAAATATCTGTCTATTAATTTGCTTATTAAATAAACAAATCATCAATCAAAGTTTTCTGTTTGTTTACCCACAGTCTACTTAAAAATTGGCAACTGAAATCCATTTTTCAATTAAAAAAAAAAAATGTCCCACAAAACGGCGGGACAAACCTTTTGTTTCGATTCAACCCTGTTTATTTGAATTGACATCCCTCTTTTTCGTTTTCGGCATGAAAAAGAGGATTTGTGTAAAAATATATACCAAAAATGGTGAGTATTTGTTTGCTCAGCCAACATTGCATGTTTGGATCATATACAGTACTGTAGATTAGAGTCCGCCCCATTTTAACTAAGCTTGATCCGATCCAAATTTTTATTTCATTAGTATTTATTATAATGTCAGCGTTTATGACAGTTTTTCCTGCAATGACATATACTTTGGAAAATGGGACGTATATTTTGAGGACTAATGGTAGGTTTTATTGATTTTTTAAAGTTTTAACTTCAAAAAAATGTTCTTTAAATAGTTTTTTTCCTAGATATTCCCACAACATTTCAACCGATAACGAAGAAGAGAAAAATAGTGGATCCTTTTGATCCGGAAGCGACGGTACCAATGCCCAATGAATTGGATGATCAGAATGGACCGCATTGGTGGGTTGGCATTTTTTAAAGAAAATTTTCTAAAAATGAGCTGATTTTGTAGAGCTTAAAATGAACTTTCTAGTGAATGAAAGAAAATTTAAAAATGTTAATTTTCGGCTGAGAAATGAGAGCTGAAAATTGAAGTTTTTTAGAAAAATGGAATTCAGGGTCACTTTTTTAACACACTATATCTTAGCTTAAAATGTATATTTTTGGCTAAGAAATAGACCAAATTGTTGAGTATTTTTAGAATTTTTCAAAAATATGTACTAAATTTAAAAAATTTCAGTCAATATCCAAATATCAAAAAAGATAACACTTCTCCAAGCACTTTGGTTAAAGTTTGAGACCTTAATTCAGCTTAAACTTTTTAGATTTTTCATTAAAAATGTAAAATTGTTTAAATATTTGAGCTATTTTTAAAAATACACATTTTATGCCGTAATACTGATCACAAATTTTGAAATGGCCACTTAAAGTTGGCTCCACGTTTGATTTCTTGAATTTTTAGATTTCACTTAAAATCCTCTTGAAGTCAATATTTTTTGCAAGAACATGAACAATAAATTCCAAAATCAGAAATTGTTAAAAATTCTCGATTAAATAAGATATAAATCATAAAAATCGCATCATTTTGAGCAAAGTTATGAGCTTTTAAAATTGGACTAAAATTCCAGCTGCACCTCATAGTTTAACATCTCTACTTCATCTAAAAATCATCAGGTTTAGAACCAGACTACATTATTTTATCCAGAAAACCTTGCTAATTAAATTTTTTACCAATTTTCAGCTCGTCAGTTTGGCGGCGAAACGAAAAAGAACGTCAACGAGTCAAAGAAGTGAATGAAGCTTATGAGTCGTTGAGAATGCATCTTCCGTTGGATGATGGGTAGGTATTTTTTCAAATATTTCTCGGGATTTCCCCTGATTTCAAAACCATAACTTGTGCTAAAAAAAACCCAATAAAATCCACCAATATTTCCAGTGAAAAACGCATCTCAAAAGTTGACACCCTTCGATTCGCCATCCGATATATCCGACATTTGGGTCATCTTCTGGAGAACAGTTTGCATCAAAATTGGTTAGTGTTTAGTGTTTTTAGATTCAGAATTTTTCAAGATTCTGAAAATCTAAAAATTATTTTCATCGAAAAATTATTCTTAAATTTATGGCTCATGAAACTTGGTAGCCGTTAAAACCCTTTATTTTTAGAAAAAAAGGCCGGGTTTACTGCCATTTAACCCAAAATTTCGTGAAAACTCTGAAAATCTGGTCAAAAAACCCAATTTTCAGCTGCAAATGCTTCGCTGGCTTCCAAGAAGAGTCCGAAGGAAACATTCAACTCAACTTTCATTCAATTATGAATCGTCATAACTTTCAATAATTCTATTCAAGGAACCGAGAAGCAATTCTAGTCATGTATTAATGAAACATTCCAGATTTCTTTCAATTTAAATAAAAATTTTCATTTTCACGAGATTTGTTGAAAATCAAAAATTTCAGATTGTTCTCCATTTTCAGATTTTTTTTCTTTAAAGAGAGGAGGATTCCGCGGATGGTCCACGAGAACTACAAAATGTGACGTCTCTTAAAGGGGGGGGGGGGCTCCGGAGAGCTGAGGAATGGGTTTCAGGTGAATAAGAATATGATTATCTACCAATTGATAGCAAAAAAAGAAAAACCATTAAAAACTTTTAAAGATTGGTAATGGCCGAAGAAACGCAATCTGGATTTCTAGGCCATATAAGGAAAATTAGCGAAAAACGGCCCCTAGTAAATTTTATTAAGAAAATCTTGATTATGAAAAAAAGATGGCCTAGAAACCCAGACTGCATTTCTTCGGCCATATTAAAAAAAAAATTTTTAATATTTTTGATTTCTAATTTTAAAAACATTTTTTATAGTTTTTTCTTTTTTTTTTGTACAAACATTAAATTTATCATTGTCAAAAAGTTGTCCACGAGAAGTACAAAGACGCAATTTATTCACATTTTAAAAAAAGAAATCAACTTCATGCCACCGCTCCTTCTTTCCCTCCCTTCTTCTTCAAATCTGGACGCATGATGACAAAAGTGCATTGCTGGAAAATATAATGAAAATTTTCTCAAAAACTATTAGAAATTTTACCATTTTCTCATCAACCGCCATCACCGCCGCCGCGTTATCAAATTGCCCACAATACGATGGTGCGGAAAAGATGGTGACCAATTGCTTGTCGGCAAAAAACTCGTAACCATCCATGGTGACCTGATGTGCGCGGACGACAAGCTCCAAATTGTGAATTTTCAAAAATGTTTTCACAGCGTCCGCGCCAAATACGCGCGCCGCACCGCGTGGCGAGTCTTGATATCCGGTGACGGTTGCGTCGGGGTCCGCCCATGTCAGGTCGGCGATGACACCAATGTCGGGAATGTCGCAGGGACGCTCGATTTTTTCCAACTGTCTGAAAATATGGATTTTGAGCATAAAAATAATTTTAAAGGATGGCATTACAGACAGTATAAATGACGTTAAATCACCGAAAAATGACATACTTATGTTATAAATGGGTTTCAAAATTTTTCCACTTGGAAAAAATTATACTGAATTTTGATCCAAATTCAAAAATTTCGGTACCATTAGATAGGAAATTTTTAGTAGATATTTAAAAAATTTAAATTTTGAGATTTCGATAATTTATCGTATAATTATGCTTAATTGAAATTTTGAAAATTGCAGTTCTCAGGAAAAATAGAAAAATACTCAATTTTAATTATTTTGAACTAAATTCAACAATTTTGGTATCGTTAGACAAGAAATTTTTAGTAGATATCAAAACATTTTAAATTTTGAGATTCCGATAATTATTCGTGTATTTATGATCAACTTAAATTTTGAGAATTGTAGTTTTGTGGAAAAATTTTGCTTTTGATCCAAATTCAAAAATTTTGGTTCCATCGGAAATAATTTTGAGATTCCGATAATTCCACCGCGGAAGAGTTTTGTTTTTTTAGTCTGCGATACTTTGGGTTCCTAGGCCACCTATTAAACTTATGCATTTTTATTAATTTTTTCTGTTGTTTTGCATTTAAAGAGGAGCTGAGGGGACGAAATAAATGCTTTAAAAATGATAAAAGTATGATTGTTGATAAATAAATGAAAAAATCCAAAGAAAAACTCGAAAATGACGAAAAAAAAGTTCCGAAAAAAAAATTTCTAGGCCATTTGTTTTTCTCAGCCGCCTTTTTTTTAAATTATTTTTTTATCTTGTTTTTCTTTTCTAAATTTTCAAAAAATAAAATTAAGCGGCCGAGAAAAAACAAACGGCCTAGAAAACGCGTTTCTTCGGCCATTAGGGCGTTTTTTTCGCCATTTTCAAGTTTTTCTTTTGATTTTTTTCATTTATTTATCAACTAGCACACTTTCATCATTTTTAAACCATTTATTTCGTCCCCCCGTCCCCCCCCCCCTTTAAAATATAAAATCTTAAAAAATTAAAACGATTAAAATGTAATATAGTTTTTTTGAAACCCATTTATAACATAAACGTGTAATTTCTCGGCGATTTAACGTCATTTATATTCCCTCTAATGCCCTCCTTTAAGAACCAACCTCATATCCACCAAATCCTCTGAAATTCCACCATGCATACACACAATTTTGTTGGAAATCACCGCACAAAGTGGCATACAATAAAAAGCAAGTTGGTAGCATTCATAAAGCTGAACAGAGTATCGTTTCTTGCATTCCATGAAAAACCCATATTGCATGTTTACCGGACGACTTTCATGGTTTCCACGTAGCAGAGAGACCTGCAAATATTGCATCCATTTTTGCGACCCATCCAAGACGAGACCCACCTTATCCGGATACAAGACTTGAAAACAAAACAGCAACGTGATGACTTCTATAGAAAACGGTCCACGATCCACATAATCCCCCAAAAACAGATATTTCTGCTCGGGCGGCCAACCATTGAGCTCAAAAAGTGCCAGCAAATCCTCATATTGTCCGTGAATGTCGCCACAAATTTTGATGGGAACTTCCAGGTCGAGCTTCGTGTTATCCTTCCAAAACGTCTCGCGCGCTCGATAGCACAATTCGATGAGCTCCTTCTCGTGAAACAGTCGTTGACAGTGTGCAGGCGTCCATTTTTTGAGGCGGGACACCATGTCGAGCAGCCAGGTTTCGATCTGCAAAATTTATTGATTAGGGAGGGGGGGGGGTCTTCAATCCTCATCAGGAATTAAATTACCTTTGCACGCCTTTTCAGTCTAGCTTGATCGTCGGCAGTTGTCATAATTGGTCAACTATTTTCCCTTTTCGATCCCTTTTTCTTTCGAAAATAAAATTTGTTTCAAATGGGGATATTTGTTATAAACTGCTGGTTATATAGTAGTATTCGACACGTGGATAAATATTTCTCATTTACGCGAATGATGTTCTTTTGTGGAGTTTTTTGTGAAATTCCCTCATTTTGGAGGTCCAATCTGAAACATCATAAAAAACAAACAAAAATGGAAAACCATAAGAACTATTCATTAAACTAAAAATGATACGAATATGTGTAAAAATGTGTCATCTTTGTTTTTTTGTTTCTAGTAAAAACAACTAAGCATTTATCTGTCATTATCAATCATTGTTAGTTTTTGGGTGGGTCATTTTCTGTATTTAGCTTAAATTTACATGTTTGGAAAAAAAGGGACATTGTCTTTAAAGCAACCGTTTACTCATTTTCAATTTTGGTTTTAATCGACTCAGAATCCCGATAGAATTAACAAAAAAATGCAGGTGAAGAAGTGTACTTCGAGTAAAACGGTACTTCAAAAACACAAAACCGGTGGTAAGCTTAAATTTTAACTCAATATGGCCGCTTAAATTTACGTATTTGGAAAAAATGGGACATTGTCTTTAAAGGGATTCTTAACTGTTTTTGGGCTTCAATTCTATTTTCATCTTCTTCTTGACATTTGAAAACCTATACAAGAAAAATATTTTTGCGAAATTTGCTTTTCTAGTACTCAAACACACAAATTTCCACAATAAGGCGGCAAATGGCCTAACAATTGAAGACACACTCACATTCGCATGCTCTCTCGCGCGCGGCCGATCGTTTAGGCCATTCGCCGCCTTACCCTGCAAATGTGCTTGTTTCGTGTACTAGAAAAGGAAATTTCGATTAATGTTTTTGCTTGTATAGGTTTTCAAATACTGTGAAGAAGATGAAAATGGAATTGAAACCCAAATTCAGTAAAGAGTCCCTTTAAAGGAGGGTTTTACGGAGATTATGAATGCCCCTGGGATGAAAATAGGCTTCAGACTCATTCCAAATCTGTATTTAAAATTTTCTAAAACCACCTAGAAGCCGAGAAAACACGCCTCAAAACAATGGCATAGAAAAAAGGGCCACCGGCGAAAACTAGTCCGCAGGCATGAAAAGTCCAAAAAAATGAAAAACAAAACATAAATTAAGATGATAAAACATTAAAAAGGACTACTATAAGCATTCTGCATAACTATTTATTAAAGAAACACGAAAAAAGCTCATAGGAAAAAGTTCGGCCAGGTGGCCCTTTTTTCTAGGCCATTGTTTTGAGGCGTGTTTTCTCGGCTTCCAGGTGGTTTTAGAAAATTTTAAATACAGATTTGGAATGAGTCTGAAGCCTATTTTCTTCCCAGACGCATTCATAATCTCTGTAAAGCCCTCCTTTAAAGTGGCTGTTTACACATTTTCAATTTTGATTTTAATCGACTCAGATATTTTGAGGTTGCACAGTTTTTAAAGAGTGTTTTCCAATTTTAAAACCTTAAGTTTTTTAATATTTTGTATTTACCTATTTCTTTTCCAATTTACTTTCGAATGAGCATTAATTTGTCAAATTTGTTTCACCAGTAACAAAGTTATAGACCGTAAAAGTGTACACAATTTCCATTGTTCAAATTTTTATATATTTTCTATTTTAAAGGAGGGCTTTACGGAGATAATAAACATAGTTTAAATGAAATTAGACCTCATTCTCATTCCAAATCTGTTTTTAAAATTTTCTAAAACCACCTAGAAGCCGAGAAAATGAGCTTCAAAACAATGGCCTAGAAACAGGGCCACCATTATCTCCGTAAAGCCCTCCTTTATCATGAAAAAAGGACAGTCTGATTAAATTTTATATTGATTTGTTTCTTATATATTTCACATTCTTCTATCGTAACTTGTCTAAATGTTCCCGGCTTTTTCGACTTGTTTAATAATATTGTACTTCTTCGGAACATTCTTCAGCTTACACTAAATTCAAAAAATCTGAATAATTGGCAAAAGGGTCACGTACTGCTAGTACTACTTCCCACTTGCATAAGAAGTACCGTATTTCAATAATATATTTTAAGTAAATCTTGTATGTAAATAGTATCCTAAAAAATTCAAAAAAAACATGTTATACTGTCTTTAAAAAGAACTTCATTCAAGTAAATCTTTGATACAAAGAAGGCAGTTTCCAAGTAGGTTCAAACTCAACATGGAACACAAGTTGGTGGAGCATTGATGAAAATCTTTTCAAATTTCAAACCATCTGGCATGTATGGATAGTATACTAAATAAGCCAATGGTTCTTTCCGAATTTCACACGTTAGGAATGGCTTGATCCATCTGAAATTTTAACACAATTTTCAGCAATTTCCAACTCGTTTTCTTACTCATAACTATCTTTAAAAACTTCAGTAGATCTGACTTGAAAACGCCAAAGTTTCTTATCCTCTTCGAACGGGATTTCTTTCAAAATACTTTGGAATATTGCTTGTGCAGTTGGGGTGTTATCCGCATATAATGGTGATATTACCAGTTCACCAGATGGATAAATTGTCACTGATCCAATTCCAATAACATCCCCATTTGAATTATAGGCAACCCTTCCAAATCCATCAGGATCTCTCAAATGTTCTAACATGTATTTCTTTCGATCAAATTGAAATACTTGTTCATCGTAGTCTGTTATATCCTTGTCTGGAACATCATGAACATTCTGAAATTTTTTATTAATTTTTTTAAAAATTACCTAACTAGGTTTGTGCATTCTAGTGTCTATGCCTCTGGATTAAAGGTTTAGTGGAAATGACAGGACAATAATACCTTAATAAACTGTGAGAAGAAAAATTCTCAATGTGGCGGTTTTCCACACTAACCCATGTGTGACGTCATCACAGTTGCAACAACAGCCATTTTTTTAACAGCAGGTAACTCTGGAACCCTTAAACCAATTTTTATGTTTTATAGCTCATTAGAAAGATAATTTTTTTTCTTTCAGGATACAATAGTATGAGCAAAAAGTACGAAAAAATAGGTTTTTGTTTTTTTTTCCTAAATTCAATAGGACGTTTATTCAACTTTTTCTGAAAATCACTAAAACACGTTGAGTATTATTGACTATTGGTTAACATTTCTGCATTTTTAACTCAGCATACTATTGCAGCCTGAAAGACAAAAATGTTCTCTTTCTAATAAGCTATTAAACGTAAAAATTGGTTCAGGGGTTCCAAAGTTACCCGCTGTCAAAAAAATGACTTGTTGCAACTGTGTTTTGACTGTGATGACGTCACACATGGGTTAGTGAGGAAACCAGCCTCATTTTGAATTTTTCTTCTCACAGTTTATTAAGGTGTTGTGGTTCTTTCATTTCCACTAAACCTTTAATTCAAAGTCATAGACACTAGAGTGCACAACCCTAGTAAATTGAAAATACCTTGACAATGATGTCATCGAATTTAAGATCAGGATCCTTTATATCTTTAACATCATAATATGAAATAAAGTATTCATGTGAAAACAGAGCATCATTTCCAGTATACCTCTGCCAAAAATTGACACTCGCTTTAACTGAAAATGCGTTTCCGGCCTAATCATCTCTCATAAAGCACCCTTACCACACGACCCGACGATTGTAACATCTTTACCGAACCCATCAGCAGTCAATTTCGCAGTTTGAGCAGCGCTCATAACTTTTCCTCTATTTTCTTTATTTGCCCACAAAAATCCCCCAAACTTAAATTCTTCATCTTTATCAATCGACTTGAGTCGTATAACTTGGGCCGATCCAACGAGTTCATTATTTTTCAGATCAAAAACAAACGTGGTACTTATTTGATCTCCAAATGCTTTTTTCCACATTGGTAGGTCGGTTGCTTTGAAGTCTTCCCGGGAGCAACCGTTCTATGAAAAGAGGGTTTCAAGTCGACACTCTAAAGTCTTCCAAAAACTCACAGCTTTCATAAATTGCCTTATCAATGCAGGCCTATAATTTTCGAGCCGATATTGATCCTCGTATATTTTCGCGCATTCTTCCAATGTATATTCTCTATATTTTCTAGGTGGTTTCACCATTTTGAACAGTGTTACAGTTCTCTGGAACATGGTTTCTCTTCCGCGTACAATTTTAAAGTGAGGAACGACTCCCAAAAATGGGTCATTTTCACGCTAGTTTTTCAAAACAAACAATTTTTAATTTTTTTTCTTCGAGCTTTTAGTTTTTCTCAGAATCTGTTTAACCCATTTAATGCTGAAAATCTTTAAAATTTCCAAAAATTTGATTTTGCGGAGGTAAATTTTCAAGGTGTGAAAAACTTCATTTCATCGTTATTAGGAGCTTGAAAAATCAAGTTTTTTTTAAAAACCTATGATTTTTTTTAAAACACTGTAATGAAGAATAATTTGAAGAGAACGTATTTACCAACTTTCAGCTAAAAATATAAAAATTTGCCTGAAATTTGATAATTTCAATGAACTTGAAAAATTAACTTTTTACAACTTTCGAGGTTGCATATTTGGATGTCATGGTTCAAAAACAACACTTTTTCTTAGAAATAATGAGAATTGTTAGATTTAAAATAAAGTTCAGTAAATAGAGAAAGTATTCCCCAATTTTCAGCCCAAAATCTTAAAAATTAACGAAAATTAGATCATTTGAACACTTGAATTTATTTCAACGTGCAAAGGATCAAATTTCCCTTGTAACCTGGAAGGTGTTTATTGATATTATAATGAAGATTATCCTCTAGAAAATTTATTTACCAATTTCCTATCTAAATTGACGTGGAATTATCACTAAATTTCACTTTTTTCATCAAATTTCGAATTTCTCAAAGAAATCAAGTTTCTCCAAGAATCTTATGAAAATTGTTGGATCTAGGATGAATAGCAGTATTCAGAGAATGTTTTTATCAATTTTCAGCTCAAAATTTATTAATTTTCAGCAGAAACAAATACAAAACCAAACAAAAACTAAACTCCGCAACGAATTCCAAACGAACTACAAGTAGGTGGCCTAGGTTTTGAACCTATTTGAAAGTTAGGCCACGTTCGTATTTTTCTTCCATTTTCCGAAATCTTGAAAAATTGACTGAAATTTGATGTTTCAATGCTCCCATAAAAAAGTAAAACGACTCAGTTCCAAAGAATATTTCAAAAACCATTTCCACCGAAAGAAAGAACAAATCCGACCATCGAAAAACTGGCTAAACACAAAAGATCTTCTATCCAGATAAAAACGACTGCCATTGGCGGGTTTTTCGGAAATTATCTCCGTTGCTTTCATATAATAATTATTATATATTTTTATTATCATCAAATAATTATGTAATACATGTGTCTAGTCCCTTCCAATCAATCATTCAACTGTGTTCTTTTTTTTTAGTTTTTGCTTGCCCTTCTGTTCCTTTTTCCGCAAATTGCCAAATTAATCATGTAAGGTCATTTTTGGATGTACATATAGAATCTTCTTTTTTTTATGAAATAAAAAAAAGTGGCTAGAAGCAAAAATCCAGATTATTATCTTCGTAGTCTTTTTCAATCCAGCAAATCATAATTATTAAGATCTTTTTCGAAAGGGGGGGGGGGGCGCAATTGGCAGAAAGATGAGATTTTTCGAACGATATGACTGGAAATTTGACACCTTGTTTCTAAATATGTTCTTTTTAAAAAAATGTGATAAACAAATTGGATCTGTGTTTACAATTGTAGAGGGAAAATGTTGCAAAATATTCATTTTCGGAAGCTACAAAGTATACAATTTCAAGAACGCCTATTTTGGAAGGGGCCTAGATAAATTAGGCATGTCCAACATTTCCAAGCCCGAATTTTCTCGAATATACCCATAGGAGGGCCGAAAAGGCCTAAAATTACGGTCTAGAAAACCCCCTAAGTCCTTGTTTCCGAATTTTGAGAAAAAATGTTATGCTTTGCAAATGTGTCTAAAATTTTCAAGGCTGTTTTTGAGGGCCTATGAAAGGCCTTAACATTCAGGCATACTACAAAAGGTATAAATTTTAGTTCGTGAAGGAAGGCCTAGTTCTTGAAGGAAGACCATTTTAAAGCCTAAACTTGGGCCTCATTTTTTAGGCCCCTATTTTGAAGCCCTATTTAATTCCGAAATTTTCAGGCCCAGATCCATATACGATCGTTTTTTGGAGTAATAAATGTTCAGGCTCTTCTTTAAGGCATAGAGTTTCATGCCTTATTTTTAAGGCATGTGTTCTGAAGGCCTATCGCATTCCTAAATTTCCGAGAGGGCCTAAATTCCTATACCTAAGTTTTCAGGATTGTTCCTTAAATCCAAGTATTAATAACTCCCCTGAATATTCTGAAAGGGGCCTATGATGGGCCTTTATTTACAATTTAATTTTTATCAAGCCAGACCTAACGTTTCGTGAGTAAATTTTTGGTAAGCCTAATTTTAGGCTCGTTTTTGAGTTCCAATTTGATTCTTAGGATTTCAGGAACGTTATGCCAGAATTATAATTTTTTTTAGTTAATGAAGCTTTTAAAAATATTAATAATTCAAAAAAAAATTTTAATCTTCGAAAAAATTCCAAAAAACATAAAATTCATTTAAAAATTAAAAATAACAGTGTTTTGTATTTTTAATGCATCGCAGAATGTAATTGGCTTGTCCACGAGAAGTACAAAAACAAAAATTTTATTTCAAGAAGCGAACATTTCTATAATTTTAATTTATTATTATATTTACTATTAAATTATTCAAATTTAAAATTTTTAGCTTCAAAATAAACCAATTTTCAAAAAAATCTGGAAACTTTGCAGAAAGTTATGATCATTTGAAAATAAGGCCTCAAAACTGAAAATGTACAAAGACTCGTAACTATTCTCAGGTACCACAAAATATTAACCTGCAGAAAAAATGTTTCGACTTATTTTGTTTACTTGTTGCTTTAAATTTTAAACTTTCAAGTACTTCGCTGTAAAAACAGAAAAAAATCTATAAACACATATTTGTCTCTAATGTTATCTAATTAAAATAACCCAACAAAAAACCACTTTTTGTGTGTGTATGAGTGCTTTTCACTGCCCTTTTTTGTTGTGTCGGAGGTGACTGTATAAGGAAAGTGAAAACATCTCCTCAATCCCCCCACTTCTTTATCTTTTTTGTGGAATTTTTATGGATGCTTTTTCTTTTCACCCCCTTAACAGAAGGAAAGGAACGAACATGGAAAATCTTATGACTTTGTACAAAAACCCCCTATTGTCTTTCTCCTAACCACATCTTTTTTTTTGTTTTGCCTCCTGCTTCCAGAAACTAAATACAACTTTCATTGTTGTTTCGTGAAAAAGACCAAAGGTTTTGCGTATTTTTTCTCGTTTGCAATTGGCCGTAAGGTCAAAAAAAAGAAGCTGTGAAAACGATACCGGGTTTCTTCGGTGGGGAGGAAAAATATGTATTCGAACAAAGGAAATATTTCTGAAAATAATGGTAGTTTTGGAATGGACTCTGGAAGAAGAAATTATGTGTAAATTGGTTTTTCGATGAAGTTCATTTATTTTGCAGAATGTCTTGTCCACGAGAAGTACAAATGTTTTGAAAGAAAAATAAAAGAAAGATTTCGAGGGGGAAGCCCGTTCAAAAGAGATGTTGCAAGTGCGCTCTAATGCAAATCTATAAATTTTAGCCAGTTATTCGTATTTTAAGATCTAAAAAAAATTTTTTATTGTTTAAGTTTTTAAAAATATTTATAATTCAAAAATTTTTTAAATCTTAGGAAAAATTCTAAAAAATTTAAATTTTCGAAAAAATCCAAAAATGTATAAACTTCATTCTAAAAAAATTTAAAAAACTGTTTTTTGTCCAAAAGAAGTACAACACTTTGAAAAAAAATTAAAAAAAATGAATTTTAAGCATTTTAAATGCGTCGCAAAAGTAATTGGATTGTCCACGAGAAGTACAAACTACGAACAAACATTTTATATTTTCAAGAAGCGCTAATTTCTATAAGTTGCATTTATTTTTATATTTACTATAAAAATATTCAAATTTTAATTTTTTTGCTTCAAAATAAACCAAATTTCATAAAAATCTGAGAACTTTGCAGAAAGTTATGGCTATTTGAAAATAAGGCCCCAAAAGTGGAAAATTCCAAAACCTCATAACTATTCTCAATTTTTATCAATTTTTATGATTTGACTACCAATTCAATCAGCAGTTACTGAATTTTCAGATTCTTAGCATTAAAGTAAACTAAATTTTATAAAAATCTGGGAACTTTGCAGAAAGTTATGGTCATTTGAAAACAAGGCCTCAAAACTGGACAATTTCAAAAATTCATAATTATCCTCAACGTTCATCAATTTTTATGATTTTACTATTAATTTAATCATCAGAACCTGAATTTTCAGATTCTCAGCATTAAAGTAAACCAAATTTTATAAAAATCTGGCAACTTTGCAAAAAGTGATGGCCATTTGAAAATAGGGCCTGAAAAGTGGAAAATTTCAAAAATTCATAATTATCCTCAACGTTCATCTATTTTCATGATATTTCTACCAATTTGATCATCAGATCCTGAATTTTCAGATTCTCAGCTTCAAATTCTTGTAAAATTCATAAAAATCAGAAAAATGCATTAAAGTTATAAGGTCGCGAGAAAAACCGTTAATTTTCAAAAATTCATAATTACTCTCAATGACCGCCACGCGTTTCAATCATACCATATTCCCCGCAGACAATACCAACTGTACCTATATTCCCCGATGTATAGAACTAAAAGTGCATTCTTTTTTTTTTCAAAACTCGTTCTCTGCATTTCACCACCCGAAATTCAAAATCGAAATTCTTTCTTATCAAACACATTTTTCTTTTTTCTCAATTTTTCATTTGGTTTCTATTCTTTAAAAAAAAATAACCTATTGTATTCTTTATCATCATGCGCATGTCACATGCAAAACTTATATACATATACTTAGATATGTATATGTATTTTTAACAATCGAGATTCCTGAAAATGTGTGATTCACTTGACGAATTTTCGAAATTCCAGGACAAAAGCGAACATTTTTATTATAGTGGGGGGTTGGGCCTTTCGATACAGAAACAACATGGTTTGAAAATGAATCAGCTACAAAAAAAAAGAGAAAACCAAAGGGGGCGGGGCTTTGGGAAATGGTATAAAATGAGAAAGTCTGGGGTTTGGGGGATAGAAATGTTTCGAATGATTTTTGGGCGGTTTTCTAGTTTTATACTGTTCTTTTCATTGAAATTTTATCTAAATGCTCTTAAAATATTTCAAAAATCTTGAAATTTCAAAAAGCAAAAAACTTTTATTTTCAATAAAACCCAACCCTTAACCCTTCGGGTAGCGCACAAAACGTTTGCCACTACACCACACGTCCACGTGCGGTTAGAGATGCGAATAGAGTACACACTTTAGTACAAATTCTAATTTTGCGCGACCATCCCATTTTTCAAAGAATCAAAAAAAATCTCATACCATTCATTATCACTCAACTATTTTTTATTTTATTTTAACAGTGTTTTTCTTTTATCTGCATGACTAACCGGATTGTGAATTCTCGACCAGTTTATTCAGTTTATTATATGGTGTGGTATTCGACACTTTTTGTTATCACTCGAGATTTTTTTCCGCATTCTATTCTATCTTATAAGATTCTTTTAAATTAATCCTTTCAGTAATCACCATGCAAACCGTCACCCTCGTCGCCCTTCTCGCCTGCATCGCTCTTCCAGTCTTCGCCGATTTCGAGACAATTCGTGCGAGAAGAAGTGAGGTTGAAGCATCTGGAGAGGGATCTGGAGCTGTTGAGGCTTCTGGAGCTGTTGAGGCATCTGGAGAAGGATCCGGTGTTAATGTTGAGGCGTCTGGAGAGGGATCAGGTGTTGAATCATCAGGTTCAAATGTTGCTGAAGCGTCGGGTGAAGGATCAGGATCAAGTAAGTTTTTTCTGTTATCTTTATGCGATCTTTGAAACATTAAAACTCTTATTTTTCTCCCCCTAATGAAAAAAAACCCGTTCCATTTACGTAACAAACTATCTGAGATCCTAATCTTTTTCTAGCTGCCGAAACATTGGAATCATCTGGTGAAGGATCAGGAGCGGCTGCCGCTGCCGAAGAACAACCAAAGGTTGGAGCCGACGAGCCAAAAGATGTGAAGTCATTGACTGCTAACGAATTCGCCGTCTCTGTTTAAAAAACCCTAAAATAATTCAAATTATTTTATGATAGCTTTATAGTTTTTAAATCTTTCTTGTTTTTTTTTCGGTTAGAAAACCTTCCTCATTATTTGTATTATTTGGACTTTTTTAAACCTATTCGGAAAAAATATTTGATGAATAAAACGTGTATTATTTTTAAAGATTTGCTTGGAACAGACTTTATCTCCACGAAATTTGAAATTTTTTTAAAAATTTGGTAAATTAACCTATTCTACACTAGTTGGATGTTTCCGTAAATTCAGAATCACTTTTTCGCGTCATTACGATGCTACGCAGTGACGGGGGTCGTTTTTTAAAGGAGGGCTTTACGCAGACTATGAATGCGTCTGGGATGAAAATAGGCTTCAGACTCATTCCAAATCAGTTTTTAAAATTTTCTAAAACCTCCTAGAAGCCGAGAAAACGCGCCTCAAAACAATGGCCTAGAAAAAGGGGCCACCTGGCCGAACTTTTTTCTATAAGTTTTTTTCGTTTTTCGCTAATAAATAGTTATGCAGAATGCTTATATTAGTCCTTTTTTATGTTTTTTCATCTTAATTTATGTTTTTTCTTTATTTTTTTGGACTTTTCATGCCTGCGGACTAGTTTTCGCCGGTGGCCCTTTTTTCTAGGTCATTGTTTTGAGACGTGTTTTCTCGGTTTCTAGGAGGTTCTAGAAAATTTTTAAAACAGATTTGGAATGAGTATGAAGTCTTTTTTCATCCTAGGCGCATTCATAATCTCCGTAAAGCCCTCCTTTAAATATTTTACAACAAAAATTGGATTATTTTTTCCGTAAATTTCGAAAAAAAAAAAAAAAATCATTTAGTCACTTCTCCTCTAAGAATTATTTTTTCCTTTTTCCCATTATTGAAATACTTTTTTTCTTCAAGGAATGCGTAAAAAAATATTCCAATTTTTGTTGTGAAATATTTAAGCTAAACAACGACCCTCGTCACTGCGTATCTTCGTAGTGTGCGTCACTGCGTAGCATTGCAGTGACGCTCAAATGTATTTCTGAATTTACGGAAACGTTCGCGAAACGTACTAGTTGGTACATAATGTCGCGGAAAAACGAACATTTGGTCAAAAAAATCTGCAAACACCGTTTAATGCGGACAATTTTACGCGCAAATGCACCTAAGGAAAAAAATTTGAATCGACAACTGTATAAGTACTACTAATTCTATTGGAAAATGCAAAGAATACACCTCGTTTTTAACAAAAACTGGAATGATAGATATCCTAATGTGCGATTATTCTTTTCCTACGTTTTCCGGCGAGAAAACTGAAAAATCACTCGAGTCAGTTTAAAATGATGGAATACGCATATATTTTCATTTTTTGGAAGAAAAATAAACCGCAAGAAATATGTTTTAAAATAATAATTTGACAAAAATTGGGTAAAAAATTGAATTTTCTACAAAATGGAGTTAGCCACGGTTTGCAACTAAAGTATGCGTCATTTACCCGCCCTCTTTTCTGTAAGAGTCATTTTTTTCATCAGAAAAATGTTTTTGGGTTCCCACAGAAAAGCTGGAACATAAGAGGAGTTTAAAATTTTTTTTAAAAATCAGTTTATAAAAATTATGATCATATTTCAATATTTGGTTGAAAAAACTGGAAACCTGACGTACAATACATATAATCTTACGACAAAAAAAAAGAATTTCCTTTACATTAAAATTATCCATGAAGCAAATCCGACTTCGGAGCAAGTTCTGTAAGAAGTGAAAGCATCATCGCAGTGGCGGAAAGTGTCCCCAAGATCAGAGGTCTTGACAAAACTGCAAAACCCCAAACAGACACTCCCAAATCCAGTTGTTCCATGTGGGACAGCAGAATATTGGCAATTGGGTAGACCTCCTTGCGGTAGGGGAACCAGATGGACTTGTTCTGGCAGAAGCAACCTTTGGTTCGCGTGATCTGGAAATTGGTATATTCTTGGTTATTTTTGGGTATACTTACTTCATCATGTAACCTTGCTGGAGCAATGGTTACGGAGAAAAAGCTGAAAGCACATAACCCAACGGTTGGTAAGCAAATGAGAAGATCCAAAATTGAATGAATTCTATGGTTCATCATCATAAGGGTGAAAATCATGGATGGAATTGTGATCACGATCATGATGAAGGTGTAGAGCTGAAAAAAAATGTTTTCGATAAAACCAAAATTCACTTAAAGATAGGGTGTCAGACAGTTTTCCGCTTCGGGGGAGAACATTTTAAATTCCCGTACTTTATAGATTTTTTGTCATGCGCGATCTAGGGAATATTTTACTAAAAAACCATTTTCCACCTAGAAATTTCGGTATTGTCCAGAATCTATTTTTTTTTAGGTTTTAGAATAAAAATGGATTATTTTCCTGAGCTCGGTTCTCAGGTCTATGTTCACCGCCCCCTCAAAATACCCTAAAAATCAAATCCAACTGCCTTATAACTCCACAAAGATCGCTATAAACCCTCAAATGCTCGATCAAATCACTGGCCACGCTTTCTGTAGAACCATCAAAATTTTCAATTTCATCGTTGAAAAATCGCATTTCTAGGAACGTTGCATTCGTATAAAGGATCAGAACAAATAGTGTCATGTTCCAGATGATGTAGAGATAGGTGGTGATGATTGTGTAGAGTGGCCGGAGTTCGGGATAGAAAAACATCTGGAAGAAAACAAAAAATATTTCAAATTAATTGCAAAAATCCTACAAATGACTGTCTTCCCGCCAATTCTCCATGCTTCTCCTCCAAATGAAACTTCATCGCCAGCACAAAAGTGATAGTACAAATTAGTATAAGTTGCACATGGAAATAGAAGTTTGTGTCTACAAAAATTGTAATTTCTTTACATATTATACCTCAAAACCTACGCCTCATTGTCCATTGTCCTCTCTCTGTCACCAATCCTCGAAGCCCTTGGCATTTGGCCAATTTCTTGCGAAACTCCCCAAAATGACCGTTTATTTGCCAGTAGATGAGAAATACCTGGAATTCGGAATTCGAAGACTGCAAAGTGGGAATAAGGGTTATTACCAGAGAAATGAGACTTTGAATAGCCCACAGAACGATCAATAGTTGTCCAGACAGTTCGGAAGAACGTGGATTGTCGGAAAATGTGATAGTGATGTTGAAGATGACGGTATAGATTCCTGAGAAGTGATTTTATAACTTTTTTCTTAAAGAGATTGTCTGACACATTTTCCAGTTCCATTTCCTTTAAATTATTTTTTTTAAAAATCATCTCAAATTTTGGGATTTTCAAAAAATGTAATAATTAATTTTCAAATTTTCCGGGGTGCTGAGTGTCAGCCACCGCGTCGCGTGCGTGCGGTGCGGTTGAGCAGCCCTCAAAACGCAATGATCAAGAATATTTGAGTTGACAATAGTAAATAGTGATTTGAAAAATTTTTTAGAGATTTTTTAATTTTCAGACAAAAATTTAAAAAAAAACAAATTTCATGAAAAGTTCAAACTTTCTTAAAGGCAGCTTGTCAGTTAACACGACCCAAAATCTAGGCAAAAATTCAAAATTCGAATGGGAGCCCAGGTGGTCCAAAGAACAATGCCAATATGTAGCCAAATTCAAATAATTGAGTTTCGCGCCAATGCCGACCGCGTTTCACGGACACTGACCGCGTCGCACGGACACGCGGCAATTCAAAATTTTATTTTTTCAACTTTGAATCGCTACTGTGACGCATGTATTTATCGGTGTGATTTCGCATAAATTGCATTGTACTAATTAGAGTACGCTCTAATTTTTGAAACTAAAACCAGGTAGGATCAAATTAACTGAACAGCTGTCTTTAAAAATTTAGATTTTTCTAATTTTTATTTTCTGTTTGCACTTGGATTTTATTAACTGACCAGCTGCCTTTAAGCTTCGTCGTGTTATTGAAACTTAACATAAACGAGTTTTTGTGATAAACAAAAAATGAAACTTTAAAAAAAAAATACTTTTTTAGATATTAAAATTTGTTATTCGGACCAGGACAAGGCTTTAAAAACCCCCGCTTTTTGTTAGGATTTGAATAAAACTGAGGCATTTTTATTTTGAATTAATCAGGGTTTTCTCTAATTTTGCACGCAGTGGGGTTACATTCACTAGCACTGGGAACTCCTACTTCAAAGAATTCAACCGTTTCAAAATTTCGAACCTTAAAGAGAAGGTGACACCTAATTTTGAAATGAATAATCAGCGCCAAAAATTCATTTTCAAACCAAAAATTTTAAGTTCGAAAAAAATGAAAATTTAAAAAAAGCTTACTCGAAGAATTGGGCAATAAATGAAAGAAAACGAACCCAAACAAAAAAGGACAAAAGTCACAATTGCATTAATAATCCATTTCGTTCCTTTCTCCCGAAAATCAATCCTCAAAATCGAGGCAATTCGAAAAATTTTCGCCGCAAAAAATCGATCGTAAATATCGTCTTCTTCTTCTTCTTCTTCATTTTCAAGTCGGACTATAGATTCCAACGGTTTGTTGGCCATTTTTCTTAATAATGGAACTTTTCCGCCGCAAAAACCCCCAAGAGGTGTCAGTTGTTTGACACTTTGATCGATAAGCTTCCAAACCGAAATTTTTTTGAAATGTGTGCACATTTCTGAAATTAAGCCCTTCCCTTCCTATCCCTTCCATTTTATCCCATCATCCATAAAAAAAGTGCATTTATTTACAGAATTAACAAAATTTTTGCAACATTATTGTAATTATTCTCTTTTCTTTTTCTTCGTCAATTTCCATGCGTTTTCGGCTGCAAAAAACGGAAATTTTCGGATTTTTTCAGCTACACTTACAAGGAGCAATAAATTTGTAATATGAGACGACTGATGTGACAAGAATGACCATGAAGAATACCATGAACAATGTTATGATTTCACCCGTTTGGAATTGCTGAAAATTATTAGAATGAAGGTTAATTATGCGACTTTCTTTTTTCTAGAAATTTCTGAACATGCGCCTTTGAACCATATTCCTCCTCTCATATTCGATTGTCGACGAGAAGTACAAATCTAACAGGCTGTCTATGAAATTATTTTTAAAAAGCTCAAGATTTAATTTAAATTGTCCACGAGAAGTACAAATCCGTAGAATGAATGTGTTGTTCGCCAGAAATAATAAAATAGTACAATGTCCAGAAAAATTTTCCAAGAGAAATACTAAATCAGAATTTAAAAAAAAAGTTCTCCAAAAGAAATACAAAAACATTTTTGTGTGATTGTCCACGAGAACTACAAAATGTTATGATTCTTAAAGAGGGGAGGTGGGCTCCGTAGAGCTCCGAAATGGGTTTCAGATGAATAAAAATATGATCTACCAATTGATAGCAAAAAAAATGTTTAAATCGAAAAAAAATTGAAAACTAATAAAAAATTGAAAAATCGAATATGGCCGAAGAAATGCAATTTCCGGTTTCTAGGCCATCTAAGGAAAAAAACCGAAAGATGGCCCAGAAGCCTAATTTTCATTGGAAATTCGATTTTTCATAAGAAAATTTTATTAGGAAAATCCTGAGGTCAGAAAAAACTCAAAAATGGCCTAGAACCCTAGACTTCATTTCTTCGGCCATATTCAATTTTTAAAATGTTTCAAACTTACATTTTTTTGCTATAAATTGGTAGATAATCATATTCTTATTCATCTGAAACTCATTTCTGAGCTCTCCGGTGCCCTCCCCCTTTTTAAGAGATTTTGTAGTTCTCGTGGACAATCTCAAGAAAAAGTTTCTTGTATTTCTTTTGGAGAATTTTTTAAAATTCTGATTTAGTATTTCTCTTGGAAAATTTTTATGCACAGTGTTCTATTTTATATTTCTGGCGAACATTCATTCTAAGCATTTGTACTTCTCGTGGGCAATTTGAATTAAATTTTTTGTGTGTGTTTTTTTTTAATTTTTTCATAGACAGCCTGTTAGACCTACCTCTCTGGACCCTCCCCCCCTTTTTTTTTTAAAGCTTCTTCATGCTGAGGTGCATTATTCGTTCGTTTATTTAACTATTATTATCCCCACCGCCTAATCATCATCATACTATATAATAAATCGTTAAGGGCGTGCGTGTGTTCGCAAGAATATTCCAGAAAATTCTGGAAGCTTCAAAAAAATTCCAGAAGCTTCCAGAAAATTCCAGAATGTTCTAGAAAAGTCTAGTAGCTTCTAAAAAATTCTAGTTACGTATAATTATGCAAAAATATGTAAGATTTTTGATTTTTGATTAGCGGGATTCGAGAAGATTTTCCGTGAGAAACCCAAACATTTTTTAAGTAATTTAAATAAGGCTAAACCTCTGTGAGAACACACTTTTAGAGGACTAGGGACTGGGGCAAATTTTTTTTTAAACTGTGGGTCTCGAAAGGAAAAGTACAAAATTTGAGGACTAACGAATTTGGGATCTCATTTATCTTTTGTCAAAAAATTTTTGGAAAAAAAGAAAACTTTTTAAAATCAAAAACAATTGGACTAAACACAGGTTGCTAAATCGATCTGAAATTCAATTTTTTATTTTAATTTTTTTACCATATCATTTATTTAATAGTTCTTTTTTTAAATTTTATATACCTAAGTGATAAAATTTGCAATAATGCGAAAATACGGGAGCACCCGGAATCGAACTTAGCTGCCCTTTTGTAGAAAGTTCAACGTTTTTGACACCAAAGTTCGATTCCGGGTGCCCTTATTTTCGCAGTTACACTTTTTTGCAAATTTTTTAACAAGGTATAAAATTTAAAAAATTGAATTTTAGAACAATTCAGCAATATTGATAACCTCCTTTAAATTAAATTTTAAAAAATTAGAATAAATTAACTCACCACCCCATTCTCCGATTTATAATTAGCTTGTTGTGGCATCTACTAATTTTTTGCAAAGAATTAATCAAAATGAAAAGAATAGCAAAAATCAATAATCCGCAGAGCTCTGCCTCTCCTCCCCCCTTGCCTCAGATATTCTGGACCAGTGCCAACATTTACCCTTTTTCTCTAACACTCTCTCCCACACTGAAAACCTACCAGAATACTCGTTTTCCTCTCCAAATAAAATACCAATTCCCTTTGAGCTCTTCAATTTTTTGTGATCAGTGGTCGTTGGTAATGATGTGCATATGGGTCTGAAAATCGAATTGTTTTTTTTTTGTTCTCTCTTGTCCTTATTTATAAATTGGTTTTATGACAAACGAAAAAAAAACTAATAAACAATTTCGACATGTTATTTATGGCCCGCAATTTCCGGTACGCATCAAATTTATTTATTATATCGCGTGACAATGTTAATTCGTCAACATTTTAAAGTACTTACAATGGCTCTTTTTTTTCAGGTCTACAGTATGCTTTTGAAAATAATATTCTTCCAAGAAAACGCGTTTTTTCAATGTGTCACCAATGGCAACTTTTCATAGAAAATAAAGAATTATGGGATTTTTTTTGAAAAGCTAATTTAAAGGGGGGGGGGGGTAAATTTTTAAAAAAATCAAAACTTGGTAGATAATTAGTTAATTATTAGTAGATAATTAGTTAATTAGTACCCCAGGCCATTTATGTTCCCGGGATTATGTACCCATGGGAAATTTAGTGCCAAACTTTTCAATTTGAATCAATATTTGAATTGGGTTCTTAATTGGGATGGTGGGAACCTATTCTGCGTTCTTTGGTGAATAGACTCCGCATATTTTGCTGGGTGGCTAAAAATTCAGATGTTCTGAAGGTATAGGGATTAATTAGAGATAGATAATTAGAAAATTAATTGCTTTTAGGGAGATATGAGTAGCTGATACTTATAAGTGAATACTTAGCTAATTAGCAGAAGGATAAGTAAAAAATCACAATTAGGTAATTAGCAGATAATCAGAGAAATATAATTAGTGAATAATTCAGATGGGCTCTTAATAATTACGGACACGACGTAATTTTCAAAAAAATCCGATGTCTGGCTATAAATTGATGACAAAAGTAACAAATTTTTAGAGTTTGATAATTGGCCAATTAATTATTAATTATACGATTAAGTTGATATTACAGAGATGTGGGTTATTTGCTAATTAGGTATGCGATAATTAACTATTAATAAAGCTAATAATTAACTAATAATTAAGCGCACAATTATCCAAAATTTTGAGAATAATTTCAGATATTTATATAATTAGAAAAAATTATACTAATTGATTATTTGTTAATTATTAGCTTTATTAATAGTTAATTATCGCCTTAATTATGCAAAAAATTAGTTCTAAGCTCATCTTTTACAAGATTCCCATTTTGATCTTAAATCTCAATACGTTTTTAGAAATTTTTATTTGTACGTAATTTTTAGAGAAAAGTAATTTTCAAAAAATTCAGATTTTGGCTACAAATTGATGATACACAATTAGCTAATTTTTAGAGTTAGATAATTGGCCAATTAATTATAAATTATAAAATTAAGCTGATTTTACTGATGTTATTAGATAATTAATTTTGTAATTAATTCTTGATAATTTGCGAATAATTTCACATAGTTAGAACAAACTTGAATGACGTTATTTTAGATTAATTATTAGTTAATTATTGGCTTTATAAATAATTAATTATCGCCTTAACTATGATATAATTAGTTCTAAGCTCATAAATCTCAATTTAGAAATTTTTATTCTATTTTTATCTAAATTATAAAAAAGCTAATTAGCTGTTAATTATGACTTAATTAACTATAATTTAATCTTTATTAAAATTAGAAAACTCAGCATCAAAATTCTTAAAGAATATACCGTAACCCTAAAAAAACAAATACTATCGAAGTATTTTCGATATATTTAATCAATGACTCACTTTTCTTGCAAAATTTATAATAAGCAACCACCGAAAGAGCCAAAGCAACTGTAAAAACAAACATAATCCACGTTACAACCTCACCAAATTGCATTTTAGAGTTGCGCGCCGTTGAAAGGTACATTTTGGATCGGCGGAAAATCTGAAAACGTCTGGAAGAGTTGACTGAGAGAACAATCACTTTATTTTGTGACAAAAAGAATGAGGAAGCAAAAAAATTGGGGTTTTTTTCATGGGAGACTAAAAAATCTGACATTTGTTGATTACAACAAGAGAAGCAGGAGAAAAAAAGTGCACCTTTATGTCATTTCGACCCAAAAACAAGTTTTTTTTTGTCGGAAAAAATAACAATGGGCGGAGCTTGGAAGAATCTCTATCCAGAGATGACTAAATCTTTTTCTGGAAGGCTTTTTTCTTCAACATTTTTGGGGTGAAGAAATTGAATTGTTTTCTATTTGGAAGGTTGGAGATAATGCATTTTAGGGGGTGGGTGGGGTGGGACACTAAAACAAGAAACAAAGCGGCAATAAATGAGGTAAAAGTATTTTGGACGAGAAGAGGAAATTACAATTTTTTTTGGAGAGATTCCATTATGAAAAGAGGGCTTGAAAAGCTGTAAAATTAGGGAAACATGTCTGGTAATTTTGCGTCATTTATAATGCATCCATGATTCTTAAACTTCGAAAAAATCATGCTTTTTTCCCTTATTTACGATTTCCTTCGAAGCAATCCCATAAATTTAAATTACCGCCAAATAATTGTCTGCAATTGCGCGTCAATTCTAATGCATCAGATTTGACGCGCATTTTGAAATTTTTGGGGCAAATTTCAGATTTTTAATTCTTCTGCAGAAATGTGCTCTTTATTTTTTATTATTTTAAATTAAATGTTTTCAAATTACTGAAAAATGCCAGTTTTCAATGTATTCTTTAAATTTTCCCCTATTTTGAGCATTTTTCGTATATTCAGAGTTTTTTGTTTCAATATAATCCGAAAATTGCGTTTTTACAACGTTTTTACACTAAAAATTACTTTTAAAAACGCTGAAAAATACCAAATTATGCAAGCTGAAAAAACGCACAACTTGTGAAGGATTTGTTTCGGAAAATGAAAATACCGATCAGAAAAAATTCGCAAACGTGTGAGAATAGCTCTGATCTTGACCGTGAGAACTACAATATGTGAATTTTGTCCTTCCAGAAGAATTTGTTAAATAATAAAAACAACACATAAAAATATTTATCGAGAAATGAGAAGAAGTAGAAGAATAAGAAGACAGCCTAATTTATAAAATATATATAAGCCTGCCTCTTTGTTTCGGTTTCTAAGCCGACGGAAGGATAGGACCCTTTGGATTATCCTCTTTGCACCTTTAAACACTCGTTTTGGTCTTTTAAAGCGGGGATTATGAGGAATTCATCATGAGCTTTTCGTTTTCGACTATTCGAAAAAATGAGTCATGATACTTAGAATGTTGATTTTTCGAACACTCGGAACTGGAACTGAAAACACAATGTCGAAAAAAAACAACATTTTGATTTTTTCTATGAAGATCCTGAAGCTCTTAAAATTTTTCAAATATTAGAAATCCCCACAGTTATAAATACCAGGAACTCAAATTTTTTTCCAAATTTTAGAAGGTTTCAGCATTTTTCTAAATTTTGGAGTCCTTTTAAAAAATTAGAGCATTCAATAAAGGTGAAACGAAGAAATTTGATAATCTCTTGGATTTTCCATTTTTCTGGGACATGGATTTTAATAACTATTTTTTCACGTCGTTCTAAATTTTTGGTTAAACGTTGTATTCTTGGCATTTCTAAACAAACGACTCGACGTTCTCTAAACCTCTATTTCCCACACACACTGTCGACGAAGCTGTTCTTCCCCTGGAATGCCATTAAACACCTGTTATTGTTCCAAAAATCCCTTATTGCATATTCTAAAGTATTTTCCGGGACTACCCAGCTGTTCTCTTCGTCTAGTCAGAAACCACGCTCCAATGTTAATTCGCGCGTCCATTCCCATTCAAATTTCGCAATTCTGGGGGTGAAACAAATTTTCGAAAATTATGCTTTTCTTCATAAAATTGATAAGCATTTCTTTTTCTCGTTTATCTTCAATTTCCCCTGTCTTTATCATAGAATGTTTTGTTTTCAGCAAAAGCGGCAAGAAAAATGGTGAATGTGGAAAAATTGTCGGACGCCGAGTTGCGAGCCGAGCTGATCGCCCGCGGGGTGAATACCGGACCGGTTACCGGGACAACTCGTTCACTTTTTGAGAAGAAGCTCAAAAAATTGTTGAAGACTCCTGCAAAGGTTTGTGGATTTTAATGATTTTTAACAATTAAAAAAGTTCAACTTTATTCAGGTAGTACCAGAAAAATCAATTCAGGCTGCACCAGAAAAACCAACTCCAGGAAAACCAGCGGCTGTGAAGAATACGCCAAATACTAAGCCCAAGGGTCGGCCGTCGGTTTCTCCGGCTCGTAAAACTGTCCGTCCAGTGACACCAGATGAGCAAAGTGAATCGGATGAGAATGAAAGTAGCGACGAGGATGAAGATGAGATTGTTTCACCAAAACCGAATCGCGGAAATCTGGCATCGCCGAGAAGACCGGTTTCAAGCACGCCGACTAAGAGTAAGTCTCGAAATTATATTTTTTGCGGGTACATCTGAAGGAGTACTAGAGCAACACGTTTTCTTGAATATTCCTTAGATGAAACCAGGTTTTCGTGGCGAGACCTTGAAATTTTTGTCTCTTTTCATGACAACTTAATATTATTCCTAAATCATATCCCAAATATTAGTATATATTTATTAGTTCAATTTTTCAGTCACTGCTCCAGTCGCCCATCTAAATGAGTCAATTTCATCATCATACAGCACGAAATCATCGAGAGCTAATAAGACAACGGCCAAAAATGCAACAGAGTTAGTATTTTCCCCCGGTTTTAAATTAAGAGATATCGTTTTTTTTTGTAGCACGTCATCATACTTATCAACCTTCACTAGTCCAAGCTTTACGAGCTCGTCGATTCTTGATCGTCCGGGAGCTACCCCTCCAAGGACGAAAGCCCCAACCGCTGCTTCTCTTCGACAATCTGCAAATAAGGCAGCGAATCGTACATCATTGACCGCATCTTCCCTTATTTCATCGCCGAGGAGTGCGTATAACAAGACTCCTTCGATTGGGCACACTTTTTCGCGTAAGATTTCAATTTTAAGCTTCATTTTAGATTTAATTTTTAATTTTGCAGGTTCTGGAGGTACACTTGGCGATATCGGTGCAACAACTGGGGAAGAAGACAACGATAGTGATGATGGAATCGAAACAAGTCGAGTAATTTACAATTCAAAAGAAAACTCGGAAAAGAAGCGTGGATTGGTGGGAACTGCATGGAATAAGGTTCTTGGATATGATGTATGTTGTTTTCTTGAGAAAATTTTTTTAAAAGTCTATTTTTAGTTCAAAGCTTCTGCAACTCCAGGACAAAGCTATGATTTTCGCACTGGAAGCACGAGAACAAAGGTGGTTCGTGATCCGAAGACGGGAAAGTATAATGTGAAGCAGAGCAATGTTTTTGGGTGAGATTTTTATAAAAAATTGCAAAAATAAAGAGGATTTCATGAATTTTTCTTAAGGAACTGAAATTGCAGCCAATCGAAGCATTTTAATTTTAAAATCTTAATTAGAATAAAGCTCCACAGCATTAATAAGCCATAAATATTAAGATTTATTCTAATTTTTTTGAAAATATATAAAAAATTACCTAAATTAAGATAAAATTAAAATAATTGCGGAAAATGGCGAGTAAATCACATATTTTTGGTATTAAAAAAGTAGTCCAAACATTTTTAAAGCGAAATTTTAAAATTCCGGACTTTTAAGAAAACTTAGTTCAAATTCTAGCATTTTATAATTTCAGTTGATTTTTTCAAATTTCTCAAAAATTCCAGAGAAGCTCTCTACATGGCTCTCTACGTCCTTGTCATTCTCTTTGTCGTTCTCGCAATTGGATACATTTTGAGCATCTCGGACACTACAAAAATTGGCGGAAGTTCGATTAGTGTTTTGTCAAGTGGGTTTCTTTGTTTAAATTAATTTTTCCTCATAATTTGGATTTTTCAGAGACCATTCGCGACACTATCAACTTCTTCTACAGATATGCCATTATTCCAGTCCTGACGGCTCTTGGAATTGGATTGTTGGGAGTTGGTGCATATTTCGGTCATAAGAAGTATAAGGAGGCGAAGGAAAAGGAGGAGGCGGAGCTTTTTGATTTGATTGAGAAGATCACTGGTATTTGAATTTTATATTTTTCGAAAAAATAAATTTGAAATGAATTTCAGAGCTCATCCGCGGATCGACAATTGATGGAGAGCCGTATGTTTCACAGCCACATGTCAGAGATGTTATCTTCCCACCTGCTAAAAGGTATGAATTATCTCTTTTAAAGTGTTTCTTGACCGCTTTTTTGGATTTATAATCATTTTCATAGTTTTCTCCATATGAGAAACACGAAAGCAGAAAAATCCAAATAAGCAGCCAAGCAAATAAGCAGCCAAATGTGAACTGCCACTGACGCTAGTCGAATTCTTTGTAACTTACATTTTATTAAGCAGAAAATTTAAAAATTAGCGAAATTTAAATATAACATTTTCCCGCGAAAATTCGGACATTTGAGCTTTTTTTTTAAAAACAAAATCTTTATTTTCATTTTACTGAAAATTCTGAGGATTCCGGGGGTTTTTGGATTTTGAAAGCTGACAGTTTTATTGTTCAGAAATTCCTAAATTTCTTTTTTTTTAATTCAAATTATTGACAAATTCTGATCAAAACTAATTAAAGTTTCTATAATTTCAGACGTGGAGCCGAATTGTCCCGCTGGGAACGGGCGGTTGCCTTCATCGATGCTCATGAATCCCGTATCAATACTGAAATTCGCGTTCTCCCATCTGGAAATGAGTGCGCCGTTTGGAAATGGATTGGAAACACCCAACAGAAGAGAAAATGGTGAATAATTGGGTGATGAGATGCATTTTATTGTCTTGAATTTTTTTTAATGTACCTCAATCGGAAATTTTTTTATATTTGCCACTTTGCAACCAAATCAAGTATATTTTATTGTTTTTTTCGTTGCTTTTCGAAAAGTTATTCCATTTTTGTGTCTTGAATCGCTTTATTTATTGTGAAACTGATTTGTTTTTGAATTTTTTTGAAATGAAAAACCATGCAATGGAAATATTTTTTGGAAATTTGAAAAAAATCCCAATTTTGCGTAATATGACGAAATTTTTTTGAAATTTACACAATCAGCGGAAGAAGTACATTTTCAGAGATATGCATTTATCACGATAATATTGTAGTTTTTAAAATTATTTTTTAATGTTCTATTTTTTTAAATAATGGCTTTCCAAGCCCAAATATCAAAAAATAATAAGTCAAGCGCTGAATTTAAAAAAAAAGAAGAGTTTGGGTATTACTGAGCTAAAAATTCAAAAATGAGCTAAATTATAGCTCCTCCAAATATTATCCATAACTGTAATTTTGATCAAGTTATTAATTAACACTGATTAACTAAAAAAAAGGAATAATTAGGAACCTCTAGAATTAAAGTGTTTCTTTACTCATTTTGAGTTTTATAACAAATTTCATCTTTTTTGCCGTACAGGCCTATAAAAGTTGAAAAACGCCGGAAATCGTTTCTTTTTTTTTGAAAAAGTGCGATTTCCGGCGTTTTTCGACTTTTATAGGCTTTCTTGAACAACGAAAATATTAAATTAATTGTAAAACTCAAAGTGAGTAAAGAAACACTTTAAAAGTATGGTCACGTTGTAAATATGATTATGAAAATGTTGTTTAAAAAACATTTTCATTTCTTATGCGAAAAATCGTGGAAATAAAGACAATTACGTTTTGAAACCAAGGGGAGCTCCCGGGAGGATCAAAATTAGGTATGGAATTCATTTACTACGCGCTAAAATATTTAGTATTCTTATGGACCTACCCAGAAACTCAAAACTTAAAAATTGCAAAAAAATCAATTTTAAACGCAAACAATTATTTTTGGGTATTGTTTTCACGTTTCTGCATTGACTTGTTTGTTATTTTTTGCGTCGTCTTTAGTTTATGGATAGGGGGTCCTAATGGATCATTAGATCTGCATTTTCAGTATTCATATGATCGAAAAGGGCGTCAGCCATTGTCACAGTTGACACACTTTTGGTCACCGATCGGTGGAAACGAAAAAAAAATAAGCTCTCTTTCTGTAGGTGCATGGTGCCTCCAGTTTTTCGGCAATTTTTCAAAATATTGCTTTTTTTCCTGAAAACTATACTGTTTTATGAAAAAACGCGTAAATTTCACCTTTCATGCATTTTTTGTTGGTATCTTTTAAGAATAACGGATTTTTCACAAATTTTTGGCCTATTGATTGCTATCCCTGTGAGGATAGCTCAAAAAGTTCTTTTTTTTTGTTGAAAAAATACCGATTATGACCGGAAACCGTAATTTTCATGAAAAACTTTGAAAATTCAATTATTTTTATTTTTTGCTTTCAAAATGGCGGGTTTTGCATATTTTTTGACAAAACTTTGTGTTTTAGGAATATTTTATACCAAACTTTGATAGTTTTTAACAATGGGAGTACCGAAATTCTATCGCTGGACGTCGGAAAGGTATCCATGTCTGAGTGAAGTGATAAATGAAAATCAGGTATATTGATTTTTTAGAAAATTTTTCCCAACAACAAAAAACAACGTTATAGATCCCAGAGTTTGATAACTTGTATCTGGACATGAATGGAATCATTCACAATTGTTCACATCCAAATGATGATGACATCACGTTTCGAATAACTGAAGAGGAAATCTTTGTCAACATTTTTGCGTACATTGAGAATTTGTACAATCTCATCCGACCGCAAAAGGTCTTCTTCATGGCGGTTGATGGTGTGGCGCCGAGAGCGAAGATGAACCAGCAACGGGCGAGGCGATTCATGTTGGTTTTTTTGGAAAATTGAGAATTTCTGAAAAAAATGGGATAATTTAGATATGAATTTCAGAAAATCATTTGTGTAAATCTACGAATTCAGGCTCAATGAGCACCAATGTACTCCGAAATTTGAGAATACGATTTTATAATTTATAAATATATTTTCAGCTTTCGAATCCCAATAGATCGATTCGAAACTTTTGAAAATCTCGAATAAATTGAAATTTTCCTAAAATTTTGAAAATCTCGAATAAATTGAAATTTTCCTAAAATTTCAAAAATAATAACTTGAATTTAGACGTCAAATATAGATTAAAAATAATAATACAAAAATCTGAATCTCAAATTACTCAAATCCCATCTTCCAGGTCTGCAAAAACGTCCGAAATCCAACAACGAAAAGCTGTTGAGAAAGGTGTCGAAATGCCGGACGAAAAACGATTCGATTCGAATTGTATCACACCGGGAACTCATTTTATGCATCGGTTGCATACACGATTAGGTGAATGGGTTGAGAAGAAGATTCATAATGATTCGAATTGGAGAAATCGAAGGATTTACTTGTCGGGACATGATGTTGGTAGTAAATCGCGAAATCGGCTAATAATTTGTAGTTTTTAGTGTCCGGGAGAAGGAGAGCACAAGATTATGGACTTTATTCGAAGTGAAAGGTCACAAAATGGTTATGATCCGAATACAAGACATTGCATGTATGGATTAGATGCTGATTTGGTAAGATTTTTGATACATAGAAATATTGAAATTTAATTTTTTTATAGATCATGCTAGGCATTGTTTCACATGAACCGCATTTCTCACTTCTTCGTGAAGAAGTCACATTCAATCGACCGAGGAAAGGAGACAAGAAAAAACCGCAGAGGAATGATTCGGATGGAAAGAAGTTCCATTTGTTGCATTTGTCGCTTTTAAGGGAGTATTTGGCTTGGGAGTTTTCGTCGATAAGGGTTTGTTTCAATTTTTGTTTTATAATTTTGAAACTCTTTGAAATTTTAGGACCAAACACCATTTGAGTACGATATGGAACGAATCGTTGATGATTGGATTCTTATGGGACTTTTGGTAGGGAATGATTTTCTTCCGCACCTTCCACACGTTCATATTCATGATGATGCACTTCCGTTGCTTTATAAGACTTATAAGAATGTCTTGCCGACACTTGACGGTATTTTTTAAAATTTCTAAGAATGCCTAATCTATATAATAATATTTAGGGTACATTAACGAAGGCGGGTATCTGAATTTGCCGAGGTTTGAGAAGTTTCTGAAAGAGTTGAGCAAGAACGACAAGTCGTCGTTTATGGATAAAATGGAGGATATGGATTGGATGGATGCGAAAAGAGCGGGGAATGAGGGGGACGATGAGCTGGTGGAATTTGTTGGTGATGAAGGTTTGGAGGATAGTGAAGCTTTGGAAGGTGGGGAGGAGAAGAGGAGTGAAGAACGATATGAAGTGAAGGAAGATGCGGCTTTTGTGGATAGTGAGGATGATGAGCCGGTTGATGGAGGTGATGATGAGGAGCAGAGTTCCGGACAGTTCGATAGAGATTTGAGTAAGATTTAAAGTTATTAGATTTAAAGTTAGTTTGAGATATTCGAAACGTTAAAGACATGGTGCTACGAAAACTACATAAGTATCAAACCGATTTTAAGAACGACGTTATTTATTAAAATAAATCAAATTTTGAAGAGAATACTTGGTTAAAGCTCAAAATTAGTAGAGGGACTCATAATATGGGAATTCTTAGTCGATATGCGAAATTTAAACGATTTTGCTTGAAATTTTGAAAAAAAAACGTAGTTTGAGCCAAATTAAAGCTCCTCAAAGTAGAATTTTTAAACTTTAAGCTCTTGAATTATATGGGATACAGATATAAATCCTGAAATTGTAGGCCTTCCTATTTTCAATTTTTAAATATTAGTTTTATGAAAACCTTTAAATTCAAAAAAACGTGAAAATTTTAGTGGAAAAACAAGTTTTCTATTTTAATAGGGGACCAGGTTGCTTTTTGAGAAAATTAGTCCTCCCTGTTTCTGATTTCTCAAAATATTAAAATTTCAGCACTCGAAGATGATTTCAATGAAGCGCTGGCGCTTGCTGATTTCATGGCCATGGATGAAAAAGAGTTTGAGAATAATGTTGAGGCCTGTTGGACGAAGAGTGTTAATAATTCGTTCAAGAAGTTTAAGAATAATTATTATAATGAGAAAATGAAGTAAGAAGGCTTATCACAAAATCTCCAGAGAAAATATGTAATTTAAAGATATCGAAATATTTCGAAGAGTGAATTGAAGGAACAAGCTGAAGGTTATGTTCGCGCGATTCAATGGAATCTGCACTATTATTACCATGGATGCGTTTCATGGAGTTGGTTCTATCCGCATCATTATGCTCCATACATTTCGGACGTTGTTGATTTTTGTGACATGAAAATCGAGTTTGAGATGTCGTCGCCGTTCAAACCGTTTGAGCAACTGCTGGCGGTTCTACCGACCGCCTCGTCGGAATGCCTGCCGCGACCACTGCAGGAGTTGATGACGAACGACGCGGCAGTGTCGCCGATTCATGATTTTTATCCGAATGAGTTTTCGACGGATTTGAATGGAAAGAAGAATGATTGGGAGGCGGTGATTTTGATCCCGTTTATTGAGGAACAGAGGTTGTTGGAAGCGATGGAGAGTAAGGTGAGGGGTTTAATTAAAAAAAAAACTACTGACGATTTGATTATTCAGACCATTAAAATGTTGGTGGAACAGAATCTTTAAGAAAAACATTTTGAAACTCCTTACCGACTAATTCTATCATTCTCTTTCAGCTCAACCAATTAACACCTGAAGAAAAGCTTCGAAATCAACACGGGCCGCATCTGTTGTACACGACAGAATATGTGAAAGAAAAACTTTGTGTGAAGTGAGCTTCGAAATAGGATTTTTCATCTAGAATTTATCTGTTCTTTTTCAGAAAAACGCTGATCAACAAAGACACATTCCGATTGCCGAAAGAGAAAGTGAAATGGGGACTGCTTCCAAATGTTAAAATGGACGTCTACTTCCCCGGATTCCCAACAATGAAACATCTGCCGCATCGAGGAGAGCTCAAACAGGCGAATGTGAATGTGTTTGGACAGGCGACGAGAAGAGAGTCGATGATTTTGTCGGTGGAAAAGGAGCAAGAAAAGGATATTATCGAATGGGCGAGTGAGCTGTTGGAAGAGGAAGTTTGTATTGATTGGCCGATTTTGAAGTTGGCAAAGGTTGAGAGCATTTGGGGTGATGGGAGGATTGTTCGGAAGTCGGATAGTGATGAGATTATTGCGAAGGATATGGACGATGAGCAGTTGAGGCAATGGGTGTCGGTTAGTAATAGTGTTTCGGAAAGGTGGGAATATTATCTAGTGAAGAATAGAAAGGATTTTTTTTTAGAGTTTTGACACGATATGGAATCGAAGTTGAAGAAGATTCGGAGAAGACGAAAGAGAGGAAGAAAAAAGGAGCCCTGCCAAAACGGATCATCGTATGGGCTCGCCGGTTCATTGGTCTGACCTATCGGATGGAGAAGGATGAGAATGGTGCGCCGGTTTTGAGGCCGGTGAAGCAATTTTCGGCAAAGGATCAAGTTGTGCCGGTTTTGTTGCCGTTGGTGGTTAGGGTAAGAGGGATTTTAATTTTTAGAGAAAAACATACAGTATCTTACACTTTTCCGGGGTGAGCTCTATCTAATGAGCTATATTTTACCTGCGACGTATTTTGACATAATTTTTGAAATTGAATTTGAATTTATCTCTACAGATCGCGTTTTATCTCATGTAGTTGAAATTTTTAAAGACGTTTTTTAAGACTATTCAATTATGATGAAAAATTGACTTATTTTTTGAAAATTAATGGAAAATTGGCAATTTTTCACTTTTTGCGTTTATTATTTCTTTTTGACCATTATTTCCGAATGGGGCAAGCATTTAATGACTTCTGCTATACTCAAAGAACATCAATAAAGGCACTAAGTGGTCGCAAGATAGGAATACTTAATCATATTAGCTGTTCACAAAATCGGCTTTATAAACGAGCAAGCGCGCTCTAAAAAACCGACACGCTCGCATGCGAAATATAAAGAGGGTGAGACTATACGCAGACAGCTACCTCTCACCAAACAACACTCTCGCAGCAGAGGGAAGCCCACCGTTATGAAACCGATTTTGGGAGAGGACTATATAATATCGAAAAACTATAAAATTCGCGCACAGGGGTTCGGTGATCCACAGTGGATTCAACATAAATCCACAGTAGCCTCATCATGAATCTAGGAAAAGAATCCTCCATCGGAGTAAATTCAAATTTAATTTTAAAAATGATCAGTTTTCATTGTCAAAATACGTTGCAGTCATATTTTATTCTTTGGCCTAAATTTTGTTGGCTATTTTTACATAACTCCTTTAACTACATTTTTTTTAAATACTCACTTAATCTTCTGTCAGCAGCTTCTTTTTTGAATCTAAAAAATACTAATTTTTATCAAAAGTTGTTGAAAAAAATTTAAAATCCAAAAACATGTTTGGCGCAAGGCTTACTGTAGGTTCATGTTTGGTGCATTTTCGCGACTTGGTGAACATTTGAAAAATCTCTATCTCTATTGAAGATAGCTCGTTAAAAAGCTTTATTCCAAGAAATAAATTTTTATGAAGAAAGGTTTATCGCTTTTCTTCAGGACGTACTTCTCGAAGAATCCCGACGTCTTGGCGATTTGCCAATAACAAATGCGTTCCCGCTTCAGAGTGTTGCCTGGGTCACCGATCCGAAATCGAAGCTTTTTGGCATTCCGTCGATGGTTTCAGCGATTCAGAATGAAAATTCAGAGAATTGTGGGTGTTTTGGCTTTTGAATTCTAATGAAATGACTACTTGTAGGTACGGTATTGTTGATTGGAATGGTTGCCGAGAAGAATATCGAAAAAATGGAACAATTGCGGGAGAATTGGATAAAGAAATCGGTGAAATGGAGTGGTGGCTATGATGGTGCGAGGTCGTGTGGAAGTAAGGGAAAATGGCTCGCCAATTTTAAAAATTATAAAAAACAAACTTTTGCAGTCAATGTTGGAAGCTTCTCGAGAATCACTGGAACAATGTTCCTTTGGAATGAAGAACGAAAGCTGGTGGAGACTGGAAGGCAAATTTCCAGCGATAATAAAATCAACATTGGGTTGAATTTGAAGTTTAGTAAGAGGAATAAATGCGTGAGTTGTTTTTTTCGTGTTCTGAACGCTTAAAAGGGTTTCAAAATCAAAAATTATATTTCCAGAATTTATGAGAAGCTGAAAATCCAAATTTCTCTGAAAACAGCTAAAAATTCAGCAACGTACTCCAAAGTTTCGATTTTTTCTGAAATTCGAATTTTTTAAAAATTTTCATCCGAAAAAGGGTCTTTTAAAAATGTGATCTAAAAGTTTTCAATTTCTTTGCATCTCTAAAGTTTCTAGAACTGAAATTAGTACTTTTTTGTTAAAAAAATCTGTATTTTTGAATATTCTTTCTAATTCAAATTAAAAATGCATAAATTGGGGCAAGCGGACTTTAAATTTCTATTTTTGTCGAACCGAAATTCTCAAAAAACCAAAATTTATTATTTCGATTTGAAATTTTCAAAAACACTGCTTTTTTCGATTTTTAAAAGGTAACATTCACTTTTTCAAAGGAAATAGCTGAAAATATCTGAAAATCGACGCTTTTCTCGTTCCAGGTTGCCGATTACACGGAAAGAGTTGACAATGATGGTTCTCGAGGCGGTCCGCAGAAAACTTGGCTTTATTCCAACCTGACGTGCAGAGTTGCGGCGGAGTACAAGAAAAAGTACGAGTTTTTTAAAGAATTCGAATGATTCTAAATTTTTGTCCAGATTCCCGGAAGTATTCCGACTTTTGGATCAAATCAGCGATAATGATGATGTTTATTATGCGGAGGATATTTGGAGGAAGCCGGAAGTTCGGGCGGTGAGTTTTTTAATGAAGGTTTTGATGAATAATATGATATTTTTAGAAGAAATTCGAAGAACTCAAAGAATTTTTGGAAAATTTGCCATCGAAGGAAGCGGAGGTTTTGGATTGTGGAACGGAATACGCGGATAGATTGATGATTGGTAAAGATGAAAATCCTACAAATCATTTTTTAAAACGATTTTCAGCCGAGATTGAAAAAGTCCAAGAAGAAAAACAATCGGCGCCACATATGGTTAAGCTTTCGATTTCGCCGTCGTCTCTTTTTCGACCGGAACTTTATGATGGTAAAACGATGGTGGATCCGGATGCGGATTTTCAGCCGCTGGATCGAGTCGCTTGTATGGCGTCGAATTTGGTGGGTGGTTTGGATTTTTAAAAAATTTAGTTGATGAAATGGCGGGAGAGTTTATTGATTTTCAATTTTTGTTTTAATCTATTCAGAAACACCTATTATTAATGAATTTGTCAAAAAAAAATTTTTTTCGGGCGGCCGTGGGTCCAAAACAGCTCCCGGAAAAGTGCCGAAAACAGGCGGTGTCAGTGCAAAACGGGAGGTGCCACCACCCGTTTTTGGGTTTTTGAGGGACCGTTTTGCTCAAAATTAAGCTTTTGAACTGAATTTTTTTGTAGATTCCGTTAATAATAGGCGATTCTGAGTCGATTAAAACAAAAATTGAAAATCAGTAAACAGACACTTTAAAAATTAGTTTTAAAAAAAAACGAAATTTGTTGAAATTGTATTTTTTAAATAACTGAAAAAATCTAGATTTGCTAATTTTCACAAATTCCAGCCAATCCAACGAACAATACAAGGAACTGTTGTTGGTGTCCATGGTAACAAGATTGATGTTCTTTTCGATCGTGAATTCGCTGGCGGATCGATTGTCAGAGGATCGAAGAAGCCGAGCTCGATTCGATTGTCAAAGGCTCTTTTGTTCAATTTGACATATGGTCTGGTTAGGAAAAATGCGAAGAACGTACCGGAATCAAATCGAAAGAATAGAAGGAAGAATAAGAAAGAGGAACGAAAACCAGCGGATGAAATGGACGGCGCCTATGTGCCATGGAAGCCGAAAAACACTGCTTCAAATGATAATAATACACCATCGACTTCGAAGATCCTATTGGATGTAAAGACGAAAAAAAGCGATGATTCGGTTTCTGGTGGTGCTGAATTGATGAAAATGCTGAAAATAAGTGGAAATGAAAACGAAAAGAGTCGAGGAAAGAAGTTGCGTCTTGATGAATTGTTGGGAGCTCCGTCGAGTTCTGCTCCTCCGGCTCAGGCTCCAAAGGTGGAGAGCGAGAATAAGAATGGGAAAAAGATCACGTTGGCTGAATTGTTGGGTGCTCCTCCTGCGTCTGCTTCTTCGTCGTCTTCGACAGAAGCGTCATTGAAAAAGGGCCAATCTGACAGAATGAAGATGTTGATGGAGAAGATGGAGAAGTCGGTGAATAGTAAGTTTAAAAGAAACAAAAAATATTGGTGTGATAGGGCCGTTTTCGAAATTCAAAGTTAGAGTCTTCGTCGATTACTGATTTTTAACTCCAGCCTATGAAACGTATTCTTAGCAAAAAAAATTCGAAATTTCAAAATTACTTATTTAAACAGGGAAAATTATTGTGCTTGAATTATAATTTTCGAATCGTAGTGAAAAATTAGGAACGATCATAATTTTTTTAATTTTTTGAAAAAATTGGCATTTATTTTTTTTTCCAGATTCAACGGGAAGCACACAAAGTTCATCGTCATTTTCAAATTCTAGCGTATCGGGAATTTTGAGAAAAGTTGACGAGGAGCAAATTCATCGAGCAGCACAACATTCGCAAGGTAGATTAATTTTTGGATTTGGGACTAATTGTTTTGAATTTTATTAATTGCAGATAATCAACCGAATGTACCGAATCAGCCGAATGTAGGATATCCTGGTCACCCAGCACAGCCCTACAATGCTCCGACCCACGGGGTTCCATTGGGGTATGGTCATCCGATGACGGCGGGTCCCGTTCCATTTGGAGTGCCGATACCACCGTTGATGGCACAGGCTCTGGCGGCTTCTATACAACAACAGCAGAAGCAGCAGCAGCAAATGAACCAGGAACGAGTCAGGCAAATGCATCAACAGGGACTTCGAGGGGATAATTATCATTATCAATCGCAGAATCGACAACAGAATCAGCAGCAGCAGCAGCAACAAAGTGTGACTGATTTCAAGCCATCGACAGTGAGTTATCGAGAAAAAAGTGCCAAAGAAATTACGAAAATTGGATTTTTTTAAACTCTCGAATTTATAATATTTTTGAACAATTTTTTAAAAAAATGTTGAGGCTCGGAAATAAGGGATACTTTGTCTTTAAGATAAAAAAAATAATTTTTCTGATTTTTTATTGATGCAACGACAAATTTATACATTAAATTCCTTCAGGTGACTCGTGGCGGTTCCCGAGGTGGTCATCGAGGAGGTTACCGAGGTGGAGCACGCGGCGGCGGTGCTAGAGGAAAACCACAAAACAGCCAGCAGCAACAGCAACCATGCAAAATTTTGAAGCCACCAAATAACGCGGATGTGAACCAACCGCAGAAATCGACTTCAAAATCTGATTCGAAGTCGTCTGGAAGTGGAGGATCAGCAAGCAAAAAGAAGAGGCAATCAAGATTGGGTGTGAATTTCGATGGTCATTGATTGTATGTGTATGATTTTCCTCTGCGCCTTTTTTTCTCTGTATTTATTTTCAAATCTCTGTAATTTGTTGCCTGAGAAAAGAATCTCAATTACGCATTTTTCCTCTCTGTTACCCCGATGTTCGCTCGTTTTCCGGCAAACTGTTTGTTTTCATGTAATATTAACCAAAATTTAAGTACCTATATTATTTTTCGGTGGTTTGTTTTTGTTCTCGTAATATTTTTTTTAAATATATGCAACATATTTAATATGATTGCATTTATCATGTTTATTAATCGTAATTTCTTGTTTATTATAATGAAAATATGGTATAGATTTTTGGGTCGATGTTCGATGAAAGGACCAAATTCTAGAGTTGTGAATTCGAGAAGTTTGTAGGAAAATTGAGAGACGCTCTTTAAAAAAATTTCGAAGATTTTTAAATTGGTTCGCATACAAAATGCAGAAATGCGCTCCTTTCTACACTTTTTGTAGAAAAGAGCGCATTTCTGCAGCTTTTTTGGACAATACATTTGATTTACTGCTTGAATTTATTTTAGGATATTTGGATCTCATTCATTTAATCTAGAATACTTCTTTTTTTCACTGTTCAAAGAAATAATAAAATACGCATGTTGAAAAGGTTTGCAAAAGAAAAAAACATCTGTCTAACGAATCAAAGACTTAAGTCTTTTGCTACAAAAGGTATGAAAGTAGACAAATTGCTTTAATTCCAGCATGTCTGCATCATTTTCGATAAATGAGTATTATTTAAAAAATTATACGAAATGTCATCAGGAAATTTCAATATTTTATACGTCTGAGCTTTTTTATTACCTCCATATTGCTGGAATTATGCTATTTCCGCTCTATATCCTCGGAGGATTCTGTATTCTTAGAAAAACTCCAAAACAAATGGAATCTGTCAAATGGCCACTATTTTATGTACATTTGAGGTATTTACTTTAGTATAGTAAACCGAAGGAATACGCGCTCTACTGAACACACATAGAGAATTCACCGTAAATTCCAAAAGCACTAAAATTTTGAATTTGTATTAATTTGAAAAATGTTTTGGCTCATTTTAAGTTTTTGAAATTTTCAGTTTGGTGTCCAGAGCCGGTCAACGTTGAATTTTCTATCGATTGGGGCTAAAATTACCACGGTGGGAAAAAAAGCTATGCAAAACTGTCCTGGACTAGTTTTCTGCAGCGCACAGAAAACGAGTATAGGTCAATTGATTGGAAAACCAAAAGATTTTCTGACAAAAAGATTTTTCGACAAAAAGATTTGCACTTTGCGGTTGAGCGTGCTTGCACCGTTTTTTCTTCTTTTGTCTGCGTCTCGCACTAGCTCTAGCGGTTGGCGTTGAGATACGCAGACAAAAGAGGAAAAAACGGTGCAAGCACGCTCAACCGCAAAGTGCAAATCTTTTTGTCGAAAAATCTTTTTGTCAGAAAATCTTTTGGTTTTCCAATCAATTGACCTATACTCCAGAAAAAGTGGAAACCTAGGCCACACGTTAGCGCGGAAATTTAAATTTCTAGTCCACCACTCAAGTTCGATAGACTCTAGCTTAGCGAAATCAATAAATTGCGCCTTTTGATTATTTGAATGATTTCTATTGATTGAAATTGCAAAACATCCAAAGAAGGCATGTGATTAATGTATTTTTTAAAAATTATATTAATTTTTTGAAAATAAAAACTTCATTGTATATTCATTATATTGTATTTATATAATTCGTTATATCATATATAAGGTCGTCTCTCTAAGAGTGAAACTTTGCGTGCCTTAGGGAAAGATTTTTATATATTCGTAAAGAATAACATTCCAGTAATCCATGACATAAGAAATTTTGTGGAAAAACCGGGGTACTGTTGCGTGACAGAGCACAGAACTTAGAAAATTGAAATTTTTAAAAATGAAGATAGAATGTCAAACTTGGTTTCAAACGATTCCAAATAGAATTTCAATACTTTTTCCAGTTGAAAATTTTTCTCTAACCCTAAGCACTCAAAAGTTATACACCAAAATATGTGAAAAATCGTCAATTTTTGGGAAAATCAAGAAAAAAAAGCCAATTTTTGGAAGGAGGTACATGGGGTTTTTTCACACTTTAAACTACAATTAATCTGCTTTTCAAAACAAAAAAGAGTTTTGAAATAAATCCCGGAATAAATGCAGGGAGTCTCTCCGAATACTCTAATTTTTTCAAAAATTAAGTTTTTCGCTAGAAAAGTGCAGGTATTTTTAAAATTAATTTGTTTCCACAAGTTTAATTATATTTCTAGTATTTAATTAATGATTTTTTTTAATATTTGCACGTGAGTTTCCAAAAGAAAACACCGATTTCACGTGTAGTAGAGCGTGCAAAATACGAAAAATGGGAAATTATAAAAAATGAAAACAAAAAGGCAAGATTAGTATCATTCGATAGCTATTTCAATTTTGAACATTTTTGTAATTGAACACCTTTTTCGACAATTGCTTATTTTCAAGTTACGACCCAAAACGTGAAAACAACTCGTCGCCAATTTCGGAAATTCGAAAAAAAAGTGTTTTTTTGGAATGAATATCCTAGGATTTTTTCACCATTTAAACTTCAGTAAATATTCTATTTAGAACAATAAAGATTTTTGAAATAAAACTGGGAGAAAAAGTAAGGTGACTATCCAAAGTCACTACTTATGGTCAAAAGTTATGTTTTGCGTTCGTATACTCTAGAAACACGTCATTTTCAATGCATATACGTGTAATCCGCTTGTGGCTCAATTCATAAAAGTGTAAATCTTAATTAAATTGGTTCTCTTTATATTACATGTCGGTTGAACCGTAGGCCTGACAACCATCCTGATTTTATGCCAAGAAACTGATATCATGTTTGATTAACTGTATCTTTTTTAGTTGTCCAGACACACTATTAACGCAAAAATACTTTTTAAAAACGTTTGCCTTTTGCACGAGCTTTTTAGTACTTTGCTGTCAGCTTTTAATAACGTAACACAGGATTTTCGAAAACTTCTAAGTGTAATATAAACAGAACCAATTAAATTGAGATTTAAACCTTTAAAAATTGAGCCACAAGCGGATTACACGTATATGCATTGGAAATGGCGTGTTTCTAGAGTATACGAACGCAACACATAACTTTTCACTACAAGTTGTGACTTTGGATAGTCACCTTACTTTTTCTCCCAGTTTTATTTCAAAAATCTTTGTTGTTCTAAATTGAATATTTACTGAAGTTTAAATGGTGAAAAAATCCTAGGATATTCATTCCAAAAAAACACTTTTTTTCGAATTTCCGAAATTGGCGACGAGTTGTTTTCACGTTTTGGGACGTAACTTGAAAATAAGCAATTGTCGAAAAAGGTGTTCAATTACAAAAATGTTCAAAATTGAAATAGCTATCGAATGATACTAATCTTGCCTTTTTGTTTTCATTTTTTATAATTTCCCATTTTTCGTATGTTGCACTCTCTACTATACGTGAAACCGGTGTTTTTTGTTGGAAACTCACGTGCAAATATTAATAAAAATCATTAATTAAATACTAGAAATATAATCAAACTTGTGGAAACAAATTATTTTTAAAAATACCTGCACTTTTCTAGCGTATTCGCAGGAAAAACTTAATTTTGGGAAAAAAATTTGTGTATTCGGAGAGACTCCCTACATTTATTCCGGGATTTATTTCAAAACTCTTTTTTGTTTTAAAAAGCAGATGAGTTATAGTTTACAGTGCGAAAAAACCCCGTGTACCTCCATCCAAAAATTGACTTTTTTTTCTTGATTTTCCCAAAAAATGACGACTTTTCACATATTTTCGTGTATAACTTTTGAGTGTTTAGGGTTAGAGCAAAATTGTCAACTGGAAAAAGTATTGAAATTCTATTTAGAATCGTTTAAAACCAAATTTGACATTCTATCTTCATTTTTTAAAATTTCAATTTTCTAAGTTCTGTGCTCTGTCACGCTACAGAAACATATGCACTTGGCTAAATATCAAGCTAAAATGGTTTGATAACTATCTGGTATATGTGAATGAAATATGAAACTGATATCTTTCATATTCGCCCTAAGGCAGGGCCCTTTGTGTCACAGTTCCACTCTTACAAATACTGCCTTATATAGTTATAATTAACGTATTACTGATTCATGTTTAAATTTTTAAGAAAGTTCTTTGAGTAAATTTTATTTGCAAATTTAAGTTAAGATCGTTTTTTTCAATGGAAAAATCAGATTTTCGTTTTTTTTCAATAAATTCTGGTTGGAAAAGGGGTAAAAAGACATGACAAAAAAAGTGTATTGATTGAAAATAAGAAAAAAAATTTAGTTTTTGCGAAAAATCCGAAAATTACTGTTTTTATTGTCAACTCAATTATCCTTGATCATTGCGTTCGGAAGGCTGCTCAACCTCACAGCCGTTCCGCACGCACGCGACGAGGTTGCCGACACTCACACACACTGAAATATCGGGGGGAAAATGAATTTTTCAAATTTTCCAGTGTGTGTGAGTGTGTGTGAGTGTCGGCAGCCGCGTCGCGTGCTTGCGGAGCGGCTGTGAGGTTGAGCAGCCTTCCGAACGCAATGATCAAGAATAATTGAGTTGACAATATTGGTTTTTTGTCGGATAAAAAAGAAATAGCCGAAAAAGTGCGCGGCAAGATTGCGAAAACTTGAATTAAGCCCCGCCCTCCTTTTTTCGCAGTTAGAACGCTATTTCAACTGTTTCGCGTAGCTTTTTTCCCACCGTGTGTACACACATAGAGAATTCACCGTAAATTCCAAAAACACTGGAAATTTTGAATTTGTATTAATTTAAAAAATGTTTTGGCTCATTTTAAGTTTTTGAAATTTTCCGTTTGGTGTCCAGAGCCGGTCAACGTTGAATTTTCTAATATCGATTGGGGCTAAAATTACCAAAATCTTGTGTTTCAATCTCGAGATATGATTTTTCGTACGTGCACTGAAGCGCGTCAAAACAGAGCGTGTTTGGTAGAGCGCACAATGCTCCGGTATATTTCTACAGTATTTAAAAAATTACAATAAAACTCGCAATTCACATAATTTCAGCACTAGCCTTCTTGATACGTTAATTTGTATATTAATCACCCCGGTATTCTTCGTTCCTTCGATTTCTGGTATTTCGCTAGGTTTTCTGAGCTGTTTTGGAGTCCCAGTTCAGTGTCAAGTATGGCTTGGATTTACAGTAATTCCGTGTAAGAACAAGGGAGGCGAGAACAAAAAGTCTAGAACATTTGTTTTCAGTAACTTTTTACACAATCGTTTATCTATTTGAAAGTCGACAAATCTCAATTATCAACAATAAATTCCGTATAACTCACAAGTCGATGCGATATATTTTGCTCATCTCCAAACTTATTATATGTATCATTTGGCCGTTACCATTATTTCTTGACCTACCAGATCAAAATGATGCTAAATTACGAATCTTACAACAGATTCCATGTCCGATTCCCGAGTTTTTCAGTGGAAATGTCTTCATTTTTGCCGAGTGCTCATTCTCAAAACATTTATTTGTTTATTTTATTATCTTTCTGTTTTCCTTAATCACAGCTGAAATGATGTTCTACGTTTCAATCTGTTTGTATTATCTCGTTTTCAATGTTGCCTATAACTTATCCCCTGTAACAAGAGCAATGCAGAAAAAATTACTATACGGAAACATAATTCAAGTCGTTCTTCCTATGTCTGTTCTCGCTTTACCTATTTCATTTTTGTCCTTCGCTATATTATTCAACTATCACAACCAAGGTAATATTCTTAAATGAAAATAGACTTCATTCTCATTCCAAATCTGTTTTTAAAATTTTCTAAAACCACCTAGAAGCCGAGAAAATGACCTTCAAAACAATGGCCTAGAAAAAGTTGGCCTAACTTTTTCCTATGAGCTTTTTTAGTGTTTCGTTAATAAATCCTTATGCAGAATGATAATGTTGGTTCTTTTTTGATGTTTTTTTTCATTTTAATTTATGTTATTTTCATGCCTGCGGACTAGTTTTCACTTTTTCTAGGCCATTGTTTTGAAGGTCATTTTCTCGGCTTCTAGGTGGTTTTAGAAAATTTTAAAAACAGATTTGGAATGAGTCTGAAGTAAATTTTCATCCCAGTTGCATTCATTAGCTCCGTAAAAACCCTCCTTTAAAAATATGTGTGTGTTTTTTAAAACTTAATTTCGTTTGTCGTCATTTTTTCAATTCACGGCTTTTTTTCAACGTTCGCACTTATTGGCCTTCACAAACCTTATCGAACTTATTGTTACAGTTTTATACCATTCTTGAATCATAGGCCTGATGTTAAGCAACCGATGTATTCTCAAAAAAACACCGTTTTTAATTTGGCACAATAATTTATTTCGAAAACTATTTTTTTAAATGTTTCGAATTTATAAATGCTCCGATTTTGTGTAAAAGAGCAGAAATTTAACAATTTTGTAGAACATTGTTGTTGCGGTGTTTGGGGCGGAGCTCTCGTGGTAGAGTTTTAGTGGGCGGAGTCTTGTGTGCAGTTGGCGCATGCTTCTTCACGATTTTCGAAGTTTTAATGAAAAATAACTGTTTTTTTTCAATATTTTTTTTTAATTTTGAATTTCTCTGAGTTGCATGTCGAATTTTTCAATACTTTAGCCATTTTTTCCGATTTTTGATTGGTTCATCACCTTTTTATTAAAGATCTGGTATTAATCCTATATTTTTTCCATTATTTTATGTATTAATTAGGAAAAAACTTGCAAAAATATTTTCTGCCAGTAGCGGGTAGTTTGGGTTTCAAGCTCACTTGTCTTTACTTCCCAAAACCCTTTTAAGATAATTTTAAGTGGCAACTGACCACTTTTGACCGAATGTCTACGAAAATGACGGACATAACGTTTACACAACAAGTTTATTACTATGAAATCAAAAGAAACAAACAAAAATCAAAAATGCAACGAGAACTGGTTACATATGAAAATTCCTCACTATATAATTGAATTCGGTGTAAACACCGTGACGAGCAATTACGGTCGCACCCAGAAATGCGCACCGTACACATTCAAAATTGGATGGGGTTTACTTGCCAAAAACCAGAAGAAATAACTTCAACAGCACTTTTTTTTCGATTTAAAGGGGGCCTTATGGGACGAAATAAATGGTTGTTAAAAATGATAAAAGTATACTTAATTGTCTATAAATAAATTAGAAGAAAAAAACAAAAATGGCAAAAAAATTCCAATTTCCGAAGAAACGCTTTTTGGTTTTCTAGGCCGTCTGATTTTTTATGAAAATTTATTTTTTTATGCTCTTTTATGCATAATTTTCTCTGCACAAAACTGAAAAAAAATGAAAAAAATAAATTTTCAAAAAAAAATCAGACGGCCGAGAAAAAACGGCCTAGAAACCCCCAAAAAGCGTTTCTTCGGCCATTAGGGCGATTTTGGAATTTTTTTCGCCATTTTCAAATGTTTTTTTTTGGATTTTTTTCATTTATTTATAAACAATCATACTTTCATCATTTTTAAACAATTTATTTCGTCGCCACAGGCCTCCTTTAATCAACTTTGCTATAAATGAAATGTTGAATGTTGCGCAAGAAACATCTGCTTTTTGAAAAAAACAATGTGTTTCGCTTTTTGTTTCGGCAAAATAGAACAAGAACATATTTCTTCAACTCTATAAATGAAATTCGCCTATTTATTAATTCCGAGCAACGCAGATATTTAAAGATTGCAAGACGAGCTCAATTGAGCTCAATAAAAAATATTTTTTGAGTCTTTAAAATTAAAGGGTATTTTTAGAGTAAATGAAAGGATGTTAACGAACAAAATCTTCAGGAATTGCTGGTGCGAGCACTTCAGCATCTTCTGCAGAAAACGGCGGATCGGAAATTGAAGAATCCTGAAATACTTGAAAATTGTGACCATAGAAGGGTTATTTCCCACCTTTTGACTATCGATCGGTTCTGCATGTATCCGACGTTTGGGGCTGGAATCCGTCACTTGGCTGTATTCATAAACATTGTCTGATTTTTCAGAACTGTAGTAATAGTCTGTTTTGATGTTGGGTTTTTCAGTGGGTGATTTCGCTTTTACAAAGTACCTGGAAAAGGTTATCGGAATTTGAAAAATCGAAGTTGTTGAATATCCTTTTATTTCTACCTGTAAATTGTTGTTGTCGGCTCAACATAAACTTCGGTTGTAGTTTCGTAGTTAAATTGTGCTGCCGCCCCTACTGGCCCTTGTACTGGATAATATGGTGGTGGAATTGGATATTTGAACAATGGCTGACGTCTATCTGGGCACTTGCACTGACCATAAGATCCTCCATGTCCTCCTGCTTCTCCGGGCTGAAAATCTTCCTCATCTCAAGTTCCAATATCAAAGGAAATCTTACCGCTCCTGGTGCTCCAGGTGGTCCGTGGATTCCATGTTTTCCTGGAGCTCCAGGTCCACCACTCAGCCCTTTCACTCCGCCGGATCCAATGGTTCCAGGCTCACCGGGCTCACCTCTGTCTCCAGCTATTCCTCGTTCACCGCGTGCACCTGGTACGTTTACATACCTACTTGTAGATTCGCCAGCTGGACCTGGCCAGCCATCATGACCGTAGTCACCATCATTTCCAGGATATCCTGCCTCGCCTGGTAGCCCTGGGAAGCCTTCATAGCCATCAAGACCCGGGTTTCCAGCTTTTCCTACTCCTCCCTTATCTCCTGGCGGTCCGGGATCACCTTCTACTCCTCTAGGACCTGGCGGACACTTGATACATCCTAATATAATAACCCGATCTTCGGCATGCAGTTCCCAATTGGTACCATCAGTTCCATTGACACCATCAGAGCCGTCTTCACCATCAGATCCGGTTTTACCAGGAGGTCCTGATGGACCTCGAGGACAGTGACAAGAAGGCCCTTCGCATTCTTCTTCCTCTTCTTCCTCTTCTTCTTCTTCTTCTTCCTCACCCTTCTCGTATTCCTCATTTTCTTCTAAATCGTTATCATTGTGAATCTCAAGAAGTTGTGGAAGCCCATTATTAGAAGTTGCAAGATTTGCCAAAGAACTTGGATATGTTAAGTTCTTGTCAGTATAATCAATTATATTGTCACCTGATGTAACCGTTTCAACAGCTAAATCGTCGTTCACTTCTGCTTTTTTAACTTCCGCTGACAAAGCTGAAAAAAATAGATTTTGCCAATTTTCAGAAAATTCCAGGAGGAATAAAAATCAGCAAATTCCTATGGGAATAAGGGGGGAGGGCGACTAAGGCTTATCTCAGGCCCTATCACATGTCTTGGTCCACAAGGAAAAAGAGTTTTTTTCTCGAAAAGTGGCAACGCGCCGCACTTGCTAAAGTGGGCGGGGCTTAATAAAAGGGGCTGCCACTTAATACATTAATTTTTAATTTTTTTGAGCCAGGAAAATTTTTTTTTCGAAATTTGGCATCGTGCCGCACTTGCAAAAGTGGGCGGGGCCGTTGTCAAAGAAGAAAGTGCGCTATAACAAAACTTAATAGAAAAAATTTTTCAGCAACTAGCCTATCCTCAAGTTAAAGCTCTCCAACGTTCTAAATTGTGCCAACTTTCAGATTCTGAGCCCGAAAAAACCATTCTGAAAGCATTTCCTTTACCAGAGTAAAATCCTACCCGATTCCGCACTCCTATCAGAATTCGCATACTCATACAAATCTGCAATTTTGTCTGAAACCAATGCAGGATATTTATATCGCTGTTCTTCGTTCCGGTACTTTTTCGTCTTTTTCAGCTTCTTTCTATTCGTCCTTGGAGGAGAATAATAGCTCTGTCGCTTGGTTCGTATAAACTCCTTGTCTAGAACTATTATATCATTCCATGCCTGCCGCTCGAATTCCTGAAATTTTTTTAATTTTAAAAAAAAATCAAGTCCAATTTTTTAAAGAGAAAAAAACCTGAAACAATTCGATCTGATCCTTGCATCTTGCTTCAAAGGTGTGCAAATCTTTAGCAAAAAGAGCCAAACATGCCAAAATGGAGATGATAAGAAATGTTGTGGTATATGATAGATGATAAAGAAATTTGGATGAATGGAGGTACATGAGGCCAGAAAATGAAGGAAAACTGAAGAAGAAGAAGATGGAGATTCGGAGGTGTTGGATAAGAACTGGTTTTCTAAAGCCCCCCAAAATACTTATAAGTAAATAATTACGGAATTCTTTTACTAATTAGAGGAAAGTATGAAGTAATAACAAACAAGTAAACATTAGTAAGATTACGTTGCTTTTAATGGTGTCTGTTTTGAGTTATTTCTAAAAAATCTGAAATAAAAATTTAAGATTTGAGAAAATGTGAAAAATGTTAAAAGGAGGCCATTACCGATCTATTGAATAAAACTGCGATGAAAACGGACTTCATTCTCATTCCACATCTGTTTTTAAAATTTTCTAAAACCCCCTAGAAGCCGAGAAAACGCGCCTCAAAACAATGGCCTAGAAAAAGTGTCCATCGGTGAAAACCAGTGCATGAAAAATCCAAAAAATAAATTAAAATGAAAAAAACATAAAAAAAGGACTAATATAAGTATTCTGCATAAAATATTTATTAACGAAACACGAAAAAAACTCATAGGAGAAGTTCGGCCAACATTTTCTAGGCCATTGTTTTGAAGCTCATTTTCTCGGCTTCTAGGTGGTTTTAAAAAATTTTAAAAACAGATTTGGAATGAGAATGAAGTCTATTTTCATTTAAGGTACATTTATTAACTCCGTAAAGTCTTCCTTTAAAAATACGGGCAAAGAAATGCAAATTGGGTTTTTAGGCCATAGCAGAAAACCTTTCTTTTTATGGCCTAAAAACTCAAATTTTCTTCCTCCTCAAAACCAATTCTTCTCAACAAAATTTACAGAAGTTCATATTTCAAAAAATCCCTTATTTTTTTTGCCACACAATCTAAGTCTCCCACAAAGACATGCTATTTCCACTTGCGAGCGCTGCGGTCTTTCAGTAGAAAATGGATGATACAAATTGTTTAACTTGACAATGCCATTGATTTTTGCAGAATGAGTCCCTACCGTCAGAGCTATCATTTCGAAAAAATATTAAAGACAGCTGTTCAGATAAAAAAATCCGACTTGCAAGGGTGAAAATTTGAACTTGCGCGCTTTTCAGTAAATATCTGCGCTCCACGGACAATCAGTCATGTGGGTGTGCGCGGGAAAACTATTTTTGAATTTTTCAGTATAGTTTTTTACGCTTAGATTGAATTTTTAATGGTTTTTCTCGATTTTTTTGGTTATTTACGGTGAATATTCGTTTTTTTTTTAGTTTCAGAAAACAAAAAAAAGTTAGGTTTTACTGCTTAATAATACAAGAGCAACTTCCTATACACAAAACGTTGCTGAATCCCACTTTTTCTGAAGAAATTGTTCCGACGATTAAGAAAATATCTTGAATTTATAACTAATTCTGTCAAATTCATGTTGAAAATTTCTCATAATCAAAACACGATTATTATAAACCATTTCTGTTCCGAAAATAATAATTTTCACTAAAAAAATAGAAAAAAAAATTTAATTTCTGAAAAATCTGCATTTTTTGAATTATTTTGCTTCGCGCCGTTTGTTGACCGCATTGCACGAACACCGACCGCGCCGCACGGACACGAGGAAATTCAAAATTTTATTTTTCCAAATGCTCTAATTTTTAAAATTGAAATCAGTTAGGGTCAATTTAACTTAAAAACAAAAACGAAAGAAATTCGAAAAAAAACACAAAAAAATTCAAATTTCCGCACACACACCTGACCACTGTTCGGTGGAGCGCACATGAATATCCATAAAACGCGGTAATTTAAAATCTTGTCACCGCAGCGGCGAAATTTTTAACTGGCACCCTGTCTTTAACAATTGTCTTTAAATCGTATTTTCATAGCTCTTGTGCATTTTTTAAAAATTTCAAATGAAAATATGAACTGAGTATGAGGTTTTGATTTGTTTCAAGTATTTTTACCGATTCGGTATAGTCCTTCTTTAATGCTGTAGAAACGAAATAATATTTCAATGATTCTTTATTTGTTAGTTAAAATTTAAAAATCCGTAGATTTTAACGTCCCGTTGGCCAGTTTCCTTCGTCTTTCCGCCTCTTTTTTTCGGTTAAACTCCTCATCGTCAGCCGCTAGTTTTCTGTGATACGCGATGAGCCGCTCCGTCGTAACTGCCGACTTTTTCTTCTTATTCCCATTTCGTCGCTGCTCCTCCTCCCATTCAGCCAGATGTTTTGCGTTATGTGCGATGATGTCCTCCGTTGTGATTACTCTTGGTGCATCGGGGTTATATATGCCATACGGGCCATACGTCGTCGGTCCAGCTGCCTTCAAAACGCTTTTGCGATGAAGAATGTAAAAAGTTATTGACATCCCAAGACAAATGACAGTGCTAACGATTGAAGCCACCAATAGATACCACCAAAGTGCACCGCTTTTCGTTTGTTTATATGCACAAAATCCTTTCTTATTTGTAAAAGTTGCATTATTCTCCGCAATAAGTACGTTCGTCTCCTTCACAAGGCAAAATGTTTCAATTCCATTATAAGGAGAACAATCCGAAGTGTTATCGCATCCCGTTAATTCGATTTTGTCGGCGGTTATAACAGGCTTCACATTAGTGGATCCAAAATTTTGAACTGGAAAAGATTTTAGATTTTATTTTCAAAGTCGAAATAACTCACAGTTATAGCAGAATTTCAATGGAGCATTATCTTTTCCACTTCCATCCAATTTTCTTGGGAACGACGGATGATATGCGGCACCGCAAAACTCGTCATTGTCCGTTTTACAATCCGAATTCATGATGCATGCTTTCGGTATTGATTTTCCTGTAGCTGTATGCATGAACGTGTTTGTCGACAAACGCGGTTTGTCGATACTTTCGTTCTCGGTCCCGTGAGCTTTTAGGAACTTATGATAAAGAAAAACGACTCCAGCGAGCTCATGACATCACATTTATGTCGGTTTCATATACCGAAACCCTCTCAGGGCCGAGAACCACGGTGCCGACAAACCGCGTTTGTCGACAAATACGTTCATGCATACAGCTACTGGTTTGTTTGCATCAAAATCTGAAATTGTTTTGAAGTTACAATATCGAAATCCAAACAAGTATGTGGAACAATTTCGGCCAGGTGGAAACTTTTTCTACGCCATTGTTCTGAAGCTCAGTTACCCGGCTTCTATGTTGTTTTAAAAAGTTTTAAACAGATTTTGAATGAGAATGAAGTATATTTTCATCACAATTGCATTCGTTAGCTCCGTAAAGTCATCCTTTAATGAAAGCCAGGCCTCAGACCTGTTTTTGATTAAAAATGTGTCTTTTCGGGACTGTTTTTAATGGGACTAAATTTTCAATTTTGATTTCATTTTGATCTTCTTTGCCATATTCGAAAACCTATAGACGAAAAACATTTTTTTCGAAATTTCCTTTGCTGTGCTAGAACGACAAAGAAACCAGCATTCATGTTTCTTGAGGGACTAATATAATTAAAAAAGAAAGAAACAAAACATACCTATTGGCAAGACTTTCAATTCCTTGAACTTACTATATGCGAATGAAATGGGAACTGCTAAAAATGTATTGGTTTGATGAAGTTGTAATTAATAGAACATACGACATGCAATAACATCAGATATCATTTCAACATTGTACCATTCATCGTTTGGAGCAGGTCCCCACACATACGAATATTCTTTGTCCTCCGAATTGAATGCATGCATTTTAGTTGGGCAAAATCTGTCAAGTGCTCCTGAAAAAATGCATAATTTCTGTTAATTTAGTCATTTGTTTTTATTACCGCAACAAAAATATGCACTATATTTACGATAACATATCGAGTCTGACGGACATGCTGCTCTATTACTACAGTCTTGTATGCTTGATATTCCAGTTGGGCATGTTTCTTGACCAACTACCGAAGAGATGCAACATACAAAGACTATCAAAACGATACGAAATTGATTCATCTGAAATTTTATTAAAGGTTTCTTAACTATTTCTGGAATTGGTCGAAATCATTTCAGAATCACCATTTAAAAACATCTCTATCAAAAAAAGTTGTAAGACCTGCTTTCATAATTTTAAAATTTCTCAGACCCCAAGACGTCTGATTGCAGACTTCAGTAAAAAGTCCTCCTAGTTTTTTTTTTGAGGTTACAGTCAAATTACATGAAAACTGATACTAACAAAATATGTATTCTTTCAAACTATTTTTTGTGGTGATTCTGAATAGATAAATGCCATTTTCAGAAATAGTTAAGAATACCTTTGTCGAATATTTGATTGATTTCTAACCTGATTCGTTTCTTGTCAATGTTTTAGTATGTGTCATTGGAATCAATAATAGCGGTTTAAAATTATCATACTCAGGGAAAGCAATGCACCGGAACATTCCCATTTTGTTCGGGACTGCACCGAAATTTGTCCCGGGGCAAAACCCGGATAAAACGGTGCAGTCCTGGACAAAACTTGGACGGTTCGGTGCAAATAAATGTCTCGCCGCCTGCGTCGTGTGGGTGGCACTGGCTGCGAGAGGCAATCGAACCCGCGACGACTTGAACTCCTGCTTGCTTGACGTACGAGATCTTGAACCACTCGGCTATACCTGAACTTGTGGGGGAAAGGGGGATGGCGCGCTTATATGTGCGCTAGCGCCAGAGTTCCATAGGACTACATATCGGAGAACTTGGATAAGCATAACTATTGTTCTAGGAATCAGATAGGGCTCAAGTTTTGAAAACTTATAGACTGAAAGATGATTGTTAAAATATAGTAGCTTTTTTTTCTTAGAAAACTATAATTTTCATTTTTTGCAAGGTGACAGTGAATAAGTCTCTATCTTCGATAATTGTGTAAATCTTCAAAACTGAAATTGATATTCACAAATAACATATACAAAAAAATTTCCGTTGCTTTCATTAAGATTTTTGAAGAGGAACTCAGAGCGGGTAGTGCCTGAATCGTTTCTGGCTTTTTTAAATGAGTCATAGCTCATTTGAGATGTAATTTTACGCTGATAAAGGAACTTCTTTTAAAAACTGCAAAGTAGCACGTGGCTCCAAGTCTCATTCTCGAGAATTAGTTTTCGAGTTCAAAAAATTATTTAAAAAATTTAAGAAATAAAAAAAAATTTAACTGAAGAGCTAACTAGGTAAAACTTTTAGGCAATCACAAATAAACCATTACGTCTTGAAGTGCCAAAATTTCAGCAAATTTGGTTCGTGGAAATTTCTCGATACAAAAAAAATTAGCAAAAAAGTGTTTTTCCAATTTTAAGTTGAATGTATTTTTGGTAAACAAACGAGCTCGAATTAAACCAATTTTCAGTTTTGTTTTCGAATTTTGTTGTTCTTGCACTTCGCACTCTTCTTTGTCCGGAATAATTCGAACAAAGTTTGATACATCCCCATATAAAATTGGACTGCACTAGTGCATCGCTTTACCTGATAATTTTGAACCATTTTTGTCCGGGACTGTCCCGAAAAAATGAAGGTGCGGTGCAGTCCCGGACAAATTTTGGTGCAGCCCCGTACAAACTGGGACTGCACCGGTACATCGCTTTTCCTGAGAATTTTGAACCATTTTCGTCCGGGACTGTCCCGAAAAAATGAAGGTGCGATGCAGTCCCGGACAAATTTTGGTGCAGTCCCGTACAAACTGGGACTGCACCGGTACATCGCTTTTCCTGAGTATTTATTATTTTTGATGGAAGTTCACGTCGAGTTTATATTTTCTTTTCAACGATTTTTAAATATTTTAGCTTTTAGCATTTTTTTTGTTTTTAATCAAATTGTTTTTTGAGCAACTTTCCTATCCTGCGAGGAGCCGATTAGGTGGCTTGCAAGTTTTTTTGCGCGTCACTTTTGCGTGTCACTACGATGCAACGCAGTGACGTGACGTTCGGTTTTTAGCGCAAATTTACACGTTCAAATTTGAATGTTTTTTTCGCATTTTTTGTAGAAAGAAGGGTTATTTTAAGTATGGGAAAAACAAAAATAGAAAGAATTTATCACCTTCTCAAAAAAAAACAAAAATTTATGCAGAAATCACTCTTTGCACACAAATTAGAGAATAAGTTCAAATAGAAACTCCACGGTGGGAAAAAAGCTACGCGCAACAGTTGAAATAGCGTCCTAACTGCGAAAAAAGGAGGGCGGGGCTTAATTCAAATTTTCGCAATCTTGCCGCGCACTTTTTTGGCTATTTCTTTTTTATCCGACAAAAACCAATAAAATCAATAATTTTCGGATTTTTCGCAAAAACTAAATTTTTTTTCTTATTTTCAATCAATACACTTTTTTTGGCATGTCTTTTTACCCCTTTTCCAATCAGAATTCATTGAAAAAAACGAAAATCTGATTTTTCCATTGAAAAAAACGATCTTCACTGAAATTTTTTTTGTAATTTAATCAAAGCACTTTCTTAAAAATTTTAACATGAATCGGTTATACATTAATTATAACTATATATGATATTACGAATGATATAAATACAATATAATGAATATACAATGAAGTTTTTTTTTTAAAAAAATTAATATAATTTTTAAAAAATACATTAATCACATTCCTTCTTCGGCTGTTTTGCTATTTCAATCAATAGAAATCATTCAAATAATCAAAAATTGCAATTTATTGATTTCGCTGAGCTAGCGTCTATCGAACTTGAGTGGTGGACTAGAAATTTAAATTTCCGCGCTAACGTGTGGCCTAGGTTTCCACTTTTCTGTGCGCTGCAGAAAACTAGTCCAGGACAGTTTTGCGTAGCTTTTTTCCCACCGTGAACTCCTGGATATCTAATAACATAAAAGATTCTGCACTATACATTTTTAAAAGATATTAAAAAATTCTCTAAATCAGTTTCCTTTAATAAAACCGAATATGCTTCTGTGAAAGAAGGAACTAGAACCCGAAATCGAAATTCAGCCTCAAGGAAACTAATGTTTTTTTCATTTGATTCACAGTGTCTGCCTATTTTTTCTTCTTTTCCATGGTATGAATATTTTCCAGTTTACACTGTTTTTTTTGATAAACACATCTGATTTCACTATATTGTAACTCAAAAAAACACATTTCGGGCGTAATTATATACCGGATTCAACAAATGATTTAAAAATCTGTTTCTGAATAATTGCCCGATTTTAGACAAATTTAAGTATATTTGCATAATCAAATTCAAGCTATGAGATGTTCCGCGGGCCTATAATATCCAACAAATCTTCTTCGCTCCATAGATGCAGGCGCGATAATCAAGTGGTTGAGATGGGAGGGCAACATTCAAGTCTTAGTGGGTTCGGTTCTTAGTTCAGAAAATAATAAAGCCAGTTCAAGCGTACCTCTTTTTCATTTAACACTAGGTCTTATACCATCGTTCAGACAAAATTTATATTTTCGGCCTCAGCTCAGAAAGACGAATATTGTGATATCAAAAATTAAAAATAACCTGTAGATTGTTCAGTGGAAGATGGACCCTTGTTAGTTTGCCTATACGTTGGTGAGAGTTGTGTAATAGTTCTGGTAAATTTCTTTTGGATTTATAGTTTGAATACGTCATGACGATTTGAAAAAAATTCGAAAAAGTACATTACTTTTTTACCATCACATAAATTATTGTTTTATTTTTGAGAATTTGATCAAGTCTTTCTTTTTTGTTCTTTCCAATACTTAAAATAATAATTTTTCTTCAAAAAAATGCGAAAAAAAACATTCAAATTTGAATTTGTAAATTTACGCTAAAAACCGACCTTCCTCTTCACTGCGTAGCATCGTAGTGACGCGCAAAAGTGGTTCTCAGCTTACGGAAACGTTATAGACATCCTCTTGAATTACAGTAGTAGTCATAAAGATTGTCACAAATGGTTTATATAACAGTTTGAAGTACTGATTCGGTTTTATTTAAATTTTCATAAATTCAGTGAATGGATTTTCAGTGTAAGTTATCACCCATATATCGCTAGCCCGACACCCCTTTTTTTCTCTTTTTTGTCTGCGCCTTCTCTGTCACCACACTCTCTACTCTCCGCCGCGACGAGATCATGTGTTCGGTAGAGCACGCTTGCAAGCCACCTAATCGGCTCCTCGCAGGATAGGAAAGTTGCTCAAAAAACAATTTGATTAAAAACAAAAAAAATGCTAAAAGCTAAAATATTTAAAAATCATTGAAAAGAAAATATAAACTCAACGTGAACTTCCATCAAAAATAATAAATGTGATCATTTAAAACCGCTATTATTGATTCCAACGACACATACTAAAACATTGACAAGAAACGGATTAGGTTAGAAATCAATCAAATATTCGACAAAGGTATTCTTAACTATTTCTGAAAAATACATTTATCTATTCAGTATCACCACAAAAAATAGCTCGAAAGAATAATTATTTTGTTAGTGTCATTTTTCATGAAATCTGACTAGATACCTCAAAAAAAAACTAGGAGGACTTTTTACTGAAGTCTGCAATCAGACGTCTTGGTGTCTGAAATATTTTAAAACCATGAAAGTAGCGCTTTTAACTTTTTTTGATAGAGATGTTTTAAATGGTGAATCTGAAATGAATTTGGACCAATTCCAGTCATAGTTAAGAAACTTTTAAGAACATTTCAGATGAATCAATTTCGTATCGTTTTGATAGTCTCTGTATGTTGCATCTCTTCGGTAGTTGGTCAAGAAACATGCCCAACTGGAATATCAAGCATACAAGACTGTAGTAATAGAGCAGCGTGTCCGTCAGACTCGATATGTTATCGTAAATATAGTGCATATTTTTGTTGCGGTAATAAAAACAAATGACTAAATTAACAGAAATTATGCATTTTTTCAGGAGCACTTGACAGATTTTGCCCAACTAAAATGCATGCATTCAATTCGGAGGACAAAGAATATTCGTATGTGTGGGGACCTGCTCCAAACGATGAATGGTACAATGTTGAAATGATATCTGATGTTATTGCATGTCGTATGTTCTATTAATTACAACTTCATCAAACTGATAAATTTTTAGCATTTCCCATTTCATTCGCATACAGTAAGTTCAAGGAATTGAAAGTCTTGCCAATAGGTATGTTTTGTTTCTTTCTTTTTTAATTATATTAGTCCCTCAAGAAACCTGAAAGTACAGCAAAGGAAATTTCGATATTTTTTTTTAATTCAATTGGTTTTCAAATATTGCAGAGAAGATCAAATTGAAATCGAAATTGGTCCGTAGTCCCATTAAAAATAGTTGCGAACAGGCACTTTTTTAATCATAATTATGTCTGTGGCCTAGGTTTCATTAAAGGGTGGCTTTCAACTTTCTAAAACCACATAGAATCCGTGTAACTGAGCTTCAAAAGAATGGCGTAGAAAAAGTTTCCACCTGGCCGAAATTGTTCCACACACTTGTTTGGATTTCAGTATTGTAACTTCAAAACAATTTCAGATTTTGATGAAAAGAAACCAGGAAAATCAACACCGAAAGCATGCATCATGAATTCGGATTGTAAAACGGACAATGACGAGTTTTGCGGTGCCGCATATCATCCGTCGTTCCCAAGAAAATTGGATGGAAGTGGAAAAGATAATGCTCCATTGAAATTTTGCTATAAGTGTAAGTTATTTCGAGACTTTGAAAATAAAATCTAAAATCTTTTCCAGTTCAAAATTTTGGATCCACTAATGTGAAGCCTGTTATAACCGCCGACAAAGCAGAATTAACGGGATGCGACATCAATTCGGGTTGTTCTCCTTATGAAGGAATTGAAACATTTTGCCTCGTGAAGGAGACGAACGTACTTATTGCGGAGAATAATGCAACTTTTACAAATAAGAAAGGATTTTGTGCATATAAACAAACGAAAAGCGGTGCACTTTGGTGGTATCTATTGGCGGCTTCAATCGTTAGCACCGTCATTTGTCTTGGGATGTCAATCACTTTCTACATTCTTCATCGTAAGAGCGTCTTGAAGGAAACCGAATTGCCAGCGAAAACGAAGATCTCTACCATAACGCTTGGCCCTAATAGCATGTTTAAACCCAAGGCACCGAAGACGTCTAATGAAACGACAACCTCTTCAACAGGATTATAATGTTCCTCCTAACAAATAAAGCATCATCAGAAGTTTCTTTTTTTTAATTATATTAGTACCTCAAGAAACCTGAAAGCTGGTTTCTTTGACGTTGGAGTACGGCAAAGGAAATTTCGAAAAAAGTGTTTTTCTTCTATTTTCGAATATGGCAAAGAAGATAAAAATTAAATCGAAATTGAAAATTTAGTCCTATTAAATACAGTCCCGAAAAGACACTTTTTTTTATCAAAATTAGGTATGTGGCCTAGTTTTCATTAAAATGTGACTTTACGGAGAAAATAAATGCAATTGGGATGAAAACATACAGTATTCCACTTAAAGATAGGTTCACCTGTGAAAACTTTGAACAATGACCAAATTTCAAATTTCGAAAAAATGTCCGATGGATCGGTGCTCGATTTTGCATAAAAATGTGGTTCTTGCCGCGGATTCGAGGAAGGGCATTAAGAGGCATTACTTTTTGTGGGCCAAAAATGAGAAATATCCAAATTTTTTCTTGAATTTAAATTTTAAAAAAACACTTTTCATTATATTTTAAGTCTTCCTAAATGCTTATTTTTTGTTATAGGACATTTTTTCGAAATTTGAAATTGGCGATTTTTCGAACTTTTCACAGGTGATGTTTATGTGGAGTATTGTACTTCATTCTCATTCGAAATCTGTTTTCAAGACAATTTCAGATTTTGATGCAAACAAACCAGGAAAATCAACCCCGAAAGCAAGCGTCAGGAATTCGGATTGTAAGACGGACAATAACGAGTTTTGCGGTGCCGCATATCATCCGACGTTCCCACGAAAATTTTCAGTGTAAGTTATCACCCATTTACTGCTAGCCCGACACCCCTTTTTTCTCTTTTCTGTCTGTACCACACGCTCTACTCTCGAGAGCATGTAGGTAGAGCACGCTTGCAAGCCACCTAATCGGCTCCTCGCAGGATAGGAAAGTTGCTCAAAAAACAATTTGATTAAAAACAAAAAAAATGCTAAAAGCTAAAATATTTAAAAACCAGGAGTTGCGTGCCGCTACGCGGCAAAACTCCTGGACGACGCGTCGCCTTCGGCTTCGTTTTCCAACACGCCTCCGGCGTGCCCCTTTGGTTACATTCGTCTCAAATAAAGATTACTTGTTATTCCAAACATGGTCTAACTTTTCTTTGAAATCCGGAGTTGTTCGTTTATCATAGATTTGGATTTCGCCTTTTTTTAAATCTAAATTATCAAAACAACAATTTTTTCTACGGCTCGCCTCCGGCTTCGCCCCTTACACGCCTTCGGCGTCATCTTCAATTATTTGACGATTTCAAACCTTCTGAATTTAATCGTGGGGACCGAAATTTTTTGATCGAAAAGTATTGGAATGCGAGCCGAAGGCACAGAATAAGCTCGCCTGCGGCTCGCTTCTTCCGTGCCTTCGGCACGCATTCCAATACTTTTGATCGCTTTTCCAACGCCGCTGCGCGGCGAAACGCACAAAATCTAAATTTTTAAAATTTTATTAGAATATTCTCAAAAAAACCAATAATAATGGTCACACTTCATTATACCGAACGGCCGAACGGAGGTTGATATAATCTTCTTTGCTCTAGCTAACCTCACCGTTTCAATTAAAATAGCCATCACAATAGAACGATCATTTTCTTTGAATAATTTCTTAAGGAATGAATCTCAATTCAGAAATGACATCTTAAATTTAACCTAGTTTCGTACCCTATTTTTTTCATATACGTTCATGGAATTTTAACAAATATTTCAAAAAATGAAGTAATGAAAATCCACAATCATTAGGTTTCAAAAAGTACTTCCTCTTTCGGTGACCCATATAGTCTACCGGTTAAGTAATTATTCCTTACGTGAACCGATCCGAGTTCAATTCCACTCAGTAACTTTTGAATTTTATTATGAAAAAGGCTTCAGACGCACAAAAAATGGGGGCAGACGCCCCGCCTCCTTACCCAGTTATATAAAAGGATTACCCAGTTATATAAAAGGATCATTGAAAAGAAAATATAAACTCAACGTGAACTTCCATCAAAAATAATAAATGTGAACATTTAAAACCGCTATTATTGATTCCAACGAAACAAACTAAAACATTGACAAGAAACGGATTAGGTTAGAAATCAATCAAATATTCGACAAAGGTATTCTTAACTATTTCTGAAATTACATTTATCTATTCAGAATCACCACAAAAGATAGCTCGAAAGAATAAATATTTTGTTAGTCTCAGTTTTCATGAAATTTGAGTAGATAACCTCAAAAAAACTAGGACGACTTTTTACTGAAGTCAGCAATCTGACGTCTTGGCGTCTGAAATATCTTAAAACCATGAAAGCAGCGCTTACAACTTTTTTTGATAGAGATGTTTTTAAATGGTGATTCTGAAATTATTTCGACCAATTCCAGAAATAGTTAAGAAACCTTTAAGAACAATTCAGATGAATCAATTTCGCGTCGTATTGATAGTCCTTGTATGTTGCATCTCTTCGGTAATTGGTCAAGAAACATGCCCAACTGGAATATTAAGCATACAAGACTGTAGTGGAGCATCATGTCCGTCAGACTCTATATGTTATCGCAAATATAATGCATATTTTTGTTGCGGTAATAAAAACAAATGACTAAATTAATAGAAATTATGCATTTTTCAGGAGCACTTGACAGATTTTGCCCAACAAAAATGCATACATTCAACATGCAAAAATCTAGTTCGTATGTGTGGGGACCTGCTCCAAACGATGAATATTACAATGTTGAAATGATAACTGAGGTTATTGCATGTCGTATGTTCTATTAATTACAACTTCATCAAACCGATAATTTTTTTAGCATTTCCCATTTCATTCGCTTATAGTCTGTTCCACAAGGAATTGAAAGTCTTGCCTATAGGTTAGTGTCTTTTTTTTATTATATTAGTCCCTCAAGAAACATGAAAGCTGGTTTCTTTGTCGTTCGAGTACAGCAAAGGAAATTTCAAAAAAAGTGTTTTTCTTCAATAGGTTTTCAAATATTGCTAAGAAGACCAAATTGAAATCGAAATTGAAAATTTAGTCCCATTAAAATCAGTTAAAAAAGAAAAGACACTTTTTTAATCAAAATTAGGTCTGTGGCCTAGTTTTCATTAAATGGTGACTTTAAGGAGAAAATGAATGCAGTTGGGATGAAAATAGACTTCATTCTCATTCCAAATCTGTTTTTATAACTTTCTAAAACCACATAGAAGCGGAAAAACTGAGCTTCAAAAAAATGGCCTAGAAAATGTGTCCACCTGGCCGAAATTTTTCCACATACTTGGTTGGATTTCAGTATTGTAACTTCAAAAAAAATTTCAGATTTTGATGCAAACAAACCAAAAACTTCAACACCGAAAGCATGCATCATGAATTCGGATTGTAAGACGGACAATGACGAATTTTGCGGGGCTGCATATCATCCGGCATTCGCACAACAATTGGATAGAAGTGGAAAAGATAAGACTCCATTGAAATTTTGCTATAAATGTGAGTTATTTCGAGACTTTGAAAATAAAATCTAAAATTTTTTCCAGTTCAAAACTTTGGATCGACTAATGTGAAACCTGTCATCAGTGCCGACAAAACGGAATTAACGGGATGCGACATCAATTCTGATTGTTCTCCTTATAATGGAATTGAAACATTTTGCCTTTTAAAGAAGATAGAAGTACTTATTGCGGATAATACTGCAACTTTTGCAAATAAGAAAGGATTTTGTGCATATAATCAAACGAAAAGCGGTGCACTTTGGTGGTATCTATTGGCGGCTTCAATCGTTAGCACTGTCATTTGTCTTGGGATGTCAATAACTTTCTACATTCTTCATCGTAAGAGCGTCTTGAAGGAAACCGAATTGCCAGCGAAAACGAAGATCTCTACCATAACGCTTGGCCCTAATAGCATGTTTAAACCCAAGGCACCGAAGACGTCTAAGGAAACGACAACCTCTTCAGCAGGATTATAATGTTCCTCCTAACAAATAAAGCATCATCAGAAGTGTCAACCGGCGAAAACTAGTCCGAGGGCGTTATTACGTGAAAAATCCAAAAAAACATTTTAAAAAAGTGACTAATATAAACATAAATATTTATTCTTTTTTTTCGGTTTTTAATACTTTTGTCCGACAATTTGGTTATTGTCCGAACATCTGGAAAAAAAAAACGGAAAACCAATTGTTGTATTGTCATTGACTACTGACGCCGAAATATCAGCGTCATCCATGTTATTCATTGGCATAAGGTACATTGGAAAACGTAATACCTGAAGCTGGGATATAACCGGCTTGACGCGATGCACAAGTGTCTTGGAAGTCGAATGAACCCTAAAATGGAAAATAGGGGATTTAATATTAGAAATATTAACAATCAAGGTGTTTTTTTTTAAGCTTTCACAAGAGATATATTTTGCAATAATTTTTCAAAAATATCTTTAGACTGATTTAGATTTTGTTCCGAAAACAATCAAAGAAATACCGAAAAAATTTGAGTACAAGTTCCATAAGTTTCAAAAGAATTGCAAGTCGCTTTTCGTGTTCCATCTAACCATATTATTTGTGGATTAGAAGGCATCCAATCGGCCAAATTGGCGCTCGACGCTGCTCCTTAAAAAAGACGATTTTAAGAAAAAATCGATAATTTTCGAAACTATTGGAACACTGCTGTGAAGAGTACTATCCGGCAAGGGAATCCTGGTTTAAAAATACACAGTTTATTCACAAAAATTTTCAAAATATCACAAATATACAACAATGACTACAAATATTCAAGGGATCACTTATAAATGTAAAAATATAAACAGTTGTTTATCACATGGTATCCTCCTCGCCAACAATTTGACAATATTGCTCACTTGAGGCCGATGACACAAACTTGTTCTGAATAATGAAGCATTCCGCATTTTTCTGCCGACTCATTCGATAGCCAAATAAGGCGTAGATTAGGATTCCTAGAATTATTGAAAATTGAATTAAAATTGAAGGAAATTCGCTAACCTATAAAACTAGAACCAACGATATGTTGAAGTGTAGACCATGGGATGGAACCGCTAAATGATACAACAATCATTGAGATTGGTAGAAGTGAAACGAATGGGAATAGAGGTACTCGAGAGGAACGTCTGGAAAAACATGTCGTTTTTAAAAAAAATTTCCAATAAATAATACGGACTTGTGCAGAAAATCATTTGACTGAATCTTGCAGATCAACACACAAAGTAGACCAAAAATGAACGCTAATATCCCGCTCAAAAAATAATATACAATCTCATTGGATGTTGAAAAGAATCTGGCATGAAGTGTAAATGCAACTAAGGTTATCATAAAAAGTATTAGATAAACTGCAGCACGTCGGAATTGTTGGGAATTAAGATCTGGAGAAGCGGGACGTGGCGAGGAACAGAAGAACGGTACTTCTGGTTGTTCAGCTGAGAAGAGATGAAGGTCTTCGGAAGCGGAATCCTCGTTTCGTTTGCATGATTCACCGACGCAGTTGTGTTTGGTGGATGATGTTGGTTTCGGGTTTTGATCCTGGAATATTTTTTTGGGTTAATGTCAACAAATATAATGTTAAAGACAGGCAATCACTTATTTTTACTTTTCTTCGAAAATTGAATATTTATAATGACAAGTTAATATAACTCGTGGAAAGTACGGATTCGAGACTTCCCATGAAACTTAATAAATTTACAGTAGATCTTTAAATATTAATTTGACAAGGAAACGTTTAATCACATTTACAGCCTCTACTGGATCGGAGTAATAACACATTTCATATTTCAAAAAATTTCTTGACTTTTAAAACCATCAAAACGCTTAGGCTACGCTTAAGTCACGCTTAATATCACATGATCCTAATAAAATTAACATATATCAATATGTATTGTTGGTATTTTGATGATGCTAATGAATGCGTCTGGGATGAAAATAGACTTCATTCTCATTCGAAATCTGTTTTTAAAATTTTCTAAAACCACGTAGAAGCCGAGAAAATGAGCTTCAAAACAATGGCCTAAAAAAGTGGCCACCGGCGAAAACTAGTCCGCGGTCATGAAAAATCCAGTTCAGACCCCGCTTATCAGAAAGAATTTTTAAAACAAATTATTTTTAAAAAAATTCTCACCATTGTTTGATACTGTGACACCGACTTTGGCATAAATGTATTCCTCTCCGCGATCAGTTGCTCCCTCTCCAATCGTCTCTGTAGTCTGTCCGACTCAGCCTTCGTCGCATTCATATACAAAAATGCGGTGGTATCAAACGACGACCCGGAAATCGCCGACGAATCACCATCCTCCGATCTTTGGGAGTAAACACTATCCTCAATCGACACGCCATCATCAATTCTCACTCTTATCCTCTTTTTTCCGATCGATTTATAGTAGCTCGTTTCTTCTGGAATTCCAATCGGTTCGGCGAGATAGTGTTGGAAATAGGTGAGGATTATCTGAAAATCGAAGAAAATGAGATTAAAGGAGGATAGGAGGATATTTCGGATGCTAATGAATGCAACTGGGATGAAAATAGACTCCATTCTCATTCCAAATACGCTTTTAAAATTTTCTAAAACCACCTAGAAGCCGAGAAAACAGTCTTTGAAATAATGGCCTAGAAAAAAGCTCGTCGGAAAAAGTTCGGCCAGATGGTTACTTTTTCTAGGTCATTTTTTTGAAGCTAATTTTCTCAAAACAGTTTTGGAATGAGAATGATGTCTAGTTTTATCCCAATTGCATTCAGGCCCTCCTTTTTGCCAATGAGCTTACCGTGATCAATAACTTGAGTGGAGCCATAAAAATGACGAAATTCAGAAGAACTCCTTTCTGAATTGTAGCCCCAAATGATACCAACAATGTACATAATAATACAGAAAAATATGGGCTTTTGGTTGAAGTGTCCTTTGGAAAAGGTAAAAGACGATCTTAAGTCAAAATGCGTTTACAGTAACCCATGATTCACCCTACCGTAAGCTAACGCGGCAATGACTCGAGTAGCGGGCAGGAAGGATGCAAGCACACCACCGGAGAGTGCACAAACTGAGCATACAGAGAGCATATACCTGGAATAAGGATTTTTGTGAAAAAATTCATTGGAAAGGACATAAAAAGCGGAAACTAAGGGAAAGGCGACGAAAAAAAAAAGAAATTCGCATGAACAGAAATGAAACTTAATTTGCAACAAACCGCATTCTGATGAACCCTTGCTCGTAGTATGGCCTGGACAATGTGAATTAGAGAAATTATTAATAGAAGACTAATGGAAGTGAACATTAGGGATGCATGCAGAATACTACGGTGGATAATTTAAGAACAATGGACTTACTTAGCAGCAGGGATGTTCAAAACTGTGAAGATTTCGGGTATCATACTTTTGTCGTTCAAAGCTGAGACATTGGTTGAGAGACTGAAACAAGCAGAAATGAGAAAAATAAAATAATGTTAAAAATACCTAAAAACCAGAGTAACAAGGAAGAAAATAGTGGTCAAAGTGACGACAAGAAACGAAACAACAGATGAGATGCGTTTGCGTGGGTTTTTGGTTTCTTCGAGAAGTGAAGAGGTGCTCTCGATTCCTGTATAACAGGCGCATAGGGCACAAATCGAGTAGAGAACTCCTTGAAGCCCAAAAGTGAAAAATTCAGCTTTTAGCCAATTTTCGGGGTCAAGGTGGAAGAATGCGACCAAGGAGCAGGACGCGGTGATGAGGAGGGTGACAGAGAGGAGGCTGACGCAGATTGTGCCGACGACCTGGAAGTAGATTTGAATTTAAAGAAAGTCTAGTCTAGTGTACTTAAAGGCAGCTTGTCAGTTAATACGTCCCAAATCCAAGGAAAAAAAATCAAAATTCGAATGGGAGCCCAGGTGGTCCAAAGAACATAACCAATATGTAGCCAAATTCAAATAATTGTGTTTCGCGCCAATATCGACCGTTGCACGGACACGCGCGCATTCAAATTTTGATTTTTTAAACTTTGGACCGCTACTATGACGCGTGTATTTATCGGTGTGATTTCGCATAAATTGCATTGTACTAATGAGAGAACGCTATAATTTTTGAAAATAAGAACAGGTAGGGTAACATTAACTGAACAGCTGTCTTTAAAGACACTGTTTCAGTAAATTTTACCCTACCTGATTTTAATTTCAAAAACTAGAGATTTCTCTAATTATTGTCAACTCAAACATTTTTGATCATGCTAGTTTGTTTTGCCCTACCCAGAAAATCTAAGTCTCTCAGGCAGTCGTGATATTTTTAAATGCGACCGGTTGCGCTGCGGTCTTTTAGTAAAAAATGGATGATCCAAAATTTTTAACTTTACAATAGCACAATGCAATTTATGCGGAAACTTATCGATGGCGGTCCTAAGTTGCAAAAAATGAAAATTTGAATGCGCGCCGGATCGTGCAACGCGGTCGGAATTGGCGCGAAACACAATTATTTGAATTTGACGACATATTGGTATTGTTTTATCGACCACCTGGGCTCCAATTCGAATTTTTATGGTTTGCCTAGAATTTAGGTAGTGTTAACTGAAACGCTGACTTTAAGATTATGTGTCCCAACCACGCGACGATGCAAGTGCGCCCTAATGCAAATCTGTCTAATTTTACCAATTCCTCAAATTTTTTTGGTTATAAATATTATGGTATTCGAAAAATAGGCTTAATAGAAATTTCTAGAAACCCTGAAAAAATGGAATTCATTTTATTAATTTACAAAGCTGCACTTGAAATGAGGCACATTGGATTTATTATCAGTAAAAGGTCCCTTTAAACGAATTCTAAACATATTTTAAAGCTTTCTTGTCTAAAAATTCTCTCATTCGAATTTTGATTTTTTGCCGTGAATTTGGATCGTGTTAACTGACCAGCTGCCTTTAAAGTTGATGTGTCACTAGAAAACAAAAATTAGATTTTTTGTTATGATGTTCTTTGAGCTTTTAGTTTAAATTATATGAGTTCAATTCCAAACACAAATACCATTCATATTTTTAAAAAATCGTTGCAGAATTAATTAACTCCTAGGAACGAAGCCTCAGCCAATATTTATGTCATAAACTTCGAAATACTCACTCTCAAACTGCATAAAAGAAGACATAAAGTGATAACAGCTGCAATAACACTCAAAAAATCAACAGAATGTGCAAGAATCGTCGAATCTTTGGAGAATAATTCAAAACTCAATGATTTTGATGGAGCACCCCGGAAGAGAAGGTTCTGAAAAGAGTTACCATTAACAAACCATTTTTTACATGAACTTACGAAATGATCCGCCCATGCGCGACAAAACAGTGCCGCTTGCCCAAGATAATCAATTAAAGACATCCAACCGATGAGAAAAGCTGGAAACTCGCCAAATATCGAATATGCAAGGTGATATTGGACACAGTTTTTCGGCATGGCACACGCAATTTCAGACAAATGAGCGGATGAGAGAAACACTATCACGAATGTGAAAATAAGGGCAAATGCTGTTGATGGTCCCGCTAATTGGGTGAGTGATAAAGGAAGGATGATGAATACCATCATTGATATTGATTTTATGCCGGCTGGAAAAAATATACAAGTTTAAGTTGAAATTCAATTATCTAAAAATAATTTCAGTGTCAATGAATGTACCTTAAATTAAAATAGACTTCATTCTCATTTCAAATCTGTTTTTAAAATTTTCTAAAACCACCTAGAAGCCGAGAAAATGGGCTTCAAAACAATGGCCTAGAAAATGATTCAACCGACGAAAACTAGTCCGCTGGCATTTTAAAGTGAAGAAACCAGAAAAATAAAATAAAAACCATACGTTTATTTAAGAAAATTTCCATAAATATTACACGCAAAAAGCTGATAGGAAGAAGTTCGGCCAGGTGGAACACTTTTTCTAGGCCATTGTTTCGAAGGTCATTTTCTCGGCTTCTAGGTGGTTTTAGAAAATTTTAAAAACTGATTTAAAATGAGAATGAAGTCTATTTTCACCACAGCTACATTCACCGACTCGGTAAAGTCGTAATCTAAGATGTGAAGTATTTTTTTGGAAGATCTTGAGGTTTTTGTTTTTTTTTCAACAATAACTCACCTAATGACACAATCAACGGTATGCCAAGACGTCGTGCCCATTCGGAGTGTCGTAGGAATTTCTCATCGGGAACTCGTTTGCGAAACAATGAGGATAACATTATTTTTTCTGAAAATTATGACATCATAACTTGAAAATCAATGCTAAGAAGGTAGGAAGGTAATAAAGTGAAGTGCACATAACTTCCACGTAGTTACTTATGCAAATATATGCAAGAAAAATGAGAAAAAGTTGTGAAAATGTGCAAAGTTACAATTCTAGATTAGAAAAAGCAAAAAATTTTTTTGCCCCCACGCAGGATTGAACTACGGACCTTTGGTTTACAAGACCAACGCTCTACCACTGAGCTATAAGGGCACACGAAAGGCGCGTCGGTAATAGGCGTACACTATGTTATGGATGTTCGAGTTTTGAATGATGAATTGGAGAATAAATTTCTAATGATAGAAAAATTCAAAAATGAGATGTTTGTGAAATAATCTTCTATAAGATTCAACACTTCATAATCCTTGAGAAAATTTCGAAATTAAATTCAATAATCCCCTCATTTCTCGAACAAATGTAACAGAGAACTACAAAAAACGTACGCACTTTCGTATGAAAAATTCAGTATTAATCCTGAATTTTTAATGGAAAAAAGAAGAAGAAAAAACAGAAATCCGCCTCCATCTTTGAAAAGTTGAAAAATGCCACTGAACCAGGAACATTTTTCTTCAAAAAAAGCGTATTTTTTGAAAAGATGTTTTTTTTTTAGAAAAAAATTCAAAATCATCAATCACCTCGAGGATTTTCAGATATTTTAACAGCAAAAGATGCATATTTTTTGTTTTTGTACAATGTCGAGGGACACATACCACAATTTTTCATGAGAAACAGAAAAATTTGGGGTTTCTGGATTTGATGACAATGAAGCCTTTTTGGTAGATGTTTCAAAAAAATTTGGAATTTTCGTATGAGAAGCCTTCGGAAAGCGCATATTTACTGATATAACCATGAAATTGATGTTTGATTTGTGTATTTTGATCAAGAAAATAAAAGCAAAAAAGAAAAAATATTGAATGGAATCGAACCCATGACATTGAGAATATTGTACAAAACTGCAACCTGCTGCGCCGGTTTTGTAGTGATTGTTGTAGACTATCGGTGAATTTTTGAGAATTCTAGAAATTTTTGATGAAATATGAAACGAACAATAATAATTTTCAAGTATTCTTGAACCTGGATAAATATTGTTTTTGGGGGAAAAAAGGCTAGTAATTGGAGGCCAGGAAACCGGGGAGGAAAAAACAACCAAAAGAAGGGGGGAAATTGGACGAAAAAACAACAAAAATTCTCTAAAACTGAACATAAAGGCGAATGTTTAACTCCGGGATTCGGAAAGAAGGCGACATACCCCAAGGGACTATCATCAAAAATGACAACAATGGTTTTTTTTTTCGCCAAAAACGGAAAGAAATTCTTGGTGCCAAAAAGGATACGAAGGGGGCAAAAAAAGGGGATGAAGCTTCTGCTTCTTCTTCTCACATTTCGAAAAGAAGCAAGAAGCTTCTTCATTTCATCCTAAATAAGAGGCCACGACAATTTATCACACGTTCCGTAGATCCTACGGTACATTTGATGGATTTGAAATGAAAATTGGATCCTTTCTTTATTTGTTTTCCATGGTGAAAAATGTAGTTGAAGGGAATACCGGGATTTTCACTACAAGTAGTGAAAAAGAAGAAGATGTTTTTTCTGTTTGTGGGGAGGAAAGTAAATTGAATCAGTAGAAGGCGCGGGGCGGGTGTGCTTTTGCCTTTTTTCTCTTGATACTTGATCTAATTTGTGCCGGAATAATATTAGGCACACTTTTTTTGCGTTGGGAAAATTTTATCAGAAAAAGGTAGCAAATGCTGAAAATATCTTGGGAATTTATTATTTTAAGTTTTGAGCGTAAAATACATTTTTAGGTTGGTTTTTAACAGCAAAATCAGCTTTTTCTGGTTGTCTGGGTAAAATTTAAACTCCCTCCAACTTAGTTTATCAATTGAGCGCAATTGCCACTTCTCGTGTTTGGTGGCCTAACTTTCTAAATTTGCATTTCCTAGGCCAATTACTTTTCGAAATCGTTTTTTTCTGTTTTTTTTCTGTTTTCTCATCATTTTCAATTTTAAAACGAATTTTCAGTTGTTTAAAAATTCTAAAATATTTCAGGGAGTGATGTCAGGTCATAGACGTGGCGGAAGACGGGAATTTGGCCGTGGGAGGAAACGTTTTCATCGTGACAGTAATTTTGCACCCGGGGGTACTGATAAAGACCCGTTGAATATTGAAGTAGAAATTGCGGATGTGTTGGTAAGTTTTAAACAATAAAAAAATTGGAATATTCCTAAAAATCACGGAATTTTGTGAACAATTAAAATTTCCAGGTTCAAAACGGTGAAGATGTCGATATTCCAGCTTTGAAAAAACGAAAGATTGAAGAAGAAGAAAGAAAAGCACACAAATCACCACATCATTCACCAACAAAAGCGGTAATTTTGGGAAAAGCAAGTTCTGCTATGATTTTTAAATTTTCAGCACCACCACCATCATCACCATCACCACAACTCCCCGAAAAGAGACAAACGACAGAATAAAGAAGTCGAAGAAGCTGTGGAAACTCGAAAGAGTAAAAAGGAATATTTTAACAAGAAGTAAACCTCTTCCTAAAGTCCTTTTTTATTAAAATTCATTATTTTTCAGATATCGCTACGGAAACTTCGATAGATATTATGGCATTCGTTTGAATCCTGGTGAAACCGATAAACGGTTGTCAGTTTTCAAAAAGGAATGGTTTGAGAAGAAGTCGATTTTGGATATTGGCTGTAATGTCGGTTTTTTGACATTATCGATTGCTAAGGACTTTTCACCGAGACGAATTTTGGGAATTGATATTGATGATCATTTGATTGGTGTTGCTCGAAAGAATATTAGGCATTATTGTGATCATGAGACTTCGGTAACACATTTTTAAAAATTTAAATGGGAAATGGTTAAAATTGGCACATTTTGAGCTCTTTTTGGCCTCTTTGGCTTGCTTTGATTGATCCTTTCTCATGCACCTTTATTTACGAAACTTCCAGAAAATTTACACTTTTTCAGATCGTTGGCAAGTACCCAGCATCATTTTCAAGTCAATTCGGACCAATTACCGGCCCTAAAAAAGAACCCAGATCATTTTCGACAAAATTCCCAGATAACATTTGGTTTATGAAGGAGAATTATGTTCTAGACAATGATGAGCTCCTAGACTTGGTCGAAGAAGAATTTGACGTCATTTTGGCGCTTAGTATCACCAAATGGATTCATTTGAATTGGGGTGACGATGGAATGAGACGATTCCTAAGAAGAGCTTATAAACATTTGATGCCAGGCGGTCGCTTAATCATTGAACCGCAAAGATTTGAAAGTTATCGAAAGCGTGCCAAAATGAACGAGGAGCTGAAGTCAAATTATTCGAAAATCGAGTTCAAACCAGAGGATTTTGAAATGTATCTTTTGGAGGAGATTGGCTTTGAAACTGTTGAACATTATGGCGCACCGTCTGCAAAGTCGAAAGGTTTCGAGCGTTTCATCGATGTGTACACCAAACCTATGAAACCTACAAAGTGAAATTTTTGTTTTTGTAAATTTTTTGAAGTTTTACCCCGATGTTTTATGTTTTGTTCATATCTAATTGCAAAATAAAGCGGTTTTATTTATGACTTTTCCCACAATTAAATATTTGTTATATGCATCAAAACAGGTTCCCGATTCCTTTTATCGAAAAAAATAAATATTTTTAGACCTACAATTATATCATTTTTTCAGTCGTGTCCCTTTAAAAGTTTACGGTAGTTCTGCAAACATCTTGACGATAAATTGCGTACTTTTTTTTTCATATTTTTTGAGTATAGGTCAATTGATTGGAAAACCAAAAGATTTTCTGACAAAAAGATTTTTCGACAAAAAGATTTTTTTTTCAAAAGAGATTTGCACTGTGCAAGCACGCTCAACCGCACCGTTTTTTCCTCTTTTGTCTGCGTCTCGCACTAGCTCTGGCGGTTGGCGTTGAGAGACGCAGACAAAAGAGGAAAAAACGGTGCGGTTGAGCGTGCTTGCACAGTGCAAATCTCTTTTGAAAAAAAAATCTTTTTGTCGAAAAATCTTTTTGTCGAAAATCTTTTTGTCGAAAAATCTTTTTGTCAGAAAATCTTTTGGTTTTCCAATCAATTGACCTATACTCTATTTTTTGGTTTTTTCCACAATTTTAAATTTCATTATATTTTTTCTTTCAAATTAAAAGGTTTAAATAAACGATGAGTCAATTTTCATCTAGAAATTGAAATAAACATTTCTATATAAATTTCGAAGTATTTAAATGCCCTTCAATCAAAAAAGACTTCATAACAAAAAACTGATAAAAATCCAGGTTTTTTGTTCTGTTCTTCTATTTCTTTTCTCCCCCCATTTGTTCTATTTCCCACGTCCTCCCCCCCATTCCCCCCAACCCCTCCGCACATATGACATTTTGCGTCAATTCGATTTCCCTCCATTTTTTCATTGTTGTTCTAGTTACTTGCTCGCCGCTGTGTCTGCACGTCTGGCGTCTCTTCGCGCTAAGTCGCGTTTTTCTCGAAATTTCTGCTGTTGCCAACACGCAGAGAGAGAGAGGGAGGGGGCTACTTTTTAGTTCTCATTTCTATAGGTTGTTGTTTTTTTTCTCGTCTTCGTGTCTTTTAATTTTTTTTTCTTGATTATGTATTTACTTCTTATCGATATTGGAATAGAATTTTCTAGAAGCTATCGATTATTGATTTAAATATTATTTATACATCTAAATATTTCAGGTACTAGTAAATAACTAATATAATTGAAATATTTCTCGAAACTAGACCTGAAAATGTTCAACGATGATGAATTCCCATTCAGAGCGATGCATGCGATGAATGCAATGGGGTATGTGCCTGTAAAACATTATTAAAAAAAATAAATCAATAATTAACGAATTTTCAGAAACCATATGCACCGACAAATGATGCAAGATGTGGATATGATGATGGGCGGAATGATGGGATCACCATTTGGGTTCCCATCTGCCGCCGGTTTCTCGCCATTTGGTGGAATCGGAATGTCGCCGTTTGGAATGTTGACTGATGGAAGTGGACGGCAACCGACCGTACGAAGACAACAGTTGGAAATGGATCCTTTTTCAGGATTTGGTGGATTGTTGGGAGCAATGGTAAGGGTGGGACAATGGGTCGAGAATCAAAATTTGGTTACCATAATCTATGGGAAAAAACTCGAAAATTTTACCATTTTCTGAAACATGATAGAAATGTGTATAGTTTGAGGATCAAAAGCTTCTTATGATCACGAGTGAAATATTTGAAACAAACATTTTTAGAGGAATTACGCGGATGGGCTTCTAAATTTCAAAATTTTGCTATCTTTAAAATTAAAAAAAAATTCCCAAAATTCAAGAAAATCGAGTTTCTATTATTTTAACTAATATAAATCAATTTCTTTAAAAGAAAATCTGAAAATTGAAGAAAAATGAATATTAATTTTGAAAAATTCAATTTTTCTGAATATTTTACGCAGAGATTTTTAAAAATCCATAAAATTTTCTAAATTTTAAAAATTCCAGCATTTTCTAAATTAAACGTCTTCAAAAAGGCTTTATTTTTAAATTATGTGATGAAAATCGAACTATTTGTGATTTTTATTCGTGCTTTGTGCTCAATCTCGATAAATTAAGAAAGCCATTGATTTCCAGAATGGTCAAATGCCATCAGACGGAAATATGTTTGTAAGCACAAAGGTTTTCACAATGGGACCAAGTGGACAACCAAGAGTCGAACAACAAACAATGCATAAGACTGGAAATGTGACGGAAACGAAAAGGTACATTATTATTCAACAAAAATCCGTCCCATATCTAAAAATCATCTAATTTTCAGAAGAGTAGACCACAACGGAGAATCGCATATGACAATTGGACACTCAATCGGCGACAGATCACATTATATTGAAAAGAAACGAGACAAGGACGGAAATGTTCGAAAACATCAGAAATTCGTAAATCTGGATGAAGCGTCGGCTGAGGATTTTGACCGCGAATTTGCGACAAGAGTACGAACGAATTATGGATATGCTGGAAGAGCAAGAGATCATCGGGCAGCGTTGGGAAATGGAGGAGAATATAGTGGAAGAAGTAGCAGGAATGTGGCGTCGAGAAGTGCTGGTGGAGCGCCGATTATCACGTTGCCGGATGAGGAGGAAACGTCAAGGTAAGCTGTTTTTTGTTGAATAAGAAAAAATCAATAAATCCTTGTAGAAATTAAATAATCCGTATTTTTTTAAGCCTTTAGAAAATAATTTTTTTTCAAGATTACAAGAGATTAAACATTTTTCCGAATAATTTCTTTTATATTTTCAACTCAATTATTCTTGATCATTGCGTTCGGAAAGCTGCTCAATCTCACAGCCGCTCCGCACGCACGCGACGCGGCTGCCGACACACACACTGGAAAAATTTGAACAATTCATTTTCCCGCCGATATTTCAGTGTGTGTGAGTGTCGGAAGCCGCGTCGCGTGCGTGCGGAGCGGCTGTGAGGCTGAGCAGCCTTCCGAACGCAATGATCAAGAATAATTGAGTTGACAATATCAATTTTTGATACCGATTTTTGAAATCTGATTTTTTTTTTCGCAAAATTCGTGAATTTCCTGTTTTTTTTCGAATTATTTTTAAAAATCTAACAAGTTCTAATACATTTTGAAATTTAATGCTCAGCAGAAAACTGCTTTTTAAAATTTTAAACTGAAAAATTCGATTTTATAAGAATTTTTATTCATAAAACGGATCTTTAGGTTTTTAAAAGTTACTCTTTTTTAAAAAAATGTTTATAAAAAGGTTCGGAAGTAGAAAAAACCACTCCAAAACTTCCGCTTCCTCTCTAACTATACTCAATTCATTTTTTATTCTTCCAGCACCGGAACTTCAACTTCATCAAACCGCGCCGGCGGTCCAGTGATCCGTGAAATCAGCGAAGAGGAAGCCGAACAATCAATTCCGAAGCGTCGTCGTGGACAATACGGCGTTTATCGCGCCGAGTAGAATGTTATTCAATTTCAAACACACAAAAACGTCAAATGCTTTTAAATCATTCTTTCCTGTCAAAATTCAATCCTTCCGTGGGGTGTTTGACCACCTATTCCTATTTATTCTCATATTGAGAGAAATCCGTATTATTTCTTGGGAGTTTCTGTCAAAAAACATCAACAATCCATTTCTCTCTTGTACCATTTCAAATGTAGCGTTGTGATCTAGATGATGTAAAAACGTTTGTATCAACAAAGAAATTAACAAGAGACAACAAATGATAACAATTAACAAAACAACGCGAATATCCGTCCTATTCATCATCACTCCAATTCGCCAAATCTGCAAACCTATCAACAATCGACGCATCCGCCTTCTTAGCGGCCGCCCCAATTTTGGCACGCTTTCGTTTTTGTTTTGGTAGGAGTGGCTTCTCATCTTCTTCCTCTTCTTCGTCATCAGACTCATTTTCAGCAGCTCTTCTTTTCTCCGCCACCTTTTTCTCCTCCCTTTGAGGTTTCTTTTCATTTTTGTCGGTGGTCTGAAAAGAAAAATTGATTTTGAGTAGCTTTAAATAGCTTTTTTATGTTCTTAAAAACTGGAAGAATGTATAGACTTCATTTCTTACTCGAATTTCCGTTAAAGATAAAGATCAAGAAAATGTTTTTTTTTTCAATTTGGTTTATTATTTCCTGAATTCATGAGAAATCAGGATAAATTGGTACGAAACTCTAAAAATGATTAATAAACCCAATAAATTGCCTATATTCCAGCTAGTGACCGAGAAACTCTTTTTCTGGCCTAGAAGGCCTTAACAGCATATGAACTTGTCTAGGATGCATAAAAGTTGAATAAAATTCCTATAAACAAAATCAACGACCTAGAAATCAAAAAAGTAGCCTAGAAAATCTTCCAGGGTCCTCGAAATACACTATATGGCCTAGAAAACCAATAAGTGACCTAAAAACCTAAGTGGTGTCCGAGAAATGTTAAAACTTTCGAAAATAACATATTTCAAAACGGTTTCCCCTACATTTTCATGCTCCATCGCCGCTTTTTCCTTCGCTTTCCACACCTTCTCCCATTGTCTATAATACGTCTTGATCGGCGAGTTTGGATCATTCAAATCGAATCTAACAGCTCTCTAAAATTCGAAAATTGAGGAAACAATTTATTTTTAAAATTTTCACTCACCACTTGCATTTCATCATTCAAATTCACATCCTTTCTCACTAAAATATCCTGCGCAAATTTCGAATGTTCCTTCAATTTCGTCTGAAGTCCTTTGAACAAATGGGTATGTTCTCCATTTTTAACATCTTCCAAAATGGTGGAAATCTGGAAGAAAATACTTTAACTTCAGATTTTAAATAAATTTTGAATTATCTACCCTTTGATTAATAACCAAAATAACATCCGGAAAAGCAGCCTGACTGGCCAAAAGATGGGCGGCCTGTAAAAGCGTCCTAAACACATATTCCGACACCAGTTTCCTCCATTGTGGGAGGTCCGAGTATTGAGAGGAGATTTTCAGAGTACACTCCATGTCTGGAATTTTGACGACTCCTTTCGCCGGTTTTGGCCGAGATTTCAGCTCACGCGAGAGCTCGTCAAGTGTGTCACAGGCGAATTGCATGATTGGGATGTAGTTGACACAACTTGCTTGTAATTGGATCAAAAGTTGACAACAATGTAGGCGGAGTGGGAGGAAAGTTGGAGCGTTGCACAATCTGAAGAAAACAACTGAGTTCTGCTTGAAATTTTACATTTTTTCCGAATTTTGGTGGCGTGAGCATATTATCTATCTAACGTTCAACGTGTTTTTTTTTTGAAACCGAAATAATTTTTTTATTTTCAAGCAAGGGGATTTGTTCTGTAAAAAATAACGTCTGAAACTACACGATGGGAAAAACCTACGCACAACAACTAAATTTTCTTCCAAACTGAAAGAAAAGTGGGTGTGTAGATCACATTTGAAAATTACGACTGTGAGGCGCTTAGAATTATAGTGGGAGGACTTTAGGGGCTACAAACACCTACAATAGCAGTGCACCTTTTGAGTTAATAAATTTAACGCATTTTGAGGGCTGATCGGACCTGGTTGATTGAGAATTCAACGTGCTGCCTTTTTTTAAAGGTTTACAACGCTCTTTTTTGAAAAGTTCAATTTTGTTCAAATTCGTGCTATAGTTTGATCATCAACATAACTTTAAGCAATTCAGGTACCTAATTATAATCCTGACCACCAAAAAAAAAGTTCTCACCTGAAGACTCCAATAATAACTTGAACTAATGGATACGCCAATTCACAAATCGCCTCCGCTCCATTCACCGAATGCGCCCTTGCAATTACTCTCACCCACATATACATACATTGCATCATTTGCCAGTTGTAGATGGAGAAAATCAAGTCCTGGAACACATAATAATTAATAAATTAATAATGGAAAAGAAGCAAAAACAAAATAATTACTCACCTTTCTTCCTTTCGCAATCATCGCATTTCTCAAATGGACAGCAGTTTGACGAATATAAACAAACGCATATTTATATGCTTGTTCGGGATTTAAAAGCGTCAATTCTGCGAATGTTCGATGCATGAATTGTAAAAGTGGCCAAGTCTCGTTTGTCACCACTTTTGAATTTGCCACAAATGATACATAAGCTGCCTGAAACAAATATACAAAATGGTGTTTTTAAACACTGTTTTAGATCCAAAATTTTTCAAAATTTGGGGATCTCAAAATTAGCAAATATGAACAATATATCTATTTTTCCAGAATATTTACAAAATATTACAAAAAATTTGAAAATTTTTGAGAATTCTTATTTTATTGAAAGTTGAGTCAAATTTCCAATGTAATGTGAATTTCGGCTTTTTTTTTTTGAAAATACAAAAAACATGAAACTTTTTGAAAAATGTTCCTTTTTTTGAAGATTCTTGAACATTTCGCGGCAAAACTCTATTTTTCTATTTTTTCCGTCAAATCCAAAATGTTACCTTATAAAGCGGCACAAAATGCTGCGGATAGTTCTTCACCAACAAATTCATACAAACAAACGCCGGTAGACGACATTCAAGCTTCTTTCGGCTCCAAATTTTCGCCAACGACTGCAAAATAATTTTTATTTGGATTTCTAAAAAAAAATAAATAAAAACCTTGATCAAAATTTTCGACATTCTCGCAAAATGTGCATACAAGTCTACCATTCTCGTGATCGCTTTCAATGTTGAGATAATGACGTCTGTTGTTTGTACCTCGTTCAAAAACTATAAAAAATACGACATTTATGATATCGGGGGAAAAAATCTGAAAAACATACCACAATCATTGCATGAAGATAGGTTCTCACATAATTTTGATACTTTTTGACCGCGATTTTGGAGAAAACCGATTTCGTTCCATCTTCCTAAAATTTTTTTCGATATTTTTGAGTTTTTGGAAATTTTTTATTTAAAGTTGGAATTTTTGAATTTTTTAACAAAAAATGTAAAACTTCATACATTTTATGAGTTCTCAAATGAAATCACAATTTTTTTCAATTTTTTTTTACTGTTTCACAGTTTCGAAACTTATAAACAAGTTATTGATATTTTAATGATTTGCCTTTTTTTCTTCACAATTTATAGCTAAAAATTTAAGAAAAAATGAAATAGATTATTAAAAATGTCGGGGTTTTACAATAAAAACTGTGATAATCTCCATAAAACGTATAAAAATTCGTTGTTTTTGATAGGGGTTTTTGATAGGTGGATCATTTTGATGTTTTTGATAGGGTGGGATAGAGTCATTTCGAAAACGCAGAGTTAAGCTCGGTACAAATAACATTTTTAAAAAAGTTAAGGCGGCTATTACTTGTTTACAAATTCTGTTATATAAACGTTTAAAAAACTCTGTTAAAAAAATCGACACGCAACGCGTGAGGGCAATGGGGAGGGTTGCGAAGCGATGACTTATTATCCCTCACCACACACTATTTCGCACTAATACAAAACGTAAAAAGCAGCAAAAACGTTTTTTCCCTCCAACCCGGATCTATGACCAATTTTTTCATCACTGTTCTTCAAATCCGCCTCGAGTTAAGGTCGTTGCACCGTGCCAAGTGAAAAAAAGTTAAACTCGTTACTAGGCCAAATCCGCGGTATCCCATCTATGGTTTTTATGGGTTTTTATTTATAGTTTTGATATATATTTCAAACATTTCATAATTTTTTCCCTCTTCTAAATCCCCCCTCAAAAACCTTACCTTTGCCTTTAACAGCCTCTTCAAAACCGACGGCATCGCTTGAAAACACAACCTAACAACCGCCTCAAAAACACTTTGTTCATTGATAACATATTTCGGCGCTTCAATATCCGCTCCAACTCTTGCGACACAAGCAACAAAGATATCAACCGCCATTCGAACATCTGATGGATTGATTGGAGCATCCTATATAACATAAAAATGAAAAAAAGGATTTTAATTTAAATTTTAATAAGAACCTCATCCTCCAACGTTAAAACCTGCTGAAGATGTGAATAAGCATTCGAATCAACGATCAAGCGTCCGGAAGTTGGGTCCGTTTTCAATTTCGGTTGTTTAACTGCAAAAAAAGCATGTTTTTATTCATTTTTCTGTTTCTTTTTTAAACTGATGACTAAATTTCGATCATACGGTTTCAACCAATTCTATGTTTTTATTTAACAACAAGAAATGTTTAAAACAAAAATTGCACTTTTGTTAAAACAATTATTTATAGAGAAAACTCGATTTCAGCTTTGAATAGAAATTCATTTTACGAAAAAAATACTGTTTCAATGTGAAATTGAAAAAATTCAAATTTTTCAGAATTTCCGTTTCTTACCATATTTTCAAACTTATTTATCTTGAAATTATCTATATTCTGGAATATTTTAAAACTTGTTTTAACTCTCAAAAATCAATATAAAAGCCTTCTTTTTCTTCAAAAACATTATTGATTAAATTTTTTTTATTTCAAAAAATCCCTGTTTCATCTAGAAATTAAAAAAATATAATTTTTCTCAATATTGTTTGATATAACAACTACAAAACAAATATTTCAAGGATTCTGATTTTTTAAATATTAAAATCTAGAAAAATAAATATAAATTTATATAGAAACTTGATTTTATGACAAAAAATACAGTTTCAGCTAAAAATTGAAAAAAAAAATGAAAAGATCTTTCAATGGTTTGTTTGAATTTACATAATCTCTAAATTATCAGATTTTATCGAACAAATTCGAAAAAAATACATTTTTTGCTTTGTCATGGTTCCCGTTTTCAAAAACTAGAAAATTTAAAAAAGGAACATGCATGTACATGCAAATCTTTTAAAAAATCGACCGATTTACAGAATTATTCACAAAAATTTCTGAAACTGTAAAATTTTAGAAATTTTCAAACATAAATTACAAGTTTTATCTTGAAATCAACTTTTTGGAAATTTATGAGCTCTATTTGATTTGAAAAAAAAAGATGCAAAATTCTAAAACTGTAATTTCAGTTCCAAAACATTTTGAAAAACCGATTTCTTAATTTCAAACTTAAATTTCAATGAAAATTGGAATTTGTGACTTTTTTAAAGGAAACTATTCTAGTCGAAAAAGGCAATATTAAAATTTTGCAACAATACATTTTGAAAAGTTGAATTGACTTGAAATCTCGTAATTGTGCCTAAAAAAACGATTTTCTCAGAAATTTTCGAAAAAAATTGTTTAAGCGAATAGTTCTGTGTGTGTGTACCAGCATTTCACATGAATAACTTTTTGACCCCTCGACCGATCTGTCCCATACTTGGCATATCGTCATGCCCCTCGGAGCGCTTCACAAAAATACTGTTTGGATCTCGGGTTACTGTAGGATTACTGTATCTACAGCAGGCTTGGTCGGATTCGGAAAACGGAAATTCCGATTTTTCCGACTTTTTTCGGAACATTTTTCAGTCGGAAAATTTTCCGATTTTTTTCCGAATTTTCGATTTTTTCCCGAAATGTTCCGAGAAAAAAAATAGGAAAAAATCGGTTATCCGATGTTTTCAATTTTAAAATGTATGTTTTCAAGAGAAATTACGCTGTACTACTAATTCATCTTTTTATTTAAAAAAAATAATCGATGAATGAGCATTAGAAACAAACAATTTCATGATATTAACGAATTTTCCGATTTTTTCCGAATTTCCCGAAAAAAAAATCGGGGAAAAAAATCGTTTTTCCGAAAAAAAATTTTCATTTCCGATTTTCCGAAAAGTTTTTTTCCGACCAAGATCTACAGTACTACATTTTTTTTCACGTTTTTTTCAAAATGGTCGGATCGACACCAAACTTTCATGGTAACATCTTTGGAGTATTGTAAGGTCACTGTGAAAATTTGGTGCGGATTACTTTAGTATTACGGTAGTTACCGTAACCTAAAGTTAGCGTTTGATTCTCTTCATTTTACACACTATTTCTCTCACTACCGCCGCGTAGCGGCGTTAAAAGGCTGGTTGCTTACTAATATCATTAGAGTTTAAAATATCATTGTAACGTATTTTAGGGTAATTCTCCTCGGAATTATTTTTTTAATTAAAAAAACAAATCTCACTTTTTGCCGGTTTCATTTCATCCTCCTCCTCCTCATCATCCTCCTCCATTTCCTCCTCATCCAATTCCTCTTCCTCCTCCTCATCATCCACTTCATCCTCGTCACCATCTTCCATATTCAACAAATCCGCATCTTCCTGCTGCAAAAACTTGAAAAACTCCGGATCGGTTTGTTTCAATTTCTCCAGATCTAATTTATGCTTTTTCATCCCTCCTTTTCCAACAATTTCATCTTCTTCCTCTGGAATTTCCAGATCTTCTTCTCCATCCAACTTCGGAACCTCCTCTTCATCAGATTCCTCATGTTGTTTTTTGATGATTTTTGTTTTCTTCTCCTTTTTGGATGACATCTTCTTGACCTTTGTTTTCATCTGAAAAAAAATTGGATTTGACATAGATTCTTGGATTTTTAGAGAAAAAATTGAAGGAGACAAATAAAGCAGGAAAAACTCACTTTCCGGTCAGAAAAAGCTCATTATTTTAAAAAATAAAATTATTTCAACATTTTTCCAAGAAAAATTTTCAAACAACTTTAAAATGTTTGAAAATCATTCTTTTTTTGTAGAATAGGCTTACAACCAATTATTTTTTTTTTAGAAAATTGACCAAACTTTACGTATTTTCGGCTTGAATTCTAAAAATTTCCCTATTTTTGGCACCGTTCCAATCTAGAATTTTCAACCAATATTGTTTCATTATCCTTCATCCTAAAAAGTGAAAGATACAAAATGTATCCCCCCCCCCCCCCCCCCTAATTCAAAACCAAAACTGTAGCCACTGTCTCGGATCGGGGTCATTCAAAATAAAATGGAGACAAAACGAGAAAGAGGAGAAAATTGAGACGTTGGAAGCGCAGATTATCGTCTATTCCTATTCATCGCTTACGGCGGTAACAAGGAAATGACTACCGATTCTCCCCATGCCAAATTTGCATAAACGTTTCGTTTGTGTTTTTTTTTCTTGAAAAATCTGATGAAAACACAACTTTTTTTGAATTTTTCAAAGCAATTCAAAGTTCGTCAAACAATTACCACCATTGTTATCGATACAATATGCTTTTTTTAAATGATTCGAAAACATTTCCAAAAATTTCTTGTGAATATTTCAAAGTCACAAAATTCAGTTGCATTTCGGGAAATAAGTAAGTACTCAAAAAATTAACAAATTATTATTACTTTTTTCTTCATTAAAAATTTGATTCCAAGTACAGTATCCTTAAATTTTAAGCGGAAGCGCTTAATATTAAGCGTAGAATGCGCAAAATAGCATTATAGAATCGAAATCCCATTCAAAACGCGCACTACTGTTTTCGCACATTTGTATGGTCTGCACCGTGTCCGTTTGTATGGTCTGTACCGTATCGAAAATAATACTTTTGAGTCAAAAATAAATGTTTGGAAAACATTTCCAAAATATTTTTGTTAATATTTCAAAATCACAAAAGTTGCATTTTGGGAACTCAAAAAATTAACAACTTTTTCTTATGTTTTTCTTTATAAAAAACTCGATTCTAACTAGGAATCCTATTTTCGCGTCAGACGTTTTTTGGAAAGTACATAATGTATATGCGTAGGTATGTGTGTGGATAATAAAATGTGAAAATATTACAACTCACAACTACCGTATACCTGAGATAGCCATGCGCCTTTAAATCCACGTTTTTTCAAGGTCATCCGTTTGGCGGTTTGTAGCTTTTGAATGGCTTTATCAATTTAAACAATCTATAGCTCAAATTGAAGATAAAATCATGAATTTTAATAATATCGTAAAAAAATAAATAAAAATTAGTGCTTTATATATCAAAAATAGAGAAAAAGAAGAAACTTTTTCGAAAAAATAAAAAGATGGACTTCCTGTGTACTGAGCTATCATTTTTCGGATTCCACGCATTAAAAAACCTTTGTACGTTAAAAATGTCGAAAAAAATACGGTGGGAAAAAAAGTTATACGACATAGAAAATTAGGGATCGCCCCATGCGCTAGGCTGTGTGTGTGGTGGAGGTGTGCTGCACCAAATGAAACACTTTTATTTCGTGTAACTTTTGAACGGATCGACCAAATTAAACAATTTATAGCTTTTCTGAAAGGAAATTTCTTAAAGATGAGTCGCCATGTTAAAACATTAGGTAATTTACTTTTTTTCAATTGAAAAACAAAAAATCTTTGGAAGATTCAATTTTTAACACATTTGAAAACGTTATTTGCATATTCGCAATTGAAAAAAAGTAAATTATCTAATTTTTTTAACATGGCGACTCATCTTTAAGAAATTTCCTTTCAGAAAAGCTATAAATTGTTTAATTTGGTCAATCCGTTCAAAAGTTACAGGAAATAAAAGTTTTGCATTTGGTGCAGCACACCTCCACCACACACACAGCCTTGCGCATGGGGCGATCCTAATTTTCTATGTCGTATAACTTTTTTTTCCACCGTATTTTTTTTGACCTTTTTTACATACAAAGGTTTTTTAATGCGTAGAATCTGAAAAATGATAGCTTAATACACAGGAAGTCCATCTTTTTATTTTTTCGAAAAAGTTTCTTATTTTTCTCTATTTTTGATATATAAAACACTAATTTTTATTTATTTTTTTACGATATTATTAAAATTCATGATTTTATCTTTAATTTGAGCTATAGATTGTTTAAATTGATAAAGCCATTCAAAAGTTACAAACCGCCAAACGGATGACCTCGAAAAAACGTGGATTTAAAGGCGCATGGCTATCTCAGGTATACGGTAGTTGTGAGTTGTAATATTTTCACATTTTATTATCCACACACATACCTACGCATATACATTATGTACTTTCCAAAAAACGTCTGACGCGAAAATAGGATTCCTAGTAAGTGTTTAATTCACAGTAACCTTGCATTTTAAGCGGAAGCGCTTAATATTAAGCGTGCAATGCGCAAAATAACATTATTATACAATAGATTTCAAGAAAAAACCATATTTTTTTACAAATATAACGTTAAAATCGAAAGCATAGATTTTAGGTAATTCATTTCAATGTTCTGAAATGGACAAAACCACACGGAAATATTCAAAAATTAGCGGAAGCTCAAAAATATACTGTTGCCTCATTTCTATTCCAAACGCGCTCTTTTAAACTGGCACTATGCCAGCACGCCATCTAAAAAGCAAAATGCAAACGCACCACGTTATTCACGTGAGAAATCGTTTGCATTGTTTTTTGGAAGGTGTGTTGGCAAACGCCAGTTTATGGAGCGCGTTTGGAATAGAAATGAGGCAATAGTAGCTCTTTATAAGTTTGTTCCCCATTTTCGAATATTCATTTCTTTATCTTAAGCCGCCATGTTCAAAAAAAAATGAAACGAACGACAAAGTAACCAACATACTTTTCTGCGACTTAATATTAATTAATTGCACTTAATTTCCTAATTACTTCAAAGAACATTTCTTTTGGAGCATTTCTTCTTCCTTCCTTTTATGCCCGCCTATCAGAACGGCAACATCAAAAGAAGGTTGCGTGCAAAACACAATGTTAAAAATAAAATCGTTAAACATGACGGAACATTCGAAATTTGGCCTTTTTTTCGAAATTTGTTTTCTGAAGCTTCCAGGTTCTCTTTCTTATCTATTTGACTAAAGCCTCCAGAACAAATTTTCATTAATTTCTGTACTGTATCATTTATCCCTTTTATCTCAATTTCTCTCCATAAAAATTGCCAAACATGCCTTCTTCACGTCTTCTATTCTCATCCAATCCCTCCCATCTACAATACCGAAACTAATGAAAAAAATATCCTAGAGAACCGAGAGAATTACAAGCCGCTTCTTGCTTTCACTCTTCTTTAGCCGCTTCTCCTCCGATTCGTTCTCTCATCGAAACAAGCTTCGTTTTGTTATTGTTCCGTCGACAAATCGAATCGATATCGATACCTATACACATTTTCAGCATGGACTTTACGTTAAGCTATACCGGACACACGATTCTTTCAATATTTCTACATTTCTTGGGAGTTTTCATCGGCTTATTTGTATGGTACTTGTTTCCGAAACATGTGAGTTTGAATCCTTTAGTTCTGAAATTGTATGCAATGGACGTTTTACTTGATAAACTTCTTCTTTCTACTTACATTTACTTCTTTTCTTGAATTTTGAACCAAAAGATGTGAATAAAGTATTGACAATTTCCCCATGCATTTCTTAGCATTTATGAGAACAAATGATCATTTTCGTAAAGTGCCGATGATATAAATCCACGTGGAATGAAAAAATCGCAAAAATTTACAGTGTTCATTTTTCCCCCCAATTTTGTATTCTATAGAAAATATGTACCCACTTTTAGAAAATATTAAGTAAAAATCATGATCTAAACCGTAAATGAGCAATGTCAGTGAAAAATTGTTTTTAAACTTTTTTTCCAAATTTTCACGAATTCTGGATTTTTTGCCATATTCTTAGAAAAAACATAGCTATTTTCTTATTTCGAAAATTTAGCGATTAAGGAAATCATTTTTTTTAAATCTAGAGTTCATCTCCATTACAAAGTGTCACCCTGCCTTTAACAAAACCCCTTTACAATTAAAAACAATCCAGATTTTCAGCCGACGCGTTCAATCGTCCAACTACCCGCCGAACGTGTCTCACTAATCATCGAACCTTCAACGGTGACCGTTCAACCCCAACAGAATCATGTCACCTACTCGCCATTAATATCAAAAAATGTTTCTTCAACATATCAACATGAGAAACTAATCGATATCGACGATTCTACATTCACGTCCGTTCGACAGTTTGGATAATTAGTACTTTTTCTAGAGCTCAACAAGTTCAACAAGAAAAAAATAAGAAAAAATGCAATTAAATAAATCTAGTCAAAATAAAGTATCAATTCCGATTTGAAACGGCAATATTACAAAAAAATCAACAAAAAAGTGTTCTAAATTTCTAAATTTATTTAAATGACAGTTTTTCACCGTTTTTCGATTTTTCTTGAAGATCACTTGACATATATAAATAGAAAGAAGATAAAAATAAATTATCGATTTTTTTCTTTTGGTTCATGCTCCTTGACCAAGACGAATCAATTCATCAATCCCGGTGGGCCTCCAAACGAACTGTACCGGATCCATCACATACACCATTCCAGCGTCAATGTATATTGAAACCGCGCCAAACCAGAATACCTGCAAGTTGTAGGAAATTTTTGATTTTTCTCACTTTATTCCATTTTTTAAAAGACATTTCGCAAGTTATGAACTAATTCTGTATTTAGAATACACGATTAACAGATATCAAAAAATTCAAAAAATCATAAAATTTTTGAAACGTATATCACGCATTTGATAAGATTAAAGCAACAAAAAATATCTCGATCGTGTTTAAATTTTCTACACTATTTCAAACATTTAGTTAAAAAATCAAAAAAAGCTAATGCATGAAACGAAATCCCTGTTATTTTTAGAAATTTGGATAATTCCGTAAAGTTTCAAGAAAATAATCACTGAAACAATAACGAACGCAAATTTACTTCTAATTTTTCATATTCCTTCCTAAATTACCTGTCTTCCATCCTTAAACCGATCCTTCTGCGGGTGATAAGTAAACCCATTCCTCTGTGCCGTCATCTCAATCGCATCCTTCAGCGACAATTGCTGATTGGTCGGCATCAATGGCGGAATGTTCCTATGCATTGGTGGTCTCATATGATTCGATGATGGCATCATTAGCGGTGTAGCCATGCTCGACACCCGATGTCCTTCCATCGATTTACCAATTGCTATAAGACATCTGCGTAGCTGTTCTGAAAATTAAAACTAATTAAAATAAACAATGTGCTAAATTAGTTTACCATTAATTGCCGGAAATTGTGCAATTTGCGGCGGGATTCTTGCTTTCCATTCCGCATACCATTGTTTCACTTCCATTATATTCACACCTGGTGAATCAAGCCAAATGCATAAAACTTCGTACATCTGGAACAATTTTATTCAAAAAATCAATCAATAATTCAAAAAAAAAATGAACTAACCTTTGGAAAGAAACACTTGGAAATAATATTAGCAATCGCTTCCGGATGAATCAGCTCCAGCCAATCAATAACCGCTTTCCACTCCTCATATTGCGGATTAATCCGCGGATCCAACTCCATTTCCTGCAGCGTTCTTCCCAATTTTTGAACAATATTCTGTGCCAAAAACGCGTTATAGGTAACCGTCGACCAGACATCTTTCCACGGCCTGAGAATGCCTAGAGCACTTCGATCCTTCGGGTCCCAAAGTTTCAGCGCTTTAGCCAATTTTTGACGTATCGGCGGCATTACTGCCTGGATTCGGTCACCTAGGATACAGAGCCATGGAACAAGCCAGGAATGTATTGGAACCTCGTCGGTGGTTGGATCCCAGCCGTTTACTCTTTCGTTGATTCTTGGAACGATGAGCTGTAATTTTTAAATTTTAGAAATACATTTTTTTTAATTTAGCTGACATTCAAAATCGACATTCAAATAGTATTGCTCAAACTCTGAGATTTACCGCTATTGAAACAGTGTTTTTGTGAAAAAACAAAGGATTTTGATAACAAAAATCGAAAATAACGAGATTGATACAAAAATTAAACTTTGAAAAACAACTACCTTCAAAATTGAGAATCGAGATATTATTTTAAAATTCAGTTGAAAAATCTAGGAGAGAAAAATTAGAAAATTATAATTTCAATTATCTAGCAACCAAGAAATTTCATCGAAAAATAAAAAATAGCAGTAATAAATAAAAAAAATGAAGACTTTTATTCTAGAATTAATGGATTTATAGTCTAAAATCAAAATTCTTCGAGATAAAGTTTTAAAACTTCACAATTTCCGTCTCAAGCTTCCAAAATTTGAAAAATTCTAAAATTTTAAGGGATCTATTTTTTCAAAGACGTTTTTTTAAAGATTCTCTATCTAGACTTAAAATTTCAGATTTCGAAAATTTCAATGAAATGAGAAATTACGGATTACAAATTTTTTTGAAAGTTAAAAAATTAGGAAAAAAATATATGCCTTTTCAGAATACGTTTCAAACGCTTTTGAAACTGAAAACACCTGAAGCAAAAACAATATAATGAGTTACTTACAATTTTCTAAATCTTAAAGTGTAATTTTTAACAAAAACTCAAAATGTTCCTCTAAATCTTACCTGCTCCAAAATATTCTCCTTTATCCACGACGGAAGAACCGGAATCCATGTTTCAATTAATTCAATCATCTCATTCATCTGATCTCTCGGGTCCCAATTAAGCGTTGCTCTTCGAAGCGCCGGTAGCCATCCTTCCCAAACTAATCGGTCAAAAGCTGCAATTTCGTCTGAAAAATTATTTAAAATTTAATATTCTCTTTTTATTCCAAACATTTACCAAATTTACTTCGATTCATCCCGAACGTACTCTTCTGCTGATCATTCGCCAAAATCGCTTTCCATTCTTTCATAAGCTCAACGCCAAAAATTACATGATCTGGTTCAAGAGGCCGCCAATCGTTGAAAAATTTGATAATCTGCAGGAAGTTTGAAAATAAGTTATTTTTAATTTTAAATATAAACGTTACCAATGGCAAAACAATCGGTACAGCTACCGTATCTAACGAATATAACTGATATTCATTCGGATAATCCTCGCGTAGTTTTTTGAACCATTCTTCACATTCTAGCATTGTTGGCTGCTTATTTTGTGAGAATCTGAAAAAAAACCTTTTTGGGGATCAATTCAGGCAAAAAGTTATGTTTTTAAAGTCAAAAATATGATATTTTCATTAATTTCCTGATTTTCCTATCAAAAATCATCGATCTACTCGGATTTTCAAGAATTTGGATTATTTTGGGAAAACACAATATTTCGCTCCCTTCCAAATAAATCAACCCAGAAAACAAGAAAAAGAAATGTTTTGTTTGAAAATTTCATTTTTTAAACATTTTCCTACTTTTGTTCGTTATTTAGGAATAGAGATAATTTCGTTTTTTCTTCCTTAAATCATTTATTTTCCATTCTTTAAAAATACCGTACCTCTCAACCAGCTCATAAACATCCTTCACCGTCTGCGCCTCCTTCTCCTCATACTCTCGATCCTTCCGATTCTGTTTCAAATCATATTCCAAAGCCGTCGTCTGATCCTTCAACGATGTCAACTGCTGATTACTCCTTCTAATCGATTCTTCTGTCAAATCCACCAACAAATTCAAATTATGCAACAATTCGGGAACATCAAACACTTCTCTTGCTTCTTCATCCTCAACCTCATATTCTGCTTTAGTTTTCATTGAAAACGAATCATATCCCGAATAGACCCTTTGTTGAGGTCCTGTCATATCGATTACTTTCGTTTGTGCATGGGTTTTAGATACTTTTGCTGAGCTCATTGGTACGCTTTCTTCGATTACATCTTCTATTGTTTTGTACTTGGTTTTTAGCTGAAATTTCAAAATGAAAATCAAATTTAAACTTTTTGAAAACTTCGAATCTTCAAAAATCTTTAATGGATAAACATTTTAATACTACTTTTTTTTAAATAAAGTACCTTTTGCGACTTTTTCCAACTTCCTTTCGGCATTGCCCTCCTCTCAACCCTCTCCTCATCATCTTCAAACTTCCCTGCAGAACCTCCATCCGCCAGTCTTTTCTGAGCATCAGCAGCCGATTCACCAAACTTCGGACCCGTCATCTCCTTTCCATATGCTCCAACAGCTCCTCTTCCCTTTCTCAGAGCCGCTTGCACAGGCTCCACAATTCCCTGTCCCGACGCACCCAATCCTTCTCCATGTTTATAACCCATCGACTGCATCATCTTCATAATCACATTTCCTTTTCCATGCTTCATCCAGTCACTATGCTTATTCGGATCAACTGCTCCACTGGTAGCCGATGAGCGCATTCCAGCAAAAACCTGCGCTCCTGATTCCTTTTGTTGCGGTTTTTTGGTGCGTTTTTGAAAATTGATTTCAATTGCTTCTTCGCCGTCTTCATCTTTGATAGTTTTTGATGTAAATTTCCCAAGATTCAAGGATTCTGGATCGGTTTTATCGATTTTTGTATTCGTCTGCACTCCACCGCTTACAAATCCGATTGGGGCATTGTACTTGCTTTTCTTGCTGAAATTTTGAATTGTCAAACAAAATGTTAAGCTTTTTAATAATTTTCAAAAAGTTTTTCATATTTTTTGCATTTCATCATGTTTCTGCATAAAATCTTATTAAAAACCATACTTAGACGGTCCTCCTCTCCGCGTGTCTCCCTCATCATCGCTGTCATCTTCTGGTGCAAAAACTCCTGAAATTATTTTATTTTTAATAAAAATAAATAGAAAAGTTGAAGAAATCTCGGCACGATAATCTCTGATCTTTTTTTTAATATCAAGCACATCGTTTTTTTTCCCACTCAACCTAAATAAAATCAATCTCACCCCACCATAAGTGGCCTGATCCTTTGTCTGAAAACGGCGTCGGCCACCGAGGCCAGGATTCATAGCGAATGCGAAATCAGTGTCATTGATTTCAAAACTTTCGCGACCATCATCGTCGTCCATTTTTTGTTTCTCTGTAAAAATCGAAAGATAATTGAAAATTGAGATATTAAATAGCTTTACACAAAAAATGTGAGAGGGGGGGGGGGGATGTTTTGGTATATGTCAGTTGAGATGGTGGACATGTGCTCGGCTAGACAATGTTCAATGTTATTCTTTAGTTTAATCTAGGAGCATTTTTTAAACCACGTTTTTCGTTCAATATTTTATTTTAAGAAGTAGTATTTATTTTTCAGAACTTTTTTAAAATTCCCTAAAATGTTTTTTTTTGAGATTTATGACACTAAGAAAAATATAAGATTGACAATACCTGTTGGATGTTACTCAAAAACAATGAAATGATTTTTTAATCCAAGAATAAATACATTTAAAAGTTGAAAATAAAACCTTAACCTAATTTCTAAAATTTTAAAGCTAATATGACGTGAATTTTTACGATTTCTAAATATTCCGATGCAGTAAAATCTAACAAAACCCATTGTTTTAAAAAATTACGCCTAAAACAATTAAATATTTTTAAAAAAAGCAAAAAATAATTAATTTCCAAAAATTCGAAAAATTCCCCCAACGATGCTCCACTCCCCCTTTCTTTAGCAGTTTTGGTATCCTAGGCCATTAAAATTTTCTAGGTCACGCTAATTCAGCGGCTTTTTAAATTTTACAGATTTTTTGTAAATTTTGTACTTTTTTATTGTTTGAAAAGCCTTTTACTTCCAAAATCTAATTTTTATGTTGAAAACATAAAATTACAGATGAAATTCCTAGTTCTCCTCTCATTTTTTTTACTAGTTTCGGCAGTTTCGACTAAAAAAGAGCTTCATGCGTTGTGGAATCTCGAAGAAGTTACAGAATGTGAATTACATTATAATGCACTGGTGGGTAATGAAATTTCAGTTTGTTTTTTGCACGAACCATTTTATAAATCTGGAATTTAGGTATATAATAATTATGGATGCTGGTGCGGAGTTGGTGGATCTCATGAGCCGGTAGATGGAATTGATGAGTGAGTTGAAGCCAAATAAATCAATAAAATTATTTTTTTTCCAGCTGCTGCATGCACCACGACAAATGTTACGATGCCGCAGTTGATGACAAAATTTGCATGAATGTAGAAATGGAATATGTTGATGATTATTCATGGAAATGCAATTCTTCCAGCGCGATTTGTTCGGGTAATTTAAAATTAAAAGAAAAATACTTTAAAAACAACATTTGCAGCCAAGAATACCGGGTGCAAGGCAGCTCTTTGTGAATGTGACAAAAAAGTCGTCGAATGCTGGAAACAATTTCCAAAACCGACTAAAAAGGAGAGATGTAACCGAACACTTTGGTACCCAAAAACCGAACACTTTCAGCATTGATTAAATATTTATATTGATATCACTTTTTTATAAAATTTATTTATTCATTTACTCAATAAATATAAATATTCAAAAGAATTTATGGAAGTTTATCATAATAACCTTTAACCGGACGACGTTCCAATGTGAGGGTTGGCAAGTATGGATTGTAGTAGAGCTTCTCCTCGAGAAGTACTTTTTTGTTGGGGTTCATGGATTTTAGAATTGAGCTAAAGTCTTCCTCCTTTGCCAAGTCGACGACACCGTCCAACTCTGCTTCGTTCACAGCAAAGCTGGTGATGTGGTTTTTCTAAAATTTTTGACGTTAAATTGAAAAAAACCATCTTCTGGAGCTAAACGGAGGATTATATGCAGGTTGTAAATATTGCTAAATCGATCTGAAATTCAATTTTATATACCTAGTGATAAAATTTGCAAAAAAAGTTGAACGGGCACCCGGAAGCGAACTTTGGTCTGAAAAACGTAAAAGTTTCCAGCCAAGTTCGATTCAGGGTTCCTTATTTCCGAATTTTTCAATTTTTTCACTAGGTATTATATATAAATTTGAATTTCATATCGATTAAGCATCATCTATACCATGTGTATAGTCCTCCTTTAAAATGTGTCTGTAATTCCAGACTTACTGCTGTAGAATATTTTAAATTTCTAAGAAAACTCATTTTTAGAGGGTATTTTCAACTTTTTCCTCTTGAAAAGTTGTGTAGAACATCAAAAATATTTCTGAAATTAATTTCTTAAAAATCTAAGTTATCTGAATTATTAGGATTTTTTTTTGAAAATTAATAAAATCTGCTAAATCTTTAGAATATTTCCGCAAATCGAGATTTGAGACAATCGGGGCCTTGTCACTGAAACTCAAAATTTATCTAAAAATCGATTATTTATTGGAAATCTGAAAAAAACAAGGTTTGTGTCATTAACAGTCTTAAAGACAGGGTGGTAGCTAATAGAACCCAAGACCGATGCCCTTAAATGTTGAATATAAGGGAAATGCTGAGAAAGCAAAAAAAAAAGTGGCACCCTGTCTTTAAACCAAGGATTTGGTCATAAAAATAGTATGCGGAAAAGCTAAGAAAACGCTAAATGCGAGAGCATGATTCAGGCCTTGGATAAATTGAATCGAAATAAAAGGCATCTGGTAGCTAAGAAGTTTCACAAATTTCTAGAATTTCTAGAATTTTGCTATCGATTTAACAAAGAAATATTTTTTGTAGAAAGATGCTCTTTTCTGCAAGTTACTCAAAGTGAACAGATCGAAAAAATAATTCACATTTCAAGCTTGAAACATAGAAAATCTCCAAAAAACTCACATTCTCATCGGGACTCATATTCTGGAAGTTGGTCGATTGCTCATCGGGTATCTCAACATGTGTGCAATGTTCAATTCCACATTCATTCTTCTGAACCTCCTTCTTCTGAACCCTTTCCTCATAATTCGTCTGTTGTGGTCTCACAAAATTCTCAACCTTTGCAACTTCAGCCTGTCTTCTAAGCTTCTCCTCATTCCTCTCAACAACATATGTCGGAAAATCAATAGTATTGGCTGTTGTGACGATGGTTTCGAAATTGTCGACTCCGACAACCATCCGCTTCTCCGCGTGGATTTCAGAAATTGTTGTGAAGCCTGATGATATTGAGATGCTTTTCACTCGAACTCTTTCATAGAAGTAGTATAGAAAGTGTTGACGCTGGGACAGCTTTTTGCCCAAACATTGCCCAACCTTGATTTTCTGCAGTTTTCGATCATTTTTGAACATTTACAACTCCATTTTGTGTCTTAATTACCAGAAAATGCGTCATTTTCGAAAAAATGTCATTTTCAGGTCAAAATGCCTTTAGACCATTTTGCCCATTTCTAATTTTTCAACATTTTTCGAATATTTTTGGTGTTATAAATGAAGAATATTAATCTCCGAACAGATATGAAGCCATTGACAAATCTTGATCTCGAAGAGCTCGTAAAGGAGTTGAAAATAAAACATTTCCGCGGTGTTTTCATGAGAGACGCTCTCCCAGATGAAATACTTTCCCAGGAAGTCGGAATTGTGAATCTTGACTCAAGTAATAATAAGGGTACTCACTGGGTTTGTTATTCAAAAATAAAAAATAAAAGTTATTACTTCGATTCCTTTGGATTAGATCCACCTCATGAAGTTATCAAATATCTAAAAAATAATGGTAAAGAAGATAATATAATTGAATGCTCAACATTTCAAATACAAGATTTTGGTACACATATTTGTGGTTATTACTGTCTTCTAGTTTTGAAAATGCTTGAAACTGGTGATTTTCAAAAAGTTGTGTTATCTTTAATTTAAATTTTGTTGAGTATCAGTTTTAATCTCATATGTTTCATGAGCGGTTAAAATCAACAAATGAATTATTTTTAAAGAAGATAATGATCATTTGAAGTAGTCTAATTGTCTCTATCCAGGCGTGTTTAGAGTGTGACAGAAGGAGACTTTCACTTTCCGTCTAGAAATGGGTTGGGTTGTGAGCGAGAAATAGGTTGATCGAATGGTTCTCTTCCTTCCTTTATTTCAATCTGGTGGCTGTACATAGTAACTACACATTATATTATTACATTAGAATCGAATATTATAAGAATTGTTTATATTCCCTCTCTAATAGTTGACTATCGCTGTTAATATTTGTTTCGCTGCACAATTCACACGTACTTCTATTACGTAAATGCATTACTACACTACTTATTTTCAGGGGAATATATGAGGAAAATACTTGCCATTTGTCTCAGCCTTGCGACCCATTTACATGCAGGTATGACCACCATAATAATTAGAATAGACGGTTGCAAAGATGCATATGTCATGAGCTTAACTAAATAAGGTGTCTACATGAACACATACATACACTTGTATCTTTCAGGCAGCACCAACAATGCTACTTACTTCTCTACATCAACGGCTTCTTCGCTAGACAGCTCTATCTCCTTTCTAGAGGCGACCGCTCCATCTTCAGCCTTTGACATGGACGAACAGTTGGCTAAGATAGCTGATATCTGCCTGACCCTTCGAGAGCACGAGCAGCTAACGGGTGACATTCTTCGACACGGAATGGCGCGAATTTTCAATGTAAATTTGGTGAACGAAGCGCAAGCTGTCATTGGTCTTGAGGAGCTACGTGCTGTGTTAGGCTTTGCCCCACCCGGGAATTGGACAAACTATAAGGAACCCAGCAGAGAGGAAATCGCAGCCGCCCTCACTATCGAAGAGTACTACGAGCTAAGGGAACCACGCAGTAAGATGCGTAGCCTTAATAGCACGCTATTCTTTGAGAAGAACTTCCCTCCCGCCATAGCGTTCTTGGACATGCGAATGCCAGCCATTCGTGCCATTTATCGACTTAAGTTTGAAGAAATCCGTCGTCATCATGGTCCAAAAGGGATAGCAGACAGGAAAGAGATTGATCGCATGCTTGAAGATTTTCGTACCACTTCTCTCCGTATCGACCGTGCATTTCAACAAATCTTTCTTAGAAATTCTCTATGCCTGCTAGCTAAGGGAATGCTTCACAATTGATAAGATTGTTATATGCATAATACATTGTATATTGTTTACTAATATATTTTATAGCGGAAATAAATGCTTTTATCGAATTTTTATTTCTGCACGCATTAATATCAAAACTAAAATTGAGTCAAAGTAACAGATGGATCAAGTCATTCCTTGTCAGCTAATTACTTGCAGGACATGACTTCTTCGCACACTTTCTTTATCTCCAACTGAAATGTATTGATTTTAATATTTATTTCAAGAGGTAATAACAAGTAGGAAATACCTTTCCACGGAACATTTTTCCAACGGCGCCTACGATTTCCACGATGTCGAGGAACTCAGAACGGCAGCTTTCAGGAGCACCGGTAGCCGATGAGCGCGCCGATGCCGATGCCGAAGGTAGCCGATGAGCGCATTCCAGCAAAAACCTGCGCTCCTGATTCCTTTTGTTGCGGTTTTTTGGTGCGTTTTGGAAAATTGATTTCAATTGCTTCTTCGCCGTCTTCATCTTTGATAGTTTTTGATGTAAATTGCCCAAGATTCAAGGATTCTGGATCGGTTTTATCGATTTTTGTGTTTGTCTGCACTCCACCGCTTACAAATCCGATTGGGGCATTGTACTTGCTTTTCTTGCTGAAATTTTGAATTTTCAAATGAAATGTTAAGCTTTTTAATAATTTTCTGAAAGTTTTCAGATTTTTTTCATATTTTTCGCATTTAATAAAGTTTCTGCTTAAAATTTTTATTAAAAACCTTACCTAGACGGTCCTCCTCTCCGCGTGTCTCCCTCATCATCGCTGTCATCTTCCGGTGCAAAAACTCCTGAAATTATTTTATTTTTAATAAAAATAAATAGAAAAGTTGAAGAAATCTCGGCACGATAATCTCTGATCTTTTTTAAATTTCAAGCACATCGTTTTTTTTCCACTCAACCTAAATAAAATCAATCTCACCCCACCATAAGTGGCCTGATCCTTTGTCTGAAAACGGCGTCGGCCACCGAGGCCAGGATTCATAGCGAACGCGAAATCAGTGTCATTGATTTCGAAACTTTCGCGACCATCATCGTCGTCCATTTTTTGTTTCTCTGTAAAAATCGAAAGATAATTGAAAATTGAGATATTAAATAGCTTTACACAAAAAATGTGAGGGAGGGGGGGGGGATGTTTTGGTATATGTCAGTTGAGATTGTGGACATGTGCTCGCCTAGACAATGTTCATTGTTATTCTTTAGTTTAATCTAGGAGCATTTTTTAAACCACGTTTTTCGTTCAATATTTTATTTTAAAAAGTAGTATTTATTTTTCAGATCTTTTTTCGAAAATTCCCTAAAATGTTTTTTTTTGAGATTTATGATACTAAAAAAATATTAGATTGACAATACCTGTTGGATGTTACTCAAAAACAAGGAAATGCTTTTTTAATCCAAGAATAAATACAAATACATTTAAAAGTTGAAAATAAAACCTTAACCTAATTTCTAAGATTTTAAAGCTTCTATGACGTGAATTATTACGATTTCTAAATATTCCGATGCAGTAAAATCTAACAAACCCCATTGTTTTAAAAAATTACGCCTAAAACAATTAAATATTTTTAAAAAAAGCAAAAAATAATTAATTTCCAAAAATTCGAAAAATTCCCCCAACGATGCTCCGCTCCCCCTTTCTTTAGCAGTTTTGGTATCCTAGGCCATTAAAATTTTCTAGGTCACGCTTATTCAGCGGCTTTTTAAATTTTACAGATTTTTTGGTAAATTTTGTACTTTTTTACTGTTTGAAAAGCCTTTTACTTCCAAAATCTAATTTTTATGTTGAAAACATAAAATTACAGATGAAATTCCTAGTTCTCCTCTCATTTTTATTACTAGTTTCGGCAGTTTCGACTAAAAAAGAGCTTCATGCGTTGTGGAATCTCGAAGAAGTTACAGAATGTGAATTACATTATAATGCACTGGTGGGTAATGGAATTTCAGTTTTTTTCTTGCACGAAACGTTCAATAAATCTGGAATTTCAGGTATATAATAATTATGGATGCTGGTGCGGAGTTGGTGGATCTCATGAGCCGGTAGATGGAATTGATGAGTGAGTTGAAGCCAAATAAATCAATAAAATGATTTTTTTCCAGCTGCTGCATGCACCACGACAAATGTTACGATGCCGCAGTTGATAACAAAATTTGCATGAATGTAGAAATGGAATATGTTGATGATTATTCATGGAAATGTAATTCTTCCAGCGCGATTTGTTCGGGTAATTTAAAAAATTTAAAAAAACACTTCAAAAGCAATTTTTGCAGCCAAAAATACCGGATGCAAGGCAGCTCTTTGTGAATGTGACAAAAAAGTCGTCGAATGCTGGAAACAATTTCCAAAACCGGCTAAAAAGGAGAGATGTAACAGAACACTTTGGTACCCAAAGACCGAACACTTTCAGCATTGATTAAATATTTATATTGATATCACTTTTTTATAAAATTTATTTATTTATTCATTTACTCAATAAATATAAATATTCAAAAGAATTTATGGAAGTTTATCATAATAACCTTTAACCGGACGACGTTCCAATGTGAGGGTTGGCAAGTATGGATTGTAGTAGAGCTTCTCCTCGAGGAGTACTTTTTTGTTGGGGTTCATGGATTTTAGAATTGAGCTAAAGTCTTCTTCCTTTGCCAAGTCGACGACACCGTCCAACTCTGCTTCATTCACAGCAAAGCTGGTGATGTGGTTTTTCTGAAATGCAATTGAATTTAAAAAAAAAACCATAATTTGGAGCTAAACGGAGGACTATACGCAGGTTATAAATACTGCTAAATCGATCTGAAATCCAATTTTATATACCTAGTGAAAAAATTTGCAAAAAAGTAGAAAGGACACCCGGAATCGAACTTTGGTCTCAAAAACGTAAAAGTTTCCACCATAATGGCAGCCAAGTTCGATTCCGTGTGCCCTTAAATTTCTATTTTTGCAATTTTTTTCAATTGGTATATAAAATTGAATTTCAGATCGGTTAAGCATCATCTATAACCTGTGTATAGTCCTCCTTTAAAATGTGTCTGTAATTCCAGATTTCCTACTTTAGAACATTTTAAATTTCTTTGAAAACTCATTTTTTAAAGGTTTTTTCCAACTTTTTAATCTTAAAAAAGTTGTTTAGAACATCAAAAATATTTCTGTAATTAATTTCTTAAAAATCTAAGTTATCTGAATTATTTTGATTTTTTTTTTGAAAATTAATAAAATCTGCTAAATCTTTAGAATATTTCCGTAAATCGAGATTTGAGACAATCGGGACCTTATCACTGAAACTCTTAAAATTTATCTAATAATCGATTATTTATTGGAAATCTGAAAAAAACAAGGTTTGTGTCATTAACAGTCTTAAAGACAGGGTGCTAGCTAATAGAACCCAAGACCGATGCCCTTAATTGTTGAATATAAGGGAAATGCTGAGAAAGCAAAAAATAAAGTGGCACCCTGTCTTTAAACCCAGAATTTGGTCATAAAAATACGCCAAAAATAGTATGCGGAAAAGCTAAGAAAACGCTAAATGCGAGAGCATGATTTAGGCCTTGGATAAATTGAATCGAAATAAAAGGCATCTGGTAGCTAAGAAGTTTCACAAATATCTAGAATTTCTAGAATTTTGCTATCGGTTTAACAAAGAAATATTTTTTGTAGGCTCTTTTGTGTTACTAAAAATGAGCAGATCTAAAAAATCAATAATTCATATGTCAAGCTTGAAACATTGAAAATTTCAAAAAAACTCACATTCTCATCGGGACTCATATTCTGGAAGTTGGTCGATTGTTCATCGGGTATCTCAACATGTGTGCAATGTTCAATTCCACATTCATTCTTCTGAACCTCCTTCTTCTGAACCCTTTCCTCATAATTCGTCTGTTGTGGTCTCACAAAATTCTCAACCTTTGCAACTTCAGCCTGTCGTCTAAGCTTCTCCTCATTCCTCTCAACAACATACGTCGGAAAATCGATAGTATTGGCTGTTGTGACGACGGTTTCGAAATTATCAACCCCGACAACCATCCGCTTCTCCGCGTGGATTTCAGAAATTGTTGTGAAGCCTGATGATATTGAGATGCTCTTCACTCGAACTCTTTCATAGACTTCTGGCTCATCTGGTACTGTATCATAGTGAGCATGTTTTTCAGACATTGATGGAACATATCGTGGAATTGGATGGTTCTCAACTTCCGGATGAAGGGCTAATGGTTCCAGAATTCCGTTGAATTTGTGGGGTTTTGGGTAGTCTTCACGATGATATGGTAAATATTCTCGTGTGATTGCAATTTCCCGTTTCTGTGGCAACTCCTGGTGCTTTGTTTCATTAATAATATAGTTTTCTTGACCATATTCGGGATAGTTTCTTGCTGGAATCTCATAAGCCTCCTCATCCTCTAATCCACTCTCATATTCTCTCTTAAAATCAACTTTCCCAACTTCTGGATGCCGTCTCAATGGCGAAAGTCGTCCTTTGAACTCTTCACTCCTATGAGGATATCCATTAGGAGTTGTTCGAAGAATCGAAGGTTTTACAGCGGTAGGCTGTTGGGAACGGATTGAAGAGTAGATATTCTCAGATGGGGCGTTTTCCAACATTATGAATTCTCCATTGTTGACTTCCGAGCGACGGTGGAGCTGGAAAATAATAAAACTATTAAAATTTGAAGTTGTACCTTGTCTTGAAGAAATAAAAATAGTAATTTTGAATAAAATATTGGACTGGAATAAATTCACTTAAAGGGGGAGGGGCAGGTATGTTCGGAAGCATCCAACAATGTTTATATTCAGTAAAATACTAATCTTATGTCTAATCCATTCGAAAAAATAATTACAATCGACAAAAAACTTTAAAAAAAAACGATGTTTTTCAAATTTAGCTTGAGAAAAAACTCTCTTAAAGGGCCTAGTAACACAAATAGAGACTAGACATTCAAGTTCGGCCATTTAGCCCACATTTACCAAAGTTCAATGCGGAAAAAATACTTTTTAAAAGTTTTAAATTATCTTTTCGAATAAATTGGATATACGAGTAGTCTCATAGCCCCCCCCCCCCCGCCTCCATTAAATTATGTAACACCCTCTCTTTAAGCTTACCTTCAAAAACAATTCCGGATCTAATGGCTTATGATGTTTCAATGAATCATAATGATTAAATTCTCTGAAATTCTCGAAATGTTGCGGTTGTTGTAGATCGTTCACGTCCTCCTTGAACGCATCGATAATCGGTTCTCGATTCTCTTTTTGTCTGATTCTCAACGTCTCCAATTCTAGTTCCCGTTGTTTCAGCTGCTCACTTCGGATACGCTCTCTTAGTTCCTCTTCCCGTTGATCGTTGTCGTACTGCAAAATATTTATATTTTAATTATTTCGAAAGTTCCCCGCGAAATTTTCACTTTTTTCACGACAAAACGAACCCGTTCTCAAATAATTTCTGTTAGTCAGGAACCAATTAGAACTGATATTTATTTTAGGCTAAATTTTTTCACACTGTATTGAAACGTATAACAACCAACATAAACTTCTAAAAATTTTAATTTTTAATTTTTCATGGGGTAAAAAAAGAGCAAAAAAAATTCCCTCTCCGCCCCCTATTCCTGTCGCCAGTCTCGTTCTCTAACCTTTCTCTCTGTCACTCACGTGCGTGTGTGTCTCGTTTCGCCCCCTGGTATACCTGCATCTAACATTTCTCGATTTTGACACCGGGGTTCGAACCTCACGTACAAGGTATGTAAAACTGTACACACACTTTCGCCACGGACTCGAAATTGCGGCAGGGTGTTCGAAGGCGGAGTCTGCATGCAATTAGCGCACAGTTTCGCGTTATTTTCTTGATTTTCATAGAAAAAACCGTGTTTTCAAAAGAAAACATATTTTTCAAGTAAAGCAAAAGGTATGTGATAAGAACCATTGGAACATAAATAATCATATTATATTGTTAATTAACGATCTTTGGCTAATTTTCTGAAATTGTTTTCACATAAAGTCTCGAAATTTAAGTTAAAACCATCAAAACGTTGATTTAAAAACTTTCACGGCGACGCTCCGCACGCACGCACGCGGCTGCCGACACTCAACACACTGGAAAACTAGCGGGAAAATGAATTTTTCTAATTTTCCAGTGTACTAAGTGCCGGCCACCGCGTCGCGTGCGTGCGGAGCGTCAGTGAGGTTGAGCAGCCCTCAAAACGCTATAATCAAGAATATTTGAGTTGCCAATATGAAAAATTAAAAAGAAATTAAAAAAAAAGGTTTGAGAAATTAAAAAAAAAAGGTCATTGTTTAGCGACATCGCGTAGCAGTGGAGCATCGTTGTCACATCTCTGTGACGTACCTATTTTCAAAACAGTACGCAATTTCGCGTCATGATGTATTCACAATAAAATACAAATATAAGTAAAACTCACAAAAGTAGCATAAGTCTCATGTTCCTTACTAATCCTCCTGACACCTCTGACGGTATCTCCCGACTTTTTCCCGTCCTCAAATTCCGGATTCCTCAGATCATACGACTGACTGTGACCCATTTCTGGCTATGTTCCTGGAAAAAAACACGGGAAAATAATCTAAACCAAACTTGTAATTGCAATTAAAACCAGGAAATAATTGGGTCAGAAAAAAGTAGAGGGGAAATTGAAATCAAGATTGAAAGAGAGAAGTCCGAAAAAAACGAAACAACAGGAAGAAATGGCCAGGTGGTTTTATCAAAAATTGTGACTTTATGACGCATGGAAAAACAAACAAAGGGTGTGTTTATGGCTCGAAAAAGGGGTGTATTTTTTGAAAATAAAAAATTTTGGAATGTTTTTATGAAAAAGAGTATGAAAACTGGAAAACTGTTCAGAAGACGACTGAATGACTGGGCAAACAATTAGAAAATTGGAGGAAAAAATTGGAATGTGATTTAATGTACATTTTATGTATTGTTACTACTATTAGTATTATTCTTGTTCAGATATATTACATAATTTGTCTGGAATGGGGGGCGGAAACGGAGGAGAACCGTTGAGTAGAAAATTTAGAACAAAAAAAAGGATTTTGGGAGTTAGTTTTTAAAAAAATTAAAAAAAAAAGAAAGCCCTAATACTGAAATAAATTAACAAATTGTAGTATTTCAGAAAGTTCCAAATTTTGACACGTCTTTCAGTTTCAGTCGAGAAAAAAATCGAAAATCGAAATTTTCGAAAATTCAAAAAATTGAATAATTTCGAAACGTTCTAAACAAATTTTGAGACGGAATTTTAGAAATTTTAAAAACATATTTGGCAAACTCTAGGATTTCTGATGAATTTTGTGAAACACAATGAAATGCCAAAACTTTCAAAAACATTTTTATGATCCTCAAAAACTCTTTCAAAATAAAAAAAGGCAGGAAAATATTTTCTCGCTGATTCTCGATTTATGGAAATATTCTAAAGATTTATCAGATTTCAGTAATTTTCAATAGATATCCTAATATTTCAGATAATTTAGATTTTTTTTTTAATTAATTTCAGGAATTTTTTTCTAAATTTTTTTCTAAAATGTTCTAAACAATTTTTTAAGATAAAAAAGTTGAAAAAATTTTTTTAAATGAGTTTCCAAAAAATTCGAAAATAAGGGCACCCGGAATCGAACTTTGGTCTTAAAAAGTAAAAGTTTCCACCAAAGCGGCTGCCAAGTTCGATTCCGGGTGCTCCCTTATTTTTGCTTTTTTGCAAATTTGTGCATAGGCTTATAAAATTGAATTTCAGATTGATTTAGAAACATTTATAACCTGCGTGTAGTTATCCTTTAATACTTTTAAGTGAAACCCAAAACTGATTAAATTGCGAAACTTCGATTTTCAAATGAATTTCATGGTTTTATAGAAAGAGGCGCATTAAAGTTCCCCCCACGTAGTTTGCGGGTGAACCCGTTGTTAGGTAAAAAAAAATTTCGGCGTATCATAACTCGGCTTCTGATTCGATTTAAGACATGATTTCAATATGATTCGAAAGCTTTCATAAATCTCTACAACTTTTTAATTGGCAAAAAGTTTGAAAACTCAAGTAATGAATGTGAAAATTAAGAAAAAGGGAAATGATTATAGTTCCGAAGTTTCCTTCATGATAGCAGATTTTAGTTAACAATTTTGACGTTCAGATAGAATCCAAATATTTAAGAAATTCATGATTTCCAGAGTTTCTCAAAAATTGAGACATTCTAAACAATTTTCGAGTAGGTATTTTAGAAATTAAAAAAAAACACACACATTTGACATAAACTCTAGGTTTTCTGATGAATTTTGTGAAAATGCCAAAAACTTTCAAAAAACATTTTTATGATCCTCAAAAACTCTTTTCAAAAATCAAAAAAAACGAAGGAAAATATTTTCTCACTGATTCATTCATAGGTCATAAAATTTTTTGAATCATATGACATGAGAGGAACTTTGTTTCCCCCCCCCCCCCCCCCCTGTCTCAAAATTGGCTGAATACTAACTATAAGAATCAAAAATCATAGGTAAACAAAACAAACACTGAAACTGCTGAAAATGGCCCATTTTGGACAAAAACAGCGATAAAAACCACAAAAATATCGCCATAAAAATGAAAATAGTTATGAAAATGAAAAAGCCACATACTTACTACTTTCATTTTCCGATCGTTATTTACCAGCGAAAGGAAGTGGGCGGAGCCAAAAGATTTTAAAGTTTGATAAAATATAAATAGCATTTTTTGTGGAAAAATTGGTAAGAAAAAGTGATATATTGATTTTTTGGAAATTTTTTTATGGAAAAATATTTTTTTAAATATTTTACGAAAAAAGAAGGTTTATTTTGTTTAAAAAAAATTTTTAAAGCATTTTATTTAAAAAATTAACTTTTTTTTTAAATTTTAACAAGAATGGAAAATTTCAAAAACTTCTAAAAAAGGAAGGACAAATATTTGTCCAATAAAAAATACATAAAATAAAATTCATTTACGTGAAAACCTCAAATTTTAAATTATTTATTTCAAAAAAATGCAGAAACCGACTCCATACATGACCATTCATGGTCAAAATAAACACAAAACTGAAGAAAGGGGCGCAAATTTGTTTTGTGATAATATTCAACATGGAAACGAAGGAATGGTCATGGGTCTCTGTATGTTTATGTGTACAATTGTGATTAATATTTTGAAAAAAATGTAAGAAAAAATTGTTTAAGACTCTGGTATGTTCAGTTTATATTAGGTATTTTTTGTCAGTGAAAAAAATTGAGTCATATGAGTCATCTAACTGATAAGGTGCATTTTTTCTCCAATAATTTTTTTTAGAATTGTTTTTTAGAAAATTTCAAAATATTTTTCGAAGAAAACGATGAGCATATACATTTTCTGTATAAATGTACGTTATATTTACACGAAAAATCGAAGTTTTTGTCCAGGATTGTTGTCATAAATTTTTGTTTGTACTATGTGGAACGATGAATGTACAATTATTTTCACACACACAACACATTTATTTGATCGTTCGTCTTCATTCTTTGATGAAAAATATATGAATAATAAAATATTCCAACTTTGTACGAAAACATTTGGATGATTCGTCGTTTTTGGGGCTCGAAAAAAGAGGAAACTACACAATGTTCACGGTTAATATTTGAATTACCGCGCATTACAACACGCTAGGCTACAGTAACCCACAGAACGTGCACATCTAATCTGTCAGGGGAGATTTAAAATTTTTTAAAATTTTTTATTTTTTTTCCTTCTGAATGTGTTTTTTCAACTAGATTAGTTCAAAATGAGTTTTAAAAATTATAAGATACTTAAAGTATAAATTTTTGAAGTTATAACAACATGATTCTATAAAATTGGTTAGTTTTTCAGGTTTTAAAATTTAGGACCGCAAAACGTATTTTACAAAAATTGATAACTGAAAGTTTAGAATGCAAAGCTTCGATTGAGTAAAATAAATCTTTGGATTCAGTTATGAGAATAGATTCCTGATTTTTTTTCAGAAAAAAATTAGGATTAGTTTGCGGCGATTTCTAATTTTCGAGAAAAATTAAGTCGAGACTTTCCCATTATTTTCTTTTTTTCATCGTCTAGTTTTTAAATATTAATCTATTCCGCGTCTTAAATCCTCACCGAGCCCTTTATATTTTTCAGTCCCAGCCCAGATGACAAGTGTTCCGAATCCAATCGAGCCGCAAGAAGCCCAGCGGTTCCAGTATGTTCAGCAAACTGTGATGCCATCAACATCGATCACTTTGTACCCAACTGGGGCAGCTGCGCTTGTTCCGGCACCACCAACTTACGAAGTGATTCCGAATCGCATATTTGTCGGTGGTTATCCACAATCTGTAAGATTAAAGTTCTTTTGAAAATTGTTCTTGTTAAAATCATAAATTTCTAGACAACCGAGGGTGAACTTCGCGAGCATTTTGAGAAGTTTCACCAAGTTAAAGATGTAAAGATGATCAAATCTCTGGACGGCGCTTCAAAAGGGTATGGGTTTGTCACCTTTGAAACTGAGGATCAAGCAGAAGAAGTCAGAGCATTGGTATTATTTAAATCTCGAATTCCAATTTAAAATCTTAATTTCCGACCCCAAAGCAATTGGAGTTCCGTAATCGTAAGTTGAATCTTGGTCCGGCAATAAGAAAGGTGAATGTAACTCCTTACACCTCGGAATTCGCACTTGGATCTGCTCAATTGATTGCACCAAGTCAGCTCATTCCGGCATCTCCGTCACCATATGGCTATACAATCCAAGCTCCAAATCAACCGGTTTTTGTGTTTCCACCGGTGGCGAGTCGTACTTATATCAATTCAATATGAAATTCACTTTTAGACTCCTTTGGAACATACACCAGCTCAAAGTCCAATAAACCAGAACCCTTATAATCCAATGAGTGATAACAATAACGGACCACGTACTCAACAACCAGTAATATTTTAAATCCTTGCAAACGAATTTCACAATGTTTTCAGTACTATCCATCGGTTTACTCCCCAAGCTATCAATATAGTCCAGCAACACCGGGAAATTATTATCCGATGCCGTATTATCAACAAAATATGAATTTTCCAAGAATGAATTCGGACGGAACCAATGGCGGAGTATTCCAATTCCCGGACCCAAATGTTCCATACAACCAGAATCAGCAACCCTACAACAATAGCCAAGGAAACGTTTATTCTGGAACAGATGCTGTTGTGAGTTGCGAAATTTAAATTAAAAATTGACTATTCAATTTTTCAGAATGATGGATTCAATCGCTACAATTCGCCTCATTCCAACAAAAAGAGTCGATCATCGGAGAGTAAAGATGACAAAAGCAGCAACAGTATGTTTTTTTTTAAATCTATAATAACAATTAAGTCATTTTTCAGATTCTGGCCGTGGAGATAAGAGAAATTGGAACGATTCGGCGAAAGCCGTCAGTGAGAATGTTTCTCCACTCAAGAATAAGGTAACTTTGAGATAGTTGAATAATTTTCACGAACATCATTAAAAAAGAAAACAATTATTTGAAAAAAAAATGATTAATCGTGTAGAAACCGTTTTTTGAAGTTTTTAGAAAGTCGGCCAGATTCAAAAACTTTGGTTTTTGTGGTAAAATTCACGGCTTTTAATTTTGGGCTACCATTTATTTACTCCAGTTTTTGAATTTTAAAAAATGTCAAAAAATTCCAGAACCAAAAATCGCGCATGAAGCTTCCACCAGCAACTTCACCGTTGAACTCCAAAATGAAAACCTTATCACTTTCGCATCCGCCACAGTCGCCGTCGCCGATGAAAGACGCCGAAAAGTGATAAATTCATATCATTCGCCTCTTCTGTCTGTCAACCCATTGAATTATGTATTTGTGTAATAACTGGTAAGTATTGGGGGGAAAGAAAATTCCACAATTTTGTTGTTTTGTTGTATACATTTTCATTTTGAGCGTGTATCTTCAAAAACAATTTTTTTTTCAATTTTCACCCCCTGATTTTTTTTCTATTATTTCTTTTTGATGCTTTTAAAGCAAGTTAAATTTCAATAGCATTGTCCCAATTGCAAATTTTCCTATTTTTGTAAGCCCTCCTCTTGGACATGAACTTCTATTTTAATGTTAGAGCCAGAGTATTCAACAATGACGACCCCGTGTAAAATTGTAATTTTTTCAAAATAAATATTACATTTACCAATAATTATTTTTCTGCCCATAGTTTTTGTAGCACTCTTGTAGTCCTTTTGAAGTTCCCCCGATCACTTCCGATATCTTCTATTGTTTTAAACTGTCCCCTTTCTTATTTTTTTTTTGCTAAAAACTAAGATAACGCCTATCTTTTGCAATTTCTCAAATCTTCACCTATTGCTTTTGGAGAAAATGGGAAAAATGAGTGCTCATTAAAGAGTGAAGCTATTAAAATAGCCGGATTGCAATCTAAAAATTGTTTTAGAAACATAAAATGAAGACACTCGCTTAATCCGCGCTTCTGTGGCTTTATTTTCGAGAAGTCACGGTGGAGTCCCGATTTATCGTGACATTTATTATTTAAATTTTTGTTTTGAATTTTGATCAGTATCCCAATCATTCATCTGTGTTCCGACCCGTATTACACACATTGTCATTTGCCTCCACAAATTTCGATCATTTCATTTTCTTTTCTTTATCGCCTGCGCTTTCCCACCGGAAATCATGTATTGGAGACGCGCCCTGGCGATATTGTTTTGCATGATTCTCGCCATCTGATCACTGGTCGTTTAGAAATGGTTTTGTATGTTTTAGAGGAAATGTTGAAATTATTCAGATTTTAGCTAATGGACCTGTTTTAGTAATAACTTTGATTAATTTTATTCAGAAACTATTATTTAAGAAAATCTTATTAGACAGATATATCTTGAAAAATTCAAAATAGGTATTTCCTGAAATGATTCTTGAGAAAGCGGGATGTTTTGGAATCAAAAAATAATTTTCAGGAGGTTTAAATTTTTAAAATTAATAATCTGACAAGGGAAGTGCGCGAAGTCACCATCGCCAATCGAGTTGAGACCTATACCATTCGATAGAGCTTTAAAGCTAGGTCTAGAATCCGTTTTAAAAGTCTGCCGGTTCGACCTGTGAGCCGGTGAAACATGGGCTCAAAGTTCCTTGAAAAAAACATGAGTATATAAGCGCACCTGAACCCTCCTCTACCATGTGGCCGCGTGGTCAAGTGGGTTAAGCACTTGTCCATGAAAATCTTTTCCAAAAGTTCGATTCCAACCGGTTGGTAATTGTTTTGCATACTTTTTTCTTTTTGTTTTTTTTGTTTAAAAACGTATTAATAAAAGAATTTTGAATGAAAATAGTAATATAACGATTTTGATTATTGACAACGGTGAACATTTACAAATTACCAAATTACCAAATTAACATTGACAAATGAATAACGATGAAAAATGATTAAAATGTGCATTAACTTGTAAATTGTTTTATTAATACGTTTTTTAAACAAAAAAAAAACAAAAAGAAAAAAGTATGCAAAACAATTACCAACCGGTTGGAATCGAACTTTTGGAAAATATTTTCATGGACAAGTGCTTAACCCACTTGACCACGCGGCCACATGGTAGAGGAGGGTTCAGGTGCGCTTATATACTCACGTTTTTTTCAAGGAACTTTGAGCCCATGTTTCACCGGCTCACAGGTCGAACCGGCAGACTTTTAAAACGGATTCTAGACCTAGCCTTAAAGCTCTATCGAATGGTATAGGTCTCAACTCGATTAGCGATGGTGACTTCGCGCACTTCCCTTGTGAAATTCTAGGAATTTTTACTGTTTCGTTAATTAACTTTAACGTTAAATTAATTTTAGACCATTTTAGCTTTTTCGAGTGTTTTCTCTTCATTAAAATAAGAGCAAATAATTCACTCGGCTGAAATTCCTGAAAAGTTGAGAAATAATTTCAGAAAATTGAAATACAGCGAATTTTTTTAGAAAATTAAATATTTTGTGAAAAAGTACTTGATAAAAAGTTCTATAATTTTGAGAATTTAATTTTTTAAAGCTTATTTTTCTTCAAAGCGTTCGAATCTTGAAATTTGAAGTCAAAATCGAATTTTCCCTAATATTTTCGTTAAAAAGTCCATCTTCTCCCCCAATATATAGGACAAGAATTTGTATGATAAATGTAAACAACACCTCTAGTATATATCGGAATTCCTTTTCACAATCCATCAGTCATTTTTTGTCTCCAAAAAGTCGTTTTTTTTTCGATCATTCCTTCTCTTCGTTTCTTGGCGACATCCGCTCTTCGCTGTTAGTTTATCAAGAGACATTTTTGTCCTAAATGATTTGTAAGCCGTCGGTCGGAATGAATGTGTTGTTCGTCTCCTTCGGTTATATATGAAAAGTGTGTGTTTCTCAAATTGATGTCACCCCTTTTTTTTTTTGATGATGTTGTTATTGTCATGGTTTTCAAGTTTTTTTTGTGTCTAATGTCTTTTCTATGATATATGTATTTGCTTCCGTTGGTTTCCTTGTTATGTTATATTTTTGAAAACGTGAGAAGCATTCGGAGAGGGGGATGCTTTGCTCGGATCAGAATTTCAGTTTTCAATTCGTTGGCTCTAAAAAATGTAATCGGAATTCAGGGCGTGAAAAATTGCTAAATTGTAGTTCGAAATAGTAAATTATTTAAATTTCTCTAGCTGTAATTATGTTATTTACTTAAAGAGTTTGTTTACTGATTTTCAGAATCACGTATTATTAATGAATTTCACAAAAAATGCTTTTCGGGCGCCCGTGGGTCCAAAACAGCTCCCGAAAGAGTGCCCAAAACAGGCGGTAGCAGTGCAGAACGAGTGGCGCCACCACCCGTTTTTGGGATTTTCGAGGACCGTTTTTGGCGAAATGAAGCTTTTAAACTGATTTTTTTGCTGATTCCATTAATTCTGGGTGATTCTGAGTCGATTAATACCAAAATTGAAAATGAGTAAACAGACACTTTAAATTATCTGAAATTCAACGATTTTTTCTCGATTTTTTAAAAACTATTATTTCTCGATTTTTTGAAGAACATTTTCGAGATGACAACCCTTTGAATAAATTCGGGACCTCATACTAGTTTCCGAAAACGTATTTTTTAAAGTAAAACTCTTGGAAAAGTCGATTCTAACGTCTGGATTTAAAAATCCGTTTATTATTTTCTAGCTCTTTAATTTCACAGAATCTGATGCTTAACTTAAAGGAAGAGTATTAGTTAATAGAGTCTCTGATGAAATTAGAGTAAAAAAATAAAAGATAAGGAATGTCTTTAACATATTGTTAAAGCTTACTTTATTGAGCGAATTCCGTGTTATCGACGAAAATTTCAAATGTTTTATTCTGGAAAAATGCGGTAGCTCCCGACGTCTCCCCTCCAAAAACCCCTCCAAAAATTTGTCGATTCTTGAATTTCGAACGAATTAAAAGTTGCAATCAAAAGATACGAATGATTTTTGAAACCAACGTTTTTTTTTCCTGTTATCATTTTAACGCACAAAATGCTAATACTTTAATTTGTTCGAAACAATTGCGTTTTTCGATACTATTTGAGTTTTTCTTTTTAATTCAAAGGTTATAGGGTCTCTTTCGCGATGTGAGGATTTTTTTAAAGATCACGAATTGTAGTGAAATTTCTCATACTTACCAGGCAGCATGACTATTTCTTCAGAATTCTAAGATTCGGGATGGTTTATTCTAATTATTTTTGAAAGCCCAAAAAAAATCAATAAATCGAAAATTAACATTCTCAATCATTACCACTTATTGATTTCTTGTTGAGAGTATTGGAACAACTTTAGGGCAAGGTATATAATCCGCAAGGAACATTTACATAGAACTTCTTTGTATTTCGTATTATGTTGCAGAAAACGTAGTGTTTCAGAAATTATTAGCAAATATTGGGTTTTGTGAAGATGGCCCTCGATTTGGCGCCCATGGTCCTCGATTTATGTTTAACTAGATTTTTCTTTGGAATCTTCTGGAATTTTCTGGAATTTTTTTGGAATATTTTAGAATGCGAACACGCGAACGGCCTTAACGCTTTATTATAGAGTTATGATTTTGTAAGGCCAAAGAGATAGATGTAATATTGAGTACCAGAAACAGGAAAATGTAAATCCACCTTGGACGTGGTGCCTAATTTGCACGATGACCCAAGGACCTTGGTTTTGTTCATTATATTAGTTTGAGTGCTCGTTCGGCTTTTTTTAAAAACCTAAATCCGATCTGTAGGGTCATCAATAGTCAAGCAGACGGTCTTCATTCATTCCTCGCGTGAAGGTGTCTGTTCCAAATGTCGAGCACATTTCGAGCTCCCTTGTCAAATGCACACAAAGTGACCACTAGTCATTCAGTAGCCTATGCACATTGTGACCCTTTTCCGGACACAGCTCACCCGTCTCTCCAATGCTCACTTGATGTCCATTTTGTTCTGTTCTGCGTCTCTTATTGTGGTCACTTGGTTTCGGGTTTTTTTCTGTTGCCTGTTGTCCTCTTCTCCGGCACACACATATATACGCAAAACGCGCATATACTAGACCAGACCACAACCGCAATTAGAATATTCAATGCGTTCATTCGGTCACTCCCCCCTACTCCTCCTCTCATCCTCTTCGGTCCGTTTTCTTGTTTGCCTTTTTTTTATTGATTTTCCCACAGTTATTTTGATTGGTGAATTTTTTTTACCGCATTTCATAATTTTTCAGATTTTGTTGTATTTTTTTGACTTAAATATCAAATATCAGGTTTTTTAAATAGTATTTTGTTGATTGATAAGAAAGTTGACCGGAATTTACAATTAAAACACGTGATTTATTGTTTTATCTATGAAAATACAGTTTTTCTAATGTGGGGAGCTCCCGATGACTGTTTTTGGTTTCTCTTCGAATTCCCAAACAACTCAAATATAGTTTTTGAAACAAAATTATTTAAAAAAAATTAGCTTCCAGCTTCCAAAGGTCTATTTTTAGAAATTTGAGAAAATTCCAGATTTTTAATCATAAAAATTTTTTTTTCCAGTTTTTTTTGAAAATTCATTGATTTTTCAAAAAATAATTTTTTCCAAAGTTTTTTTTTAATTCAAAAATGCTTTTAATCGATAATTTAAACAAGAATTAGTAGTTTTTGAAATTTTGGAGTTTAGAGAGATTAATTGGTTTTGTTGTTAAAGACAGAGTGTCAGTAAAAATTATTCAAGTGTGTTTCTAGAATGGGGAGCTCCCAAATACTGTTTTTTGGTTTCTCTTCGAATTATAATGAACAACTCAAATATAGTTTTAAAAATGCGGGAGCTCCCAAAACAACCTATATCTCTAAAATGAAGGTCCATTTTTAGAAATTTGGAAATTTTCCGGCAAAAAATTGGATTTTCCAGTTTTTTGAAAATCCCTAATTTTTTATTTTTCAAAAAAATTTTCTTAGAATTGAAAAGCTATTTAACGTTGATTTTTTTTTGGGAAAAATCGATATTTTAAGATTTTTAAATAGAAATTCTACTGAAAACGCGATTTTTTAAATTATGAAGGCTGAAAATTTGAAATTTGGCTTTAAAATATCAAAGTTTGGGTAATGTTTAGCGTTGTATGCTGAAATTCAAGATTTTGAGAAAAAATTTCGGAAAATGTTAGTTTTTTCACTAAAAATTCTGAAAATCCTCGATTTTTTATAAAATATGTAGATACATTAAAATGAAGGTTAAAATATTCAAAAATGAATGTTGACCCATTGAGATTCTACAGTTTTTTAAAGGGACATATGGTTTTCAGCGTTCCTTGACGAAAATAAGTGAATATAAAGTTAAAGGCAATTTCTCCATTCCTATAGACCGAAAAATACACCCATTTTTAGTATACCACCCTTTATTTTGCAGTTATTTTTTCCAAGTGCTCCGACATCACTTTCCCATGCAGGATTTACTCAAAAACCACCCTCTTAAATATAGAGCACTTCCTTTTTCATTTGGGGGAGGGAGGGGTATTTGTATAGTTTTTTGTTCTCAAAAATTATTGTTATCAGTGAAATGATAATTTTAAAGCAAATAATACAAATTACACTGTTTGTTGTTGTGATTAATATTTTAGTATTAGTTTCTTTGTATAAATAATAATATTAGTATGATTTTCCGGTGGATTATAATTAGAAAAAGCAGCGGGATGCTTTTATTATTGCAAAAATTTGAAAGATATGTTCCCTTGAGAGAAAGAAATGGCTAATTTTAGGGGGGAAACATTCAACATCAAAACATTTTTATTTAATTTTTGGCTAACCATTTTATATGGGAGCTAAAAAGAGCCGAAGGGATTTCCTTTACCCATTTCATTTTGCTCGTAACGTTCGCTTGATTTGATTACCCATCAACACGATGGAGGATTTATTTTGTCCAGAAGCTTTTTCCTTCATTTTACAACTTGTAGAGCAGTTCGACTCTGGTCAATTTCTTATATAAAATGATGGTCAAATGTTCTTCTTCTTCTTTTTTTGCGAAGGTTTCTTTTTGACAGATGTCAATGGAGGAGTCAAACAAAAAAAACTGAGAAAGATGAGCACATCTGCTCATTTCATTTTCTTAGGAGGGGGAGAATTTCGAAATTTTTTGGATGGAGTACGTGTTATTGATGTACTTTTTTTTATAAGGTGGCTTTTGTTGGTTGGAGGTGGACTAATGGAAGAAAATAAAAATATAACTTTGGACTTTTGATTTTTATTGCTTCCGTACGAACGCGCCTGGTCAAAAGGTGTTAATAGTCGATGTCTGAGATTTTCGACATCAGGCCTATTGGCTATGGCACAGTTGCACCAACGTGAAGCTAGGATCTTGATATTTTGCATGGAGGGTACCTAGGCCCCCCTTAGAAAAAAAATACATAATTTATTTGGCCACGCCCCCTTTGACCTAGTGAAAAAAATCCGGGTGGTCCCAAAATCGAAATTTTTAGTTTTAAAGATAAAGTCGAAATCTCTTCGGTAATCGATTACCCGCACATTTTTGAGTATTTTTCATGTTGACACCTAATTTCGAGCTTGTCGGCATCATGCCGAAAATTTGATTTTTCTCAAAAAGTGGTCCAAATTTTCCAGTTTTTCCCATTTTTCGATATTATGAAGTACTTGGCCCCGAATGGAAATATGCAAATTTTTAATCCTTATGATGTTTGTCATCAAATTCCATGTTGATTTAGCGGAATCCCTGTAACCTTTTTGGGGTTTCAGGGCAAAATAGGCGAGATTTTCGCAAAATTCCAAAGGGTGGAAAAAGTTTGCCTATGGAAAAAGTTTGCAAAAAAATTTTAAAATTTTAAAATTTGCCAATATTATCAGAGGGACTCTTACTAATAAATATTCAGTGTTTCCCAAAATATGAGCCATCTTGTGGACCTATGGGCCACGTAGCAACAGCTCAAATACCTTCAGTCCCCGTACACAGAAAACTGTTGCCTGTATTGGAAATCGCGATATTGAATGAAAGTTCTTTGAGCTGTTGCCACGCGGCCCATAGGTCCACAAGATGGCTCATATTTTGGGAAACAGTAGATATTTATTAGTAAGAGTCCCTCTGATAATATGGGGAGATTTTAAAATTTTCGATTTTTTCATCCATGGGGGGGACCCTTTGGAATTTTGCAAAAATCTCGCCTATTTTGCCCTGAAACCCCAAAAAGGTTACAGAGAATCCGCTAAATCAACATGGCATTTGATGACAAACATCATAAGGATTAATAATTTCCATATTTTCCTTCGGGGCCAAGTACTTCATCATATCGAAAAATGGGAAAAACTGGAAAATTTGGACCATTTTTTCAGAAAAATAAAAATTTCGGCATGATGCCGACGAGCTGGAAATTAGATGTCAACATGAAAAATACTCAAAAATGTACGGGTAATCCATTCCCGATGAGATTTTGACTTTATCTTTAAAACTAAAAATTTCGATTTAGGGACCACCCGGATTTTTTTCACTAGGTCAAAGGGGGCGTGGCCAAATAAATTATATATTTTTTTTCTAAGGGGGGCCTAGGTACCCTCCATGCAAAATATCAAGATCCTAGCTTCACGTTGGTGCAACTGTGCCACAGTATGTTCGATTTTCTGGGACATCGACTCTTAAATTGTTCTTAAAGACATGGTTCCACTTGTTTTCATTAGTTAATTGCCGTAAAACGTATATATTTTTCCACCAGTGATTTGAAGGCACAGTGCCATAGATAAGGAGGTATCTATTTAGCGAATTTCATTGAGATTTTCTAAAAATTAGCTTTTTGGGCATAAGTTCACGAAACTTGGTCTAAATTTTTTCACATCGACATACAAATTAATTCGATATGTTAGTATCAAATTTTTTTTAGCTCTTGAGTGTGTTTAAGAAAAATTATAAACCATAGGTGTTCTAGAGAGGTCTGGAACATGTCAAAATTTAAAAAAAAACGTTAGGATTCATAAACGATCCTTGCCGAACCCGATATTGTCAAGATAATAATTTCTGGCCGCTCGTTTTGCGGAGTGTCGTTGGGAATTTCCTCGCAGCGCACTCAAATTCAAATTTCTCAACTGGTCTTGCGCGTTGCGGTCGCGCTGCGAGGAAATTCCCAACGACACTCCGCAAAACGAGCGGCCAGAAATTTTTATCTTGACAATATCATTTTTTTTGTTTAAAAAAAATCGGTTATTATTTACAAAACTTATAATTTTAGACATTTCCAATCAGATTTTTGTATGTTTTCAAGTTTTCCAAATTTATAGTTTTTTTTAGACACCGAAAAAACCATTTTTTAGATTCAACAAAATCACGGTGTACTAAAGTCAATCGATTATAACTAAGAAAATTCAGTACGACGATTAAAAATTGAACGCAGAAAAGCGGGCGTGGTATTTTTGCAATTGTGCGGCATTGTTTCACAAAACACGTTATATTCAGCTATTCAGGGATGCAATGTTGTAATTCGGATTTTAAAAAATGAGATTAGACCGTACTTTATGTATTTAACGTTAAAAATTAATTTTTTCATGCGTTGTTGGCGTTAAAATGCCATTCGAAAATTTTTTTGAATTTTCTATTGTGTGCAATTTGTCGTAACGATGAACCGCACACAAAGCGTTGTTCGTGATGCCGATTTCGGTTCACTTTATCCCACCGTTATAAAAATGAAATTATCTGTGTAATTGAAAAAAAAATTAGGTTATTTTGGACAAGCTATGATTCTTCCAAAATCACACTTTTTTGAAAATTTTTCATATTTAGTCCGTCTTGAGACATTTATCGCGTTCTATGTTCCTTTTTTCAATTTTTCTGACTTGTAGTTTTTTTTCAAATTTTCTGAAAAACTTCAATATGACGTAGTTTTCAATAACCTTGAAATTTTTTCTAGTCATTGATAATGTATTCCGGTGTGACCGCTTGTTACAAAATGTTCCTTCTTATTTTTTTCGAAACTTGTGAATAATTGACAATTTTTCACAAAAATAACTTGTAATACTTCATTTTACTCCATTTTTCGGAGGTTTTCTTGTTATTTCTACATTTCCCTTCAATCACTGCTGCATTTTGCTTCCATGAGCATGTTTACCATTTCTCACTTGACTCATAAGGATCGATTAGTCATAAATCATTTACTTCGGTGGGAAAACGTCTGTGCATAATTTAAAAAATGTTAGAGAATATCTTGTTGTTGCTCTTTTTTAGGAAGAACTTTCCCTGATACTGATTCCAATTGAAAAAATGGTTGAACATATCAAAATGTTATTTATAATTGCTTGTAGAATGCTGACTTGTCAGATGATGACGCATTCAAGTGTAAATATTCAATTCGTTTCGTTCGTTCGTATTTGTTGCATAAAATGTTTTGTTAAATTTGACTAGGATGGAGAATTTGATTCAGGAAGCTTCGATTTGAAATATTTCCTAGGAACCTCTTTTTTATGGACCTAATCAGTTTGAATTTCATTTTTCACGCGATTCGCTTCAAGACCTCAAAAGGATTAAATATGTGTCCCTTTAAAGAATTTCATGGTAATAATTTGTTTTTTTATCTTTGTGAGAAACGATCAGGAATGAGCCAAAGTGGACCCAGGAAGCCGGAAAGGCCAAAATATCTGATTTAGGCCCAAAAAGACTGTCTGGGTCGAAAAAATAACATTTTGCTATTTTTTTCGCACTAAATCGGTTTTTGTTGGGTCATTTCGGGCTTTTCGGACCTCCTGGGTGCACTTGGGCTTACACCTGATCGTTTTCCGCAGAGATAGACACAAAAACAAATTTTTTACCATAAAATAGTTTAATGGGACACATATTTAATCGTTTGGGACTTGAAGAAGACTACAGTTCAAAAAATACCGAGAAATTGTAATTTCTTGGGATTTTTTGAATGGTTTTTCAAAGTGAATAGGTCCATAGCATGAGCAATTCGGAAAATTCCGAGAAATTCCTATTATTTCAATTTCTCCGAAATTCCCTGAATTTAATTTATTTGAATTTATTCCCAAACTGTATAGGACCATTAAAGAAAACAAGATGTCTGGTTTTTTCGATATTTTGGATTGCGTAAAAAATTTTCCACACACATTTGTAAGATAGGGATAATTTTTGATACCTTACTGATCAGAAACGTTCCCTAAACGAGGGTTGCAAGGGAGGAGACGTATTCCCACATGAAAAACCGTCGATTATAAACAACACCCGCCGGATATGCATTCATAAGAGGAGGGGGGAGATGTGACGTGTTAAATGTGACTGCCTTCTGTTTTCATCATCATCATCATCATCATCATCGCCAATTGATTATCATGTCGGGAAAATTGAAATTGATTCGCAACACACTACTACAATTTCCATTCATTTTCCGCCGGGGGCGCTCAATTCCACATTCGATTCGAATTCCTTTTTCCCTCCTCCTCCTTCGCCCTCCCATCTTCTTCTTTTAACCACAATTGATTCTCTGTTTCACACCTCCTACCACTTTTGATTCTGTTCTATTCTATCTGTTTTTTTTGTTGTCATTCTTGTTATTTTTTTTTCTGTGGTTAAATAAATACCTTTGATCGTTTTTTTTGCCTTCTTCTTCTTCCTTTTCGGTACGGTTACGAAAGAGGAGGAGGAGGAGGATTTTTGAAATGCGCACGCGGCGCAATCCATACAGAATCTAATCGCTGGATCGTATCGTTTTTGGTTGTTGGAAGGCTATTAGCATACTTTGTACAAAACGTTTTTGGTAGTGGAGCGGGAAGGAATTTAGAGAAAGTGACGGTTGTGACAAGTTTTTTTTTCCTGGTATTGATTATCGAAATAGATATGAACATTTTGAAACTTTCGGATTAAGACATATTTCTGAAGGGGGGTTTCTTAAGAACTTACTGTATTTTTTTCACACCAATTTAAAAAGCGGTCTTGAGGTAAATTCTTTTGAAAAGTCTTGATTTTATCATTTTTTGAAAAAAAAACGGTCGAAGAAGAGTCTTGAAATTAGAGATGCGGCCTAGAAAACCAACCAATATTTCTAGGCCATTTACTTTTGGAGCCTATTTATTTAATGTTTTTCGATTTTTTTCTCGCTTTTTGAAATTTTCTTAATTTGTTTCTTACCTTCATGATGCACGCACGCGGCTGACGACACTGAACGCAGTGGAACATTTGAAAAATTAATTTTCCCGCGAATTTTCCAGTGCGTTGAGTGTCGGCAGCCGCGTGCGTGCGTGCGGAGCGTCTGTGAGGTTGAGAAGCCCTCAAAACGGAATGATCTAGAATATTTGAGTTGACAATAACACTTCCAAATTTGAAAACTTTTAAAACTTCCCAGTAAATAGCTCCTGATTATCGGAAAGCGGCCTCTATTGAAATTACCGTACTCATTAAAGGGACATTACGTTTTTCAAATTCTAAAGCAACAAGGGTGAAATTCGAAATAAAATTATGGAAGTTTTTGAAAATTTTTCTGGATGATTTTCAATGTTAAAAATGGAAAAACTATTTTTTTCATGTCTTTGAAACTGTAAAAGCGGTATGTCCCTTTAATAAACACAGTATTTTCAATAGAGCGCAATTAGTTGGTCTAGTGAAAACTAAAAAGTGAAGAACCAAATTCTTCTATTTTTAGTTTTCATTAGAAGATGCTCAAGTGGCGAGATGCTCATAAAAGCCATGTGAAACACAATGACATAGTAATTATAATAATTGCGTGCTAAATGAATGAAACCACTTCATGAACATTTCTTGTTGAAATTCTATTGAATTTGAAAAATTTGGAATTGAGATTTACATTTACATTTTGTTATCCCCTTTGAGTTTTACGGAAAATTTGATTTTATGTATTTTTTAAATTTTTTTTAGAATTTTAAATATTTCATATTATTTTCGTTTTTTTTCGATCGTGACATACTTTTTTTCATAAATAATAACTTGAAATATTGGGTCTCGAATGGAAAAATTGAAAGGAACTACAATGAAAAATCATTTGCAAACAAAAAATTTTAAAATTCCGAAAATTTTTGAAACCGGATTTTTTTTGCGCAAATTTGCAGGAACAATTTGAAACGATTTGAAAGAGGAAAAAAATTGTTCTTTGAAGTTTCCTTTTTTTACCAACCCAAAAAACAGATCTTATTGATTGAAATTGAGTAGGTTGATTAAAAACGGATAGAAAAACGTCTTTTTTTTCGAAACTTGGCGAAAAGAGAGAAAAAAGAGATTTTAATTTTGTTTCAACAAAAAATCCTCGAATTTCTTTTGAACGAAATGCTTTTAACCCCTCTTTTTGACCTTTTTCTAAAAAATCTCCCTCGTTCTTCGTTCATCTTCGAGTAATTTATCTTCTCGTTAGCTTTTTGATTCGATTCTCTTTTTCTTCCCTTTTTTTTTCATCTTCTTGCCGCAAAAACGCCAGCAAGTGTGTCCCTATCAATGATTTCCGCGCTTTTTTTTTCTTCGTCAAAATGATAATATACTTTTTTTTTAAAACAAAAAAAAATAATACGTTTTTTCAGATTGCTGAGAGAATTTCGAGGTTCTTTTCATTCATTTCTCGTTTTTTTTTGGTAAAATAATGATGGATTGTTGAAAAATTGCGAAAAAGAATAAGAAGAAGTTATAAAATGCGTTTAAATTGGTGGATTTGGTGGCTGACAGTCATATTGTTGTATTTGAGGACAGGGATATTGGCGAATGAGTGAGTTTTTTGTTATTTGTGCATTTTTACGTCAAACTTGGTGCAATTTTTAGAAAATTTCTAAAAAATTGATTTTATTCATAAAATTCAACTTATTTTTCAAAAATGGTGTAATTTCGCGTCAATTACTTTTCAATTAAATTTTAGGAGTTGTGAATTTTCTAAAAGTGTGCATTTTAGCTTCAAATTGAGTGAAATTATGCTCTACAACCGAAAATTTCAAAAAAAATTGATTTTATCCATAAAATTCAACGAATTTTTTAAAAATGGTGTAATTTCGCTTCAATTTCAGTTCAATTAATTTTTAGGAGTTGTGAATTTTCTAAAAATTGTGCATTTTCGCGTCAAATTCAGTGAAGTTATTTTCTACAACCAAAAGTTTCTAAAAAAATATTTTATTCATAAAATTTAGCGCATTTTTTCGAAAATGGTGTAAATTCGCTTCAATTTGAGTTCAATTAGTTTTTCGGAGTTGGGAATTTTCTACAAATTGTGCATTTTCGCGTCAAATTCGACGGCAATTCAAAAAATTGTGTATTTTCGCGTCAATTACAGTGCATTTTTGGAAATTACGCATTTATAAGTCAGATTAAAAGTTAATGTGCATCCAGTGAATTCAAATTATTTTTAAAAATTTGAGTTTTTTCGTCTATTTTAGTGATATTTTCAGAAAATTTTTCGAATTTTCTAAAAATGTGCATTTTCGGGTAAAACTTGGTGCAATTTTTAGAAAATTTCTAAAAAATTGATTTTACTCATAAAATTCAACGCATTTTTCAAAGATTATGTAATTTTGCGTCAATTTCAGTGTAGTTTTGTAAAAATGTGAATTTTAGCGTCAAATTCGACGAAAATTTTAAAAATTGTGTATTTTCGCGTCAATTACAGTGCATTTTTGGAAATTACGTATTTATAAGTCAGATTAACGTCCAGTGAATTCAAAAAAATGTTTAAATTGGAGTTCGTTACGTCAATTTTAGTGACATTTTCAGAACATTGTGTATTTTTGCGTCAAAGTGCTAATTAAGTGCTAAAAATTGTGCATTTTCGCGTCAATTACAGTGAAATTTTGAAAATTACGCATTGATGAGTCAAATTCAAAAAAGTTCAAGGAAGTCCGGTGAATTCAACAATTTTTCAAAAATTAGATTTTTTGCGGCAATTTTAGTGATATTTTCAAATATTTTTGAATTTTCTAAAATTGTGCATTTTTGCGTAAAAAGCAAAGCGTGTAGTGCTATTTACACAAAAATTTTGTTTTCTTTTGCAGATCAAAAGAGCTGGAAATTGGAACAGAAAACACCGACGAAATCAACAATTCAACTGAAATAATCGAAGAACCGGCTGGACCAAAAAAAGCGGCAGAATTGAACGTTCCGAGATGTGATTCGAATTATGATTGTGTTCATGGAGGTGTTTGCACGAAAGGAGATGATGATTATGGGATTTGCTTGTGTCCGAAAGCGTGTCCGCCTAGTGAGTTTTTTTTTTGAGAATTTTTGAGAAAAAATTGCGGTTTCAAAAATATTCGAAAATTTGGAAATTAACTAAATTATAGTGGAATATTTCTTTTTATCAATAAATTTTTTTGTTTTGGCAAGTAGCCAAATTTACGAAAGGCAACTTGAATTTCATTTTTCTTTCAAATTTTGTTGCTGATTAAAAATGATTTACCTTTTTTTTAAAGTTTTTATAAATCTTCCCAAAACTAGACTATTGTTTGAGACGAATTCCCCGAATTTGGGGGAATTTTCTGAACCAAATAATGGATCGAAAATCATCAGGGAATTAAAAAAAAAATGCAAAACCGGTTTTTCGAGAGTCTTTGTGATGTCAGCTCTGAGAAGCTGTAGTTGTTGGAAACAAGTTATTTGCGCGTTTTATTGTTTTCACGAAAAATCAATACATTTTTCCAGTGATCCCGGCAAGATGTGGTTATCGATTTCACAAAAAATCCACATGCTTAGTAATGGATAAGAATTACCGAGAACGATTCGATGTTTCGGCGCCAAGTTGTCATAATGTAAGTAGAAGTGTCTTCTGGTTTTTTTTTCTCGAAAATGTTTAGTAGTATCTAGAAGAGAGGTGAAAACAAGTGAATTGATCCTAATTCAACATGTCGGTTTTTGTCCCTCCAACGCTAATGTGTTACGATTGTTTCTCGTCGTCGTCATCATTAATTTGTTTTTTGAAACGAAGAAATGAATATGACACGATGCACGTAATGTCGTAATTTTGCAGAATCAATGTGTGTGTCCGCCACAATTTGATGAGGTTCGAACGTCGGCGTCGACGGCGCCGTTGAGGTTGAACACGACACTGATGCCGATTAAGTGTGATAAACGTAAGGGGTTAATTGTGATAAACGTTATTTTGTTGAAAGACTGAAAAAAAAACAAAATTCTGAGCACAATACGATCAAAAATAGCGTTAATTACGGTACTTAACACTTTAATTAGTGTAATTATGAATAATCAACTTTATATCAGCAAATATCATGAATAAATATTACTAGTACTTGCAAAAAGGGAAAAAATTTAGCTTGAAAGTAATAGAATTTGACTAATTATTTTATGTTAATTATGCTAATTAGATACAAATTAAGTGTCGCCAAAATTTGGTGATGTTCGGAAATTCAAAAGTCGAAATTACCAGATATATTAGAAAATATAGCTCTAATTAGTGTAATTAGATGGAAATGCCATAAATCGAAAAATTATAGATTAAAAAGTCGAATGTGTATTTAGCAATTAATTATGTTAATTATATCAAAATTACGGTGAACTGTTAATTGCGCCATAATTACGGTAATCAGTTGATTATACTTAAATTACTGTAATTATGCCCTAGTTACCGTAATCAGTTAGGTATACCATAATTACTGTAAATGTGTTATTTGTAGCTCGATTAAGTTTGTTAGCAATTAATTATGTTAATTATATCCAAATTACGGTAAACTGTTAATTGCGCTATAATTACGGTAATCAGTTGATTATACTCCAATTACTGTAATTATGCCCTTGTTATAGTAATCAGTTAATTCTGCAATAATTACTATTAACGTGTTATTTGTAGTTCTATTAAGTAATTAGTTAATCATTGTGTTGAATTAATTATGCCATAATTACTGTACTCAGTAATTATATCCCTTTCGGTAATTATATTTTTTATTACATCATATTCAAGATGTTGAAATTTAGTCAAAAATGACCTAATTAAAAATTTTACGAATGAAATAAAATCAATAATCAAGTAATTGTTGTAATTTAAGAATTTAGTTTTTTAAAACTTCAAATAATAAAAAATGTATTTATTTCGAAAAATATAAAGAAAAATGCTTCAGGTGATCTCCAAGTCACGGCAAAAGCCTACCCATCCAACTCGGTCTACAAAGGAAGCGACGTCAAGCTCTTCTGCTGTATCAACGTGGATCCCGAAGGATTCGTCGACGCGGCGAACGTGTTCTTCGTCCAGAATACGACAATAATGAGAGAAGCGACGTCGCATCCGTTCAAAGAGGAATACGCGCAAAAGTACAACGAGAAGCATTATTGTTGGGAGCTTGAGATCAAAAATGCGCAGCCTTCTGATACCGGAAGTTATATGTGTATTGTTTCGTCGAGTGCGCCGGATATTAAAGTCAATCATACGTTGGAATTTGAGGTTAAAGGTAAGATTTTAAACAATTTTTTAAATTAAAAATTAGGGGCATAAATTGTACAAAATATAATGACCATATAGACCACACAAAAAGAACGCATTCTTACTGGTATAAAAGACCGAAAAAATTGATGGCTGCACCAAAAAGCGTTGAAAAGTCTTGTGAGTTTAGTTCGTAGTGTGGTTGTTTCTTATTCTTCAATAAATTGCATGATATACCCGAATTGTTGTGAACATTTGAAAAGATTTGAAAAATCAATAAGATTCTTGCAATTTCAGCACCAAGAATGATCCAAAAATTGAAAGTTAACGCGACAGAGAAGGAAGCGATTGTTACATGGGAATCAGATGCGTCGGAAGGGAATTTGATGCCAATTGATTTGAGGTTGGTTTTTTTTTAATACCCTGATGAAACGGTCAACGAAACGTTTTTTTTCCATTTTTATTCAATAGCCACATTTGAAACCGATTTTTTTTCAATTTTAAAAGTTTGAAATGCAAAATGTTGAAAAATCAATAATTTTCCTAAAAATTCAAAAAAAGGCGAAATTTTTAAAAATTTCGAAAATGAAGTTTTCAAATATGAAATTTTGAAGGTTTTTCGAAAAAAAAATGTGAAAAGAATTAAATTTTGTCAAATAACGTATAAAACGAAGAAATTTGAAAAAAGCCCTTTCACGAAAATTTGAAACAGTGAAATTTTGAAAATTTAAATTTTAAAATTATTTTTTGTGTAAATGACGTGGCAGAACAGAAATTATGGAAGCAAAATCCTTAAACTCCTTGGATTACGTGAAATTTGAGATTTTTTCGAAAATCTGAATTGCCACGTCATTTTTAAAAAGTTCTCGATTCCTTGGCCAAAAAATAAGTGTTTTGATGAATTTTTCATTTTTTTCAAGCAATTTATTACAGTTTCAGCAATGTTTTCATGTTTTTCAGTTTATTTTACGTCAATCATTTGTGCATACCAAATTTTCCAGAAAAATCTGAAACTGAAATCATTTGTCACGTTATTTTTAGAGAATTTATATTTTTTCTATAGAATTGAGAATTTTGCATAAAATTTAAAAAAACATCAAAACTTATTGTTAAAAAATTCGGTATTTGAATTGTTTTTTTCTTTCGTGAAAAGAAGAAAGTTATTGTCAACTCAAATATTCTTGATCATTGCGTTCGGAAGGCTGCTCAACCTCACAGCCGCTCCGCACGCACGCGACGCGGTGACCTCCCACTCAACACACTGAAATATTGGCGGGAAAATTAATTTTTCAAATTTTCCAGTGTGTTGAGCGTCGGCAGCCGCGTCGCGTGCGTGCGGAGCGGCTGTGAGGTTGAGCAGCCTTCCGAAAAAGAAAAAAAAACAATGATCAAGAATATTTGAGTTGATAATAGTTCGAAACATGGAATTTATTAAAATTATAAAGCCAGTCTTATAAATCGCGACCAATGTGCTATAATTCGATGCTTTAACTCCTGAAAAGCTTTTTAAAGTCGCTTTTCTTTCCCCCTATTCTCGCCCTTATGTGTTTATAACAGACCTCATCGTCATCGTCGGACTATTAACGTACTTACGTCCTCGAAAGCTTCGCAAAACCCTAGAGAACATCAACAGAAAAATGTGTAAGAACAATTGTGTTGAGTGATGATTTTTGCCCAAAATATGATTTTCCCCCGCTTGCAACCTGATTTTTTGTTTGGTTTAACACTCTTTTGGTTTTTGCTTTAACCCTGGTTTTACGCATTTGAGTTTTATACATGATTGATAATTTTTCCCAATTATATTTTCCACCTCAGAAACCAATTTTCCAATTTTTCCAGATTGGTTCGACGAACCGACTCGAAAGGGCAAGTGGTGTTCAGCAAGGATAATGCGACGTCGCCGGTGGTTGTGAAGGATTTGAGGGCGGCGACACCGTATACACTTTTCGTGTCCGGGAAGGATGGAGTGGTGCCGTTTGAGTTTACCGAGCATTTTTCGACAAAGCAGAAAAGTAAGTATTTGGGTCACCGATTGAGGCGAAAAAATATCGATTTTATATTGTTGTTATTGTCAACTCAAATATTCTTGATCATGCAAGTTGGTTTTGACCTACCCAGAAAATCTAAGACTCTCACACAGTCTTGCTATTTTTAAATGCGAGCGGTTGCGCTGCGGTCTTTTCATAGAAAATGGATGATACAAAATTTTTAAGTTGACAATATTTCGTTTAAAAAAACACCTTTCACTTTTTGGTAACTTGTCTCAAATTGAAAATTTCCGAAATTCTCCATTTTACTGTACATTTTTGATATACCGTAGTTCAGGTCTTGTCGCGAACGTGAGAAGAGTTAATTCCCTGTTTTTGAAAACAATTTTTTTATTGTCAACTTAAAAATTTTGGATCATCCATTTTCTACTAAAAGACCGCAGCGCAGCCGCTCGCAGGTAAAAATAGCATGACTTTGTGAGAGACTTAGATTTTCTGGGTAGATCAAAACCAACTTGAATGATCAGGAATATTTGAGTTGACAATAACAAATGTTACCGTAATTTTTCTGAAAATTCAACGATTGTTTGAATTTTCAGAAATTTTCCAAAAATTTCAATAAAACCCACGTTTTAAAGTCTTTTCTCACCATTTCCATAAATAATTCAGTTTAAAAAAACACATTCAGGAAATGCAAACAATTATAGAATTTTTAGGGAATTGTTTCTAAACTTATCAATTTTTCTGATAATTTAACAATTTTTTGAATTTTCAGAAATTTTCCAACAAAGTCCGTTTTCACAATTTCTATAAATAATTTAGTGAGATGGTTTTCTTCGAATTTCGAATTTTTATTTAAAATCGGATTTTTAAAAAATTATTTTCTGAATTCTCAATCTAAATTATATTTCTAAAAATATTCTGGAAATGCAAACAATTATAGAATTTTCAAGGAATGTTTTGTAAAGAAAAAAATCTGAAAAACATCCTTGATACACAATAATTTTTAAAAAATTTACGTTAAAGACAGCTGATCTGTTAATTTGACCCTACCTGTTCTTAGTTTCAAAAATTAGAGCGTTCTCTTATTAGTACAATGCAATTTATATGAAATCACACCGATAAATACACGCGCCATATCAGCCGCTCAAAGTAGTAAAAATGAAAATTTGAATGCGCGCCGGATCGTGCAACGCGGTCGGAATTGGCGCGAAACACAATTATTTGAATTTAGCTACATAGTGGTATGGTTTTCTCGACCACCTGGGCTCCCATTCGAATTTTGATTTTTCGCCTTGAATTTGGATCGTATTAGCTGACGAGCTGCCTTTAAACTTAGTTTTTTTTTTTGAAAGTTCCCGCTGAGAATATGTTTCATAGTTTAAAGTTAAAATTTGTGAGAAATCTCAGAAATAATTTCATCTTTAACCACTTTTCGGAATTTAAAGGGACTCTTTACTGTTTTTGGATTCCAATTCCATTTCTATCTTCTTCACAGTATTTGAAAACCTATAGAAGCAAAAAAATGTATCAACATTTCCTTTTCTAGTACACGAAGAAAGCAAATTTACAGGGTAAGGCGGCGAATGGCCGAACCGCTCGGCCGCTCGCGAGAGAGCATGCGAATGTGAGAGTGTTTGCAATTGTTAGGCCATTCGCCGCCTTATCCTGTAAATGTATTTTTTCGTGTCCTACAAAACGAAAATTCGCAAAAATATTTTTCTTGTACAGGTTTTCAAATATCGCGAAGAAGATGAAAATGGAGTTGAAACCCAAAAACAGTAAAGAATCCCTTTAAAAGTGACCTGAAAATGTTTTAAAAACAGTTAAAAATTGGGCGAAATTCCGATTTTTCAATAAAAATTTAAAAATTCGAAAAAAAATTGTATTTTCTGAAAAGCCTTTTAACTTAATTATTTTTGGAAACTGTGAAATATGGACTTTGTTGGAGAATTTGTGAAAATTCCAGAAATTGTTGGAATTTCAGAAAAATTTTTGAAATTTTACGAAAAAAATTGGGTTTGCTTCTTGTTTTCAGGAAATTGGTTATTTAAAAAAACAGGAAATCGTTTTACGAAACTGATTTTGAAAAAAAGCTTAAAAATCAGAAAAAAATACGCAAAATTGATTTTTTATGAATCTATTCAGAGAATTCGAAAAAATATATTCAAAAATGTCAATTTTTATATTTTTAAAGTTTATTTTTGTTATCAGACCGCCCATTGAGAAATGCAACGTTTTTACAGGACCTCATGCTCCAAAAGAAGGTGATGTAAGATTGCTCAATAGTGGGACGTCGCTTATTTGTGAAGTTGAATGGAAATCGCCAGCGGAAACGAATGGAAGAATTGTGAAATATTTTGTGTCGGTTCGAGGACAGATTCGAAAGACCGGTTCGGAAAGTTCGCTAACACCTGATGATTTCCCAATGGCTTCTGAAACTGATAAGAGATGCGCTAACTGGGATGGAGATGATCTGAAAATCGGAGAAGCTGGAATTAACCCGATCGATTTCTCGTCGGATTTCTTCTCGTGCAAATTTGGACCGCTGAAACCGAATCGCAATTATTCGGTGAATGTTTGGGCGGAGAATAGTGCTGGTCGATCGATTCCGGCGGTTTTTAAGAAGACGTGCTTGACGAATTATGCACAACCGGATGTTGTTGATGAACCGCAGACACTTTTGGCAGTGAATCAGTCGACGTTTGGATTAGGATTTGGAAATCCGCCTGATGATAACAATGGACCGATAAGCTGTTATTATGTGGCAATTGTACCACTTCCGAAGAATGTCTCACTTGATTCGCTTCAACCGACGAATGAAGTGGTTTTTGACTCGTTTTCCAAAGTTTTTGCCAATAATTTGCGTGAATCGGCGAATGATAAAAAGCGATATTTTGCATATATTGCGGAATCGTATGGAACATATCCGACGGAGACAATTATTGGCGATGGAATGGGTGTACAGGGGATCCCGCCATGTAATGTACAGTTTTTGAGTAGATACTCGGCGGAAGACTCGGAATTGCAATTAGGGCTCAAATATACTGGATTTTTGATTGTGAGGGTTGATAAGGAGGAGGAGAGAAAGGATGAGAGGAGCAGATCGATTGGAGGAAGGTTTTTGAAGAAAGAGTGAGTTTTTAAAAAATATTTAAAAAAAAAAGAAATTCATAGAAAATTGAGACTATATATGTAAATTTACAAGTTATCTCATTTTTTAAAGATGATTACATAGGTGCGTAATACGAAAATGCCGAAGCTTTGTAATTTCGGGCTTAAAAACGTTTAATAGCTCAAAGGAGGGTTAAATAAATGCAAAAAATACAAATATATTCATATTTTGTTTTATTACTTAAAGACAAGGTGCCACATTTAAAGGAGGGCTTTACGGAGCTAATGAATGCGCCTGGGATGAAAATAGACTTCATACTTATTCCAAATCTGTTTTTAAAATTTTCTAAAACCACCTAGAAGCCGAGAAAATGGGCTTCAAAATAATGGCCTAGAAAAAGTGGTCATCGGCGAGAACTAGTCCGCAGGCATGAGAAAATCCAAAAAAAACGTAAAAAAGCTGATAGGAAGAAGCTAAATGTGGCGGTAACGTAATTACCAGGCTTGTGCGGAACCGGCCTCTCGGAACTTTCGGAACCAAAATGTTTAACCTTCATTTGCAAGGTTTTTTTCGCTTTTTTCGTACAAAAACGTTTATTAAAAAGTTCCATTCTGCTTTTTTCAAATAAACGTCCCATTTTCTGAAAAAAAAACAATGAATTCGCAAAATTTTCGTAGTTTTTGTACGAAATTCGTACAAAAATTAGGAAATTCAATGAAAATCATAAAAATTCTAAGAAACCCTGAAAAAAACGGGGTGAAAGCAACCAAAAAGGCGAAAAAGTTGATTGATCAATTTAGTTTGAAAAAATATTCAAAAATTACCGAGAAATTCAATATGGCTGAGAAAAATGGCAGTGAAATGCCGAGAAATACCGAGAAACTGCAATTTCTAGGTATTTCTCGGATTTTTTTCAAATTGAACAGGTCCATTCGGTGAAAAAAACAAACAAATTAATTTGGTATTGTTTTCCGTCATACGCTATTTTCGAAGATACACCCTTTAAAATTACAGTAAGAATACATTTTCACAAATTAAGTTTTTTCCGATTTTTCCGATGAATTTCGGAAAAAGTTCCGAAAAAAAATCGGAAAAATTTCCGACACCTAAAAAGTTCCGAAAATCGTATCGGAATCGGAATTTCGGAATATTCCGATTCCGGTTCCGCACAAGCCTGGTAATTACCATAGAATTATTGTAAAAATTTTCATAATTGCTTGAAACGTACATTATTCCAGTACATGAAACAGGTCAGAATTCTGAGTCTGGAAGAAGAAAATCACTACGATGCTACGGGAAAGGAATTTATTGGCAAAACAGACGCAATTTCCTCATTTCCAAATAGATAATAGGATTAAAGTCTAAAATATGACAAATTTTCATGGAAATTTTTTAAAAACTTATTTTTTCGAAAAAATGCTTGGAAAATGGCCTAATATCGGAAAGAAGTAATTAATTTTTTAAGAGATGAAATATATGATTTCTGAAAAAAAGAAAAATGAATCAATAAGGCATGAAAAGTGCTTGAAACAACTCCAATTTAAAAAAAACAATTATTCTGATAATAATAATGGTAAAAAGTGAAAAAAAGGCAACATCCCTGAAAATTATATATTTGAAAAAACGATTAGCAACCTGTTTTTTTTAGAATTGACGACGATCGAAGTGAAAACCCAAAACTCATTGGTCGAAAACAAAGGCAATTGCATCTGAGTGGTCCCGCTTATGGTTACAGTGGATATTTTAAGCCGATTTTGTTGGATCCGGAGAATGGTAAAATTTCTAAAAATTTCTACTGATATCTGAAATCGCGAATTTTCAGAATTTTCAGAACAAGGCGGTTTTGGAAAGGTGATGAAAATTGTGCTACCGATTTTTCTGTTCCTCGCAATGGCGACAGCAGCGGCGATGTTTGTTGTTCATAGGTATTTGAATTTATTGATTGAAATTGGAAGTTTTTCGAGTTTTAGACGTCGAGACCTGATTGCATGGTGTCCGCTTTCGAAAATGCTTTCGAAAGATATTGGGGATCGTACCCTTTTGAGGCAGTCGTTTGGAGCGGTGCCGGTTGACGACCTTCCATCGGAATATGTGATGAGACATCGAGATTCGGATTTTGTATTTGTTCAAGAGTATGAGTCCCTACCGCATTATCAATTGGAATCGTCGTCTAGTAATCGGAAGGAGAATTTGCACAAGAATCGATATAATGATATTCGGGCGTTTGATGAGACGAGAGTCAAATTGGAGAAGATTAGCGGGGATGAGAATTCGGATTATATTAATGCGAATTATATCACGGTACGCTTTTTTTAATTGTTTTTTTTTTAATTTTTATTGGTTTCAGAGCTGGAACAAGAAAAAGACATTTATTGCTGCTCAAGCGCCAGTCGACTCGACACTCGGAGATTTCTGGAGAATGGTCTGGGAACAGGAGTCGTATTTGGTGGTGATGGTGGCGAATTTGACGGAGAAGAATCGGCAACAGTGTGCGAAATATTGGCCGGATGATGCGATTACAAAGTGAGTTGTTGTTTTTTGGAAATTGGGGTGGGAGTTGCGGGAACAACCGATTTTCATTGGGGTCGACATTGAAAGATTAAATATATAGTTATAAAAAAATGTGATTCGAAAATTTCTTGAAACGTATTTTCGATTTATCGTTCAAAATGTGTAAAAAATGCGTATTATTTTTGTAAGGTGTAGAATTTTTCGTAAAAAAGTGAAAAAATAAATGTTAACCATTTTTTCAGGACTTTCGAACCCTTTGAAATTATCTAAATGAGCGCTTTAATTTGCATTTTATACAGTTTTCACAAAATTTTATTCAAATTTAGTTTTTGTTGCTCCCGGAGCCTTAAAAATACAAAAATAATGGAAAATTCCAAAAATTGTAGGGATTTTTAAGAGAAGCCTTAAAAACACCTGAATTTTGAAAAGTCTTGGAATTTTCCTTATGATTTTAAAATTTTTAAAGAAAAACAATTCTCGTCTTTAAAGTGTTTGTTTATTGATTTTCAATTTTTGTTTTAATCTATTCAGAAACACCTATTATTAATGAATTTGTCAAAAAAAAAATTTTTCGGGCGCCCGTGGGTCTAAAACAGCTCCCGGAAAAGTGCCGAAAACAGGCGGTGTCAGTGCAAAACGGGAGGTGCCACCACCCGTTTTTGGGTTTTTGAGGGACCGTTTTGCTCAAAATTAAGCTTTTGAACTGAATTTTTTTGCTGATTCCGTTAATATTCTGAGTAGGTGATTCTGAGTAGATTAAAACAAAAATTGAAAATCAGTAAACAGACACTTTAAAGGCGGAACTAAAATTTGAGATTTTCAGAAGTTTCAGGCTTTTAAAACATTTTTAGCAGATTAGCAATGAATTTTTAAAAACTAATTATGAGATGGTATTCTGTACCTCCCGATTCTCTGAATTCTCGCGTTTTCAGATATATTTTAAGTTTTTCAAAATTGTTGAATTTTAAGCTGTAGGTTTGAAAATTGAGTTAGTTGATTCGCTAAATATATATTTTTAATTTTTCAACAAAAATACTTTGAAAATAAGTTATGTTGTAGATATGGAGACATCGTCGTGCAGCCCATCGAATCATCGTACTACTCGGACTACGCGATCCGCGTCTTCGATATCGTTCACGTGGAACAATGTCCAGTTGACGCAGGATCTGTGGAATATGCAAATGTGCCGATGATTCGAAATTCGATGAGCTTTGGAATTCACGCGAGACGAATCACTCAGTATCATTTCATGAATTGGAATGATTATAAAGCGCCAGAGTGTTCGACGGGAATGCTGAGGTTTTTGCACATTTTGAGAGAGCTGCCAGAGTTTCATGAGCATCCGGTGGTTATTCACTGCAGGTATGTTGTTTTTTCTTTTTTGCAGATTAGGTGTTTTTAATTGATCATAAACGAAAATCGAAGATTTTGTTGTTTTCAGTGCCGGAGTTGGAAGAACTGGAACATTTATCACAATTGACTCGATGTTTGATCAATGCTTAGAAGAGGGAAAAGCGAATGTTTATGAATATGTGGCGGGACTTCGAAAACAAAGGAATCTAATGGTTCAATCGGTGGAACAATACGTATTCATTTATAAAGCGTTGGCAGAATGGCATATGTATGGATACACAGATCTAGATGTCGATGATTTTGAGCAACATTATCAAAAGCTATTGGATACGAATATCACCGATCGATCGGCGGCGTTTAACGGAATGTCAAGGGTTAATAAAAGTTCGGAGAATAAATGTGAAAATGGGCTAGAAGAGGAATTCAAGAAATTGGAACGATCACTTATTGGACAGCTGCCAATGACGTTTGCGAATAAGGAGGAGAATATGTTGAAGAATAGATATGAAGCGGCGGTTCCGTATGATAAGTATAGAGTGGTTTTGAGCCCGACGATTGGGTATTCAGACTCGACGTATATTAATGCGTCGCATATTAAAGGGTATTTTTATTCTTATATTGCGGCGCAGGATCCGGTGTCAGATATGACGGTATTTGATTTTTGGAGAATGATTGCGGATCAAGGAGTTGCGACGATTGTTATGCTGTCGAATGAGGATGATTGGAGCCCGTCGGAGAAGTATTGGCCGGAAGAGGAGGGGGCGTCGACGAGCTTTCAAGGAGGGAGACATTGTGTGAATGTGACGTTTGAAAGAGAGGAGAGGTTTCAAGAGTTTAGTCAACGGACGCTCTCGTTTTCGATGAAGGATAATAGTGAGGTGGCGCAGAATCAGGAGATTGTACAATTCGCGTTTCACTCATGGCCCGGAGAGTCGGATGTTCCACAATCGACGGCTTCGATATTGTCGCTTATCAGTCGAGTATTAGAACGACAGAGTAAATTGATAGACACCGGGCCGATATTGGTGCATAGTAGGAATGGATCGTCGGAGACGGGGATGTTTATATGTATTTCGTTGTTGCTGATGAGATTGAAAGCTGAACATCGGATTGATGTGTTTCAGACGGTGAAGGGATTGCAGAATCAGAGGACGATGATGTTTTCGAAATTGGTGAGGGCGTTTTTTTAATTATAAATGTTTCTGAAATTCAGAAATTCGGTAAAATAGTTAGGATATTCTTTAAAGTTAAGAACTCTAAGGTTTTTTTTCTCAGAAAACTGAAAATCCGGCCGAAAAATAAGATTTTTTTGAAATTCTAGTGCTTTCCTGAATTTCAGAAAACTGAAAATTATGCCCAGGCTCTGAAAATCTGGTCTGAAATTCAAGATGCCGAAAATTTATGGCTAAAAATGATATTTCTGAAAAATTTAACTGAAATTTAGTTTTTTTGAAAATCTAATCGATTTTTGAGATTATTGGAAAATCCGGCCTAATAATCAGAAGTTTTTGAAAATATAGGCTGAAACGTTTTTCTGAATTTTTTTTAATATAAAAATATGATTTTCTGAAAATTTAGGATTCATGAAGTATGAAAATCCTGGAATTCAATTATTCCTGGTTTTTACTTTCTGAAACGGTTAACTTTTTAAATTCATAATTTTTTCTCTATTTCGCTATTTTTTAAAAGTTTTATATATAAATTTTAAAGAAAAATACAAATATATTCGTATTTTGTTTTATTACCTAAAGGCAGAGTGCCACCTTTAAAGCAGGGCTTTACGGAGCTAATGAATGCGTCTGGGATGAAAATAGACTTCATTCTCATTCCAAATCTGTTTTTAAAATTTTCTAAAACCACCTAGAAGCCGAGAAAATGATCTTCAAAACAATGACCTAGAAAATAAGTTCGGCCATGTGGAATCTAGGTCATTGTTTTGAAGCTAATTTTCTCGGCTTCTAGGTGGTATTTAAAAAATTTTTTTTTACAGATTTTGAATGAGAATGAAGTCTATTTTCATTTTCATTAGCTCCGTAAAGCCCTCTTTTAAAGACAGGGTCCCATCTTTAAGAGCATCTTCAATTTTTAACTGAAAGAATTAAAATAACAAACTAGAATATTTTTTGATCGTTCTTTGCTTGATATTTAACTCAAAAAGCACATTCTCTTTGCATAATTCGAATTTTTCTCATATTTCCAGGAACAATATGCATTCTGCTACAAAGCCGTGTCTGACTACCTCTCCAGAGCTCCGTCGTTACGTTGAAATTGATTTTATTTCATTTGTTCGTTGTTGTTCTTTCTTGTTACTTGAAAATCGTGCTACTTTATATTTTAATTGCTCATTTTTTTGCAAAATGTGCCTTTAATGTGCTTTTTTATTGTTTAAATAATTTTTCTAGTCTGATTTTAGATGTTTTTTGGAACTAGATATTTTTCTGTGCTGCTCAATTTAGGGTAATTTTCTACTTATATTAGACGATTTTGCTTAAATTTCACACAATCAATGACAAAAAAAATGCATACGTTTTGCGGGTTTCTATTATTATTTGAGAAAGTTTTTGTTTAAGGATTTTGATGTTTTTTTTTATTTCGAAAATTCTACCTAATTTATTACCGACTAGTCAAATATTTTAATGAATTGTTACTTCTTTTATTGAAAAAAAATCTTTGCATAATTTTTGCCGAACACTGGTATATTTTTTGTATTATTTCTTGTAAATATGGTATTTTTGAGAAAAAATGAATTTTTTGAAGTTGATTGTGAGCGCTGTTTTGTTTTCGGAATGGTAGAAATTCATGGAAATATCGAAAAAGTCGAAAAAAAATTGGAGAATTTGAAATTCCGCCAATGTTTGGTGTTTGCACACTTTTTGGTGCGGACGTTGCATCACATTTTACGCGCAATGAATTTATCGCAGTGCAAATAAATTTTTAACGATTTTTCTCGTTTTTCTTCACCAATTTTTGATTAAATCTAAATTTTCAGTGTTTAAATATTGACCCAAATCTATGATTTTGGTCAATTTGTGCTAAACGATGCGAAAACTTGTGATTCCAAAGTATTACGGGCGACCCTCCATTGGTTTAGCGTTGTTCGGTTGTACAAATCGTCCGTTTTATCATATTTGCATTTTTCCGGATCGAGCGTTGGGTAGAAGATACGAGAGTAATATTCTTGAGCAGGTGGGTTGTCTGGCATTTTGAAACCTCAATTTTTAATTGATCTATTTGTTAGGTTGGAACATTTGACCCACTTCCAAACGCGAAAAACGAGAAACTTGTTGCGCTCAATTTTGGAAGATTGAAATATTGGATCGGTGAACGGAACGCCCATATTTCAGTGCCAGTGTTAGAGCTTTTAGGTATATGATTTTTTTTCAAAAAATCAATAATGCATTTTTTTTAAAGGATTGTCTGGACTTTTCCCAATCCACCCAAAATCGTTCATCCGAGCAAAGGATAATCGTGCTTTAATTGCGGAGCAGAGTCAAAAAGCGGTTGAAGAAGCGGAGAAAGTTGAAGGGGAACAAGTAAGGATTTCAGAAATTTGAAGCTTTTAAAATTAAATATTTTTCAGACAGCAGCCGCTCAATAACTCCTCCTTGTTTTTATATTGTTATTATTTAACTGTTAGCAAAATTTAGAAGAAAAAAAGCAATGTTATTAAACTTAATTATATTTTACGTTGTCCTACTGTCAGCTACACAACAACGGGTCCATAATAATACATTAGATGGGATTGTCAACGTCTTCGAGGATCTAGATCAATGCTACAATGAAACATTGGTTCACAGTACTTTAAAAAGCAAAAGCTTCAAGAATTATGACCAGACAAGGGCGTGCGCGGATCGATTGGCATCTCTTGGTGAATTTTATCTGAAAAAAACATCATATTCCTTTGAAAATTTAGACAATAATCAACAATTCCCACAATGCAAGCCAGGTCTGATTGATCTTTCAATAACCCCTACAATCTCGTGAGAATTTTTCTTCTTTAAATTGAAAATCTTAGATATTTCTAGAAAAAACGTCGGTCTTTATGCAAGCTTGAACATTTCTGTGACCACTTACGATTTGACAGTTGACAAAATATTCTTTCGTATAAATTGTGTGAAGTCAAGCGGGCCTGGGGATCCATACTGCAAAAACGAAGTAAATAAACATCCTTAAATGTTATTATGCTGTGTTAAAGGGAAACAAATTTCAGATACTAAACAATCCATCCGAAAGACCGTGTAGAGCTCTAGAAATAGAGAAGTCTCACAAAATGTACCCTCCGCTTCGATATTCGTACAAATGTTTCGCTGCCATCCCATTCTCTGTTCATTCCTACAATTTTACCGTTTTTCCGCAAATGTGTCAAAGTAGTATTGTTCTGTCGACGCCAAGGATCACAGATCTTTTTGGGCAAGATTTTGAGCTCTCACATATGAATCCAGAGTCGTTTGTAAGTTTTCTAGAACAACAAATGGGATTTAATAAGAATATTGAATGGTTTAGAATCGGTACACCACGCCGAACTGGGCGCCGATTATTATGGCAGAGTTTAATGATGTGGAGGATGTTTGGATAAGATTAGGGGTTCCACCGAAAGCGTATTGTGATAGAATTGAAGTTATTGTTTTTCGCAATGAAAATGGGAAGGATCAACCGGTGCCAATAAAAAAGTTTTCCTTGGATTGTCCGAAAACTGCGGTGAAGGTAGGATTACCCCAAATAAAATTTAAAAAAATGTTTTCGCTGCTTTGTTTGTTGATAGAGCGGGTTAGAAACAACATTTTAAAGGAGGACACGGAAGAAAAAAGCAAGCTACCTACAAAAAACGTTTCCATCGCGGAAGTATTTTGGTTTCTAGTCCGCCATAGTTTGTGTTCCTAGGCCACCCATTAAATGTTTGCATTTTTATTCGTTTTTTTTGCATTTAAAATGTGAAATGTAAAGAGTTTACATCGGTTTTTCATTTTAAATGCAAAAAATGACTATAGTGCGAAAATTTAATAGGTGGCCTAGAAACCCAAACTATAGCGGACTAAAAACCAAAACTCATCCGCGGTTGAAATTTTTTTGCAGGTAGCTCGTTTTTTTTCCGTTTTGTTCTTCTATGAACTTTAAAATTAAAAAAAAACCCATTAATGTCCTCCTTTAAAAAAATTAATACAACTTTTATAATCACATTTTTCTCATATTTAAATTCATGATAATTATTTTAAAAAATTGTTTCCTTAAAAATCGAGCATTAAAAAATGTATCCCAACTTGAAAAAACTACATTTTTAAAAAATGTGTCTTCTGTCGATTAGTTGGAGTTGTTTCTAAAATAAAAGTCGTATTTTCAAAATTCAAATAAACATTTTAAAAAAATCAATGAGTTAAATATTCTGGAAAATTGATTTTCTTTAGTAAATTCTATATAAATTTGAAATATAACTGAAAATCACTCGTAAATGTCGAATTTTCAGCGATAAATTAATTTTTATTGTAAAACAGACATGCATATTTTAAGAAATCCAATTTTAACTAATTTTAAATACCACTTTCGATATAAATATTCTCAAATTTTCCATTTTGAAAAAATCAAAGTTTGAAACTGCAAATTTATTTTCTATGATCTCTGAAAATCGATAAAAAACGATTACTGAACATTTTTAATTTTTTTGAAGTTTTTTCAAGAAATTCGATTTTTCTAGTGGGAAAACGTCGCACAGGGAAACTACACAATCCTAGCGGTTGTCGTCCTACCAACTTGCAAGGCCTATTGTGAACCGGATGATTTGGATTGTCTTCCTTGTTCACAAACGCGTCTAGAACTCGAGATTCCGTATGATCGCTTTGGTTCGACAAGAGATCGAGAATTCACCAATATTTTCCTCGCCGCTTCATTTATCATCGTTTTGCTTGCGGTTTTGGCAATTGTTGCATTTTTCTACAAATATTACAAAAAATTGAGATGTTGTGCGATTGAAATCGATTCGCGAGAGGTGAGAGTGAATTTTTGGATATTTTTAAAAAGCGTGAGCAATTTTTCATTTTTTTCTGAATTTAAAATTTTATGACATTGTTTTCAAAGGAAACCATGTTTTCTAAAAAATGTTATTAAAATTTGAAATTCAGAAAAATGTTTTTTCAATTTTTTAATTCGAAATATTCAGAAATTTTGATATTTTACAGTTTTTAATAGATTCTATTGAATTATTATAAAAAAAATAAACAATTTCAGATCCAATTAACATCAATCATCAAAACTATGCTTGTTTATTGTAACGAATGCGAAGAACACTATAAAATGGCGCTAGTTATCGCAGATTGTTTGAAATTCTATTCCAATTGTGATGTGATTATAGATGATCAAGTTCTTTCATTAAGTTCCAGTAAGCTTTTTTTAAAAATTGATTTTATATTAAAAATAATCGCAATGTTTTGTTGCAGATTCCGAGCCATCAACCTGGTTGTTCCAAGAATTCGATCGAGCTGAAAAACGTGTAATTCTTGTCTCGCCGATTGTTGTGAAAATGCTCGATGAAGAGGAGAATCGAAATCATCGGCTGATTTCAACGAAACCTTTCAAGGATATGTTCTACGCGACGATGAATATGATTTTTGCGGTATTTTCTTGTTTTTTTTTGCTGGAAATCCTTTCAGACAAATTCTTAAAATTCCAGCGGTATATTCTCGACCCGGAACAAGTGAAAAAAGAGTGTTGTGTGATTCTGGTACCGTATTCCCCACCGATTCCGAAGAAAATAAGTGATTTGGGATTGAAGACGTTTAGATGTGAGTTTTGTTTTTGAATTTTGAATTTTGGCTAAAATGACGTGGCACAAATGAATTATTCTTATTTTTTTAAATAAAAGTTTAAGATTTTGAATTTTTTGAAAACAAAATGACGTGGCAAAAGGAATTTGCAAAAATTCGATATTATGACGTGGCAAAATGCATATTTTGTCGAATTTTTTTGAAAAAATGACGTGGCAAAAGGAATTTTCAAAAATTTGAAATTGACGTGGCAAAATTCAATTTTTTCGAAATTTTGTAAAAAAAAATGACATGGCAATAGGAATTTTCAAAAATTTGGTATTATGACGTGGAATGCAAATTTTTCGAAATTTTGAAAAAAAATGACGTGGCAATAGGAATTTTCAAAAATTTGAAATTATGACGTGGCAAAATGCAAATTTTTCGAAATTTAAAAAAAAAAATGACGTGGCAATAGGAATTTTCAAAAATTTGGTATTATGACGTGGAATGCAAATTTTTCGAAATTTTGAAAAAAAATGACGTGGCAATAGGAATTTTCAAAAATTTGAAATTATGACGTGGCAAAATGCAAATTTTTCGAAATTTAAAAAAAAAAATGACGTGGCAATAGGAATTTTCAAAAATTTGGTATTATGACGTGGAATGCAAATTTTTCGAAATTTTGAAAAAAAATGACGTGGCAATAGGAATTTTCAAAAATTTGAAATTATGACGTCGCAAAATGCAAATTTTTTCGAATTTTTTTGAAAAAATGACGTGGCAATAAGAATTTTCAAAAATTTGATATTATGACGTGGCAAAATGTACATTTTTTCGAATTTCTTTGAAAAAATGACGTGGCAATAAGAATTTTCAAAAATTTGGTATTATGACGTCGCAAAATGCAAAATTTTCGAAATTTTGAAAAAAAAATGACGTGGCAATAGGAATTTTCAACAATTTGGTATTATGACGTGGCAAAATGCAAATTTTTCGAAATTTTGAAAAAAAAATGACGTGGCAATAGGAATTTTCAAAAATTTGAAATTATGACGTCGCAAAATGCATGTTTTTCGACGTTAAAATTCAAAAATTCATTTTTCTAAGAATTGTAAATTTTTTCAGTACCTGAACAATTTCCCGAATTGACGGCGTTTATTCATAATTATGCGGACGACTCAAAACGATATAAAGTGAATGTAAGAATCCTTTTTTTTTTTAGAAAATATATTCTTTCACAAAAAATTACAGTACCAACTTCAACCACAACTTCTGGAACAATTCACGAAACAAGTTGAACTGATGAATGAATTGATGGTTAAAGTGCCGGATTGGATTTCGAGGAAATGGGTGCCTAGATCGGTATTAAAAGGAAAAGCGAAGAAAAAAAAATCAATGTTCATAATTTTCAGCCAGCACCGGTTCTAAGAATTCCAGACGCGTCGGAAGATGAAAGGAAAATAGAGGGGGGTTTTGAGAGTTGTGAAAATGCGGCACTTTTACCGGGTGTTAGGTTGCTTGGGAGAGATGAAGTTGAAGAAGAAGACGGAGATGAGGAATCCTTGAAGGGATGTGTTTTGTATGGACGTGATAGTGATTCAGATGAAGAGTAGAAATCCCGATTGTTTTTCAGAAAACTTGGTTTTTTTAAAATTTGATGTTTTTGTTTTTCTAACGTTTTTTTCTTTTTGAGTTTATTTTTTGGTTTTTGACAATAAATCATTGGTTTTTTTTCGGTTTTTTGCCATATATGCATCTGGTTCTAAAACCGTTAATGGAAATACTTCAGCAGTGATTTCATGAATGATAATTGGGGTTTAAAATTTTTTTATAACGTTTTTTGAATTTTCATAAGAATTTTACTGAAATTTAAGATTTTGCGTTATAGAATTTAATTTCCTTTTTTTTAAACTTAAAGGGGGGCTGAGGGGACGAAATAAATGGTTGAAAAATGATGAAAGTATGATTGTTGATAAATAAATGAAAAAAAAAATCCAAAGAAAAACTCAAAAATTGCGAAAAAAAACTCATACCCCCCTCTCTTCGAGTATAGGTCAATTGATTGGAAAACCAAAAGATTTTCTGACAAAAAGATTTTTCGACAAAAAGATTTTCGACAAAAAGATTTTTCGACAAAAAGATTTTTTTTTCAAAAGAGATTTGCACTGTGCAAGCACGCTCAACCGCACCGTTTTTTCCTCTTTTGTCTGCGTCTCGCACTAGCTCTGGCGGTTGGCGTTGAGAGACGCAGACAAAAGAGGAAAAAACGGTGCGGTTGAGCGTGCTTGCACAGTGCAAATCTCTTTTGAAAAAAAAATCTTTTTGTCGAAAATCTTTTTGTCGAAAAATCTTTTTGTCAGAAAATCTTTTGGTTTTCCAATCAATTGACCTATACTCCTCTCTTCGCCCTAATGGCCGAAGAAACGCTTCTTGATTTTCTAGGCCGTCTCTTTTTTCTCGGCCGCCTAATTTTATTTTTTGAAAAAATATTTTTTTTATTTTCTTTTATACATTTCTTTTGAACGTTTATTTGTTTTAATACTCTTTTATGGATAATTTTCTCTGAAAAAAAAATTGGAAAGAAGAGAAAAACAAGATAAAAAAAGAGGCGGCCGAGAAAAAAAACAAATGGCCTAGAAAACAAAAAGCGTTTCTTCGGCCATTAGGGCGAACACCTGGAGGGTAGGACAATTCATTAGAAAACTAAAATATTATACGACAAAAATATTTTCGACAATTTCCTAAGAAAACAAAAATATTAGATGACAATTTCATTAGCGACTAATTCATTGGAAAACCATTTCCTTAGAAAATCGCATTGGAGCGCGTTTGCTGGAGGGTAGGCCTTGTGCTTGTAGCGTTTCAAGACGCGAACGATATATAAGGCGCATGCGCCTTGAAATGTCTGCGTCTCTCAACGTCACATGATAAGGGCAGTTGGTTGCCGGCCCTGATCGTTGTCTGCATGTCCAAAAATGTATATTCCGCGCCCAGGTGGGCGCCGCCGGTTCAATTTCCCAAGTTTGAGGTTAACCTGAGGTATACTTAAAACTTGGGTAATTAAACCGGCCGCGCCCACTTGCGCGCGGAATATACATTTTTGGACATGCAGACAACGATCAGGGCCGGCAACCAACTGCCCTTATCATGTGACGTTGAGAGACGCAGACATTTCAAGGCGCATGCGCCTTATATATCGTTCGCGTCTTGAAACGCTACAAGCACAAGGCCTACCCTCCAGCAAACGCGCTCCAATGCGATTTTCTAAGGAAATGGTTTTCCAATGAATTAGTCGCTAATGAAATTGTCATCTAATATTTTTGTTTTCTTAGGAAATTGTCGAAAATGTTTTTGTCGTATAATATTTTAGTTTTCTAATGAATTGTCCTACCCTCAACACCTGGGTTATGGTTTTTTTTCGAAATTTTTTTCCGCCATTTTCGAGGTTTTTAAAAAAAAAATTTTTCATTTATTTATCAACAATCATACTTTCATCATTTCTAAACGATTTATTTCGTCCCCTCAGCCCCCCTTTAAGTTTTGTTTTTTGAAAATTTTTTAAAAATATCCAAAAAATTTTTCAAAAAAATTGTAAATTTTTAAGATAATTAAATTTTTAATAAATTTCGGTAAAATTTTCAAAATTTTACCGAAATTTAAAATTTTGTATTGAAAATTCAATTTCCTTTTTTTTAAAAAGAAATTCAAATTTTTTAAACAGTTTTTTCTGTGAATTTTAAAAAAAGCATAATTTTCTAATTCTGTTGATTTAATTTATTTTTCTGACTCTAAAACTCAATTCCGAGATTTCTGAAAGATTTCTAAGAAGATTTAAAAACGTTCAAATTCTGAAAAGACTCAGTTTTCGAATGGAATTTAGGTAATTTTTTTTTAAATTACAGATTTTCATTATTTCAGAAAAATTCTGAATATTGAAATTTCGATTTTGAACATTTTCAAATATTCGGAAATTCTCTAAGAAACATTTTATAAATAACATTTAAAGAATAATATAAGTTTTCTGACACTTTGAAATTATAGCGACGTTTTTTAAAAATGTTTGTGTAAAATTCGAAATTTTAAAAAAATCAATTTTTTTATGATTTTTCTATTTTCAAAATTACCAGTCGTTAAAGTTATTTTTTTTTCATTAATTTAAAATTTTTAGGCCTTTCTCAAAATTTTAATTTTTGAAATTTACATCTTTTGAATTATTTATAATTTTTTTTTGAAATTTTACAGCTTTTCAAGATTATTTATTAAAATAACATTCTTCAGATGGAACCAACATCACCATCTCCATCATCGTCATCTTCCTCGTGCGCTTCAGATTCAGATGAATATTTACCAGATGATGAGAAAAGCGAAAAGCCATCAACAAGTGAGGAAAAAATCGATAAAGGGGATAACAAAAATAATAGGAAAAAATCAGAAGACAATACTTTGAAATATCAGTAAGTTTGGAATTTAAAAACAAATTTACGATAATTATTCAGGTGCAAGTTATGTGAATATAGTGCTCAATTTCCGAACAAGCTCAGAAGACACATGAACACTTATCATAATGGTATTTAAGCGTTTAGAATTTCAAAGATTAAGTTAAATGATGTTTTAGAGAAAATTAGATACAGATGTACGATTGAAGAATGTAAAGAAGGATTCAAAAATTATCAGGATATGAGGATTCACATGAAGGAATGTCACCCGATTCTAAATAAATGTCAGTATTGCTCATATGAGAATAAGACGAAAGCGGCAGTCAGAAGGCATATTATTTTGAATCATAAGAATGGAATACCGTGTACAATTGATGGATGTAATGTGAAAGTTGCGAAAAATCGGCTGAAAAAGCATATAAGAGAAGAACATGGCACTTGGAAGTTGGGGAATGAGAGGGTTCGAGCGGACGGGTTCGTTGAGATGAAATGTCCGTATTGTGAATATAAGCCGGATGAGTCGAAAGATGGCACGGAATTACGGAGGGAGGATATTAATCTGCATGTTGAAACGTAGGTTTTTTTTTTGGATTTTTGAAAAGTTGGTGATAAATCGTCTTTGCATAGCTTTCTAACTAATAAGGCTGGTTTTCAAAATTTTCAGATTTTTTTCTGAACCTTTATTAAATTAAAAAAAAATTTTCAAATAGCTTAAATTTCATTTACTTAGCTTCAAAATGAACGAAAAATCAATAAATCCGAATACATTGAACCATGTTTGTTATTCTGAAAATCAGCATAGACCCAAATACTTTTTCCAGGATCCATAAAACTGGCATAAAATGCCCATTAAAATGCGGAAAAACAATCAAAGTCACTGAAATTGATGAACATTTGAAAGCGGATCATCCAGACGAAGAGGAGATTCTTCCGGTACCCAGTCTTGCATTAAGTTCAATCGATAATCAATCAATGACCGGGAGTATGAGCGAAGAAGAACTCGATGATGCTTTACACAATGGAAACGAAGAGCCCGCGAAGAAAATGGCGAAACTTGAAGGTAAATGTTTGAAAATGTTTGCAAAATTATTTATATTTGAAATTTCAGACGGAATTTTCAAATGTGATAAATGTGGAAAAGGATTTATGGTGAAGGATTATTTGAGAAAACATATAAGAAGGGTGCATGAGAAGGTTTATAGTGAGAAATCTGAAAGGTCGAAGAGGAAATGTGAATGGAAATTGGAAAATGAGGAGATTTGTGGGAAGATGTTCTCGAGTAGTGGATTGTTGGATGATCATATGAATTATCATAAAGGTACGAGAGGGAAGGATGCTTTTTATTTAAAACTTTCCATAAAAGTGGATTTTTTTTATTGGAATTTTGTATTATCAAGTCAAATATACTTGATCATTGCGTTTTGAGGACTGCTCAATCACACAGACGCTCCGCACGCACGCACGCGGCTGCCGACACCCAAAACACTGGAAAATTAGCGGGAAAATTATTTTTTCACATTTTCCAGTGTGTTGAGTGCCGGCAGCCGCGTGCGTGCGTGCGGAGCGTCTGTGTAGTTGAGCAGCCCTCAAAACGCAATGATCAAGAATATTTGAGTTGACAGTACTAATTTCCAAAAATTTATAAATTTTAAAGTAATGAAATTTAAAATGCACAAAATTCTATTAAATAAAATTTTGAAACGGTTAATTTTTAATTTTAAATCTATGCTAACTTTTGAAATTGGTATTTTTAAATAAGATAAATTCGACATTTTCAGAATCTCAATTTTTCTTCAAATTTTTTTAAATTATAGAAATATTCCCGAATTCTAGAATAATTTCGAAATCTGAAAGTTTTCTATAAAAATGAAAATTCCAACGATATTGTTTTATTTTGAAAATTTTTTAAATTTTATTATCGAAATTGGGAAAAATTAAAAATCACAAAAAAATAGAATTTTGAAACAGTTATTTTCAAAAAAAATCAGAAAAAAAATTCTGAAAACCTAAAATCCTTGTATTTTCAGGCCTTACCCCGTACAAATGCAACACATGTGATCAGTCATTTCACGCACGTGCCAGATTTGCAGTCCATTTGTCGAAATATCATCAAATGAGCATCAAAAATTATACATTTATAGCCAATAATTTTGGAAATTCGAGCTCTAATTAATTGTTGAGAATTATTATAGTTTTTATTGTTATGTTGTATGCGTTAGGTGCCCGCTATTGTGAAGTTGGTTTTGTTTGGGTACTGTAGCTTCAATAATTGTTGAAACTTCATTTTTTATTTACAGAGATCATTTTTTAAAATTAGTATTTAAACCAATTATTATTGTCCTTTAATTATATTCACAAATTCCTGAAAATCGATCATTCCATCATGATCCAAATCTCCTTGCTTGATCATCTCTTTAGCTTCAGATTCTGTCAATTTTTCGCCCAATTGACACATGACAAAAATCAAATCATCGATTGAGATCATACCATCTCCGTTTTTGTCGAAGACCTGAAATTATTAGGAAAATCCTATAGGATCAATTTGAAGGAGCGCATACGTTAAAAACATCTCGCAACTCTCGCTCCTCCTTCGGATCACAGATTTGTTTGCGTAAAACGTTTAGAAATTCGTCGATGTCAATGCATCCGTTTCCTGGAATTTCGAGGATTTTTCAGTCAAGTGGAAAGTGATTTTAAGTACAAGAATCTTGGAAGGAAACATGTTCGAAAGGTTTCGAAATAGGAAGTAGCACGTGAGGGAGGGAAGTTAGTGAACTGGAAAGTTGGAATTTGGGAGTGAAAAACAAGGTTGTTTTTAGATTGAGCGGAAGTACGGCGTCTACTAAGCGGGAGCGCTCGGAAACCATAAATAACTTGTTTTTTGGTCGAGAATTGAGCATTTGACGCGAATATACACTTTATTGTAAAATACATCGAATTTGACGCAAAAATGCAGAAAACTTTAAAATTGAATTGAATTTGACGCAAAAATGCAGAAAATTTTAAAATTTCATTTAATTTGACGCAAAAATGCAGAAAATTCTCCAATTTCATTGAATTTGACGCAAAAATGCAGAAAACTCTAAAATTTCATTGAATTTGACACAAAATGCAGATAACTTTAAGATTTCATTGAATTTGACCCAAAAATGCAGAAAATTTTGATATTTCATTGAATTTGACGCAAAAATGCAGAAAATTTTAAAATTTCATTGAATTTGACGCAAAGATGCAGAAAACCCTAAAATTTCATTGAATTTGACGCAAAAATACACAATATTGTAAAATACATTGAATTTTATGCAAAAATGCACAATGTTTTAAAATCACTTTTAATTTATGGAATGAAAAAGTTCACTTCATTGTTCATTGCTTTTTGAAATTCTGGGTTCCAAAAAAAGCCCGGTTTACCTTCAGCTCAATAGCCTCATGATTTTACACCTCAATTTCTACTTCTAGTTTCAAATCCCGGAATCAGAAAAGTGTCTAGCAGTGAAAATTACAAATGCATATCAGCCTAGCCCACTTTTGGATTTAAAATTGGTTCAATTTCAATTAATATGCCAAAAACAAAAATTTCCGAGATGAAATCCAAAAACACAATTTCCTTTATTAACATGCAGGAATATTCTGCAATGAGAGCTCTCGAGAAAAAAAAGCTCCATTTTTTTTTACTTCCTAAGCAAACATCTCTATTAATTCAATAGCTGCTTATTGAAAATTCATGGAATTTCCTCAAGAATGACGTCACCCCAAAAACTTCAACTTACCATCCAAATCAGCCTGCTGGATCATTTCCTCAATTTTGGAGTTGGACGCTTTTTCACCGAGTTGCAGAAGGGCGACCTGGAAAAATAACAGGACTTAAAATTTCAGCTTTTTCAGCAAAATACCTCTAATTCATGCCTGGTTATCCGACCATCGCCATTTTTGTCAAACTCGCGGAACACTTCACGAATTTCAGCCTCTTTTAGGGAATCCATTTGGTCCTGGAAAAACAGATTTGGTTGGTTTATTGTGCAAAAAATGAAGATATATGAGTGTGTTCTCGGGGGGTCTTGATCACATGCCCAATTGTTTTATTTGCTTAGGAAAAAAAAACGAATGAAAAATGAAAATGAGCCTTGGTATTTAGTCATGGAGAGAAGTGTTCGAAATGAGCTTCACGCGAAACATTCGAGTTTTTAGGAAGTGCGGGAATGGATGAGAAGCATCCGATGAGAAGCGCCAAAAATGATCGTATCCGAGCGTCAGTTGAACTTTAAGGTATCATAAATCTGTGGAACGAACAGGGATGTCATTGGAGTCAAATATTATGGTTTTTAAAAAATTGGAAAATTTTGAATGAACTAAATTTTGAATAAAAAACTTAAAATTTTGATGAAATTGCGTTCTAGGAAAAACGAAACCTAAAAAAATGTATTAAGCGTCGATTAAGCGTGAACGCTCATTAAACACTCACTAGAATTATGAATTATAACTTTGGAATGAATTTTGAAAACAATCGGAACGGTTTTGATGAAAAATGTTATAATGATCTCCGAAAAGATCGTGAAATTCAATTTTCAGTGAATTTTCAGTGAAATAGGCTTATTTTTAAAATTATCACTTAGAAATTTTGAGCAAATCACCTCATTTTTGGTGTCAATCGAAAGCCTTGGATTTCAGCTTCAAAATGCTGAAAGTTTAAAACCAAAATATCCTATTCGGTCCGAGTTACGAAGGCTCAAATTTGAGGTTTTTGAGAAAAATGAAGAATAACTTTTTTATCAAATTATTTTTAATCTTTTAACGGATTTTCAAAAAAAATGAATGAATATGAATCTAGAATTTGGTAATACTAAAAAGTCCGTCAAAGTGATAAATTAATCAAAAATCAAGCGTAATTTAAGCGTGAACACTCAGAAACTAGCCAAGACAAGGGGGGGGGGTGTTCACGTGCCCACGCTTGAACAAATCTTTGAAATAGCCAGATTTATTTTCTCTGTTTACATTTCACGATCAGATCTGTCTGACGTTGAAACCAAAAAGGGGCGTGGCTATAGTAAAACCTCAAAAGTTCTGCATATGAGAAAAGTGTGTTTTTTTTTGTTGGAATAATCATGTGATGTTTATGGAAGGTGTTGTGCTTTATTTGAAGAATAGGGAATGAAAAGAGAGATTTATCATTTTTGTGGATTTGGCTCTATTTTGAAAAAATATAAAAATTTTCAACATTACACAAAAAATCGTTTCCCACTCCCGTCGCGCCCACTCCCCACACCAAAAAGATAGGCGACAATAGACGCGGTTTAGTCAGCGCCCGGTTAGCTCAGTCGGTAGAGCACCAGACTCTTAATCTGGCTGTCGCGGGTTCGAGCCCCGCATCGGGCTGATGCAAGCTTTTTTTTTGCTTTTCTTTTGTTAAATTTTATTTTCGACAAAAAATGGAACATTTTCATCTAGAAAATAAAAACTGCTATATTTTTTTCGCTTTTTATGATGTATGACTTCTTGTTGTTAATTTTTTCATGAATATTGAATGAGTTTTTTTTTCTCAGAATTTATGGCTCAATTTACACGGAAATATTAAGAAAGGTGCGCGGTCTCGCGTAATATTGTAGTTTCGTATTGAAGAATTAAAAAAAAAACGAAACTGTTGAAAGCGCGAAAAAAAGGTATGAGAAGCTTCAGAAGTTCAAAAATCCGGACATGAATAATTCAGATGTTCCTTTTTTTTCTTAAAATTTTCCGAAAAAAACAAAAAAATAAAAAAAAGGTCTGGAGGAATTTTTGTTTTATATCAAAAATTATGGATTTTTTCAGAAAAACGAAAACCAATTGTTTCCAAACAACGTCAAACCTAACTGTAAATCGTAATTTGAGAAAAAATATTTTTAAAGTCCACAATTTTCCTGAATACTTTGATAATTGACGTTTTATTTCTAGTTATAGATCATCCGAGAAGCCTTTGGTATTCATGGTCATTTCACCAGCACTGAAGCATCTATTTATCGTTTTTCAGACAAATAGTGAACTTTAGAAATATGAAACTTTTTCAAAAAGTTTATTCGAAACCAAGAAAAATGATACCCTTAGTTTCATTTTTTTTCATCTCGAATAAATTGAGTACAACACCATTTTAAATTCAATTGTGACCACACACACAAACACTCAACCAACGTTTTTTTTCTACTTGGAAGGTGAAAATAAAATAGAAGAAAAAACAAACAAGGGGGCAAAGATGATATATTTTTTTGGAGAAAATTGGAAGAAGGCCAAACAACATGAGGAAACGAAAATAGAAGGCTATGGATGATTTGATAAAGGAAAAAATGACGAGATTTGGGCGAATTTTGGTCGTTTTTATGGAATGGAACTTTGATTTTTTCAACAAAAAAAAAGTCAGCTTTTAAAAATTCGTTTTTAAAACTGAAAAAAAGGCCGTAAATTTTAACTAAATCACCTAAAAACGTGCCCTTTAAGAATGACAAGTGCCATTTTACTGGTCCATCAATTAGTTAATCAAAACATAAATTAGCTTGTTTTCGATGAAAGTTTTTATTTATAGGAAAACAACTTTTTTTCGAATGTGGGCGAAGTATAGATTTTTTGAACAAAAACTTATTTTAAATTGACGCTGGTGAGAAAATAAATGTAGTTTACCGTGTGAAAATTACAACATTTAGAAAAAATTGGAATAAAATTTTCACAAATTTTCAAAATTCTATAATTTTTTAAAGGAGGGCTTTACCAAAGCTAATGGATGCTCCTGGGATGAAAATAGACTTCATTCTCATTCCAAATCTGTTTTTGACATTTTCTAGAACAACCTAGAAGCCGAGAAAATGAGCTTCAAAACAATGGCCTAGAAAAAGGGGCCATCGGCGAAAACTATTCCGCAGGCATCAAAAATTAAAAAATTTAAATTTAAAGATATAAAAAAGTACTAATATAAACATTCTGCATAACTTTTACTAACGCAACATAAAAGAAAAACTCATAGGTAAAAGTTAGGCCAACTTTTTCTAGGCCATTGTTTTGAAGCTCATTTTCTCGGCTTCTAGGTGGTTTTAGAAAATTTTAAAAACAGATTTGGAATGAGAATGAAGTCTATTTTCATTTAAGATACATTTATTATCTCCGAAAAGTCCTCCTTTAAGTAAAATTTCAATAAATCCGAAATTTTCAGAATTTTAATATTTTCTTTAAATTTTTTAATTTCAGAAATATTCTCGAATTCTAAGATAATTTCGAAATCTGAAATTTTTCTATAAAAAATAGAAATTCCAACAACCTAAGGTTTTTTGAAAATTTTTGAAATTTCATTATTAAAATTGGGAAAAAATTTAAAATCACAAAAAACTAGAATTTCGAAACAGTGTTTTTTCTTCAATTACTACAAATGTTCAATAAGTCTTGATTTCAAAAGTATGATTGCGAAAGGAAGTCGGAGGTATATTCAAATTTTAAAAAAATTCACGGTGGGGTAAAGTGAACCGATTATAACTAAGAAGATTCAGAACGACAATTTAAAATTGAAAGCAGAAAAAAATCGTGGTTTTAGAAAATTTAAAAAACAGATTTGGAATGAGAATGAAGTCTATTTTCATTTAAGGTACATTTATTAACCCCGAAAAGTCCTCCTTTAAAAAAATTTGACAATTTACTGCGCATTTTCCGAATTTTCACAATTTCTGCGAAAAACTCGCAAATTGAAAATTCCAATGAATTTGACGCAAAACTGCAAAATTAAAGAAAAAATATTATTTTAGATAAAATTTAGACCAAAATCGAAAAATCATATTCAAAGTCTAAAACCATCATGGCCCTATTTTTTTACTTGTTTTGGCTCAATGTCCCAAAACCCATGAGACCTCATCGTGTTTTTTAGACACCACAAAAAAGTTGGCAGTAAATAAATGATATGGTGTTCGAAAAGAACAACAGAAAACATAAAAGTTGTTTTTAGAAAAAGTTCAAAAAGGCGAAAATGGCCTCTAATGTTTGGCAAGGGATTCGGAGAGAGGGGCCGGCCACACACGAAGAAACAATAGGGGGTAAGGAATTGAAGAAGCTATAAAATTAATCAATTTTTGAAAAGAAAAAAATATTTATTTGTGAATATTTAAAATCTTTTTCAAGACGAAAAAATGCACTAAGATAAACAAATATAATGCGAAAACCGAACCAAGCAATAAAATTAATCAAGTTTGTTCGTACAGCAATTTTGAAGAACAGCGAAAAAGATTTATTAGAGCACTTTGTCTATTTTTCTCGTTCTTCTACTGCTTCATCTTCAGAATCTCCTAAATTCAATGGCCCTTCCACAAGAGTCCGGGGGGGGGGGGCACACCATTTCCGCCAGTTTTGTTTTATTGGAATTAGTTCGAGGAAGAATATATATATATATTTTTCTATCTATTTTTTGTTCTGCGAAAGAACCAAAAAGATGTGCAAAAGAATGCGTCTTTCTTCGGGAAAACATGAGGAGTACGAACACGAGAAAAAAAAAACAATTAGAGGTGTTTTTACTCCTGGTGGAAACAAAAAAAAGAAAAAAGAAGTCTTTGGACTCGAAATGTAACGAAGAAAAATGGAGTTTTTGATGGGTATTTGAATGAAACAAGAAAAAAAAAAGCGGCACTTAATCCCTCTCTTGATATTGAAAAGAAAATGAGGAGAAATGTTGATGATGAATAATCTGTCTCCTTTTTTTCAAATAGTCCGACATTTTCCAGTTGACTGATGCTCTGGATTAGAGGACAATTTGTGTTGAGAAATAAATGAGTACTTTTTTGTAGTGTACATAATAAATTGAAAATGTGCGGGAAAATGTCAAAAAATTTTTTAAAATTATAGAAAATTAAATTTCTTTTTACACCGGCGTCAATTAAAAGTACTTTTTTTTTCAAAAATCTATAAATTCAGCTTCGCCCACATTCGAAATAAAGTTTTTTCCGATTAAAAAAACTTGCATCGAAAACAAGCTAATTTATGTTTTGATTAACTAATGGACCAGTAAAATCTGGCACTTCTCAGGAAAAGCGATGTACCGGTGCAGTCCCAGTTTGTACGGGACTGCACCAAAATTTGTCCGGGACTGCATCGCACCTTCATTTTTTCGGGACAGTCCCGGACGAAAATGGTTCAAAATTCTCAGGAAAAGCGATGTACCGGTGCAGTCCCAGTTTGTACGGGGCTGCACCAAAATTTGTCCGGGACTGCACCGCACCTTCATTTTTTCGGGACAGTCCCGGACAAAAATGGTTCAAAATTATCAGGTAAAGCGATGCACTAGTGCAGTCCAATTTTATATGGGGATGTATCAAACTTTGTTCGAATTATTCCGGACAAAGAAGAGTGCGAAGTGCAAGAACAACAAAATTCGAAAACAAAACTGAAAATTGGTTTAATTCGAGCTCGTTTGTTTACCAAAAATACATTCAACTTAAAAATTGGAAAAACACTTTTTTGCTAATTTTTTTTGTATCGAGAAATTTCCACGAACCAAATTTGCTGAAATTTTGGCACTTCAAGACGTAATGGTTTATTTGTGATTGCCTAAAAGTTTTACCTAGTTAGCTCTTCAGTTAAATTTTTTTTTATTTCTTAAATTTTTTAAATAATTTTTTGAACTCGAAAACTAATTCTCGAGAATGAGACTTGGAGCCACGTGCTACTTTGCAGTTTTTAAAAGAAGTTCCTTTATCAGCGTAAAATTACATCTCAAATGAGCTATGACTCATTTAAAAAAGCCAGAAACGATTCAGGCACTACCCGCTCTGAGTTCCTCTTCAAAAATCTTAATGAAAGCAACGGAAATTTTTTTGTATATGTTATTTGTGAATATCAATTTCAGTTTTGAAGATTTACACAATTATCGAAGATAGAGACTTATTCACTGTCACCTTGCAAAAAATGAAAATTATAGTTTTCTAAGAAAAAAAAGCTACTATATTTTAACAATCATCTTTCAGTCTATAAGTTTTCAAAACTTGAGCCCTATCTGATTCCTAGAACAATAGTTATGCTTATCCAAGTTCTCCGATATGTAGTCCTATGGAACTCTGGCGCTAGCGCACATATAAGCGCGCCATCCCCCTTTCCCCCACAAGTTCAGGTATAGCCGAGTGGTTCAAGATCTCGTACGTCAAGCAAGCAGGAGTTCAAGTCGTCGCGGGTTCGATTGCCTCTCGCAGCCATTGCCACCCACACGACGCAGGCGGCGAGACATTTATTTGCACCGAACCGTCCAAGTTTTGTCCAGGACTGCACCGTTTTATCCGGGTTTTGCCCCGGGACAAATTTCGGTGCAGTCCCGAACAAAATGGGAATGTTCCGGTGCATTGCTTTCCCTGAGTTGCCACTTTTAAAGGGAATGTTTTAGGTGTTTTAATTAAATTTTACCTATTTCACGCTTAATTAACGGTAAACTTACGCTTAACTTTATACGAATAGATTGATAACCTTTTAATATATCGCTAAAATAATAAAACAGAATGACGCAACTATAGCAATTAATATAAAATAGATACCAACAAAATAATCCGTCAGAATATAAATTTTTTCTAGTTGCTGATTTTTTGTAAACTGTGATTTTTCTAAGATTGTGCTCCAGCGGAAATGAAGTTTATCGCGAGCGATTTGGATAAATTGGTGATAGTTAACATCACACATAAAAAAAAAGTAACAGCAAGTTAGAAAACCAAAATGAATTTTTTCGCCCGTGTTTTTCTTCTTTTTGCGACTAAAAACTTTTTTTGCTATTAATTGGTAGAAAATCGTATTCTTTTTCATCTTACAATCATCTTACACATCTTATTGTTAATACAATTTCTGAGCTCCTCGGAGCCCCAACCTCTTGAAATTCTAATCTGCTGAGCGAAAAATTATTAAAACAATTTATTTTTTAAAAATCTAATCCAATTCCTTCTCGATCATTTTTCGTATTGTGCAAGTCCGTCTGTCGTTTCATTTCGTGATTCGTAAATTCATGTTCAATTCTGAATTTGGTTTTTAAAAAATCGATACGAAATTAATTATCTCGTACACTCCACCTTCTCATTCATCAATCCGATCAAACTTTCCCACGTTTGATTTTCCTCGAAATGATTCCTTTTCTGCTCCGAAAGTTGAGATTGAAGATCCCTACAAAAATTTTTTTAAAAATATCTTAAAGACACCATCCCACCTTATCTGAACCTCCAATTTCTCCATATCAGAAAGAAGTGTATAAACCTGCATTTGTGTAGTTTCCAGATCCGCTTTCGCCAAATCCCTCTCAACGGGGATTTCTCCAACTTCAGCTTGGAGAAGATGTGCCGAACGGTCGCCGGCATCAATTCCTTGCTCAGATTTCAATGATTCGACCAGTTTATCCCCGATCAGGAACGAGCCGAAATAGACCTCACCGGCCCGAAAATCCTGAAATAGCCCAAAAATGACCGTAAAAATTAAGCTTTTTTATTGTCAACTCAATTATTCTTGATCATTGCGTTCGGAACAGGGGTGCCGCCGAAAAAGTTTTTGGCCGAAAAAAAATAAATTTTTTCGTCGGTCAGTAAAAAATGCCGAAAAAAAATAAATTTTTTCGTCAGCCAGGAAAAAATGACGAAAAAAAAAATAAATTTTTTTTCGTTTTATTGGAAAAATACCGAAAAAAAATTTTTCGGCGTTCCAAGTGATTAATGAATCATATTTCATCAGAAAAAAAACGATTTTAAGGTTTTCTACCTTCATTCAGTTAAAAATTAGTAAAATAGTTGGAAATTGATGTTAAAAAATGGTATATTCAAATTTAAAAATCTGTTTTCCGTAAGACGGAAACACCGAAAAAAATTGAGGATAGAAAACCGAAAAAAATAAAATAAAAATTTACGCACTTCGCGCAACCCGAAATAAATAAAACTTTTTCGGCGTAAAACACCCGAAAATCACGAAAACCGAAAAAAAATCGAAAAAAAACGGCAACCCTGGTTCGGAAGGCTGCTCAACCTCACAGCCGCTCCGCACGCACGCGACGCGGCTGCCGACACTCAGCACACTGGAAAATTTGAATAATTAATGTTCCCGCCAGTATTTCAGTGTTGAGTGGGAGGTCGCCGCGTCGCTTGCGTGCGGAGCGGCTGTGAGGTTGAGCATCCTTCCGAACGCAATGATCAAGAATAATTGAGTTGACAATATCAAAATGATATTTATTCAGCATTGCGAAAGGTTCATTTTGCTCGTTTAGTACTTACTGTGCCAAATTTTACTATAATTCAAAGTCGTTATTTTATTAGCCACAGATGGCAAAAACCACCCCAGAAAAGATTGATTTGCCTTCGAGCGCACTTGCTATACATCGCAGTTTTATTATTTTTCCCATGTAATATTCGTTTTTATGGACCTATGCAGAATTTTTTTTTAATTGAGAAAAATTACAGTAGTTTTAAAGACGCCAGCATCTCTAGTCTCGCAACGAAATGTGACGAAACGCGGCCTAAATATATAAAGGAGCCGAAATTTTGATGCTTTTAGTGCTGAAAACAATCTCTGACTAGCGTCGCAATTTCAGAATAGTACTTTTTGCAAAGTTTTTTTCTTAGTTTCTGCATAGGTTCAAAAAAAACTATCTGAGTACATATCAGCATGTCCCCGATATATTTACCAGCTCAACCATTGCTCGAATCTCCTCCTCCAACCCTACAATCTTCCTTTTCAACGAATGACAATCCTCAACCATCATCTCTTTCTGATCCTGCGCGTTTTCCCTCGAAATTTCAAACTCTTGTGAGTTTCGTTTTCAGCACGATGACTCTTTCGCCCATAGTTGACATTTGTAGTCTGGTATTTCGGCCGAAAATTTTCTTTTTAATCAATTTCTAGTAATTTTTCGAGGAAGAACTTACAATTCGCCATACTTAGTCCTCCAATACTTTTCCCATCATCCTCTAGTTTTGCTGGCGTCACTTTACTTGAAGATCTGAAAATTTTGAGAATGACTGACGAATTCAATTTTGTGGTCTAAAATTGGAAAATCACTGAAAAATTGATGTTTTTCGGGTCTGAGGTCGGAAATTGATGGAAAAAATCAATTTATAGAATTTCCGATGAGATTACTTTAATTTTCTAGCATTTGCAATGGACATATTGGCGTTTGATTTCGAAATTTTAATCCTGATCTATTGAAAATCTACTGAACACGGTTTGTAAAAAAAACCAAGGAAGGAGGACAAATTTTCGCCCGACAATTAAAGGATTTTTGCACAGAAATGGGCGTGGCAAGGAAAACGCAACTGTGGCACGCGCTATTTTACAGTAAATAGCGTGTAGTGTTAAGAGATTTTTCTCTGATCTGCGCTTGCGGACAATGCGCAACCAGCCTGTTCACGCGAATGACACAGGTTCATTTTTACAAGCCGTGCTGAAAGGCTTAAAAATTGAAAATTTTCCCATTTTTCAAATATTTCCAATGACAATGCTAAAAAATTAAATAAAATCTGATTAGAATTGCTTTAAATTATTAAAAAGCTAGAAATTCTTCAATTATCGCTTAAAATACTTTAAAAGAGTAGCGTTATCGGTTTTAAAAACGTTTTTCTATCTTCAATTCTTCAGTTTTTAGTAATTTTATTCGAAAACTTACAGTTTTTCAAGAAACCCTTTGAAAATGAAGAAAAAATCATTGTTTGCAATGTTTCGACAACGGGGTTTTATTCTATTTTTCGAAATAGTCAAACACTTGCGGCTCAAAACTCTTTGTCTTCCATCCAACCCCCGTATAATCACGTTGTGCTCTAGAAGGAATAGATTGTGCCGTCCGTACTCCTTAGAATTTTTAAAGCTCTCACCGGAATGTCACATTTTGAACGGAGCATTTCACTATTATGGTTCAAAACCATCAGTTCTTCTGTTCCGAGTTCAACGATCATTGTTGCGACGGCATCAATATGTTTGTTAGCAGGAAACATCTCGTAAAGCTTTCCGCAAATCTTTACGGCGAGTTTTTTGCTGAACAATTCCTCCTTTTCCGCACCAGTGCTATAATCCTTTGAACTCGCAATAACCTGGAAAAACATAATTTAAACATCGAAGTCTATATTATCTCTTACAGCTCCACGTAATCCTTCGTTTCGTGATCTCATTTCCTTTGTGCTCACCATCAATGCCTGTTGTGAGAAGTGAAGAATGTCTCCAATGCGATGCATTTCAAGCTCCTCCTTGACCGAATTGTCTCGAAAGACTAGTAGTTGTTGAAGAATGGCAGGTGGCATGCGTTGAGTCCCTTGGTAACCGAAAAATGGCTGAAAGACTATCATTATAAGTAATGAAAAAAAAATAGTACATACCATTCGATCGTGTAGGATGTCGATTACAATTCCACGCGACTCCACAGACAATTTATCGGCTTTTGCGAGTTTTGATCGGGCTTCGGTCAAGAGATGAGCGACTTCTGTTAAAATCGATCTGGAGTCGCTAGACTTCTGGGCTGCTTGCGAGATTTCAGAGGCTTTCAGAAAGGACATTTTCTGAAAAAATTTCAATTGAAAAACGTTTAAATGTTTTGAAAAATAAGCATCTAGGGAAAACAACAATTAATAATCTAAACTCTCAAATTCCTGCTACCCAATTTAACAGTGCATGTCAGGTGTTTTTCCTCACTCAACGAACTCGTTATTAAATTTTTTATGAATGAATGAATGAATTTTTTTCGGTTTTTTTTGTTTTCAAACGTCAAAATAGCGAAAATAAAAACAAGACGTTACTATTTCTTGCATTTTTCTCTGGGAACTTTTTCAGTTTGTTTGGAAAATAAATCTACTCCCATCATTAAATAAACTTTACCCAACTTTATAAAACGAAACACATACATATTGTACAGAATACCTTAGAATTACAAAAAGTTGTTTCAAAGAAATAGATGCCCAGGGTAAAACAGAAGATTTAAAAAACAAATTTTTGTCAAATGGATATGACCTGGAGGGGGTGGATAATTTCCATAAAAAGGCTATTCGATTTATAAATAATATCAAGTTAAAGAATAAACGCTATTAATTGACCAATTCAATATCTTTAATCTAATCCACTGTTTTTTATTAAGCTTCATTATGTATTTTTATACACTCACAAACTTAAGTCTATTTAAAGGTATAATTTTTCTTGTATATTCACGTATACAAATTCCCAAATCTCTCTAAATTGCAATATCACTAACATAGGTTCCCTCGCACATACGCAGTTATCTCTGTACCCTCTCATTCCATATATCCCTCCTCCATAAAGTTGCATTGATTAGTCATCTTGGATAAACAATAAGGATAGGTTTTTATTCTGTGTGCATTGATAAATTTTTAAAAATAATATGTCGATTTTATTTTTAGATGATTTTATAAATTAGTTCTCTTGTTTAGATTTATTTTTCATTTTCCCTTTCCTCTTTCTTCCTTTTCCGCGCTTTATTTTATATAGTCCAAAATTGCGTTGTTTTATTTTTAAGCAAATGAGTTGTAACTGATGAGACTCGCTCCTTAGGTCGTATTGCAATAGAGTCGAAACGACCGCGCCTAGGTTTATTTTATCTAATATCTTTATATTTCATTTATTTATTTTTCTTTTCTTAATTATAGAAAAAAAATTTCGAGCTCAATCATTCCAATTCGTATTCAATGAAGCGCATTTAATATTTCAGAACTTAAAAATCGGTTTAAAAATGCTATTTTTCTTAAAATTTGTGCAATATTGCAACATTTCGACAATATACTGATCAGAACCGAAATTATGCAAGAGAATTGTTGAAAATTAAAAATTCTGAGCCCAATGAGTTTTTTTCAAGCATAAAATCAGAAAATACACTTTTATGACACATAAAATGATCATTGGAATGTATTTAAAGTTCTAGATTTCAAACAAGGTCATTAATTTTTTTTTCTAAAAATCTATATTTTTCTTAATTACGCAATTTTTCACAGTTTTATTCCATTTTCAAAAGAAACAGCAACGTACAGTTCACAAGCATATTGATACACTTCACCCGGGCAATTATAAAACAAATAGAATAGTACGTCTTCGGAGAGCTGTAATTAGTAAAAATTGACTTTTTAAAACATTATATCGAAAATTCCAACATACTTTACTCAATTTCACCGGTAGAAACTTTCCATGAATATGGGTATTAGTTAAATATTCATCCGGTTCTTTTGCATCCAACTCGTGGGCACCTATTGGACAATCTGCCCAAGAACCGCCAAATGTTGTATAAAGTTGCCTTCTGGAAGAGAAAATGGTTGTTTTTCGTAAAAATTAAGAAGTATTCTCACTCTGATAGATTCAGATTCAATCCTAGCGTTGTTAGATCATAACCAAGGGCTAATGAGACGATTGATGGGTTGTCAACGGTTCGTAGGTAGGTTACAAGTCCAGCCCTTCCAAATTGGTCAGCTAGCATTGAAGATGGGATGTTGGTGACTTCTCCGTCAGGATTAATGATAATCCCCTTCTGAGGATGTTCATTAGTCGGACCTCTTGTAATACCAAAAGCGTTTTGGCCGTCGCCTCCTGATGCAAGAAATGATGATTCATCCAGCTGAAAATTAAACTTTTTATTCAAAATCCTAATTTTCCAACAAACCCCACAAAGATTATCAGCTAACGATGGCCGCGTCGATTGCCCACTCCCTACAATACCTGGCGAAAATCCTCATTTTGCATTTGAAACTCGGAATTCGTTAACGGCTCGCGTCTCATCAGTGTGGCTGTATTGTGAAAAAAATTATTTTGTTTGCAGTCTCTTTATTTTCTAATTTTTTGTCTTAATTTGCGAGAATCTGATTAATAGGTGAAGAAAAACCGAATTTCTAAAATAAAAATTCAAAGATGCGCGTAAATTGAGTCAAACAGTAACCAAAATTGCGCGTAATTTATGTTGAATTTTGTGAACACCGAAAGGAACTTCTACGGAATTTTGTTCACCGTAACCTTTTTTTTAATATTGAAAAAAACAAAATTTCAATTAAAAGTACCATAATTAGCCCGTTGATGAAATGCATCACGCAGCGCCGAATTGGTCGCCTGGGCTGCTGCCAAAACAGCTCCACTCGTTGTAGGAATCGGTGAGAATCCGCTTGCGAGTGAAGCAGTTCCTGGAAAAATTATTTTTTTCAAAACAGTTTTTTTATTAGAAAAAATTTAAAACAATTCTCTAAACCTTTCGCGCCCAGTGTCGGAAACTAGTTATCGTTGAGAATGGTTGTGGCTTTGGCGATGGCGGCAGAAGAAGCGTTGATGGAGTTGGTGAGAATTGAGCTCGCGACGAAAATTTTCTCGTTTCGCACAAGATCTTGATTGTAGATTATTGCTAACTACAACAATTCTGAAATAAACACCAATTGAAATTTAAAAACCATTCCGAAACAAAAAACCACAAAATATCGAAAAATCGACACATGTGAATAAGCGAACGCGGAGAAATAAAGAAACGTTACCTCTGCGTCGCTAACAGGTTTTCACCTGCTCCATTCGTCTCTCGCAGGGCTGGGGGCGGCCGGCTTCGGCCGCCGCGGCATTTGAAAATCGAGACAAGCCGCGGCCGCGGCCGCGAAATAGAGTAACAACTACGCAGTGTAATGCACACCATCACAAAATTGCGGAATGAACACAATTTGACGAGCAAAAATTTTTATTTATCGAGATTTTCGAAACTAGTTTTTAATGAATAAGGTAATGAAAATAAAGTAAAAACATTGAAAACTATTCAACATAACGCAAAATATCATTTTCAACATTTAAAATTTTTTAATAAATCATTTTTCGAAGATTTCTCATCCCAACTCCCTGAAGAAAGGGTTAAATCAGTACAATGTGGGCATTTATTAAAAAATTTTCGTGTTACACAACGCATTTTCTTAAAAATACATTCTCCTATCGAAAAAAAGAATAACCACTTTCAAAAATGCGGCTACCGCGGCCACCGGCTGCGGCGGATTTCAGCCGGAGTGGCCGCCGTTTCCCCAGCCCTGGTCTCTCGTCTCTCTTCAGTCCGCTTCACACTCTCATCGTCGTGTCTGCATGTATCCAGCTTTGTCGGTTTATCTCGTAAATTTACAGTAATTCTAGCGACAACCTGCAGATCTAACTTTTTAAAGAGAAAGGCAATATTCAAGTATTGGGATAAAGAACATTTTGAATAGATGAATATAAACCTTAGCATTTGTGAATTTAAAACTTTTGAATATTTGCTTAGTTTTGAGGCGAGCTAAATTTGTGATGTGATTAACTTGAGCTTCAAATTTCAATTTCGAGTCAACAATAATTCCAAGATCCCGAATTGAGTCAACGGCTTTAATTTGAATGTTATTGGCGAAGTAATGCGTTTGGGGATTTTTAGGACCAAAGTGTACAACATTCGATTTTTCAGGAGCAAGAGTAAGTCCCCATATATCAGCCCATTCACAAATTTTGTCAACAACTAATTGAATTTCCTTTGGACAGCTTCCAATCACCTTGAGATCATCAGCAAAAGCCATAATTTTGGTATCTTTTGTCTCATTAAGAAAAATATCATTAAGAAAGAGTATGAACAGAGTAGGGCCTGAAACAGTTCCTTGTAAAACTCCTGATGTAACAGGGCAGGTATTGGAGGAAATAGAATTTCCAATTTTTACAAAAAATTCTCTATTTTTAAGAAAGTCTTTATACCAATGGCAAATCTTTTTATTAAAGCTGAAAGCTTCTAATTTGTGTATTAGGAGCTCGTGTTGTACATGATCAAAAGCTTTTCTGGAATCAAAATAAATTACATCAGTGTAGATTTTTTTGGAAGAATTTAGTTTAATAGCATTTATCATTTTGCAACGTCCCCCCTATTGAGCTACGAGCGCCCTCGCGAGTAAAAAATAATTACAAAAATAAAATATTGAATGAGTTACAAAAAACATACGTAATGTCATGCCGGAGGCATAAGCCTTCGCCTATGGCTCCGCCCCTCCTGCGGAGAGGGGTCGCTTCATGAGTTATACATTCTGACTGCCTTTCTTGTTGGTTGCCTGTGGCTTTCTGGGGTTTCCCCCACCGAGTCAACAGGCCTATCATTAATATATTTTGGGTCTTAAATAAAGGATTAGTATTTAACATGGTGTCCTCTGAGACAATCACAGGTAGAGCATATGCCCTGGGCCGGCATATGAAAGTAAATTAAATTTTTAAAAAGGGTTGCCTAGACAAGAAACTCATTTTAAAACAGCACTATTGTGATTTGGATCAATTTAAAATTTACAAAAAAATTTTTTTAGATGATAACAAAAAATAGATCATTGAGCAATTATTTCGGTACAAAAAAAAATAATTAGGTAAATAAAAAATAAAATATCATAGATCATTAACTTCTATCTCGATCAGAAAAAAATCCTGTTCATCTCTTTCCATCAATTTCTTTATCTGGAGCTTCGTATACAAGTCCATTTTGCTGGCAAACTAATGAAGCATGACAATGTCCATAACATCGATCACAGCATTCTCATCTTGATCTCTTAGTGTATGATTCGCTCGCATGGTACCAAGGGCAACCACAACATCTTCCTGTTGTTCTGAGGCTTGTCATCTCGATCTCGTTCCAATTATAAAGTAGTTGGAATGCTTTAAGTTCTGCCATTCCTAAATCGAATGCGGTTCCAAGCTTCTTTGATCCTATTCTCGAGCAGTGTCATATTCATCTAGCGCTGTGGTCGAGTTTGGTTATGATAGAACTTCACATGTTTGTCCCTCTCCTTAGCTCACTAAAATCGAACCGTTTTCTTCTGATGGATGGTTGTCCTCCTCATGCAGACTTGTGTTTGACGGTAATGTTGGTTTGATGTCGTCGTGCAATCGTTTAAAAAGAAGTGAAGTGGGATAAAAAAAACATGGAAAAAGAGACGGGTTACTGGACGGACACGGTTAGGACAATACATAGAACATAAAACATAAAATACTATAGTAAAAAAACATTCCGACTTTTGTGATTTGGATATGTTTAAGCATAATTTGGGTTCGGTTTCGGTTTCCGGTCCGACCTTATGAGTTTTGATTGTTCTAGATCATTCTGTTTTGAAGATTCCGACGTGTATGGATCTCCGTGTCGTCGTTCCGATGCTTCCAGCTTGTCTTGATCTTTGTCCTGATCATTCGAATTAGATGTTTGATCTTGATTTCTATTTCCATAGTTGAACAAAACGTCGTCTTTATGAGCGATTCGATCTCGATCTCCTTCGAAGTTGTTGATGTTAAATTGATCGACGTTCCGCAGGTAAGACGATTGAGTTTCTTCGATCGATTCGTTACCATTCTTGTAATACGAACTTGTCGATTCCATCAGCTTCAGCGAGTTATCAAAGATCTCCGATTTAAAATTCGATTCGTTGTTCATCACGACTGAAGTTGATATGAACGGGATCAGGGGTGCCGCCGAAAAAGTTTTTGACCGAAAAAAAATAAATTTTTTCGTCAGCCAGGAAAAAATGACGAAAAAAAATAAATTTTTTTTCGTTTTATCGGAAAAATACCGAAAAAAATTTTTTTCGTCGTTCCAAGTGATTAATGAATTCAGAAAAAAAAAACGATTTTAAGGTTTTCTACCTTCATTCAGTTAAAATTAGTAAAATAGTTGGAAATTGATGTAAAAAAATGGTATATTTAAATTTAAAAACCTGTTTTTCGTAAGACGGAAACACCGAAAAAAATTGAGGATAGAAAACCGAAAAAAATAAAATAAAAATTTACGCGCTTCGCGCTACCCGAAATAAATAAAACTTTTTCGGCGTAAAACACCCGAAAATCACGAAAACCGAAAAAAAAATCGAAAAAAAAACGGCAACCCTGAACGGGATTGTAATATGGTTGTTTTCCACGGTGTTCGTTGCGCACACAATTGGCAGTAAAATCGTATTCTATGTGAACAGAGGTGGCAAAATCTGATCATATGGGTAATTTTTTCTGATTGGCGCTGGTGGTTGTGGTGGTGCTGACGGACTTGGACGTGTTGTCATTTCTTGCTCCTAAACGGTATTGATTGGGAATTGCGTCAAACCTTTGAAGATTTTTCTGAACAAGAACATTTTGATCAATACAACTCCTAATACGATCAAGATCACGATTGTGACGATTCCATTTATAATCCATTTCATCCACGATCCTGTTACGAAGTCTGAAATTCCACCGACTGCGTTTTCGACGAATTCTACAGCTTTATCTCCAATTTCGCCCAATGTAGATCCAAGCAATGATTTTGGTTCAGAAATGATCGAAAACCGTTCATTTCTGTGAATAGATCGCATACTTGCACGCGGTTGTGCCATTTCGACCAGAACTCCTCTAATTGCTTTCGAGCAGTCATACATTGACTGTCTTGGGATCTTGACTAATCCGGCCGAGATAGGCTGAGCTAGTAAAACGATCATAGCAATGGTGGCGAACAGCGCATGAACTCTAGATCTTGTGGATGTTGATCGTGGGGCTGTTGTCGATTCTGGATCAAAGCGGTATTGGCAAAACGATTATTTGATCTTGAAGTATTTTGACCATTTCTTCGTTGAAATTGACTAGATCTTTGACCATTAGAGCGGTTTGATCTTTGATCTCCTGAAATATTTTGATCTTAACTTCCGAGATGGCAATGACAGTTGCACGTCTGATTCATTAGATCTTTCTTCATTGGAACAGGTATCGTCTTGGAAATTGATCTGATGTGGGTCCAGATTCCGATCGTTGAAAAGATCATCCATTCTGTCTCCTAAGGCATTTATAGCATCACTAACTGACGATTGATCTTGAGCCGCTAGAAGTTCTTCATGTCGAACAATAACCCTCGCATCCTCTGCCGACTCCGGACAAGTTCTTCGAACGTGGATGCGTAGGTTGTCGTTTAGTCCGTTCATGAACGAGTTCTTTAGAATCGCCTCTCTTGCGCCAGATTCTTCGTCGCTCGGGAAGGATTGATTTGCCGTGTCTCGGCAGATCATGAAGAATTTATCGACTGGCCTTCCTCCTTGGCACAGATTTCCCAGTTCAGTTCGAGCTAGCTCTTTTCGATCAGCTGTATAGATCAACTTTTGCAGCAACCCTAGAACCTCGGCGAACGGTCGTTGTCGTTGAGCTTCCGTAATTTGAGCGTATGCGTCGCGGACTGCTCCCATGAGCAGTGACGGGAGCAGCCGTCCAGCTTCTTCTTCCGTGAAGATGTTCGCGTTCAAGAAGTCCACCAGTTTCCTTCCGAAACTTCTGAACGACTCCCTGTCGTCAAATCTCTGCGGGCCTCCATCTACATTAAGGCGGCCCATTCTTTGAACCAAAGTAATAATGAAGTCGGAGATGTGATTATTATGCACAAAGATCGAAGTTTGCCAGCAGATGTGGTTTTATTAAGGTAACGTTGGCTGAAATTCCTGGAATTTTAATAAAACCCAAATTACAGAACGACCGACAAGTCAGACGCATGCTTTATTCGAACAGATCAACTGGATGGTGAAACAGATGGGAAATTGAGAATGCCGGTGCCACTGACGCAACATTTACCCAATGAAGCGGATATAACGGCGCTGAATTGTGAGATTTATGCTGAGAAACCACAAAAAGATATTCGTGCGTTGTTGGAACGTTGAAAGTGAGTTTTTTAGAAGAAGCAAAAATCGAAATTTAAGACCACACAAGACGATACGGTACAAGACGGATCCTTGAACGTGGAAAATGTTCTTGGGGCTAATATGGTAGTTGCTTCTGGAGCAACTGTTGGAATTGTTGTTTATACGGGACGGGAAACGAGGAGTGTCATGAATACAACATTGCCGGAGAGTAAAGTCGGATTGTTAGATTTGGAGGTAAGATATTTAAGAATTATTGAAAATGTTAAAGTTATAATACTTCCAAAAGTGTGAGTGAAATGCATAATTTCTAGGTCAACAATCTCACAAAACTCTTGTTTCTCTTCGTAGTGCTTCTCTTATCTGTAATGGTTGTGATGAAAGGATTGGATGGACTTTGGTATCGATACCTCATGCGATTTATTCTTCTTTTCTCCTACATTATTCCAATTTCATTGAGAGTTAATTTGGACATGGCTAAGGTATTTATATAAAAAGTTTGGAATAATGGAATAATTCGAAATGTTAGCTCTTCTTTGCATGGCAAATAGGGCGAGATAAAAACAAATCCCGGATACAGTTGTAAGGTCATCAACGATTCCTGAAGAACTTGGAAGAATCTCGTTTTTATTGTCGGATAAGACGGGAACTTTGACGAAAAATGAAATGCATTTCAAGAAGGTAAATAATTTAATTCGTAAAATCTCATCTCATATCTCATTTCAGATTCACCTAGGAACTGTGGCGAAGTGATGCGGTCGAAGGAGTCGGACAACATGTATTAAGCGCGTACGCTGGAAAAATGGCGAAACACTCATTCTCAACGAAACTACAAAATGCGGTTAAAGCGATTACACTTTGTCACAATGTTACGCCAATTTTTGAGAACGGGGATACGAGTTATCAAGCGACCATTCCGGATGAGGTGGCGTTGGTTAAATGGACGGAAACAGTTGGGGTTCGGCTTGCGAATCGGGATCTTCATTCGATTCAGTTGAGTATTCAAGCGCCGACTGGACAGTTTATGTGGAAGCAGTTTCAGGTATATTCAGAATTAGATTTATTCCGGAATTGAACAGTTTTCACTCAGATTTTGCACATTTTCCCATTCACTAGTGAAACTAAAAGGGGTATCATTGTGAAGGATGAAACAACGAATGAAGTAACTCTTTTGATGAAAGGTGCAGATACGGTGAATAGTGGAATGGTACAGTATAAAGATTGGTTGGATGAGGAATGTAGTAATATGGCAAGAGAGGGTCTTAGGACATTGGTTGTTGCGAGAAAACCATTGTCAGCTGTTGAATTGGAAGCATTTGATAGAGCTTATCATGCAGCAAAGATGTCAATTTCGGATAGATCACACAATATGGCGAATGTTGTGAATTTACAGTTTCTTTGTTTGACGGGGGTTGAAGATCGAGTGCAGGTGAGGTGTTTGATTAGATAAAGTTCAAATATAGGCTTTCTGAAACTCCCATTTTTTAAAGATAAATTGTTGACTTTAAAAAATACGACAAGGTGTTTATTGCATAAAATTAAAATGTTCGCCAATTTTTCCAGACTACTCTATAAAAAAGTTCTAAAATTTCAGATCGGACCATATTCACGTGTTTGGAAATGTTTATAACCGAACAGACGCTCACAATGAATTGAACAATTTGAGACGGAAAACGGACGATGTTGCACTTGTTATGCCGGGATCTGCTTTGAACGGTTGTTTGCAGTACTATGAAGCCGAAGTGGTGGAATTGGTATGTGCTTGCTCGGCGGTAGTTTGTTGTATATGTTCGCCGGAGCAGAAGTCTCAAATTGTGCAATTGTTGAGAAAGGTGAGTATTTTAATGTAAAATAAAGTTGAACGGGTTTAAAACATTGTCTAGTAATGATATTGAGCTCCGCAACAAATAAGCTACTTATTTTTGAAATTGTGATTTTTTTTGAAAATTATCTTCAAGTTCCGAAAATGTGGATATTGTCAAGATGAAAATTCCTGGCCGCTCGTTAAAAAAAAAAGAAAAAACAAGCGGTCAGGAATTTTCATCTTGACAGTATTAGTAATTTGGGAAAGTGTTTAAAATCATGCGGAATAATTCAATTTACTGATAAAATAACTAATGATATTCGTATTATGCCAAAAAGATAAAAACAATTTTTTTTAATTTTCAGATTAATCTGAATCACTTATTTTCAACGTTATTGGTATCCATATTCTGTAATAAATCTAATTTTTTAAAACTTTCATTAAAAAAAATTAATTTCTGATAGCTGCCGATATCAATATCATGTGTGAAAACATAAAAAAAATCTCATAGAAAACTGAAAATTTCGCATTTTCAGATCAACAATTGTTCAAAATGCACCAGAATTGAGTATGGACCACAAATGGCTGATTGAGAATTTGTCGGGAATGGATTTGAGTAGGATTTTGATATATTTTCTTTAAAAACCGGAATATTTCCAGCCGAAACCGAGGGTGACCGAAACGAAATGCACTTTTCGCATTTCACAACATCAACCGAGGGACCGTCGCCAATGACTGATGGAATGATACCGGTGTCTGTATCAGCTGCACCATCTGTTAGGTATGGAACGGCGTTTTGTTTTGTTTTGTTTTGTTTTTTTTTTAATTTCAAATTATTTTGCTTAAAATGAGCTGCAATCTTTATATTGATAATAAGGGTAGAAAAACTTGAATTTTTGCTGTTGTTTTACAATTTGTTTGTTGAAAAATTACGAAATTTTGAGGATATATTTTTTAAGTTATTCACGAATTTTAATTTTGTAAACTGGGTCGGGAAATAATATGAAAGTTTGTAGGAATTTTTGAGGCTATGTTAATGTTATGTTGAACTCTTTTTTTGCTTGAAATTATGAGTTTTAAGCTTGGAGACATAAACAATTTTGAGTTATTTTTTTTTTTTTAATTCTAGATTTGAAGAAAATTTGAACGATTTGGAAGATGATGCATCAGATGCTGATAGTACACAATCAAGGTTTGACAGTAAGGAGAACTTGCTGGAGGAAAGAAGTAGCGAATCACCATCGAGAGAGGAATTGATGAGATTTGATGCAAACGGAAGGGTTAGGTGAGTGTTTTAACAATTTTTTGTTTGGAAATTTCAGCTTATTGGATATAAGTTCTGGGGCTGAAAATTCGGTTTCACTTGGGATGCTTTTTGGATAAGTTTGGGGCGTTTTGGGTGTGGGAATTGTGGAATTTTTGAAGATTCTCGGCTTGATGTCTTATTGATATATTTCTTATAATTGTCTGAAACGGAAATTTTATTTAAACTATATGTTTCTTATTTTTTAAACTAATGAAAAAACCTCAAAATCTAAGCCATAATCTTTTCAATTTCCACCGAAGCTTTGAAAAATCACAATTTTCCGGATTTTTCAGCGGATTGGTTCGGTCAACGTACCGAACAACTTCGAGATATCGAAAAATGAGTCGGTGAGGGAAAATGTAGACTGAGAATTTGTAAACCTATTAATTTTTTTTGATTATTTTGAACGATTTTAACACGGCGCTTTTTTTTTGCGGGTAAACCCTCAAAAATGGGCAGGAAAATTAACAAATAATCCCAAAATAATGATTAACTGTTGTTTTTGGCTGCTGTTACTTGCGTTTCTTTATAACTCAATTATTCTTGATCATGGCGTTCGGAAGGCTGCTAAACATCAACATCGCTCCGCACGTATGCGACGCGGCTGCCGACACTTTACACACTGGAAAATTTGAACAATTCATTTTCCCGCCAATATTTCAGTGTGTTGTGTGGGAGGTCACCGCGTCGCGTGCGTAGGGAGCGGCTGTGAGGTTGAGCAGCCTTCCGAACGCAATGATCAAGAATAATTGAGTTGACAATTAAAAAAAAACATAAACGATATTTTTTGGGGTTTTCGACTAAATTTGGTTGGAAATGTATTTTTTGTTGCTGTGAATTGTTTTATTCTTTCTTAGAAAGAATATGTATTATTGGCTTTCGTGATGCATTTTCGAAAGAAATTAGGTAATGGTATTCTTTTTGAAATCCTTTAAAACAAATATTTCAGTATGTAGATTTTTGATAACTACATTTTTAATATGGTTTTATTGACATTTAGATATAAGAGATTCTCATCTTCAAATTAATTTTAAAACGATAACTTTTTCGAAACTTTAAATTCTCATGCATTTTTATCATCCGCCCACTTCTACAAGGTCTCGAGTCATATTTCCCACTTGTTTTTTTTCAGACAGTTTGAAGTTTATGTCTCCTATAGTTGTTTTAATTTTTTAAAAACTGATTTTCAGAGGCGAGTTGATGCGCGGAATGCACATGAATGACACAATTCGGTCAAGCCAGGAGAATAATGGAGTAAGCAGTCGTGCGAGCTTGATCACGTCGGAGAATGATATGGTGGGTTTCAAAAAAAACTTGAATTTCTGACTTGCGAAGAGAAAAAAACAGTTTCGAAAAACTTGTGAACATTGGAGCTTATAGTGACTTTTTAAATCGAAAAATAGAAAAACCCCTTATTTTGAAAATTTCAGAATTTCGATGAGTTCCAAATTTTTAAAGAAACGAGGTTTTTGACAAAGAATGATCATTTTTTAAAAATCAATAAAACCTAGTTTATCAAGAAATTATAGATTTTTTTTAAAGACCCAGCAAACGGTTCAACGTCGTGAAATTGGGGAGGATTTTGAGCGGATTCAATTGGAGAATTTGTTTAAAAGGTCGTCGGACGCGTAATTTATATACTAGTTTCAATTTTTAGATCATTTCCTCAAATCGAAATTTCACTTTTAGTCCTACCTACTTAAATTATGTGCTCAATTTTTGTGATGTCATTTTTTTCCAATTTTCAATGCAATATTTTTTAGGATGTTTTGTTTTGTCTATTTTTAGAAACAACTTGAATTTCTGAGAAACTGAAGATTTGAAAAATTTCTAGGATTGACCTTTTAATTTGCACAGACTTAAAAAATAATTTATTCAGAAAAATATGCAACATGTGTTCAGCTCGAAACATTTGAAGTGGAAAACACAATTTGAGGAGCTGGTCTGAACCTATTTTTAAAATATGCCAGAATCTCGAAACTTCCAAAAATGTAGCAAAATGGTATCAAGAAGAAGTGGAATTGTTCCTGGTCAGTGTATTTAGATTCCTCATATTCGTTTACATTTTTGATAACGTTTCGTGTGCGATATATGTAGGGCCCGGCGAGTTATAGGCAGTCAAAAGAGCCCAAGTCGGGCCTTTCGAAAATCAACTTTGCTCAAACGTGACCAAATTTCACAAAATCAACGGAAAATTGAAGCTTTTGATGTGTTTATCAATATTATCACAGAAAACTATTTGACAAAACTTCATTCAATTCGATTTTCTCACAAAGTATCCACTTTTCAAATTTTGAGTGATTGTTTACAGTTTCTTGCATTTTTAAGCATTAGGAAGTACTCGTTATATCTGAAGTTTTGACAGTTTGAGATTCCTCACATTAAATTAAATACATTAAATTAAATATTGTTTGAATCTGGTCGCAACATACTTTACTTATGTTATTCTGCTGAAATGAAAAATTTTCCACTAAAAAAATTAAAAAATAACAGTTTTGAAAAAAATGTAAAAAATTCAAATTTTTGTGCTTCCCGCCAAAAAGTGTACGTAAGTGTACGGCGGGAATTTGAAAATAATTTTTTTCATCTTCCGGACGCGACTACAAAATGGTTATTTTTCGTCGGGATTTCGCATGGAATATACTAGAATGTCGATAGAAAGATGAATTTTTCACAATTAAATCCATATGGGGTAAAAATAACTGGCACCCTGTCTTTAACTCTAATTTGAGCTCGAGCAGAAATTCTATTTACATGTGATTCAAAGTTTAGTTTAGGATCCAAGAAGATACCTAAATCAAGCACAGTGGAAGTTGGGGAAATTTGAATATTGTTAACATAATAAAGGGGGGGGATTGAAGGTAGATTTACCAAAGCTCTCCATTGACCCAAAAAACCGAATAAATTGCGATTTTTTGGGTCAATGGAGAGCTTGTTGGAGGTGGACCAAGGAAATAAAGATGAGAGCTTTGTAACGAGATAGGATTAGAGCCATAAATTTTAATATCATGGACAAAGCCAGTAATACCAACTTCATCTTTTATACAATCGAAAATATCATTAATGAAGATTAGGAAAAGGAGTGGGCCACTGACTGTTCCTTTCGGAACTCCCGAGTGAATAGAGTGTTGAATAGGGTACACATAATTATCGACTTTAACAGAAAAAGTTCAATTATGAAGAAAATGGGTGTACCAAGCAATAATACAATTATCAAGGCCAAAGGAGTGAAGTTTGGAGATTAGAATATCGTGAGGAACTGAGTCAAAAGCTTTAGAAAAGTCAAGATATATTACATCAACAAATGAATTCTTTTTGAATTAGGATTTGATTGAAGATAATGAAGATACCAGAGATGATTTACAGCTTCTACTATTGAGAAAGCCATGTTGATTTGGATTAAAGAGGTGGTTGTAACGAAAGCGAATAGTTTGGGCTAAAATTCTTTCCATGACTCTGGCAATAGGATCAGTTAAAGAAATTGGGCGGTAGTTATCGGGACAGGAGGTGGAACCTTTTTTGTGAACGGGGATAACTGAAGAGTGTTTCCATATTGAGGGAACGGTGCTAGATTGAAGATAAGAGATAGGGGAAGAGCCATAGAAACACAGCATCTATACAATACATAATAATTAATGCAATGAGGAGTGAACCCACACTTTAATGGTAGCTTATAGAGGTATTTAGCGATAATGTGAGGGTAAAAATGGAAAGAAATATTGGAGGGATGGGATGTTGGTGCAGGAGAGGGAGTGGAACTGGGTTTATTGGCAAAATTGGAAGCAAATGTACAATTAAAAATTTCAGATTTTTCAACATTAGAAACATAAGTTTTACCGTGATATGTTAAAGCTGGAATTTGAGAAGAGGATTTAGTTTTAGATTTAACATCTGAAGATTTTTTGTTGGGACTTAGAAGATACAAAAGATTTCAATTTTTTTAATACAATTGAGAGATCGGGAACGTAATCTTTTATAAAGTTTACTTAATCGTTTGTAATGGGGACGGGCGTTATAATGAAGTTAACGGATTTTCCGTTTGATGCCTAGAAGTTTTTTAGAGTATGAGCAATTATACAATTTAGGTTCATGTGATTTTAAGGGACAATTTTCAGATATAATTTCAGAGACAATTTTAATGAAATATTCATCAACCGATGAGAAAAAAGAAAACTGTTTAATTAATTTTTTTCTTGAAAATAATTCAGACCTTTTATCGGGTGTTTGGCGTGACATTGTTTAGAGTTCGTCCCGTTGCAATAAATCATATTTGGATTTCAATGTAAAATTATTTTAACACTTTTATTTTTCTGTTTTTTCTTTTTCTTGTAAAAATTAATTAGTCAATTAATTAGTCGTTTTTGCTGGTTTTTGCTCTTGATTTATTTCTGTTATTCAATTTTTTTCAAATTTTTACTTCGTTCATTTTGCATTCCCTATTTACTAAATATTCTTCAACAAGGGCCACCATTCTCTTCTCGCTGTTACCGTCATCTCTTTTAATAAAATATTCTTCGTCTTCAATGACTTCTTTTTGAATTAGTTGAATCATATCAGAAGTCTCTTTCCATAAATCAGCATGGCGTCGTTTTTCCTACAATTTCATTATTTCACTAGGGATCAAATCAGAAAAATTCGTTTCAAGTGATGAAATGATTACGTATCCGAAACCAGCAACACCACCGCGGAGCCGCAATAGTGTTCCTGGTTTTCAAAAATGTGTAATAGCATTTCTGTTAGAACATTTTTCTGTCGACAGTTTTCAAAAATTGAGTCAAATTTTTCACGTTTTTCAAAAATTTGAAAATAATCGCGTTTTTTAAACGATCGTGTTCTATGAGCGATTTACACGGGGTTTTATTTACTACCAAAATCGGACACAGTTAAATTCAAAATCCGGTCAACTGGACAAATACTTGCAAAAAATCAACATCTTTTACAAGCGTAACTTATGAAAAAATAGTAAATTAATGCTTACCATCTCACATTGTTTTTCTATCAATTGTTGTTGCAATGCTATTTTCTAAAAAAAAAGACTTTGGTATCTTTAAACAATTAAATCTACCCGAAGTTCGGAAAAACCGTAGAGTTCGGCAATGTGAAACTTTTCCGCAATTGTTGTCCGTACCGTTGATATCAACTCTTCTTCAACAACTGGTATGACGCATTGAGCATCATATCTTATTATCAAAGACATAAGACCCTCTACATTTTCATCTAAAAAAATACGTTTTGTTTTGAATTTGTTCCGGTGCTGTGTATTTCACAAAATATACGAAACTTACATTTAATGGGCGCTTTCTGACGGTACAATAATCGAAGAAAGGCGACAACATCCTCAACGTTTGCATCTTTTATTTCAATTTCATTATTACTATTCATTCCATTGTTAATAATCTCGCGAAGCGTTGAAGAAAAACACAATAATGGCTGCAAATATAAGTATTTTAAAACATTATACCAGTGCTTCAAACGAACAAATTCCTCATACTCAATGCATGCTTATGAAAAAAAAAATAATATTTTGTATTTTTTTTGAGGGTATGATGATTCATTTGGATAGCACGCACTTGTCCCAAACGGAAAAAAATGTTGATGTTGTTTTTCAACATTTTTTTGGCACGTTAATTGTACATTTTGAATTGTCTGAGGCTAAAAAAATGCATTTATTTTTTTTTCTAAAATTACCCAACATAAATTACTTGAAATTTCAGTTATTGGGAACTCGTTGCAAGTGCGCTCTATCGAAATGGACACTTGTGCCAGCGAACACTTCTGCTTCCAAATGCTTGTACCTCCAAATATTTGTGCTTTTGAACAGACGGTCTACTCTCAATACGGTATTTTCATTAGAGCTCAGTTTCTGTTCGAATAATCGAGACAGTTTGAGGAATGAGATATTAGGTAGGAGACAGTGTGTGGCAAAGTATAACTAAGAACATTCAGTACGACAATTAAAAATTGAACGCAGAAAAGCGGGCGTTTATTGGGCGTGGCATTTTTGCAATCGTGTGGCACGGTTACACAAAACGCGTTAAATTGAGGCATAAGGGCAGTATGCGATGAGAATGAGTTTCTTGTTCGTTTAAAATATTTTTCTTAAATCTGTACAATCCTCCTTTAAACAGAAACTAACATATTTATCAACGTATAATCTTTGACCTCCAACCACGACAGTAACTTCTGAATCAATATTCCGAAGTGATGAAAAACTCACTGGCAAGCTCTCACTGGCAAGCTTCTTCATTTTTGTAACATATCTTTCATATTCATTCACTTTTTGTTGAAATACTCTAATCATATCAGATGTCTCTTTCCGTTTAGCAGCAAGACATTGAATATCCTGCGCACGGCGTTGTTGTTCCTACAATTTCACTGTTCTTAAATGTCACTAATGAACAAATGTCCCTTTCGTCTGTTTGTTGTAACTTTTTTCATGAAAACCAAAAAACTGTTCAAAAGACACAAGAGGGAAAAAATGTGGACTTTGAACTGCCGAACAACTAGTCTAAACTGACCAAAAACTAGTCGAATCAAAATTTATTTTTTTCAAACTGCGAAAAGTATTGAAAATGGTTGAAAAGATGTATTTTCTGAAAAATCATGAACTATGAGTGTAATTTTGAATAATTGTTACCCGAGTTTTTGAAAAATTTTGTAATTATCAACTTTTCATAAACATTTTCATCCTTGATGTCTTTTTCGCAATAAAAACTGATAGTAAGTAAAATGTTTTGGATTGATGAGGTTTTCCACCAAAAAATTTTGAAAAACTGAAATCCTTTTTTTTTTCAAATTTCGATTTTTAGATTTGTGCTCTGAATTTTTATATCAACTACAAAGTTATAGATCACGTTCAGAGCTATGCAAATTCAGAAAGAGCTCGTCACGGGGTCTGACAAGGGAAGTGCGCGAAGTCACCATCGCCAATCGACTTGAGACCTATATCATTCGATAGAGCTTTAAAGCTAGGTCTAGAATCCGATTTAAAAGTCTGCCGGTTCAACCTGTGAGCCGGTGAAACATGGGCTCAAAGTTCCTTGAAAAAGAGGTGAGTATATAAGCGCACCTGAACAATCCTGCACCATGCTCAGACAATGGGGGGAACTGCTTTTTTATCAGTTCGAGGCCATTTCGACTGCTTTTTTGGCAGTACTGGTAAAAAACCAGTCCAAATTAAAAGGAGAACTGCTTTTTTGGCAGTAACTGATAAAAAACCAGTCGACATTTTTTTATTAATGTTTTTAAATTTTATTTATTTTTAACTTTTGAACTTTAATGATATAACTGTATATTTAATCTTTTGCAGATGTTGTAAATCGTGATTAATTAGCTGAAACTGAAGTTTTATTCAACAGTTAGTTTTTTTTTGCTTAAAAAGTATAACAATAATTATAGTTATCTCCAAATTGGAATGAGAGGCCCTGCTCGTCTGTTGAAAACAACTATAACGATGATCTCAGGTGTGGTACATGTACATTTTTCGATTTTTCACGTGACATTATCAAAAAGAACCAAATAATTGCGAAGTCATTCAAATTCCAGGGCTATTCGCAACAGTGCTCAATGATTTAACATATCGAAAGAGTTTGAATGGAGGAACAAGAGGAGAACATTTGACGACAATGAAGCCGGATGTTTTAGATTATTTAAAAAGGTTAATATTTACAGACATGATATAAATCAGTAGTGAAAAATTACAGAGTTGTCTGGGTCTGTTTTGGGTGTGACGATGATTCACTGGAGTTGAACGACCAGGATTAATCATTTGACCACAGCAAGTAAGTTTTCGTGTCTTTTCATTACATTTTTCAAAACCTTTCAAATTCCAGCCTCTTTAAATAAATTGATAGATCGGTTGAGCAGGAAATTGCTAAAATCAAGGAACTAATTGTAAGACGAATTCGTAGTTCGTGGGACACAAAGGGATTCATTCAAATGTTGAAGAAGTCTATGTAGGTTCATAAAAGCATATGTACTTAATTTTTAATGTTTAGGACCGAAGCGAGAAGAATCGCGTTCGAAAGAACTGGAAAACGATGACCGAAACGCGAGAATGAATCCCCGGACTACCTCGAAATAATTTACTAAGTATTTGGTTTCGTTTTTTTTTGTTATATATTTTTTTAATTTTTTTTATCCTTGAAGCGTGTTCTTTTTTGTATTATTTAATAAATATTATTATAATAAAGCTTCAATGGTGTTTTTACGATTTTTTACGTGAATGGGATTTATGAAATTCGACTGCTTTTTTATCAGTTTCCCGACTAGTTCATTACTAGTTAGACGACTAGTCGGAAAACTGATAAAAAAGAAGTTCCCCCATTGTCATGTGGCTGCGTCGTCAAGTGGGCTAAGCACTTGCCTATGAAAATCTTTTCCAAAAGTTCGATTCCAACCGGTTGGTAATTGTTTTGCATACTTTTTTTCTTTTTTGTTTAAAAACGTATTTCGCGCACTTCCCGCAACTGTAAGTTTTATGTGATGATGTGCACTAGGAAGTAATAGTGTCTCAAATAGACATGTTAAAAGGGAGAACTAGCGGATTTTTTGGAGGTCCCTTAAAAAACGGAATCCCATTTAACATTCCTAGTTTCAAAGTCTGAAATTAGTCTAATTTTGAGCTATATCTTGGCGCAACAGCTATATCTTGGCGCAAATGTTTCTAATTGAATATTTCAGAAGCATGAACTAGTCACGCCATAGTCGAGGAAATAGTCGGACTGACCGAAAAACTAGTCGGAAAACCAACAAAAATGTTCACAGAAAATTGGTAACAAAAAAAGTTCACAGTAAACAAGCAGTCTCGCCATCCAGCTATATTGTATAAGGATCCTTTCGCGAATAAGGAATTTTTTTTTAGAAACTGAAGTATTGTAATGATCGAGAATATTTGAGTCGACAATACGTGGGTTGAATACTTACCATCTCATGTTGCTTTTCTATCATTTGTTTTTGAAAAGCGACTTTCTGAAAAAAATTAAGAATCCTCAAACAATTGAGCCAACGAATACCTGAAGTTCGGAAAAACCGTAGAGTTCGGCAATGTGAAACTTTTCCGCAATTGTTGTCCGTACCGTTGATATCAACTCTTCTTCAACAACTGGTATGACGCATTGAGCATCATATCTTATTATCAAAGACATAAGACCCTCTACATTTTCATCTAAAAAAATACGTTTTGTTTTGAATTTGTTCCGGTGCTGTGTATTTCACAAAATATACGAAACTTACATTTAATGGGCGCTTTCTGACGGTACAATAATCGAAGAAAGGCGACAACATCCTCAACGTTTGCATCTTTTATTTCAATTTCATTATTACTATTCATTCCATTGTTAATAATCTCGCGAAGCGTTGAAGAAAAACACAATAATGGCTGCAAATATAAGTATTTTAAAACATTATACCAGTGCTTCAAACGAACAAATTCCTCATACTCAATGCATGCTTATGAAAAAAAAAATAATATTTTGTATTTTTTTTGAGGGTATGATGATTCATTTGGATAGCACGCACTTGTCCCAAACGGAAAAAAATGTTGATGTTGTTTTTCAACATTTTTTTGGCACGTTAATTGTACATTTTGAATTGTCTGAGGCTAAAAAAATGCATTTATTTTTTTTTCTAAAATTACCCAACATAAATTACTTGAAATTTCAGTTATTGGGAACTCGTTGCAAGTGCGCTCTATCGAAATGGACACTTGTGCCAGCGAACACTTCTGCTTCCAAATGCTTGTACCTCCAAATATTTGTGCTTTTGAACAGACGGTCTACTCTCAATACGGTATTTTCATTAGAGCTCAGTTTCTGTTCGAATAATCGAGACAGTTTGAGGAATGAGATATTAGGTAGGAGACAGTGTGTGGCAAAGTATAACTAAGAACATTCAGTACGACAATTAAAAATTGAACGCAGAAAAGCGGGCGTTTATTGGGCGTGGCATTTTTGCAATCGTGTGGCACGGTTACACAAAACGCGTTAAATTGAGGCATAAGGGCAGTATGCGATGAGAATGAGTTTCTTGTTCGTTTAAAATATTTTTCTTAAATCTGTACAATCCTCCTTTAAACAAAAACTAACATATTTATCAACGTATAATCTTTGACCTCCAACCACGACAGTAACTTCTGAATCAATATTCCGAAGTGATGAAAAATCAGATAGTGAACGTTTCTCAACTCCAAAAAGTGAAAGGATGCGAATATTAAGAACAAAATTAAACGTTTCGTTGAGAGCTCTCTTTTTGCCGTCAGGAAAGCAATCTTCCGCCGTCAATGTGATGGAAAGTAATCGCTTGTTAGTAAAACTATTGAAAAAGAGTGGAAACTTTTTTCCTGTTGATGTTCCATAGTGGTTTTTCGCTTGAAGCTCGATTTCAGCATAACAATGCCATAAAGTTGAAATTTTTGACTTATATAAACATTCCATAGAACCGTCACACCACAACTCGGTGTTATTGAATTTCGGAGTTGCATGCATATGTATTTTCCTGAAAATTTTAAACCTTTAATAAAAATGTAATAATCTTACGAACCACATCTTTTGTCCATATGTATCAAATAAAAACATTCGATGAATTTTATCCAAAACACCGGAATATGGATGTCTACCTTCTCCAAAATTCCACGCTGTCATGCTGAAAAATGCTCTATTTTAAATATTTTTAAAAATTTTTAAAAATGTCGATAGGCAACAAGAAAAAAATGCGAGTGGATCAATGTAATACGAAAAAAAAGACCACATATCTTGGAATTTTGCAGATGACCTCGATTGCAGATGACCACGTCCGTTTGGAGCAGTCTGGTCTTATCTGCGTCTCATAAAACAAACGGAATCTTTTGACCTTGGATAATTACGCAATGGGGTTTGGTATGTGCACAAGGAACCCTGTTACTTACTCGATTCCTAATCAGTATAATTTTATCGAAAATATTAATTAATCTGGAAATGACAATTTGTTATGTATAGTATACAACTTCTCCATGAATTGCTGATGAACAACGACTTTTCTATTCTTAACTCAAAATTATCGGCGTGAAACGGCTCTCTTGCCGTCACTTCGGCGCGTGATAGGCACGCGTGCCGCCCAAGCCGATTGCACGCCGGAAAGGCTCCGAAACGGCACCGGTGCCGCTAAATGGGCTCATTTAATTCTATGAACGGAGGTTCGTAATGGTGGGAACCAGGTAAAGAAAATGAGAAGGACAATTGGTACGATGTTAAACTGGGAAATGAGAAATTAGGCGTAAGTTAAGCGTGATTTAGGCTTAAAATTATTTATTATGAGATTTTTTAAATTTATTTTCAGAAATTAGGTTGATGTGTGCAAACGCCTAGACGCAACAAAACGCAAAATTCCTATTACCAATTCAGTTCGAAAAAATTCCAAAAATTCCGAGAAATTCAATGCAAAAAAAAAGAGAAATTACAAGAAATACCGGGGAGATTTATCAGATGGAATTGTTAAATGAGTGAAAATATACTTTTTTTGAAAATTTTCAGAATTCCCAAGTCTGCAACGATGTCCGTGAGCTCCTCTATTGTATGATTGTGTTTTATTGTATGCACCTTCCAAAATTGAGGATTTGACATCAATATTTTTAGAAAATAAACACTTTTGATTAATTTTAACATAATTCGTGTAAATTTTCTGAAAACTAATTTAATTTTCAAGTTCTGAAAAAAGTTTCTTAAAGTCGTCGAAATTATTATTCAATGCCCATATGTGCTCCTACCGAAAAACGTGTTTTCCTCAATTTCCCCAATGATTCGTTCAAATACCTATAAGTCCCCTTTTCGCACGAAACATCAACATCATCATTTCCCAACATCATCACATCACGCAACGCATGGAATGAATAAAACGGCAATTTTCGGAAGATTTACATGGTTTTTTTTCGTTCTCAAAAATAATCGCAATTTTGTTATTTATTGTCGTGTGCGTTGTCTTTGGCGAAATTGTCCCATAAATTTACTTGCGCAAAAAGAACCAAAAAAGCAGAAGAAGAAGAAAAAGAACTAAATCTTGGCATTCTTATACCACGATGACGTTGACGCGTGCATTCCTTAAAGATCCTATGCATCCATTATTATTTGCGACAAAAATGGCATTTCTTTTTTGGATGGAAATGGGCAACTTTTTTTTCAAAAAATACTCATTTCTAAATTTGCCAAGTGGCGTTTCATTTGTTCATTTCCCTGAAAAATATAATTTCTCGTCGATTAACCGAAATTGATTTTTTTTGTTTTGGTGCAAAGAAATCACTAGATGTTTTTTTAAATGGGTATTTTTCGTCAAATTCAGTTTCAATTTTGCATAAATTAAGCGTGAATTACGCGTAAACTAGGCGTGAATTTGGCATGAATTCAGAATAAATTAAGCGTGGATAAGGCGTAAATAACGCTTGAGTTAAGCGTGAATTTAGCGCAAATTAAGCGTGAATTACGCGTAACACACGCGTGAGTTGAGCGTGAATTTAGCGTAAATTTAGCTTGAATAAAGCGTGAATAAAGCGTTTATTTGGCGTGAATTTAGCGCAAATTAAGCGTGAATTTAGCGTAAATTACGCGTGAGTTCAGCGTGAATTTAGCGCAAATTAGGCGTGAATTACGCGTAAAATACGCGTGAGTTAAGCGTGAATTTAACGTAAATTTAGCTTGAATAAAGCGTTTATTTAGCGTAAATTAAGCGTGATAATTTAAGGATTAATATTTGTTAATATAGCAGACAGAAGGCTCTGAAGAAAGTTCGGCCAGCTGGAAACATTTTCTAGGCCATTGTTTTGAAAGCTCATTTTCTCGGCTTCTAGGTGGTTTTAGAAAATTTTAAAAACAGATTTGAAATAAGAACGTTATCTATTTTAATCCTAGTTGCATTTACTAGCTCGGTAAAGTCCCCCTTTAATTCCTGAAAATCTGGAAAAAATGCAATTTTCAGTAATTTTTAAAATGTGCAACTCTGTTCCAAAAAGCAAATAAAACAATGATCATATGATGTTTTGTTGCGAATTAACATAATAACAATTCTTGTCAACAAAATAACATTTTGCAATTTTTTTCATTACATTTTTATGCCATATGTTTCCCCAGTTAAAAATTCGCAGTCGAACAACAGAAGACATCAGGAAACAGCAATTGAAAAGATGAATGGATTTACACTCAAAACATGGGCACATGTTTTTGGGACACCGGTACATCGTGTACTCGAAGTGTCCATGTGAAAACATTTGCGAAATTTTCGCGGTGATTGATTGGTTGTTTTGTTTAGACCTGCGGGCTGTTGGAAATTGAGATTTCTAATTATTTTATGAATTTCGCTTCAGATTTAATCACGTTTTCAAAATTTCCCTTCAATTTTTAAAAAATTCGAATTTCTAAGCAAATAAACTAATAAGTTCTGAAACTAATAAGTCCTAGGTGCTCCCTCCAACACCCCCTAATTGTTTTCCAAGAAACTTTCTGCACTCTTCTGCACAAAATTCAAATTCTAGCATTTTGAAACTTTCCCCTCCGGCTATTTCGTACTCATTTGCCCCCCATCCCAGAATATTGTTTTTTTTTCGAGTGTTTTCTGATGCATTAGTACGTTTTATTTCTTTTCTCAATTGAATGGAAAAGAAAAACAACGCGTCGACTACTTTAATGAATTTTTTTGCACCCAAAAATTTCTAGAATATATACATTTTTATAGCAAAAAGTATGATATGTTCAATATTTTGAAAAAAAGGGGTTCTAGCTCAATGAGAGCTTTTTTATAATCTTCTTTTAGAATAATCTGAACCTGATATTTTTAGATCAATTTTCTAGACTACCGTAACCGAGAGTCTTAGTTTTTCAACTAATGCAACTTCATTTGAAGATTTATGTATTTTTGCGTCAAATAAAATACATTGAGTGAAAAATACGCAATTTGTCGTCACCGCGTATGCACATTTTCGTTCGAAACACGTTTCCGTAAATTCAGAACCACTTTACGATGCTACGCACAACTCAATTATTCTTAATCATTGCGTTCGGAAGGCTGCTCTACCTCACAGCCGCTCCGCACGCACGCGGTGACCTCGCACTCAACACACTGAAATATTGGCGGGAAAATGAATTTTTCAAATTTTCCAGTGTGTTGAGTGTCAGCAGCCGCGTCGCGTACGTGCGGAGCGGCTGTGAGGTTGAGCAACCTTTCGAACGCAATGATCAATAATATTTGAGTTGACAATATCATTCATTCACTCAGATTTTGAATTTAAATTAACCGAAACCGACAGATATGCAACCAGAACCAATTCAAATATTATGAGAAACCAGGATTTGCGTGACGCTACGCGGCAAAACTCCGCCTCCGGCGTGCAGCTTTTGTTAGATTAGATTTTGTTTAACAAATCTAACAAAAGCGATTGTGATAAAATATAAAATTAACATTTTTTAAAGTTCCTTTAAAATTCGGCATTTCAGAAACAGTAAGCATTATCTACCTGCACTTAACAGCTAGGAAAAACGCATTTCTAAATTTAACATAAACTCATCCTAATTTCCTAATAATTGCTTTTTCTACGGCTCGCCACCGGCCTTCTACTTCACACTCACAATAAAGGCACTAATATTGAGATTTGAAAAAAAAATTTAAAATACTGGAAAAGAGGTATTTCAGTCCCATAAAAGCCAAATTTTTGTGTAATCAACGGACATGCCTTAAAAATCAGGCTTTAGTGTACACACCTGTAAAAGCTCTTTTCCAACCCCTCTCCCTTCCAACAACTTTCTGCACTTTTTCCGCAAAAAACCCTCAATTCTTTCTGCAATTCTTATATTTTTGGTCCCCCTAAAACATCTTTAAGTGTTTCTTGATGCGTTGGTCCAAATTCGTAGTACACTCAAAAAGTAAATAAACAACTTGTGGACAAAATGTGTGTAATCAAAATATATACGTTTTCATAGGATTACTAGGAAGTGTTTTGATGTTTGAAATTTTGCTTTTTATAGGTTTCTTTTGAAAAAAACATGGTTCCGGCTTAATGATCAGCAACTTTCAATCTCGTTCAGGATTAGGCAACAGTTTTTTTCGAAACACACATCAAATTTTATGAATTTTTGAAAGTTCTGTAATTTTGCGTCAAGTTCTTTGTTTTCATGTTCTCTACATCATTTTAAGCAAAAATTTCAAAAATTTCAGAATTTGGGCTTTAAAATAATACCAAAATCATGAAAAATTAGAAATTTCGAAAAAACGTTAGACCACTTAGAAATGTGAATGGAGTTTTTAAAAAAATCATACATGGTCTAGAGTTTTGATGTTTACTTCTTTGTGATGAATTTTGTACCATTTTAAGTAGAATTTTCCAAAAATTCAAAATTTAGGCTTCAAAATAATACTGAATTCAATAAAAATAAGATTTTTCGAAAAAAAAGCAAAACCACTTCAAAATTTTCGATTTTTAGACCATTTTTTTTGAAATGAGCCATTTTTTCCACTGTTTTCTCAATTTTCACCTAAGATCGATCATTTTAAGTGGAATTTCCAAAAATTCAAAATCTGGGCTTCAAAATAATGTCAAATTCATTAAAAACGAAAAATTTCGGAAAAATATATACTACTTCTAAATCTTCAATTTTTTTCGACCATATTTTTTTTAATAATGGAGTTCATAACGTACGCAATATGTCGTCATGGTGTTTTCACAATTCCACACCAAATGTAATTTTTTATATTTTTTTGTAGAATACGAAATTTGTAGTCACCATTTTTTTATAATTTTTTTCTGGATACGTACGCAATTTTGCGTCATTTTGTTTTACATAAGTTAGTTGTGAATAATCTTCTGATTGGGAAAAATATGAATTGTTTTGTGCAACTATGTTCCAAACCACAAATCATTACAAAAATGATCATATGATTTTTTTTCTGTCCCCCGAATTTACATAATCCTAACTAACTCTCTTCATTCCAACCAGCCCATTTAGCAAATTGTTTAGTTTTTCACTGACGAAAACTTTATTTTTTTTGTTGCTATTTTTCCCTCTTAAAATTTCATCGTGGTCGAAAAACAGCAGACGATGGGAAAACATCATTTGAGAAGATGAATGGATTTACACTCGGATACATGTGTACGGGGGACACCGGGTACATCATGTACTCGGGGTGTTCATGTGAAAATAATTTTCTTCGTTGCAAATTTGAAAAATTTGTTTTTTATTTCTTTTACAAGAAAATTGATATTTCTAAGGAATTATTTTCGCTACAAATTCACTCAAATATTGGAAAACTGTGCATTATTGCGTCGAGTTCGATGCATTTTTGAAATGGTGCAAAAATGCGTCAAATTCAATGCAATCTTAATGAAAATTTAAATTTAAGAAAAACTTATTTTTTCGTGATATTCTTTGCAATTTAAATAAACCTTGTTTTCTTACAAATGTGCATTTTTGCGTCGATTTCAATGCAAACTTGTAATTTTTCTTGAAAATTTGCATTTTTGCGTCGATTTCAATGCAATCTTGTAATTTTTCTTACAAATGTGCATTTTTGCGTCGATTTCAATGTAAACTTGTAATTTTTCTTGAAAATGTGCATTTTTGCGTCGAATTCAATGCAATCTTGTAATTTTTCTTACAAATGTGCATTTTTGCGTCGATTTCAATGCAAACTTGTAATTTTTCTTAAAAATGTGCATTATTGCGTCAAATTCGATGAAAACTTGTAATTTTTCTTAAAATCTGCATTTTTGCGTCGATTTCAATGCAAACTTGTAATTTTTCTTAAAATCTGAATTTTTGCGTCAAATTCAATGTAAACTTGTAATTTTTTACTAAAATGTGTATTTTTTCGTAAAATTCGGTGTAATTTTCATCATTTTCGTATTTTTCGGTGCAAAAATGCACATTTCCCTTATTTTATTAAATAATGTTTATTTAAAATGTATCTTATACTTTCACCTGTCGAAAATGGAATTAAATAATAAAGTTCAAAGTTCCAAAAACCAAAACATTTGTATTTACATTGACACAAAAAGGTGTCAAACTACAAAATTAAAAATAAACAAAAGGTGTTTTATATGTATTGATAAAATCAATCCGATTATGCATATTTAACATATTTTTGCTGACCAACTATTTAGGTATTTATAATACGAAACTTGTGATTTTTTGAACCTCATCATCATATTTATATTCAAAAAATTCATTCAAATCTCTTATTCAAATATTGACACTTTTCGATTTCGCGAAAAAAAAAACGAATCGTTCGATGAGATTGATTTTTCGATTTTTCAATGAAATCATTCATGGTTTGCTTTCCCTCCCTCTTTTTTTTCCCGAGACACTGATAAACAAATGTGTCAGTTATGTATAAACACATGTGAAAAAAATGGTTTTGTTTCAATAAATTATTATTTAAAATTTTTATCGATTTCGAAATCTGGTTCTTTGTGTTACTATGTATGAATAGCCCCCGACATATTTTATAGCGTTTTACACTAATTTTTTCTTGAAATTTCCCTTTCTTTTTGATGAAAAGAAATTTATGTTTGAACTGTCTCCTTTGATTATGCCGTTATGAATGTTTGTCGAGAATTTATCATAAAAAATTATTGGTCTTTTCGTTTCGTTGAAATTCAAGGGATTTTTATAAGAATTGTGTTTTTTTCGTTTTGAAATATGGATTTTTGCGTCAAATTAAATGCAATTTTCCGCAATTTTGAAATTGTGCGTTTTCGCGTCATATTCAGCGCAATTTCACGCAATTTTGAATTTACAAAAATGTGCATTTTTGCGTCAAGTTCAATGCAAATTTCAATTTTTTTTGTATTTACAAAAAATCTGAATTTTCTCGTCATTTTAAGTGCAATTACCGCAATTTCGAATTTACAAAAATTGTGCATTTTCGCGTCGAGTTCGGCGCAATTTTCCGCTATTTCGAATTTACAATAATTGTGCATTTTCTCGTCATTTTAAGTGCAATTTCGAATTTACAATAATTGTGCATTTTCGCGTCAAGTTCAGCGCAATTTTCCGCTATTTCAAATTTATAATAATTGTGCATTATCTCGTCAAGTTCAGCGCAATTTTCCTCAATTTCAAATTTACAAAAATTGTGCATTTTCGCGTCATATTCAGCGCAATTTTCCGCTATTTCAAATTTATAATAATTGTGCATTATCTCGTCAAGTTCAGCGCAATTTTCCTCAATTTCAAATTTACAAAAATTGTGCATTTTCGCGTCATATTCAGCGCAATTTTCCGCTATTTCAAATTTATAATAATTGTGCATTATCTCGTCAAGTTCAGCGCAATTTTCCTCAATTTCAAATTTACAAAAATTGTGCATTTTCGCGTCATATTCAGCGCAATTTTCCGCTATTTCAAATTTATAATAATTGTGCATTATCTCGTCAAGTTCAGCGCAATTTTCTGCAATTTCAAATTTTAAGAAATTGTGCATTTTCTCGTCATTTTATGTGCGATTTCCGCAATTTCGAATTTTCAAAAATTTTGCATTTTCGCGTAAAATTGAGTGTTATTCTCAGAAATCTTGAATTTTCAAAAATTCCCAAAAATTCGTATGCAATTTTCAAAGATCGTTTTTCCCCCACATTTTATAATTAATTTGCCACAATTTTAAGACATTCTCATCGTCATTATTTCTTTTTAATATTGATAAGAAAATATGAAAAAAGGAGGAGAATTCCTATCATTTTTTCTCTCGCCGGAAATGAAATGATTTTATTAGCTAATATTATTTTTCAAATGTTATCTCTAAACCCGGAAAAAACGCTCACTTTATTGGTTTTTGAGAACCATAATTTATTTTCTTTTTGATTGTTTTTAAAAATGGTAAACAAAGAAAAAACACCGTACTTTTTGATTTTAAAATATTGATATGATCTCTTGTTTTTTGATGTTCGAAAATATTTCTGAAGACTACTACTTTAAAGAGGATTCTGCAACGAAGATATTTTTTTCGGTTCTTAGCTTTTATTAATTTTACGATTTTTCGAAGAAGAAAAAATGGCAGAAAATTATAACTTCCTACCGTTAATCGTTTTTATAAGTAATTTCCGCTATTACCAGAAATACCAGAATCCATTAAAATGGGAATGGGGTTCCAATATGGTAGGCAGACGACCGGTTCTGTATTCACTTAAAAATGAATAGCTTGGAGTAATTAGGTAAAACAGAAAAATGTTTGTCATACTGATTTGACGATATGCAGCGCAATTTTTGAATTTTCAAAAAATGTGCATTTTTGCGTCAAATTGAGTGTTATTCTCAGAAATCTTTAATTTTCAAAAAATGTGCGTTTTCGCATCGAATTAAATGCAAATTTCGGTAATTTTGAATTTACAAAAATTGTGCATTTTCACGTCATATTCAGCGCAATTTTCCGCAGTTTTGAATTTTCAAAAAATGTGAATTTTTGCGTCGAATTGAGTGTTATTCTCAGAAGTCTTTAATTTTCAAAAAATGCGCATTTTCGCGTCAAATTAAATGCAAACTTTAGCAATTTTGAATTTTCAAAAAATGTGCATTTTTGCGTCAAATTGAGTGTTATTCTCAGAAGTCTTTAATTTTCAAAAAATGCACATTTTCGCGTCAAATTAAATGCAAACTTTAGCAATTTTGAATTTTCAAAAAATGTGCATTTTCGCGTCAAATTGAGTGTTATTCTCAGAAATCTTGAATTTTCAAACAATGTGCATTTTCGCGTCCAATTTAGTGTTATTCTCAGCAATTTTGAATTTTCAAAAAATGTGCATTTTCGCGTCATTTTAAATGCAAATTTCCGCAATTTTGAATTTACCTTTTTTAAATAATTTGTTAAATTCCTAAAACTCTGTTCTTAGCACATTTTTGAAGAAGTTGAAATTTAAAAATTCGAAACTTCTTCAAAAATCTTATGAAATGGACATAATTTGATCAATTTCCTTTCCATCCTGCTTGTCATATCTCATTAGAGACGTATCGCACTCAGTAATTCGGAAAATTAGATCACGATGAGAACTACAAATTCAATTTCTAAATTTTAAATCTTTATATCAATTCGCTACTTTGACCGCTAAAGTACTTATACAAATATGTGTGTGTGTGTTTTTTTTAAATTTCGAAAACGCTTTTTCAAAGAACAAACACTCTTTATTTAATAAACAATATTTATTATTTTTAATGAATTTGTTTTTTAGGGGGCTGAAAAAAATAAAAGAGACTTTCTTTCCATTGTTTTTTGTGAAACATTTTTCACATCTGGTTTTTATTTGCTTCCGACTGACTTTTATTTATTTTTAGATATTATTTATAGGATCTTTTATTTTATGAATAAAGGCATTTTAATAGCTTTTTGACTGACGAACATCAAAAAGAATTTATATGTTTTTTTAGATATCAAAGATCATTTCAAAAATGAGCATTTTTGAAAATTTAAAATTTCCAAAAATTGCGCTGCATTTGACGCAATAATGCACATTTCAAAAATGTTTCGAAAGGGTTCAAAGGGCGCTCTAAAAATTCCTTTATTCGTAGTTGGCCAAACAAAAGCAAATACACACTTCGTATGACTCATTTTTCACCCAATTTTCTTGTGCCCCTCCCATTTCTTTACGATGGAAAAAAGTGTTGGGGAAACCCCCTCCTCACTTCATCGGTTTCTTTTTTTTCCCCTCCATTCCATTGTTGACTTTCTAGTCTTTTGGTTTCCTTATAAAATTTCTAATGGGATCATGTTTCTTGAGAATTTGTTTGTTTTTTTTTTGAAACTGCCATTTTCTATAAAATGTTGTGCATTTTTTCGTAAACTTCAAAAAATGGTGTAATTTTCGGTCACGTTTGGTGCATTTTTTGAAAGTGAGAGAAAACTACAAATTCTGAAAATTTTGAAAAAAAAAATTTTTTGTGTTTTTTTGTAAAAAAAATTTAATTTTCTAAAAATGTGCATTTTTGCATCATATTCAGCGCAAATTTCCGGATTTTTGGTATTTACAAAAATTGTGCATTTTCGCGCCATTTTCAGTGCAAATTTCCGCAATTTTGTATTAACAAAAATTGTGAATTTTCTCGTCATTTTAAGTGCAATTTTCCGCAATTTTTTATTTACAAAAAAATGTGCATTTTTGCGTCATTTTAAGTGAAATTTTCCGCAATTTTGTATTTTAAAAAATTGTGAATTTTTGCGTCATTTTAAGTGCAATTTTCCGCAATTTCGAATTTACAAAAATTGTGCATTTTTGCGTCATATTCAGCGCAAATTTCCGCATTTTTGGTATTTACAAAAATTAAGCATTTTCTTGCGATAATGCAATTTTTAGAGATAATGGTTTAAAATTTTAATGTTCTAAAAATGTGCATTTTTGCGTCAATTTCAATGCCCCCTCTCAAAATTGTGCATTTTCGCGTCAGTCTTGATGTTTTTAGCACCAAAAACCTAATTCATCCCATCCGTTTTTGGTCACTTTTCAGAAGACAGAAAATGGATAAAATTACATACTCCTGAAAGATCTTTCTCTCTCTCTCTTTTCGCAGGGAGAGAGACAGAAAAAGTGACCATAGAAAAATAGGAATGTCTAGTTTTTTAGTTTTCTAGAATTTCCTGAGGTACAAAATTTCGCAACTTTTCTTTCTTATGTTTTTAAAATGAAAAGGAGAGACATAGATCAAGTTTCGTAATTTTGCACACTTGCCCCATTTACCTGAATTTGATTTTAACTTGTGATAAAAAGGTAACATGTGTTGTTTTCTTTCATATGTTCTTTGATAATAATAATTCTCTCCTATATTTGTGCAAATTATTTTGGAGATTTTTAAAAAGATTTCAAAAGGATTTTAGAAGATTATTTTGTTTATTATATGCTTTTTATGATAAAAATTCATAGATCATAAAATTTGACGAGAAAATGCACACTTTTCAAAAAATATTTCGTTTTCTTCAACCAATTTTTTTCGACGCATTTTATTGCAGAAAAATCTAGAGTTTTTTGGCCATAAAAGGCAAGGATTTATTGCACGATTCGTTGTTTTTTTTGTTGGTATGAAAAATTTTTGGATGCAGTAAAATTATATAGCATTCAAAAATTGAGAAATATCTAAAAATGGGCATTTTCGCGTCATTTTTAGTGCAATTTTCAGAATTTTCTAATTTTCGAAAAATGTGCATTTTCGCGTCATTTTCAGTGCAAATTTCGAAATTTTCTAATATTTCAAAAATTGTGCATTTTTGCGTCATTTTCAGTGCAATTTTCAGAACTGTTAAATTTTCGAAAATTGTGCATTTTCGCGTCATTTTCAGTGCAAATTTAGGAATTTTCTAATTTTTCAAAAATTGTGCATTTTTGCGTCATTTTCAGTGCAATTTTCAGAACTGTTAAATTTTCGAAAATTGTGCATTTGCGCGTCATATTCAGCGCAATTTTCATAAAATTTGAAGTTTCAAAAATTGTGCTTTTTAACGCCTTATTCACTAATTCAATTGAAGCTTCTTTTGGTCACCATTAAGAAAATGATGGACAAAATTCAATTATTTCTGAAAGATTCTCTTTTTTTTCCTCTTTTTTCCACCGATGAGAGAAAAAAGGTACCCAAAAATAGAACATTTGCTACAAGTTTACCTACTTGATTTTTCGAAATTAGAATTGCAAATTTGCTTATGATTTTTGATCATTCTGTGCTCAAGTGCGAAAAATGTCCGAGCTCCCAACTTCTTGCGATTTTATTTGAAGAGAAGAAAACCTGTAGAGGGGGGTTTTTTTCATCGAAAAGATCACATTTCGTAGTTTGAACATTTGTTCCACTTATGAAAGAGCTGTCATAAGATAACACGTGTTGTAATTCTTTTTTTTTCTTGTCTGGGAACGTAAAATTAAATTTTTGTGCACGTATTTTTTTTGAAGAAGATTTGAAAATATTTCTCCACGATTTTCTTTTTTTTATTCCTACGCAAAACTTAACATTATCAGTAAATTTCAAAAATTTCATTGAATTTGACGCAAAAATGCACATTTTTAGAAAATTCAAAAATGTTGAAAATTGCACCAAATTTGACGCAAAAATGCACATTTTTAGAAATTTTTTATTTAGTAAACTTCCTTCTCAAAATGACGTTTTTGTTGTCGATTTACGAACAACCGCACTAACAATTAATGGTCAACATATTTACCATTTCCTTTTCGAAACAAATCTACGTTTCAATAGTTTTTTCTAAATAAATGAAAAGGTGGTTTATATAGAATACTTATTTTTTAAACAACTAAAAGGAAATAAAATTTGTTAAAATGTGTGATATATACTTTTATTGCGTCTACTTAAAAGTACGCGTTTTTGCGTCAAATTCGGTGCAATTTTTGAGAAATTTTGAGCTTTCAAAACATTTTCATTTTAAAGGAGGAGTTTACGGAGCAAACTCATTCCAAGTCAGTTTTTAAAACTGTCTAAAATTACGTAGAAGCTGAGAAAACGGGTTTCAAAACAATGGACTAGAAAAAGCTTCCCATCGACGAAAACTAGTCCGCGGTTATAATTAAATTAAAAATCCAGAAAACATCAAATACATTATCTCAAATATTATAAACATTCTCAATAGATATTCATCATTATAACACGCAAAAACAGCCGTGAAAAAAAAGTTAGGCCAACTTTTCTAGGCCATTGTTTTAAAGCTCATTTACTCGGCTTCTAGGTGGTTTTAGAAAATTTTAAAAACAGATTTGTAATGAGAATGAAGTCTATTTTCATTTAAGATAAATTTATTGACTCTGTAAAGTCTTCCTTTAACTTCTACCTTGCCGCAAAAACACACAATTCTGTTAATTTGATCTCAACATTTTTGAGTTATTATTATTTACTCATTTTTTCTCAAATCTCACAACAAAAAAAAGTAAAAACAAGAGCAAACATTGAGTAGATTGTTTTTTCTTTCCTAAATTCATAAATATCTTTCCCTTCTCTTCGATTCCGTTGGACTCCCCTTCAACTCGCCCCGCCCACCAATGTTCCTCTTTTTCTTTTTTCAGTCCAGCCCTCCTCTTCCGCAGTTTTTTGGAATCTCTTTTTTTTATTCATCTTGATCTGAAAATTCATTTTTATTCTTATTCTTCTTCAGAAAAATGACTGCTACCACTAGCACCGTTTCATCGAACAATCAGCATCGATTTGCAATTGAGCCGCGGCCACCGCAGATGGCGAAACGAAGGGATGAGAGAATTAAATGTTTCAGCTCTTTTGATGATATTACAGAGTCTGAGGAAGAGGATATTCAGGTTAGTTTTGGATATTTTGGGTAATTTTCATCATCAAAATTGCACTGAATTACACGCAAAAATGCACATTTTGAGAAATTTCTCAATTTTTGAAAATTACACCATATTTGACGCAAAAATGCACATTTCTTGGGATTTTTGAAAATTTTGAAAATTGCACCAAATTTGACGAAAAATTGCACCTTTTAGAAATTTCTCAATTTTTGAAAATTACACCAAATTTGACGCAAAAATACACATTTTGAGAAATTTCACAATTTCTGAAAATTACACCAAAATTGACGAAAAAATGTACATTTTGAGAAAATTCTCAATTTTTGAAAATTACACCAAATTTGACGCAATTATGCACATTTTCACACAATTAACAACTTTTGTGAGTTGCATTGAATTCCACGCAAAAATGCACAGTTTTAGATATTTAAAATTTTCTAGAAAACAACATTTTTTCATCATTTTTAAAGATTTTATCGAATTTGAACAAGAATTTGCACCCGAGCCTATAACTTCCGTTCAATTGACCACACTCTCATTTCTTCAGAGAAACACTGATTCATAAAAAAAGCCAAAAAAAAGGCGAAAAATCCAAACAAAAGATGTATAGATGGCACCATTAGATATTCCTTTTTTTTCCCCCGTTGCTGTTTCCACCCACTCCAGCGTTTTATGTAGAAAGAATGGATGGATGGATACTCAACGGAAGTTGCCATTTTTGGGGAGGGAAGTGATGGAGTTTTGGGGGAATATTTTGGAAAGGAACGAAAAAAAGAAGTTTTTAAGATTATCCGATAAATAATTAAGAGTGTTTGCGTGGTGTGCAAAAACACAATTGTGCATTTTTTTCGTCAAATAGAGTGCAAATTCTTAAGGATCGTTTTTTTCAGACGATCGTCATTTAGAGAGATCGTAAAAATTAATTATCTAAAGGCTACAAATATTAAAATTGATATTTTATTTTCTTTTTGAATTAATAATAGAAATATTAATGTTTAATCCTCAAAAAGTTGAGCTCATTAATGCTATTATTATTCGTTTGGCAACGTTTTTTTTTCAAATAGAAAATTTATGGAAAAAAATATATCATTTTTATGTATTCAATGAGCAAAGAATGAGCAAAAGCTATTTCTACAAGTTTTAATATTTGCGTGAATTCAGTGCAATTTTCAAAAATGTGCATTTTTGCGTCAAATTGAGTGTTATTCTTAGAAATTTTGAAATTTCGAAAAATGTGCATTTTTCCGTCAAATTAAGTGTTATTCTCAGAAATTTTGAAATTTCGAAAAATGTGCATTTTTGCGTCAAATTGAGTGTTATTCTTAGAAATTTGGAATTTTCAAAAATTGTCCATTTTCGCGTCATATTCAGTGTTATTCTCAGAAATTTTGAAATTTCGAAAAATGTGCATTTTTGCGTCAAATTGAGTGTTATTCTTAGAAATTTGGAATTTTCAAAAATTGTCCATTTTCGCGTCATATTCAGTGCAATTTTCAGCAATTTCAAATTTTCAAAAAATGTGAATTATTGCGTCAAATTAAGTGATATTCGCAGAAATTTCGAAATTTCCAAAAATGTGCATTATTACGTCAAATCAACTGCAATTTTTCCAGGAACCAACAAGCAGCAACAGCTCAACAACATCCGAACGTTCACCATATGCGGTTTATGATGCAAATGAGAAATTGACGTCGATACTGACACAAGCAAAGATGAGAAGCTTCTCATTGACGAATAATCCGTTCCTTTCGCCAAAGGCTATCAGGTGAGCATTTTGACGAAAAAAAAAGAAGAAAAAGATATTTTGGATAATAAATGTGAAAAGAAAAAGGATTAGTGTAAAGATTATAGGAATGAATGATTGTGGATAAGAACAGGTGGTCAAGGAAGGGTCTGGGGGTGAATTGCATGAGATTTTAAAATTTTTTGATGAGATTAAATATCACGAACTAGGGGGTTGAGATTGATCAAAATAAGCGCGAATTAAGCGTAAAACACCTTAATTTTTAAATTTTTAAAAATCTTCGAAATTTTCCATTTTTTCAGACAAATCCTGCCCAACAAAACACCCCGCCTATCTCGCGGATTCTCCGACCCGGTGGTTCGACGAAAAACCTCTCTTCCAACATTCCTTACCGGCTACCATTCACCAGACAGCCATTCTGATGACTTCTTGGGTCTTCCGCCAATCCCGGAAGCAACCACTCCGGCGTCACCATCTGCCACTTCAGCACAGTCGACGAATCCGTTCAAAAGAAATGAGAACTAGAATATTTTAATGTATTCTTTATTTTCAATCATATTGTATTATTACATGCGAGTAAAATTTTGTGAATTTTTGAGAGTTTTCTAAAGCTATTGAAAAAACAAAGAAAAAACAAACAAGTAAAAAAATTCGAATATTATTTTCCGACTCCAAGTCCTCCTTGAACACCAACATCTCCGGCTCCCGGTGCCTTGACACCAACGCCACTTGACATTCCAAATACACCGCCACCCTTTGCGTTTGGATCGTCTTGACCACGACGGAATGATTCGGGCGTCTTGGCGCCCATAATACCCAAGTCCAAACCAATGCCAACACCGACACTTTCACCCATTCCGGGGATCGGTCCGACGTCCACTCCCCAACCGGCACCGACTTCCAAGCCTGGAACAGCACCAACTCCGAAACCGAAATGTCCGTTGATGTCGACGTGACCCATCTGGAAGAAAATTAGAAATTTTTAAAGAATAGGTACAATTATTGACAAAAAAATTGATGATTTTAATTTTCAAATTTTAAATGTACAACCGATTAAGGGTTCAGGCTCAAATTAAGCGTTTACGCATAACTTTCGCCGCTTCCATGATCCATGAGATTGATCAAAATAAGTTTCCGTAAAATGTAGACTGCATTTTCAGAACGGATTATCAATAATCCAGATTTAGAATTATTAGGAATATAAGGATATCTAGATTATAAATGTCAGAAAAAATCGTGCTTGATTGTGAGTCTTGCCAAAAAACCCCCACAAACTCCTTTTTTAAAGGCAGCGTGCCACTTTTTTTGCCCTATGCCCAATTTATTTTGCAAATTAAAACTTTCTGTCGATAATCTAATAAAAACCATGCGAAGTCACGATGAGACGTTACAAATTTTAAATTGGCGCGTGAACTCAAATTTTTTTTTATAGAATACAGTTGTAAAATGTGTGGAAACTCATTTTCAAAGTGATTATCATGAAATTTTTGAATATTGGAACGTTTTCCAGCTATTTTTCATTTAAAAAAATCACTTTTTCTGAAAAAAATGTTCAAGGATTTATCCTGATCAAAGTTGAGCCTAATTCGAGCAGAATCAAACATTTCGTGGGGCGCACATGCTATCGCCTTTAAAATATTCCCGCAAAAATTTATTTTTCAAAAGAAGTCTTGTACTCAACAATGTTCTAAATGATATTAATTCACTAATCATTTTTAATTTCTGAAACCAAGTAAATATACAATTCAAAAAATTATTTATCATTTTCTGGTCTGAAAATAAAATAAAAATCTTTAAAGAAGGGCTTTACGGAGATAATAAATGTACCTTAAATGAAAATGGACTTCATTCTCATTCCAAATCTGTTTTTAAAATTTTCTAAAACCACCTGGAAGCCGAGAAAATGAGCTTCAAAACAATGGCCTAGAAAAAGTGTCCACCGGCGAAAACTAGTCCGCAGGCATGAAAAATTGTTTTGAGGTGCGTTTACTCGGCTCCTAGATTGTTTTAGAAAATTTTTAAAACAGATTTGGAATGAGAATGACGTCTATTTTCATCCCAGATGCATGCATTAGCTCCGTAAAGCCCTCCTTAGATTTTACGTAGTACTGAAGTGGAAATTTTGCTGAAATATTGTATTCCTCTTATATAATTTTTCCAAAAGTATTAGATAGCGGAACAAAACCAGCTTTTTTAGAAACTAGATCATATACGGATTTTGTTTCAAGATGTTCTAAATCTAATTATTATCACTTTATAATCCCTGGATTATGAAAATAAAAATGTTTCTGTATTATTTAAAATATTTAACTGAACATGTACTTAAATTTGTGAAAGGAATGGGGTTCAGTTATATTAGCTCCCTAAAAACAACAATCGAAAATTAGTTTCATTTGACTGAATTAGGTCGTCTAAAAATAGCCTTGTTTTCATGTTATTCGGAGATAGAGGTTTTGAGGTTTTCACAATTTTGTAAAATTATTTTAGAAGGCCTCAAATTTGATGAATGCACAAAACGCTCATTTGAAATCAAAAAGGTCAGAACGGTAGTGTTAGTGAAATTTTCAACTCACTCCTTTATCAGTAAGTGGCGGACCCATTCGTGGACCAGGAAGACGATGGAAGTTCGGAACATTACAAAATGCTGAGTAATCTTTGCAGAACTCGACGAGATCAATTCGAAGTGGTTTACTTGGTTGACAGGTGAACGCGAACATTGCCTTCATGTTTGGACAGTATTTTTGGGTTTTGGGATGGAGACCGGGGTATGCTCTGAAAATATTCATAATTTAACATTCATATCAAAATCTTTCAAAATAAGATTCGCTTTTTTTTCTGAGCCGCCCGCCAGCGGCTCGTTTTCCAAAAATTGTGGGTGAGGGCTTCTGAATACAAACGTGTATTAGATATTTTTTGCTTATATTCTTGACGTGCTACAATTTACACGTATTCGAGGGGCACCGCTATTCGCCTCCCCTCTTTCTGCCCATTCCGCCCGGGTTTTAGAGATTCTCACGATGCCAAATAAAAACTTTTTATTGCGGTGATATGAATAATATGTGCTCCCGACAGTTTAAGGGTTCCGCCGGTCGCTATATTTTGTGTACGAATACTGCGATTCAGTCGGCGATTTTAATTATTTGGAAAATGGTGTTCGTCGCTTCAAATTAGGTATAAATTTTATGGTTTTCTATTAATTAAAGACAGATTACTACTAAATTATTCCTAATTGATATTAAGCATGATTATCAGTGATTGAGTATCAAAATTGAAAAATGTTTCATATTCATTGATTCACAAATAATTCACAGTTATTTCAATCGATATTTTTCACAAATCGCATCATTTTTAATTCGAAAAATAGTGGTAAAAAGCTGGTACTTAAGTACATACATATAAAAGTTTCACTGCTTTTCTTGCATGCTGGAATTATCCGTGGAAATTTTGTGAAAATTGCCGAAAAAAATCTTAAATCGAAATTTCAGGTTAATCATAAGTAAAAGCTCAGAATCTAAAATATCAAATTTTTTCCGCGTTGTAAATTTAAAAAAATATTGATACTATTTTCAGAAAATCGAGTTGTTATCCACGATTTCTTTAAAATGTTGGCGTTCTCAATGTGATTAGTACCTAATTTGAGAAATTACCTTGATCTACTTGTCGCAATTGAATTCAAACCATATTAAAATGTGGCACGCTGCCTTTAACACATAAATTAGTGTTATTCAGTAACTTTGCTCTAGTGAAATATCGTAGTTTTTAAAGGGACAGGTTTATTGACCCAGAAAAAAAAGATCTATTCAAACTACGCTCCACTGGACAACCGCTTTTGGCACGAGTCCAAAACCACGCCCACCGAAAAAAAAATTAAAACGGTTGAGGTTATTCTGTTTTTTCGAGATTATTTTAGAAAATTGTTTTGAAAAAATATTGAATTTTGTTAAATTTTCCAAGTTCCCAAATTAACGGGTTGTTTCGAAAAACTTCAAATTTTTCACCAGGTTCGTTAGCTTCTTGAATTTTAGATATGTGAAAGTACTCCCGGAGAGAACATGTATGCCGCTTTGAAATCCCCAAAAAGTTCAAAAGCCGCTGCGGGAGCTCCCGACAAATATGCACAATTTTTGAAGGAGGTTTTTTATTATAACTATTGAACAAAAATAGGTACAAAGATGTGTGATAGCTCATATGATAGGTCTCCTCGGTGGCTATCGATTGTCATATGTTTCAATGTTCAGAACCTACAGTAACCCGGTGAAAAAAAACGATAATTCAAAGTTGCATTTTACATTTTTGCACATAACTTTTGCCAGAATATCATTTTTTTTTTAAATTTTTTATACAGGATTCTTAGTTAAGAGGTTTTACATATGAATCAATAAAAAAATGTGTATAATATTCAAAAATAATAATTACTCACCTGTACATAGAAGGATCATGCCGTTGTTGATAATATTGACTATATTGGCTTCCATAATAATCATAATAATTCCTCCTCCTATGTTTTTTCATCTTTCGCCCAGTGCTACGACTTGTCTCAATATCGTCTTCAGAACCTGGTGGTGCTCGAGTAGCAACTTCATCAAATGGATTTTCAGCAGCTCGGTTGTTATTCGCTTCTTCTTCGATAAACCCGTCTTTTGAGTGCTGAAAGTTTTGGACCGGATCAATAATTATGAACTTTTAAAATCACTTTTGAAAGTTGTTCTAAACGCTGTGCTGTTAATCCATCACCATTTATAATTTTTGAACTTTGTGCTTTAGGTTGACACACTTTTAGATGAGGTGATGAGGCGCAGAGCTCGCGTTTTGAAAACCCGAGGAAATGATCAGCGTCTGAAACATTTGCAGTCGTTTTTTAAAAAAAACTTTAAATCAATCGATACCTATACATTTCAGAAATATTAGTAAATACAGTATTGACCGCATTTTTTAACGAAACGAAAAAATGCTAGAATGATTATCAAACAGTTGCGCGAAAGGAAGAAGATGAAAAAAAAAGAAGAAGTGTACGGTGATGTATGTTTTCGTCTCCTCGAATTTTTCGCTATTTTTCATCTTATCATTGTTTTTTTGTCGGTATGCATTGTTAAGGTAACATTGGGTCTCTATATTTTGTTGATTTGTTGTAATGAAGAATTTATGATGTATGAAGTCGTGAGAAGCTGAGATGACCTTTAGAGATGTGAAATTTATGAGTTGCTAGATTTTTTCAGAATTTTAAAGGGTTTATTGACCGATTTGTAGTTATTTTCATATTCTTTTCCATATTTGCAAAACCTAGAAAAATCTTTTTTTTTTCGAAATTTAGTACTCGAACAGGGAAGAAAACTTAAAGGAGGGCTTTACGGAGCTAATAAATGTACCTTAAATGAAAATAGACTTCATTCTCATTCCAAATCTGTTTTTAAAAATTTCTAAAACCATCTAGAAGCCGAGAAAATGAGCTTCAAAACAATGGCCTAGAAAAAGTGGCCACCGGCGAAAACTAGTCCGCGGACATGAAAAATACAAAAAAACATAAAAAAGGACTAATATAAGCATTCTGCATAACTATTTAATAACGAAACACAAAAAAAGCACATAGGAGAAAGTTAGGCCAGCTTTTCTAGGCCATTTTTTTGAGGCGCGTTTTCTCGGCTTTTACGTTGTTTTCGAAAATTTTAAAAACAGATTTGGAATGCGTCTGAAGTCTATTTTCATTCCAATTCCATTCATTAGCTCCGTAAAGCCCTCCTTTAACATTTTTTCCAAAATGGCCTAACTCTGAAGTCCAACAGAGAGAGAGAGAGACGCAGAAAGTTAGGTCATTTTACAAAAATTTATGTTTTCTTCGCCGTTCGAATATTGAAAAAGGAAGTTTCAAAAAAATTAAGGGTATGAAATATCGCAACGAAGATGAAAATACTCAGGAAAAGCAATGAAGCGGAGCATTTCCATTTTGTTCAGGGCTTGTCAGACCCGGACATATACAGTTTTGCTGTAACATGGCTGATTTTCACAATTATTCGACATCATCTAATTGGACGGAAACAATCTGGAAAATAATGAGCTTGATAGGCACCAAGATCACAGTGGAACATATAGAATTGATTTTTGCAAACGAAAGCGAGAATGATTATTTGGAGAAAATAGAGGTTGAGAAAATCAGAAATTCAAAAATGATTGAGATTATTTTAGAAGGTAAAGGTTCGGAACCATGATGGAAGATTTGAAGAGATGTTCAAGTGGTTGCGTAACAATATACATTTTAACCCACGACTTGTCACAATTAAAAGGTGTCCAGATCATCATAATGAATCCATAATGAACTGGCCGTTGAATACCAAAATTAGCTTAGAGGTTTCTAGCCTTTTAAATCTCGAACGTTCCAATGTTGGTTTGAAAATAGACACGTAATAACGAAATGAAATCATTTTTTCAGGCTTATGACAAAATTTTTAGGTTTTGGTATTTCCGGAAAATGAATAATGAGAATGAAAATAATATGAGAGATGAGGATTTGAAGAAATTAAGAAATGCAACACAGGTAAACTTAAGATGCTCCGATGTAACAATCAACGGGTTCGACTGGTGGATGAAGGCAAGTTCACATTTCTTCATTATTTTTGGGCACACTTCGTAATTGTCATCGTGCTGAAACGTATAATCTTAAATTTTAGAAATGGTTATCTCAAAAGAATGACACGACAAGAAATAAGTTCTCGATGAGCTTTAAACGCAGACACGAAATCAGTATTGAAAACTTGAAGAATATACTGTCGAGTGTAATTGAAAAGTAGGAAGCAGTTTTGATGTTATTTATTGGAAATCTCATTTTTCAGAATAGAGTCGCGTTCCGGAAATGGTTTTTCAATTTTTTGGAAAATTGAAATAAAGAAGGATGAGAACGAACGAGGCACTATCATATTGCATCCCTACTCGATGAGTTTTGAATCTGGAGAAGAAATAAGAATTTGAACAAGAGAAGAAAAGTAACATAATATTTTGGCATTATCTATTCTTTAAAACATTTTCTGCACCCTGACCCGTTTTCAAATGTTAAAAAATGAATCCTTTTCTCGACAATCCAATGCAATACACAAAAAATCCCAACAAAAAATAACAAGGTTGCATATTAATAGGAAAATTATCAAAGTTCACATTTTGAATTACCGCGTGTACACAAATGTTTGGCAAATGGTTGGTAAAAACTTTTTTTTTTTAAACTCATTTTTTGAAATGAACAACTGAAGCAAAAATTTAAAGAAACGTTTGTTTTCATTCGGTCGTAAGGATACTTACTTACTTTGGATACTTTGGAGTCCATTGTTTCTAGCTATTACAGCTCCAAACAAGTACTTCCAAACCCTTGAGCCTCTAAACATCCGTCTATCGTCGAACGTGAGTTTTTCTTCTTCTGATGGCCTAACTCCTATTCTCTGTGGCCGAGAAATCGCATCTAGGCAAACGCGCTCTAATGAACTAGTCCCTCAATCAAAATTTTCGTTCTTCTCGAAGTATTTCCGAATTTTTCATGAATATCTTCATTTATCCGCTTCTCTAGACCTTTTCAGTGATATTTTAAGTAAGTAATATGTAATTTTTCACTAACATTGATTAAAGTAGCATCTTATTCGTTATCATTTCTTAACTTTTTGTTGAAATAGGACGTTTTGAATTTTATTGCATTTAATTAGTTTTCAGCACGATGCTTCCAGTCCAAATTTTGAAGGATAGCGCTCAAGAAGAACGTGGAGAGAGCGCCAGACTCAGCTCATTCGTTGGGGCGATCGCTATTGGGGATTTAGTGAAATCGACACTTGGACCAAAGGGAATGGTAAGAACTTTTGAATTCTTAAAAATATTCTTATTTTTCTAAAAATTTAGGACAAAATCTTGATCAGCGGATTGACTGATGCTCAAGGCATTAAAGTCACAAACGACGGAGCTACTATTTTGAAGTCTATCGGAGTTGATAATCCAGCCGCCAAGGTTCTCGTTGATATGTCAATGACCCAAGACAATGAAGTTGGAGACGGAACCACTTCTGTAACAGTTTTGGCTGCAGAACTTCTCAAGGAAGCTGAGAAATTGGTCAACCAGAGAATCCATCCACAAACCATTATTTCTGGATATAGAAAGGCTTTGAGTATTGCACAAGAGTCGCTCAAGAAATCTAGCATCTCTTCTGGCGACCATATTCGTGAGGACTTGCTGAAGATCGCGAGAACAACCCTTGGATCGAAAATTTTGAGCCAACATAAGGAACATTTTGCAACATTGGCTGTTGATGCGGTTTTGAGGTTGAAAGGTTCTGGAAATTTGGAAGCAATTCAAATTATCAAGAAGCTTGGTGGTTCCATGAATGAATCGTATTTGGAGGAAGGTTTCTTGTTGGAAAAGTTGCCTGGAATGTACCAACCAAGAAGAATTGAAAAAGCAAAGATTTTGATTGCTAATACACCAATGGACACTGATAAGGTGAAAGTTTTCGGATCAAGAGTTAGAGTTGATGGAGTAGCAAAGGTTGCTGAATTGGAAGCTGCTGAAAAGCTGAAAATGAAGGAGAAGGTTGACAAGATTTTGGCACATGGCTGCAATGTCTTCATCAACAGACAATTGATCTACAATTACCCAGAACAACTTTTCGCCGATGCCAAAGTAATGGCTATCGAACACGCTGATTTTGAAGGAATTGAGCGTCTGGCTTTGGTTCTTGGTGGAGAGATTGTGTCAACTTTTGATTCGCCAGAAACTGCCAAATTCGGATACTGTGACTCTATTGAGGAAATTATGATTGGAGAGGATAGACTTCTTCGATTCAATGGAGTGAAGCTTGGAGAAGCTTGTTCTGTTGTTTTGAGAGGATCTACACAACAAATTTTGGAAGAAGCTGAGAGATCACTCCATGATGCACTTTGTGTGTTGGTCACTCATGTGAAAGAAGCAAAGACTGTCGCTGGAGCTGGAGCTAGTGAGATTTTGATGAGCACTGCTATTACTGTTGCAGCTCAAAAGGTAATTTTAGAAAATAAAATATTATCAATTTATTTTTGTTTAAGATCGCTGGAAAGGAAGCTTTAGCAGTTGAAGCGTTCGGAAGAGCTCTTCAACAACTTCCGACAATCATCTGTGATAATGCTGGACTTGATTCAGCCGAGCTTGTGACACGACTTCGTGCTGAGCATGCCAATGGACACCATAATATGGGAATCGGTAATAAAAATTAGATTACTTTAAAAATCAATTGCACGCACTCAAAAATACCGTATTCATTTGAACTTTCTTATCTAATTTTGAAAAAGCGTTAATTAAAAATTACATGTTTCCAGCGTATCATAAATACCGCGCAGTCGAAATATAGATAAGGTACAATAAAATGTCACCCTGTTTTTAATGCTATGAATTTTGAAATTATTTGAATCAAAGTAGACTATGCTTTGAAAAAAGGTTACAGAACTCCAAAAATTGAAATTTGGACGAAACAATAAAAATACGTGACAGAAGCCCTATAAAACGGCAGTTTTGAATTTATAACTACCGAACTTTCTGAAAAAATCCAAAACAATTTTTTCAGACATCGAAAATGGCGAAATTACCGATGTTGTCAAACTCGGAGTCATTGAATCATACAATGTGAAATTGTGCATGGTTTCCTCCGCTGCCGAAGCAACTGAACAGATTCTTCGTGTCGACGATATTATCAAAGCAGCGCCAAGACAGCGTGCACAAGACAACCGGCCATGTTAAATGGACTTTTTTCAGAATATTTTTTTGAATACGATTTCTTTTTACACCTGATCTTGATGCTTTTTCCAATTTGTTTTGCCCATAGCTTTTCTTTGGTTTTGTTCTCGAGTGCTTCGATTGAATCTCTAAAAATTCACCCTTATATTTTTTTATAATTTTGTCCAAGTTAAAAATTATTGTTTGCTTGTTGATTTTGATTTTTTAAATTTTTTTTTATTCAACCTTTTCCTCAGAATCTTTTCTTCCCTTCGATTATTTAATGAATGAAGTGCGCTTTTTTAATAGGAACTGTTAATTATAGATTGGATTTATTAGTTCTTGCTATTTGGAGATATCTAGGCTTCTTTTTTTTTATTGAAAAATATTTTGGAATCTAGAATTTTTTTTTAAAGGATTGAAGAAAAATTCGGGAATTTTGACGGATTTCTGAAAAATTTTAAAAGTCAGATGATTAATTTTTTACGTCTTAAATATTCATTTGGAAATATATTTTTTCTGCGTATTACTCAGAAATTTAAATGTATTGCTTGTTTTTAGATTATAGTTTTCTGACAACAAATTTGAGAGTTAAGTAAAAACTTGTTGAACAAATTTGACAACGAGAATCATGTTATTTTTTTAAACCAGAAATTAGAAATTAATTCAGAATAAAATTAACAATTTTCAGATTTTTTTGAAGTTAATATTTAAAAAATCTGAAATATATTCCAAATGGGTTATGTTGAAAAATATATGTTTTTTCCGTTATTGCCAACTCAAATATTCCTGATCATTCAAGTTGGTTTTGATCTACCCAGAAAATCTAAGTCTCTCACAAAGTCATGCTATTTTTACCTGCGAGCGGCTGCGCTGCGGTCTTTTAGTAGAAAATGAATTATCCAAAATTTTTAACTTGACAATATTTTTAATACTGAGAAAATTAGGTTTTATCAATTTTCGAAATTTTTACAAAAATTTGACTTTTATGATGCTAATTATGAACAGTAATGGACCTATGCAGAAACTAAAAATTCTGCAAAAAATTGCAAACAAATGCAAAAAATTCAATGCAGAAACTTGCAAAAAATTGCAAGAAATGTCAAGAAATTGCAATTTTTTGCAGCCGATTTACGGGAAAAATACGGTAATCGTTGCGAGACCATCAATGAAAACGGCTCTTGACCGTATTTTTGGACGCACACCTGGGAAATTTGTGAGGGTCTCGCACCGAAGAGTAAGAACCTTTGATGGTTTCGCAACGATTACCGTATTTTTCCAGTAAATCGGCTGCAAAAAATTGCAATTTCTTGCAATTTTTTGCAAGTTTCTGCATTGAATTTTTTGCATTTGTTTGCAATTTTTGCAGCATTTTTAGTTTCTGCATAGGTCCATAAAAAAGGCATTGTCAACTTAAAAATTATGGATACTGAAAGACCGCAGCGCAACCGCTCGCAGGTAAAAATAGCATGACTTTGTGAGAGACTTAGATTTTCTGGGTAGGTCAAAACCAACTTGCATGATCAAGAATATTTGTGTTGACAATACAATATTGCCAACTCAAATATTCCTGATCATTCAAGTTGGTTTTGATCTACCCAGAAAATCTAAGTCTCTCACAAAGTCATGCTATTTTTACCTGTGAGCGGCTGCGCTGCGGTCTTTTAGTAGAAAATGAATGATCTAAAATTTTTAAGTTGACAATATTGGAAAAATGTATTAAGCATGAAATTACAACTTTTACTGTAGAAGAAATTTCAAATAAATTAGCCGAAACCATATTTTAGACATTTTCTTCGAAATCACTGAAACTTTTTATCATATTAGAAATTTCGTTGTTATTTTTGAAAATTTTCTAATTTTCAGCCAAAACAGATGTATAGAAGTGTTCCTAGATTGGTGCGGTCGCATGGTAATTTTCTGAAAGGATTTCTGGGTAAAGGAGACAAAGAAGCTGCTAAGAGCTTGACTGTTGAGGAGCAGGTACACAGTTGTAAATACAATCTGAAAGATTTTCACCTTTTTCCAGGAAAGTCTTCGAAAAACTCTTCCAAGCATTCGTGCACGTGAATCAACACAAGTCGCAACATCTGCTGATTCTATCACTGATTTCGATGCTGATGAACTTTTGGACAGCAGGATTGATACGGACGAAATTCGTGCTAGAGGGTATAAATTTCCTTCCTAAGCGAAAATTTCTGTCTTTTTCCTTTAGATTCCTAAAATATAAAAACAGCTACACACCGGCGGACAACGTCAAAAGCCAGATTGTTGAGGCCGCTGAAAATTGTCTGAAAATCGCAGGAATTAGTGCTGAAAATATTGAGGAATACAAATTTGAAGAAGGCGATAATTTGGTGAAATTTGAATTGCTTCAAAAATTGGGAAACACGATTGGACATTGGCCGAATAATGGGAAATTGTTGTATTTTGAAAAGGTTTCCGATGTGATTCGGTTTTATGAGACGCCAGTGAAGAATATCACACAGTATCAAGAGTAAGTTTAGAATTTTATAAAGAAGGACCATGGGGATATAATGATAAGGTCTAGAAATGCAGATAGTGAAAGATTCCATATTATCGCAGTTTCGACTTGTTCTTCTTTTTTTCTGCAACACGCTGTTGAATATTTCGATCTTTAATCTTCTTGCAAATTTCTTGTATTTCAAAAGTCGTCAAATGTTTGCTTAACACTCCCTCTTATCGCAAAACCCACGCTTTTTTCACATGGGTCACTATTTTCATCGAATTAGTTTATCAATTACAGATTGGCGCGAGACGAAAGCAAGCCGAAAAATGTGAACATGCTAGAACAGGCAGTACGATTCCATCCAGAAGACACACATTTGTATCATGGTGGTGTCACAGCTTTTCCGGGAACCGGTGGCGAAGTTTTATCGTTGAGACAGAAGAGGTTATTGAGACAGTTTAAGCCGAAGAATGAGTGGTTTGATTATGAGGATCAGGTATTGAAAAAGTTCGAATTTTAAGCACAATGAATGATTTTTCCAGACCTACGATTATTCAAGACCTGAGAAGGATATGCCATGGGATCCAGAAGTTGCAAGACAAATGGACAAGTAAATAAAACAGATTCTCCAAAAATAAAAATAATTTTAATGATTTCAGCTACACCGACAAACGCTACAACTTGAAAACCAAACAATTCACGAGAATTCGTCAATAAAGTGTCCATAAAATTATTTTTATTTTGTTGTAGGCTAGTTTTTGGAAAACAATATTCCAACTGTTTTTTTTAAATTGTTGTATGAATAAAAATGAATATAGAATCATTTCAAAGTTTTGAAAAAATCGAAAATGTTTGCATCATTTTTGGCAGCTGCTCATTCGGTTACTTCACTCTTCCGCGGAAGAGTGACAAAATGTATTGGGTCATCATCAGCAAGTTGTGTTAAAAGTGATAAAGTGTATGTTTCTTTTAAAATGTATTCTAGAAAGTTATTTTCCAAAAAAATGTGTTTTATCTTTTGATTTTTATCTCGTGGTTTAACCCGATCAAAATTCAGTTTTCAATGATGATGTTTTGATGATGAAAAAGACAACAAAAAAAAAAGATGGGCGGTACTTTGTTTGGTTCTTTTTCTCGCTAGACACTACATTTCTACTCCAATTCATTTTTTCTGCCTATGCAGTTAGGGCGATTCGTCCGATTTATGGTTACACAATGGTAAATAATGCATTTCTAACAGAATGCTGTGGTTTTTCTAAAATTTAGGTAAATAATATTAAGTAAAAATGATTGTACTGTTTAAAGGCGCATGCACTTTTTAACTTTATTTTTGCCTACTGTAGATATTTCTTAAAGGCGCAGATTGGTTTAGGCATCGGTCTTGACACGAAACACAGTAACAATCTATTTGTTAAGCAAGAACCGCGAATTTTTTCTTTTCTTTTTTCTAAACGTGACTACTTTTGGGATGTCTTTCATTTTTTTGTTATTTTTAATCCAAAATTGCATCATCGGGTGCACTTTCGTAATAACTGCGAATCCATACGGCTCACTCTGCAGACGTTTTTTTCTAAATATTTTTCCAACAACATAATTCCATTTGATATTGAAAAACTGAAAAAGTCACGTAATCTGCAGTGTGGGCCGTGTCCTTGAGAGAAAAGGATTGAGCAGTGGCATACGAGAGTTGGGGAAACGCGGGCAGTTGTCTATTTTGCGCTTGTGGAGAACAACATCCTTGGGCAGTTTTTTCCTCTTTTTATCGATTTGTTGTCCAACATGTGGACTGCACGTTTCGGTTTTCAAATAGTTTTTGATTTTTACCGAGAACAAAAAAAATGTGAAGAGTAGTTTATTTAGTAGTTTTTTCGACGTTCTTTTCACTTCTGCATCTCTTATCCATTTTGCACGTTTCGGTCGTTTTTATTGAACGCCTCACTTCTTCTTTGCCACTCTTTCAATACCGCTGGCCTCGAAGTGAGCGCTCACAAACATTTTTTTGTTTGGGGTTTCTCTGCGCCGCCCATGTGTATGTTTCTCTGTCGGCGATGATTTTTATCATTCGTCAATGTTTTTGTTTGATTACGTACTCGCTTTCAATAGTTTTTAATCACAAATTCTAATTGTTTACCGTTTTCAGGATGCCAATCACCAAGATTCACGCTCGCGAAATCTACGACTCCCGTGGAAACCCAACCGTCGAGGTTGATCTTTTCACCGAGAAAGGGGTCTTCCGCGCTGCTGTTCCATCTGGAGCTTCGACTGGAGTACATGAGGCTTTGGAGCTTCGTGACGGCGACAAGACTGTTCATCACGGAAAAGGAGTCTTGAAGGCTGTTCAAAACATCAACGAAAGAATCGCTCCAGCTCTCATCGCTAAGGGATTCGATGTCACCGCACAAAGAGAAATCGACGAGTTCATGTTGGCTTTGGACGGAACTGAGAACAAGCAAAACTTGGGAGCCAACGCTATTCTTGGAGTTTCTTTGGCCGTTGCCAAAGCTGGAGCAGTTCACAAGGGATTGCCACTCTACAAATACATTGCCGAATTGGCCGGAACCGGAAAGGTTGTTTTGCCAGTTCCAGCTTTCAATGTTATCAACGGAGGATCTCACGCCGGAAATAAGTTGGCTATGCAAGAGTTCATGATCTTGCCAGTTGGAGCTTCAAGCTTCCGCGAGGCCATGAGAATGGGATCAGAAGTTTACCACCATTTGAAGGCTGAGATCAAGAAGAGGTTTGTTTTCTTTTGAAAGAACACATCTTTATAAAATAGTTGTCTTTTCAGATATGGATTGGACGCCACCGCTGTCGGAGATGAAGGAGGTTTTGCACCAAACATCCAAGATAACAAGGAAGGATTGGACCTTCTCAACACCGCTATCGGAAAAGCTGGATACACAGGAAAGATCTCAATCGGAATGGACGTTGCCGCCTCCGAATTCTACAAGGATGGAAAATATGATCTCGATTTCAAAAATCCAAACTCTGATGCTTCCAAGTGGTTGACTGGAGATGAATTGGCTGCTCTTTACCAATCATTCGTTAAGGAGTATCCAGTTGTTTCGATTGAAGATGCTTTTGATCAAGATGACTGGGATAACTGGGGCAAATTCCATGTAAGTTTATCCTTTTCTCTTTTTGATCCTTAATTTATTCTTTTTCAGAGCTCTACCAACATCCAATTGGTTGGAGATGATTTGACTGTGACCAACCCAAAACGCATCAGACAAGCTGTCGAGAAGAACAGTTGCAACTGCTTGTTGCTCAAGGTCAACCAAATTGGATCAGTCACCGAATCGATTGAAGCCGCCAAGCTCTCACGAGCCAGCGGATGGGGAGTTATGGTCTCCCACAGATCAGGAGAAACCGAAGATACCTTCATCGCCGATTTAGTCGTTGGATTGGCCACCGGACAAATCAAGACTGGAGCTCCATGCCGTTCCGAACGTTTGGCCAAGTACAATCAATTGTTGCGTATTGAGGAAGAACTCGGAGCTGATGCCGTCTACGCTGGAGAGAAATTCAGAAATCCACAAGCTTAAATTTTGAATAAATTTCATGTATTATGATTGCAACATGTTCTAATGTCAAGTAAACGAATATTTTTCGTCTTCATCAATGTGAGAATCTCCAATAGACTCAGATTTTTTATTTTTCAGAGTTGTAGAAAAAGTATTATTTATTGCACAATAAAATTTCTGCGTCGATGTTTTTTCTCGGTTTCTCATCAGCTAAAGAACAGAAAAACAAAGCATGAACGAAAACAAGTTTGCAGTGTTGTAAAGCTGTTATTCGAGTGTTATTCTCTGAAATTTTCTCGTGCGTTGTGCGCCTTTAAACATCTTACCGTACCTGCGTGTAAAAATTATTTTTCGTTGTGAAACCATCACGAGTTTCTTTAAATGTGCCTTTGCTTTCGTACTGTGGATTTTACGTAGATTTTTGTTTTTTGCTGTGCCTAAAGGTTGCAGTTTTAAAATTCGAAATATTTTTGACCAGCTGATCTCCTGTAAGGCGCGTTGAAATAGTTTCTCAGTTTATCTAAAGAAATGTCTTCAGAACCTCACGTTTTTCTGTTATTTACACAATTTTTTTTCTAATTCAACTTTTCGAATTATAATTTTCAGAATGTCGAAGGTAAGTGACATGATGGTTCGTGAGCAGATCACGGCATTGGTAAGCGAAGAATTTACTAATTTTTTTCTTTGAAAAATCGGTATTTAGCGTGCAAATGCTGCAAGAAAGCGCGCAACTTCACTTCAAAGTTTTTGTTCTGGAAAAACGGACTCATCTTCTGAAAGTGAAGATGAATTGTAAGTCAAGATTTCAAGAGTTCAATTATATTCAACATTTTTACAGAGCTTTGATGGTGGATTATCCCCAACAAAAAGGAAGACATCGAATGCGTTTACGTTTCAACAGTGATACGAATTTGAGCAGCAGCTTCAGGAAGAAGGTGAAAAGATTGGCTCAGAGGGATAGGAGATCGAGAAAACCGACGGATGATGTTTTTTCTGGGGAGGATGAGATCGAGGTCCCTAGAGGAGCACCGGTAGCATATGCAGCACCTTCAAAGCTTAGGAAGGCGAAAGCTCTGGATTGTTTGGTGGATGAGAAGAAGACTGGCATCTCTGACAATGATGTGGTTGAAGCTGATATTGAATTGGCAAAAAGTCATTTCAATAATGTTAGAATGAAGGTTTTCGCCGCCAGAACTGCGATGGAAGTGGAGCCGAAGCTGTTGACAAAGACTAAGAAGGCGCTGGAGAATAAGAAGAATGTTTTGGTAATTTTAAACTTTAAAATGTATCCAAGTTGACTATTTCAGAAAGATGTTCAATCTCCCGGAGCATTTTCCTTGCACGCAGCTTATAGAATTGCATCATCGCCTGCTGGGGCCATTGCTACCACAACACCGAACAGTAAAAAGTTGACGAAAGAAGCGATGACGAACCTGATTCGTAGCAGTTATGATAATACGGAAATGACGCAAGAGTTGCTGTTCTCAACAAAATTCGATTCCAAATGGAAAGGTAGATATACGGATATTTACATGCGTCGAGATGCGGAAGGAAAAAAGCCGAAACGTCCGATCAATGGTTCTGGCTGGGTGATGCCTTTGAAAAGCATTTGCGACAAATTCGGAATAAATTCTACGTTTTTCACGAATCATCGAATTGATTTGCGATCGGCAAGGGATCAGGTTTTGTTGTTGAGATTGACGGCAAAGGATCAGACCAGTGACTGGATTTCGATTATTCATCCGGAAGCTGTGATGTGAGATATTTTGTGAAATAATAAATCTATTTATTTATTTTTTACAGAAACGAACAACTTTCCCAATATTTGATTCAAAATCTGGATGCTACGACAATGGTGCAAAGAGTTCGAGCGTTCAAAGCCAATGTTATCGCTGATAGAGATCGTGTCAGAGTTGCAGGCCAATGTTTGACACGAATTTTAATTTATGACTTTTAAATTGTATCTTTCAGTCTATAACAACATCAGAATTGGAAAGCGAATGTTTGGAGCCGCGAGAAAGGCTAAATTCATTTCGACAATCGTTGGAGGAATGGAAAGACGCTACGAAATTTTGGAAAATTCTGTGAACCATATTCCTTTCACACATGAAGCGTCGGACAAAAATGCGGATAAGATGAGAAATTGTCGAGTTCATTGTAAAGACGACACGAGGGTTGTTTTGAAATACCCGAAAGAGTCGAAACTTCATGATTTTATTCATGCAAACCGTGTATCTGGTGGCCCGTTGTTCAATGAGTTTATTATGACACAGGCTCCGATGGAGAATACAGTTGGTTAGTTGATTCATGATTTTCATTTTTTTAAACTTTAATATTTTAGACGACTTCTGGAGACTAGTGTGGCAGGAAGAATGTCCTTACATTGTGATGTTGACAAGCCGAAAGGAGCAAGATAGATGTGCAGCATATTGGCCAAAAACTCCAACATGTCCAGCAATTTATGTGTCTGGTGGAATAAGAGTGGAAAACTTCGGCGTCTATCAACCACCTGATCCGTTGTTCCGTGTCACTCATTTGCGACTGATTGGACCGAATCGTGAGGAACGCCATGTTGAACATTGGCAGGGGAATTTGAACAATTCATCGAATTTATATTCGCCTCTGAATATTTTGAGATTGTTGAGGAACACTTCGAAGCCGGTGGTGATTCATGATCATTTGGGAGTGTCGAGAGCTGCTTGTTTGGTGGCGGCAGAAGTTGCGATTTGTAGTTTGATGAAGGGACCGACTTATAAGGTTGAATTCTCAAAACGTGGGATGACATTATTAATTTTTGATATGTTTTGCAGTACCCTGTTCAAAGAGCGGTTCAATTTTTGCGTCAACGTCGAGCATTCAGTATTGAAACCCCAATGCAATACATTTTCGTCCATCGACTTGTTTTGTTCTTTTTCAAAGACATCGTCGGTCATGTGAAAGAATTGGATGCTGATTATAGCAGGTAAAAATATTAAATTACTCCGTTTTTGAACAAAAATTGAAATTTCTCAATTCCATATATAGTTTCTGCAGTTTCTGTAGTGAATTTTGTGAATTATTTAAAAACCGATTACGTATCAGTAAATGGTGATAAGATAATTTTTGCAGATGGTTACAAGAAAGATCCGAACGAATGTTCATCGAAGACATCGACACTCCAATCCCGGGCTATCGTCTTCTCTCACCAAAAGCTGATCCAGACCTGGTCAGACAAGTTGGTAGACCAGAACGCCCGAATTGTCGTAGAGAAGCGCCTGATGTTGTTGGACAAATGCCAGGGACTGTTACCAATGGTGAAGCGATTTTGTCGCCAGTGAAGAATGCCTTCGAATTCTAGTTTACTAACCAAAACAAATCATTTTTCTGTGTATAGTGAAGATTACCTGTATATTAGACTCTTTCCCCCAAATGTTTGTAGATATTTTCATCTTATTTTGTTGTACATTTGTTATTTACTTTATTCACATTATTTACCGCACGTTTAACGCATATTTTGAATGAAAAAGGGTGTAAATATGAAAAAATAAGGTTATTTAAAGGTTTCAATAGCCTTTTATCATATTTCTTTGTTGGTCCTTTTGATATAAAATTCATAGAATTTTTAACATTTTCGGGGTCAAGAAACTGACATCTGGTAACATATGTCTATATGAGCTTCCTATGAATTTTCTTCTAATTACTATTTTAATGATTTCCTGAATTTTTCACGCTCAAACGCTTTTTTTTGTGAGTCCGTTTGAGGAGTGCCAATTATTCCGAGGTCCAGAGGGTTTAGAGAAAAAAGAAATTGAACGGCTTGGTGTGCGTATCCTTTTTGCAAGAATGCCCTTTTTCTAATTTTGTGGGGCTCCATTGGTGCATTTCTTTGTCCTTTCTCATTGCTGAATATAAGGCTAGAGGGTTAGGGCATGATGTCTATCAGCTCTTTTTGCTCTTCGCGGCTCAATATCGTAAAAGGTTTTATTTCATTTTTTTCCCTATTTTCTCTAGAAGAAAACAAAATGGAGGCGTGAGGTTTAAAAGGAAGAAACGTGGAAATAAAACCAAAATAAAACTAATACACGGCATTATTTTGTTTTGAGGTATGCCGATAAACGCTTCTTTGTTCACTACGGAGTAAATGCTAATGCGTCGTCAAGACGATTCAGCACTTTACCGACATTGGTACGTGTTTCTCTATTTTTTTCAGATGATCAATCAAAAGGTGAAAAACGAAGGTAGATAAATTATCTCACCTCTGATCTGGTATTCCTCCATAATAGCGTAAATTTTTTTCGTTTCGTTTTGAGGAAGTTATTGGCTGATTTGTACTTCAGAGTCATTTATTGACATTTTTTGCTGTTTTACACGTTTTCTAAGAGATTTGACTTTCAATCGTTCATTTGTTTGCTGGTACATGACTCGGATGTAAGGCTCAACATGTTTAGCGATACCCTTTTCAACATTTAAAAAAAGAAAGAAAATAAATAAAATATGGGAAAGAATATTTAAAAAAAATCCTAGCGAAGTTATTACTGCTCCAGTTTTTCTTTATCAATTTCTATTGAATCAGATTACATTTTGACGAGAAAAAATTTCTAAAATCATATTTTTTTTGAATTAGCTAGGCATCTTTAAAATGTTTCAAATCAACTTGCTAATTTTAGGGCACGTGACAGTTCGGGAGAAAATCAGTTCGGGAGAAAGACAGTTCGGGAGAAAGACAGTTTGGGAGAATAAGGACAGTTCGGGAGAAAAAAGTGACAGTTCGGGAGAATTTTAAAATTCTCTTTTTTTTGCATTTTCATTTTTTAAACTTAAAGTTTCGTCATTTCATAAGTCTTTTTCGGTGCAAAAGCTTTCGAAATGCCGAAAATTTAAGTTTAAAAAATGAAAATGCAAAAAAACAAGAGAATTTTAAAATTCTCCCGAACTGTCACTTTTTTCTCCCGAACTGTCCTTATTCTCCCAAACTGTCTTTCTCCCGAACTGATTTTCTCCCGAACTGTCACGTGCCCTAATTTTAATTGTTAGGCGTTTTTACCAGTCAATCGCGGACTAGTTTTCATCCTAGTCCCTTGGTTATTGCGAAAAACATCTGCTCTAGTTTTCGAAATTTCTTTAAAATTTCAATTTTCTGCTGATTTTCCCTAAATGATGTCATTTTGAACGCAAAAAATTAAATTATCAAAAACTCAGTTTTTGACAATAATAAAATGCCGCTCGCTGCACTATTTCCTTTTTTTCTCAGTGTCTCTTCTGTTCTTCTTTTTCTCTGTTGACCCGTTGATATTGCTCATTTCTAAAAAGTTCTCGATTCATGTATCAAATTTTTTTTATTTTCAGAAATGCTCGGACCGTCGCAAAATGCGATGAATGAGCTGAAAAAATTCAATGCTCACGTTTTCGATGGACTGGATTTGTGTGTGAATGATTCGATTATCGTGTATTGCTTTCAGACGAGATCTCTAGCAGGTTTGTGGTTAGAAGATTAGTTTTCAAAGTGTAATTGAGTAGGATTTTTTAAAAAGGAGTGTTATTTCTAATTTTCGAACAATTCTTTATTATCTCGGTTTTATTTAGAAACTTTAAAACGGGTTATGAAATCTAAAAACCATTGTCTTCGAAAATATCATTTATTTTAAAAATTTTCTCAAAAATTGGGACAAAATTCACAAAACTATTTTTTCTAGACGTCGTTAGAACATCATGCAGTGATCCGGAAAACATCAACGAAGTCGCGGACCTTTTGGCGAACATTCTTCATTTCCTTAATACTGAAATTCACCAATTGTCTGGGAAAATGACAGATAATGGGTATATGTTGAAAAATGTTAGGGTTTTTTAAAAGTTTTGGTTTTCAGTATGCCACCAAACTATTTCGACCAGTTTCTACTAAGGATTGGAATCTTTCACGAAGTTGATAAGGCGTTGGGAGCCGATGAGAAGTTGAACACATCAGATATTGAACAATTTGTGGAATATACAAAGACGATGATTTTGGAGATGTATAAGAAGTCGGAAAGTATGTTCTTTAGGGAATTGAATATTTAAAAAAAAACTTTTATGGGACGTTTCAGACTTTAGTGGATGGAAGAAGCTGAAAAAAGATCAGTTGGAATATTTCACAAATATGGATTCAAAGAAAAGTGATGAAGAATTAGATGAACCAGCATTTTATGCACGAGAAGATGGTGTTATATCTTCTTTAGCTTTTGAGAAGGCGTTGAACGATAAGGATAGGAAAAGGAAGTCATATTTGAAGAAAATCGAGAAAGTTCTGACTGGAAACTTGGAATTAAAATTGCTCACAGAACTAGTTTCATTTCGTGGGACTTTTTCAATCGAAGGAACCGAAGCGGATACGATTATTGACCAAATTTTGGTTAATCAAGAGTATGTTCACGGTGGAAAGAATCACGAAAGAGCGGTTTCGTACGCGTTTACCGAGTTGATGAGAAAAACGTTTTTATTGTTATCGACACAGAAGAAGGATTTGTTTGAAGAGAAGTTGTTGGTGAATTGTCAAGGAGGATTGCCGAATTTTCAGAATTTTATTGAGGTTGGAGATTTTGATTAATCACCGCTTTTTTTTCTATTTCCCGAATTTTCAGAATTATTCCCAACGTCTCACCGAATCGCTGAACGCCCTTCCTGTAGATCATCAACAAGTTAACACAGATCCTGAGTCGTTCGAAAAAACCAAAAATGACTTGGCCTGGTTCCTTTTTGCCACTCCAGAAAACACTGTCAATCGATCCATCGAGAAATGTTTGAGCCAGAGGAGCACTGTACCGATTATTTTCAGGGTATTTTGCATTTATTTGAAATCCTTTGAAAAGAAACATTTTACAGGTTTTCCGAACTCTCCCAACATTGTTCCAATCAAGGTTCCTTCTCGCAAATAGCACGATGGAAACGGAGCCACTATTGGCAACTGCTTTTAGAAATACGTTGAAGTTTGAAAGCCAGAGGTTAATAAAATGTTAATTATTTAAAAAAAAGTAAACTTTCAGATGGACTGATAGTTCTACATGGGACAATGCTGTTTATCTCACCGTATCAGCCACAAAAAGCAGCAAAAAAGGTATGGTTACGGTTTTCTCCCAGATCAAAATTGGAAAGGTCTTGACACAAATTTATAGAAAAAATGAATAATTGATATCAAATTTTTATAATTTATCAATATTTGCAGCAAAAGACGATATTTCTGAACCATTGCTTGATCCTTATGAACTGATTCGCTTGGCAACATCGCTCGTTTTCCTAAAGCCGTCTGGAAAAGAGGCGGAAAGTTGCACGAAGATTTTACACAGACTTTTGGCCAATAATACGTCTAACAGATCGACAGCCAAATATGTGTTCTCTAATAAATTTGATACATGTACAACTGGTTAGTTTTTGTTTTTTTTTGCAGCGACATCATTTTTCTTTCTAATTTTTGTGTTTATTCTAGAATATGGTGTAATAAAAACACCGGAATTGGTAGTGGGATTGTATAATTTGATGGTTCATAATGATGATCAATCGAATGAAGTGTCGGAATATTGTAGAGATATAATAAAATCGTTGGGTGGAAGGCTTGAAGGTAGATTTTTAAAAAAGATCTTTTAATCCCGAAAAATCAATAATTTTCCAGAAAGTAAAGTAAAGTTCACTGAAGGTACGACAAATTTCTTCAAAAATGAGTTATTTACCAATTGTCCGTGGTGGGTGAAATATTCGATAAAAACATGGTTTGGATATTCGTTGGAAAACCTGAAGAGACAGATTCCTGCTGGAATTCACGCCGCTTTGGCTGAAAACGAAAAGGATAATTTCGAGAGAATTGTCAGTCCTGATCGATCGTCGGCGGCGGAGTGTTATTTGAGAAGCTTTTTTGAGATTGGACTCTATGATGCTGATCTGGCGATTGATTTGTTGAAGAAAGGTAAGTGAAATGCTGAAAAACCTATTAAAAATCGAATTTTTACAAAAAATTGGTTGAAAAATTCATGTCCGTAGTAAATTACTACGGACATGAATTAGTAATAATAACTTGGGTTATTTTAGGATATGATTCAAAAATAGCGGACGCTGACATGATTCCGAAAATTTGTTTGGCACTTGTTGATAGCTATGGAAAACGAATGACGAAACGAAGAAGTGGTATGGATGTCGGGCGGCTTTTGCGAGAGATGATAATAGTTTTGGATCCGTCAAGAACTTTCAACAAACTCGAAGTTTGGAACGAGACAAAATTCATAGCGATCAAGGAAATGGCCCATATTCATATTTTGTCGAAAGCGGTGCTCGTAGCCATTGAAAAGGTAAATCTGATTTTCTAAAACAAATTACTTTATTGGAATTATGGATATTTTCAGAGATTCAGTGCTCCTGAAGCGACGGCTGAGAGAGCTTACGATGAACGAATCGATTTGGAGAACATGGCAATTCAATTATTGGAGGCGTATTGTAAAGTGACAAAAGATTTCTTGGATAATAAATTGCAAGATGAGGAGAAGCTGAGGAAACAGAAGAATGATGTTATTTTCAAATCGAGGGATGAAAAGTGGGTTAAGACATTTTTAAATGAATAGAGCAGTCTTATTATTTTATTACGGAATTTTTACCGAAAAATGGAAAAGGAAATAAAAATTCAGAAAATAATTGAATTTCAGGCACGAAGGCTGGAAACTACAACATGAACATCAAAAAACTATCCAAATTCTGATGTATCAATTGATGTCGATTTTTGTGGATGTTGCACCGTTCAGTAGACTCATCAAACCACCTGTCGAATTCAACGCGCTGCTTGTTTTTGTTGTTCGAAAGATTTCCGATTTACAAGGATTGATGACACTTGAAGTATTGGATGATGAATTGACAGATAGCGCGAAGGTAAAATTGCTTATTTTATTTTTTTGAAATGTTGTGCAAAACAGAACGAGTTTTCTGATAAATTTGAAAAATTATTTTTAGTATTGTCAAGATAAAAATTTCTGGCCGCTCGTTTTGCGGAGTGTCGTTGGGAATTTCCTCGCAGCGCGACCGCAACGCGCTCAAATTCAAATTTCTCAGTTGGTCTTGCGCGTTGCGAGGAAATTCCCAACGACACTCCGCAAGACGAGCGGCCAGAAATTTTTATCTTGACAATAATTAAAAGTTTTTGGATCGTTTATTTTTATCCCCATTCAAAAATTACTTTGAAACCATATTTCTTTTTCTAGCAAGAAATAGTCCACGGATTTGCGAAAATGTTGAAGAAGCCGATTGAAAAACAGCCAACTCAACTGACACCAATTTTGCCAAGAAGGACGGAACCACCGAACGTTACCAGGGAAGTGGCGGTGCCGAAAAATGAGGGGACTTCAGCGACATTTGCGGAGAACACGTTGTTCACGAATCAGCGTAAGTTTGAAATTTTATTGAAATTCTGCTTCATGTGATTGTGATTTGCATCTTTCGCTTGTTTTCAGAGCAGCAGTCAGTTCAACAACCACAGTTTTCTCAACAATCACAAAAGGATGATCGACAATCGAAAAAAGATGATCGACATTCGAAAACTAGTGAACAGAATGATAGATTTGAGCATTCGAATCATAAAGAACGAGCCTATACTGATAAAAGAGCGCAATCGGATAGACGGAATTCAGAGAGTGATCATAGAAGGTCTCGGGATTCTTTAAGAGGTGGAAATGGTAGAGGTTCCTCACCACAACCACGCATCGGTAATTTCCGCGGAGGTTTTTCGGATGCATTCCGTGGAAGAGGTCGAGGATTCCGAAGTAGTCTAAGAGGACGGCTAGGAGATCCGTCGACAATGCCGCCGCATGAAAGAGAGGAGTTCAATCGAAGACATGAGAATGGAAATGGTCCGAGAAGAGGAACACATTCATATTCGACACCGAATGCGAATAATTGGCACGAGGAGGAGAAGTTTGATCCGAGGATGAGTGGTTATGGTAGGAATGATAGAAATCGTCGTGGTTTTGATAGATATCATGAAGATGAGGATAGAAGTTTTAACGGAAGAGGGAACGAAAGTAGAAACGGTCGAAGGAGATTAGATTCCAGAGATCGGGATGAATATTATGAGAATTCTAATAGGTAAATTCTTGAACTTTAACGAAATAAGTAAATCATTTTAAATTACAAACGCAAAATGTTCAATATTTTTGTGCAGAATCCAAAAATTTGAAAAAAAAATCTCATTTTCAATTTTTGGATTCCAGATTTCGTTTCAACGAGTACGCAAATGTTCATCATTGTGTGCAAATCGAAAAGTTAACAGAGATTCTAAAAAGGGTTTTGACGGCGAGAAATTGATTTTGAGAACGTAATTTCAAAATTGTGAAAAGTTATAACTAGAATGAAAAACGACTAGATACATTTGAAAATCGGGAATTTTTTCCAGGAGACGAGAAGACTCTGTAACTGAACAATTCCACAACTACCCAAATTCACATCCATCACCAAATGCTTCAAATCGATCAAGGCACTCAGATTACAACGACTCACATGATCGATCTGTACTTCCGCCGCCACTGCGGCCAATGTCATCATCATCGAATCGCCAACTTTCTGTTGATTCGTACCGCAAACAAGATCTAAGAGATCGCCGCAATTCGAATATGAATGGAGGAAGTGACGGAGGATATAGAAATGGTTTTGAACAAATCAGTCGTGATCGCGATCTCTGTATGGCTTTATTTTTGTGTGTCTTGGCTTTGTGATGCTTTTTTCAGTTTAAAATAGAAAAAGATAATATTTCGAAGGACTCCTTTTTAAGTTTTTCATTGAGATATTCAAGAAAGACTGACCATATATTAATATTGGTAGGGAATTCGACAGTTATGGCTTGTATGTCTAGTTTAAAGAATTACAGAATTTCTGGCGTTTAATGTTTTTGTACACCTTATTTTCTCGGTCCTCTTTGACATCAGTTTCTGGAAAATGTTATGATTTCAATTTTCAACACTGACATTTAATTTTCAGCACCTGAATACCCGCCCAACTACGAAAAAGTGGTACGTGTTGCAAATGAAGTCAATGTTGGAGGAATTATCGAACAGTACGCTGAAAGGTCGAAAGATGATGTTCGAAGAGGAGTTCATCGCAGTGGTCGCGGAAGACGTTAGCTGAGGAACTTTCAGTTTTCGAACTGTTTCTCATGTATTTTTTTTTGTTGTTTCACACATGCCCAATTTATTATTTTTCGCTAATTAATACGCATATTTATTCCCCAACTTTTTTTTATTTTGATAAGCTTCTTTTTATTTATTTTTTCATCAATTTTTCCCCAAACCTTTACGGCTTTGCTTGAGTTATTTGCCCCCCATTAATGATTTTTCGATCAAATGAACATTTTTTGGAATAATTGAAAATTTCCCAGCAGCTGAAACAACGAAACAACGCGTGCTAACCATAACGTTGTTGTTGTTGTATAAATTTATGATTATCACAATATTTGTCGGGAAAGATAAAACTGGGAGCCTGTGATATATAGGCTTGTTTTACGATCATGCTCCCGTCTGTGATCTTTCACCGATGTACAGATATAAAAGGGGCGGAGCTTTATGAGGTGTTACCATGAGTATTTTATGTGCAGTCATGGGAGAAGGGGGAAGGAGCAATATGCAATATTTATATGAGATCATTATCATTTTTTTCGAACGTTGCAAATTAGGTGAGCCAAAATTGGAGAAAAGGACACATTTTTTATTTATTTTTGTAATTTTTTTGTTGTTTGCCAATTTTGATAAATATTTCTGGATGTTTAGTAAAATGTTTACGGTTTTTCAGCAAATTCAAAAAACTGTAAACACCAAAGCACCTTTGTTCAAGTAACGCACCAAAATACAACCTTTTGCTTTAGAAAATTGAAGAAATTCTATGTTTTGAACAGGACTAATCAGCAGCGGAAATCAAAACACGTTGTTTTCTTAAAATTCCATTTATTTTTCAGCTTTTTCGAAATTTTTATTGAATTTCAACTTTCGTTGTGAAACCATACTTTTTTAATTTGGCATGCGCCTTTGAGCTTACTTACAGTACCATTAATTTGAATCCTTTTTAAAAATTCGTTATTTACACGGGGTTTTTTTTACTACCGCTAGCACTGAAAAAATAGACCGTCATCAATAGAGCGCGCTTACAGATTGCGGCCTAACTATTGTGCAAAAATTCTTCCATATTGTCTTCTGCCATTTATTTTTGCACTGGGACGAACGTTTTGAGCATTTTTCTTTACTTATACAAATTTTCATGTTTTTTCAAATCCAAATTCTTATTTTTGTGATGCCTGGGCCTGTTCTAAAGAAAGAATTAGTGCGATCTAAGCTGTATCTAAAAAGCCTTAGCAGTTTAAAATTTTAACACTAAATTTGCTAATTTTTGAGAGTTTTTCAAACTTTAAAAAACCAAAACGGAAATTTAGAAAAAGTTAAATCCAAAAAGGTGAAGGTTAGATGTCTACACGCGTTTTGAAAGTAATTCCGGAAGTTTCGGTGTTTGTATAAAAATTCCTTAGGGGAATTAGTAGTTACCATTTCGCATTTTTTGAGTTGCATCGCAATTTTTCCAATAATCCTATTCCTTTTCAGTAAATTTGCTTTTTTCACACATTTTCATACTCCACATTATCTCAGAAAAGAAAAAGCAAAATGTATATTTCAATTTATTTATTCAGGGGGAACCGATCCAGCGGCTTTCTTACCGCGAACACACAACGAGACCACTAGACTACTGCGTTTTCTTCAGAGAGAGTGTGTGTGCGCGCAAAGTGCGCTCTATCTCACTCCGGTCCACTCTCCGTAGTAAAAAAAACCCCGTGATTTATAAGGGGGGTTTTTATTTTTTTGTATAATTGAATTTATTGTCGTTTTTTAAATATTTATTCATCAAAAATTAGGATTTTTAACTCAAAATGCATGGATAAATTAGCATTTCGTGCTTTCGTTTCGTGACTCAGTTGTCCGAAATGCTTGTGCGCCTTTAATAATCATACTGTATACAAATTCAAATTTTCTCGATTGCTAAAAATTTTATTTCCTTGATTTTTTGTTTCGCTCGTTTTACCCGATGAGTATGCTTTTCTTTTTGACATCTTGTTTCCCAAATTAGTATTTTGTTTCAGATGCGGCAAATCAAACTAATCTTCCTATGCCTATCATTACTGTTCACATTTGTTAATTGTAAAGCGCCATCAATCGACGAAATTCTTGTCACAGATCAGTATTTGCTTGTAACACAACAGGGATGTTTCACCAGGTTCGAGGCGAATGTGAAACCTGGAACGTGTCCACAAATTTTCCAAAAACCGCCGAAATCTACCAACTCGGAATGTTCGTTCTCAACTTCGGAATTGGTGTTGATTCGCGATCCGGACGGTATTCACGCTCCGAAGATTGGTCTACTGTACCAATCTGATCACAATCTTATGTTCAAAATTATGGACATTGATGTAATATTGTAATTCTGAGAGCTACGAAAATATTTAAATTCAGGGATCTCAAATTTGGGCAACGGACAAAAAGCGAAACGGATACCATATTTCCCAGAAAGATGTGTCGTCGGGAACTTTCGTTCTTAGAACACAGTCTCAGGTAAGAGGTGTTACTGTGAGAATTCAATAGCCGTTTGACACCATCTCTGGGAACAACTGTCAATTGGTGTCAAAGCGCGAGTGCACTTCAACATCATAATTTTATTTTCAGACATCATTCTCAGCCTTCTTTGATACCAATTCTCAATCGCTCATTGTTCTTCAACAACGCGGTTCAGTCAGAGTCGAACAATTCTTGTTCTCCGACATATTTAGTAAGAGTCAAGATTTTTTTGAGCGTTTTCGAAATTTTGTTTTTTGTTTCAGCTACTGGAGCAAAATGGACTTCAGTTTTTAAATCACCACCTTCTTTGACCTTGTTTAACAGAAATGAAGCGAATAGTTTCGGTTCTCGCCAAAACGTTTTTACCAAATCTCACTGGTCCAATGATCCATACACCGATACGGTAAATATTAAAATTAACTTGAGAAAAACTATATTTTCAAATTACAGCTCTATTACAAGGCAAAAAATGGAAATATCACTACAACCTACTCATTGCCAGTTTCCCAATGGTTGCTTATTTTCGGGGAAGGGAAGAATGGAAAAGCAGTGTCGACAACAACTGAAAATCGCCAAAAATTGAGTGTTTCTGGTGGAGCGATTATTGAGAAATCGATTGAAACAGATCTGGTTAAAGGCGTTCGAATGGTTAATACTACTCTTAGGTTTGTGGGGAATAAATTATGGTAGTGATGATTTGCGATGTGTGTTTTTTTCCAGAGCAACTAGCAACTTACACAATTTGACGAATACTGGGATATTGTGCGAGTATGAGACAAGTTTGCAAGACAGTGGGGAAGATCCGGTTTTGGTTATCAGAGGATATGATTATTGTTTGCTTCGTTATGGTCCGGGAATTACTAGAGACGATTGTAAAGAGAAGGAACGTGAATTTTTGGTTGCGAAGGGATTGGTAAGATTTTAAAAGATAAATTGAAAATATAATTTTTAAATATTAATGTCTTTCGGTATTTTAAAAATTCACAACTTGATTTTGAAAGATCAAACTTCTTAAAATCATAATTCGGGATATATAATATAATTTTACAGATCCGGGAGGACAACGAGGACCCACTCAAATGGCTTATCATCACAATTATCATCCTCCTAATGATTGTCGCACTTCTCTTGGTCTACATCTATTGGCTCCGTTCCACATTTACCGTAGAAGACGAAAGAACCCACCAAAATGAGTACGAAACCGAGGCTTCTCTTTTCGTCGCCAAACAACGCAGTTTCCCATCAGCTTATCCAGACCCGGCGCTTCTCGACGTTTCGGTTGATAAATGGAACTAAGGTTCAGTTTTGATTTTCAATTTCCCTGAATTTTTAGCATCTAGAGGAACGAAACCTTTTTTCTTCAAATAAATTATAGACTGTCTTCATTTTTCAAAAACACTGTTTTATTGTATTTTGTTTTTTGCAATCCATCAATCAATTTAATCAATAATCTAATACCAGGTATTGATTTTTTCTTATTCAAAAGAAATTCAACTCCGAATTCCCCAAATGAAATGTTTTATTAGTTGATTTGTTGTTATTTCGTAGTTTATATTGTTCTTTTTATTAAAAAATTCCCTGTTCTTTTTATCACTCTTGCAGCCGGTTCTTTATTTCCTTTTTTGTTTGAAAAAATACGTTTATTCATCAATAAAAATAAAATTTGAACAAAAAAATAACCCGTATTTTTGAAGAAAAATGAAAGATGTTTCGATGATGTTAGGATTTTTGTGGTCATGCAAATATTAGATATTTTAAAAATATAAAATATATATTAGAAGAAAATCAATCAATAATCGGTTGGAAAAGAGACCCGCACGGTTTTTACAATCAATTTTGGGAGAAAATAGAAGAAAACGACTAGAGGTAAATTTTTCGAATGTTTCGTGTTTTTAAGAGAAATGGCAAAAAAATAGGGGGCCTAGAATCCGGATTCGACGATTGAGTTGGAATCTTGAATGTAACCGGAATTGAGATGAGCACCACTGGTGGAAATTGTTGGTGAATTTGGTTGGGATTGTTTTAAGGCGTGAAGGATGCAAATGTGGATGAAGATGTATTGTTGCTGAAAGAAAAAGTTGTTTTAAAAATCGAAATTGTTTAAATTGGTTTCAAATTAACAATAATTAATTACTGTTGCCTCATTTCTATTCCAAACGCGCTCCATAAACTGGCAATTTGCCACCACACCTTCTAAAAAACAAAATGCAAACGCTCCACGTTGTTCACGTGAGAAATCGTTTGTGTTTTGTTTTTTAGAAGGTGTGTTGGCAAAGTGCCAGTTTATGGAGCGAGTTTGGAATAGAAATGAGGCAACAGTAGTCTAATTTAAATTGAGAATAATTTTTAAATTTTTAATATTATCGATTTTTCCAATTCTAAAATATGAACTTTGTTTTTCAAAAAATCAGGCAAATCATTTTTCTAAAATTAATTTGAAATCTTTTTTTTTACTTATTCAGCAATTTCAAAATTCTCGAACATTTCTTAAAATTATGCTTAAATGTAGGCTTAATTAAATTTAGGCTTAAAAGTAGGTTTTAAAATTAGTCTTAAAATTAGGCTTATTAAATTTAGGCTTTTAAATTTAGGCTTAAAATTAGGCTTATTAAATTTAGGCTTTTAAATTTAGGCTTAAAATTAGGCTTAAAGGAGGGCTTTACGCAGATTATAAATGAAGTTAAAACGCAAAAAAAGACATACTCATGGTATAAATGGGTTTAAAAATTTTTTTTTTAATTCGTAGAAGAAAAAAAACAGAAAAAACGAGCCACCTGGAAGAACTTGTGTTTCTAGTCCGCGAAAGTTTGGTTTCCTAGGCCAACTATTAAATTTAATTTTTTTATTTATTTTTTAAATTTATTTTTGTTTTTTTGCATTTAAAATGAAACAACGTTATAATTTTGCATGAAAAACAAGCTGATGAATGTTTGTTCTTAAAATGTTAGTTTTTATAACCGTACTTTTTGTTGTTTTCACCATTTTTTTTCAGAATGGGAAAAACTAGGAAGTTTTGTATTTGTTTAGAAACTAAATAATTGCAAAATTTTACTTTTTGCTCTGTTTTTCATTTTTAAAGGGGGGCTGAGGGGACGAAATAAATTGTTTAAAAATGATGAAAGTATGATTGTTGATAAATAAATGAAAAAAAATCTAAAGAAAAACTCAAAAATGGCGAAAAAAAAATTCCGAAAAAAAAACTCATGCCCCCCTCTCTTCGCCCTAATGGCCGAAGAAACGCTTCTTGATTTTCTAGGCCGTCTATTTTTTCTCGGCCGCCTAATTTTATTTTTTGAAAAATATTTTTTTTATTTTCTTTTATACATTTCTTTTGAACGTTTATTTGTTTTAATACTCTTTTATGGATAATTTTCTCTGAAAAAAAAATTGGAAAGAAGAGAAAAACAAGATAAAAAAATAGGCGGCCGAGAAAAAAAACAAATGGCCTAGAAAACAAAAAGCGTTTCTTCGGCCATTAGGGCGAAGAGAGGGGGGTATGAGTTTTTTTTTCGGAATTTTTTTTTCGCCATTTTCGAGGTTTTTTTTTGGATTTTTTTCATTTATGTATCAACAATCATACTTTCATCATTTCTAAACTATTTATTTCGTCCCCTCAGCCCCCCTTTAATGCAAAAAAGCAAAAAAAAAGTTTAAAAATGAATAAACACGCACAAATTTAATAGTTGACCTAGGAAACCAAACTTTCGCAGACTAGAAACACAAGTTCTTCCGAGGTGTCCCTTTTTTCTGTTTTTTTTCTTCTCTGAACTAAAAAAAAATTTTTTTAAACCCATTTATAACATGAGTATGTCTTTTTTTTGCGTTTTAACTTCATCTGCGTAAAGCCTTCCTTTAAAATTAGGTTTAAATTTAGGCATATATTTAGGCCCGACTCTTCCGAAAATTAAAATTTCTTATCAAATAGAAACTAGTTAATAAGAAAAGCTAAGCTACGATTCTTCGTTTTTTTTCGTAGTTTTTTCTTTAAAAAACTAAATTCCTGCCGACGCACCTCATTCTGCACCATTTGACATCTTTCATATCTCATCTCACACACAATTCCAAACACGTCAATCGGCTGATTCAACGAAATGGTTTGTAACAATCGATCAATCGCCATAAAAGTGCCGGATCTTCCAACCCCTGCGCTACAATGAACAATCGTCGGCATATTATGCGCCGAATGTGGCAAATGATGTCGGAACATTCGAGCGAATCCAATAATTCCATTCGGATGCTGTGGAACACCAAAATCCGGCCAGGCCATGTAATGCCAATGTCTCACAATTCGACTCGTCTTTGCTCCGTCAATCGAGCTCACTTTTTCTAGTCGGAAGTCGCGAATAACAAATTCTTCAAAGTGTTTTTCGCCGATAAGTGTTATCTAAAATCCCCACAGTTTTTATTTGGCCAATAATAGTTTTCAAATTACCTCAATCTCTCCATACATAACCGGCACATTTTCAGAATCTGGCCAATATTGATGACATTTATCCCTTCCTTTCTCCACACATTTTGTTAACGCCAAAATCGCCGGACATTGTTGTTCCCATGTCATTTGCCAGAAAGCGTCACGTGTGGTGGGTAACGGCCCTTGCGCGGCAATGAATTCCCGTCGATTCGAGTAACCGGGCATGAAATTCGCATTGATATAATCGCCGCCTTCAATGCCGGTCGGGTTTGATATTCGAATTCTAGAATGATCGTATGGGAGAATGTTGGTGAATCGGTTTTTCGGACGGTTCACTTGGAGCTCGGAGGCGTGAGCTGTTTGACCGACTCCGACGTTTTTCATCATCTGAATATAGATATTGATTTTTTTTGTTGCAAAAAAAAAACAGTTTTCCAGACTCTGTACATCACTTTTTTCCGTGCTCTTTATTTAAAAATTCTAACTCTTCTGCCGATTTCCAAAATAAGTGCTCTGATACTTTTTGACAAAGTTTTTGACTTATTTTTTAAATTCTTCTTAATGCACTTTCTAAGTTCATAAATTCCGCTTAACTTGGATTCTTTTTCGTTTTTCGGCCCAAAAAATACATTTTCTTCAAGGATTTTCAATTTCAAGACCACTTTTGAATATAATTTATCTGACACTCTGCCCTTAACCTTAAACTTAGAATTTAGATAAGGATTTCCTTTTAATTGACTATTAGGCCATAAATTTCGTGCTAATTCAGATCTAAACACTTCCCGAATTCAAAAAACAAATGAATTCAACAATTTTTTGCTAAAAAATAGTGTGTGCCTTTAATGAGTACGGTAGTTTTGATAATTATTAAAAAATTACCTCATATTCCTCAGAAAATCGAAAATCTGAATCAGCACTCATCAATCGGACATGTTCCTCAAAATCTTCTACACGTACCGGCCGGCTGAAAACATAAAATTATCGGAAAGTTCATCTAATCTGTTTTTTCTCTAAATCCCGAACCTTTTATTAGTGTTCACTCCCGTCATTACAGTGTACAACGGTGTTCTGTTAATCGGTCCAGATGAGAGTCGTTCCAATCGATGCTCGACCCCTGTCCGTTCTCTCAAGCTTCGCGTTCTGAAAAACAACGAAATTTTTTTTTAAACAATTGTATTTTGAACCCAGATGACGTTTTCTTTTTCAATTCCCAGGATTGTACCGAACAGTTGTTATCGACTAAAGGTCAGAATCGAATTTCGACATTCGACACTTTTTCAAGGTTTTTTTTTGAAGATTTTAGAGCTAGTAATTTTTCACATCTTCCAAATTTTCTTGTAAAATCAATTAATTAAATTACTTAATTAGTTTTGAATTCAATTCAATTGAATGTAAAAATACACAATCTATACGAGAAAAACATAGAATTTTTGAAAAAAAGTTAGAAAATTGAGAATCGTGGTTTTTAATCATTGACAGACATTTTTCCCGTTTTAAACTTTTATTTAAGATTAACGATACCTGTTTTCAAATTTTGCATTGTTTTTTGTTGGAAATTTAACATTTTGGCCCTAAATGCCACTTTTTTAAAACCACAGCTCCGGAAGATTTTAATCAAGAAAAATCTTCAAAGTCTCTTGAGACATCGCGACTTTTATGGATCCATTTACCTGATTGAAAATTCCTAATTTAATAGATACGAATGGGGAGCTTCCAACGTCTTAAGAATGACTACAAAATTCGAGAAAAAAAAACTATGGAAATTTCACAGCTTAAAGGCAGGGTGTCAGAATCTGTGTGGCTTGAACAACACCTTTTTTCCATAGGAAATAAAACAAAAGATTTTGTCATTTTTAAAACATTTCGTTAGTTCAAAAACGACGAAATCAAGAAAAATGGAATTTGATCCAAATTTCGAATTAATTCCGGGGGGTTGCGGGACAATTACGAATTGAAAGTGTATTCCTCAAATAATTCCAATAACATTATCTGTTCTCCATGATTGGCCTAGTTAAAATAAAAAATTCTAGGGAACAAAGTGCCAAAAATATGGTTTTACGAGATTGTCGAAAAAAAAACAAATCCGAATTCTGAGCCCTAAATAACCTAGAAATCCTAAAAAAAAAAAAGAACCAACCTCCTATGATGGCCATTAAACGCATTCGGCGCCCCAAGATGGCACGACCCATCCGTCGTTGTAACCGCAGTCGCCGACGACGACGAACTACTCGTCGTCGACGATGTTGGCGACGACGACGACGTCACTTGTCCATCCAATCCCAACTTGGCAAGACAATCCGCCGCACGCTCAGCCATCATCATCTTCAAAGCGGCCCACTGTGATTCTTTCTCTTTCGACGGTCCGTTTGATTTATAGATTGCAGCGAGTCTGAAAAAAAGAAGAAAACAATTTTATGATATTTTTCTAAATACTATTTAACAACAGCGAAAAGAACCGGTTTTCTCCAGAATAACAACCCCCAAGGTATAATTTATGCAATTTTTTTGTTTTGTTTTTCATTTCCACTCATTTCCGGTCGTCACCCCATAATAGAGATGATAGGAAAAAAAACCTAACAAATTGCATAAAATAGAAAATAATCGAAAAAAAAAGTGACGTGGCAAAACCAAGGTTCGACTTAGTATGAGCCTTCGTGGTGGCGGTCTGAGCAAGCAGCCAACAAACAAAAGGCGGTTTTGTCTCGAAAAACAAAAAAAAATTGGTCGACCTGTGTTCTTTTCCACCTTTTCAATTTTTTTTCAATAGTAAATAAAAAAAACTTTTTTGGGTTTTGAAAAGGTGGAGGGATCCCCCAGTCACGAAACTAGGATTTTTTCAAGGAGAACGGTCTTAAAAATGAAGGATTACTGTAGGACGTTGTGATTGTTTCGAAGGAATGAAAAATACATGTTTAAAATGTATTCTATAAAGTGCTATTACCGACCGAAAAAGTTCCAATATGGAAAATGTCCAAAATTGAGCGTTTATTTAGCGCGGAATTTGCGAAAAATATCAACTTTTGATAAAATTAATTAATAAAAACTTTCACGTTAACTCGGTCTACTAAGCGTGATAAATAAACTTAAGCGTTTATTAAGCGTGCGGGTATAACATCTTGTTTTTTTTAAATTGCGCGAAAATATAATTATCATAGACTACGACTTAATTTCAAATCAAGACATTCAGCATGACAAATAAAGGTATTAAACGTGACGTTCGAAAACATTTTTAAGATTCTGCAATTCGATTATAAACTCTAAAAATCCCGTATAATTCCAGATTTTCTTCATCCTACCGTATTCTGAATTTGTAATAGAAAATTGTTTAAATAGAAAAAAATGGAATATAAGTGCAAAAACATGATTTTTAATACATTTTTTTTTTCGCAAAAAAATGACTGATTTGAAGGAATTTCTATTTTCTATTTACTTTTTCAAAACAGCTGGGAATACATTGTGAAAAAGGGGTGACACTTGAAATGTAACGAAACTCCGCCCCCTTTCCCCATCACAAAGTGCTACCAGTTCTTTTGAATCGAATTCTAAACATACCTTGCTTTTTTGGTTTTTGTCCAGAAAACCAGTGAAGCGGTTGCGACGACACCGGCGAATATCACGACTATCAGAATAGCAAGTATCGAAAATAATGGCAGGGAGGCGGTTGAACTGGCTGCAAATTATTATAAAATTATGATAAATGAATGAAGATTAGGTATTTTCGAAGTGATAATCTAATCCAAGAAGCGAAAAAAAAAATTGAATTCGTCATTTCTTCAACAGCTGTTTTGACAAAATGAGGAAGGTAACGAAAACAAAGGACAAATGCACTTAATTGATGAGAGTGGGGGTTACGGGGATTGAACCCGTGGAGGCGATGATTAATAGATTTTTGCGCGCACGTGTTATCCACTGCGCCATTGAGCATCACTGGATAAAGTGTAGATTTTTGCTTATATACTAGTGGTCGCCCAAACTTTTCCAAAAACTTGTCATTCAGAAAAAAATAATGTTTTAGAAATATTCCACATTTCATTTTTCATTGTTTTTCTTCTTAAGAACCCTTTCAACTAGTTTTCTGTCCATATAAATAAAAGAACACATAATAATCCTTTCAAGACCACCCATACAAAGTTTTCCTTTCGAATAAAAACGTGCACTTATTTTTCTTTAAAAAAAAGAGGAAAAACAACGGCTTTTTCATATATATATATATATATATCTTTGATTGACCACAAGGTACATCATCATCATCATCCTCATCATCATCATCTCCCCTGTGACACAAAATGTGCTTCTTCAACGACGGTGTGGGGGTGGAAAGAGCGCAGAGATATTTATCTCCGAGCAGAAAAAGAAAATCTTTGAGCAGTGGAACGACGGGAGAAAAAATGGGCAAAACTATGAGAAAGGTCCGAGATTTTTGGGGTTTTTGTGGGAGGAAATAATTCAAAAAACTTATTTTTTTCAGCGTTACAGTATAAGCAAAAATTTTGGAAAATTGCGTCAAAATTCCTGCAAATTTCATGGAAAAAATGATTATTTTTCATAGTTTTTTCGAAAATTTCAGATAAAAAAATAACATAACATAAATAACCGCTTGAAATAAACAACATACTCAATGCGAAAAATAAGAGGAACACCTACGCGACATCGAAAATACGAGAATTTCTTCAATTGAGGTGAGGGGGGGGGTGGATTTCTCGAGAGAAAAATGAGGGTTTCTGATGAGATTTTTGCGGTGTATTCGTGTCGCTGGTAATTAACGAAACCCCCTGAAGAATGGACTTTTAATGAATTTTTCTTCGAAAAATACCCTCCCGATGATGATGAGACGTCGCGGTTTTTGAAGAATTATTTTTTTTCTCTCTCTCTTCGATGACGAAGGTTTTTGAGGTTTTCTCGGAAATTATTAGGGGGGTTTAGTTCGCGTATTCGGGGGGCTTATTTTCAGAAAACTTTTTGCTAAATTTAGAAAAGAATCTATTTCCATTTAACAGCATTTAAAAAAAAAACTCAAGTTTCAAACCAAAACCACTTGAAAAATAACAAAAAAACTGAAAGAAAGAAAGAAAAAAGAATTCACTTCCACCTCCTCTTTTCACATAAATATAACTACTAATATTTATTTATTCATATATAATTTTTCGCATCCTCTTCTTCATCTTTATACATATTCTAGTCTTGAGAAAAACCGCCCCATATGATGTCTCTTATTCGCTTTTTCTCGGCCCGGCGGACAGCGTCGCCGCCGTCGCGAGGATTAGACGTTGGCCGAGATTTTTTTTTTTCACACGAAGTGCGAAATAGACGGTGTGTGAGGTTCTATGAAATTAAAAATGTGGACAAGAAAAAAAAACATAAGGGAGGTAATTACGCCCACAAAATTCCAAAAATCAAAGAAAAACGTGGGGAAAATGGGGGGGGGGACTGGAATCTAGAGAAAAACACCGTAATATTCAATATTTTTACTTGGGAATAAGTTTAACTAGCAAAAGGAATGTTCTCTTGAAAAATGCAAAAAGTTTAGATGACTTGGAATCGAACCCGTGGGGGACGAAAACAACAAATTGGTTGTCAAAAGCGTAACCGATTGAACTACGCGCTCACCTCTAAGTGTCGTAAGTATTGCGTTTATTACCTTCGCAAAAAAATTGTTCCACCACGAATTAGCAAGACAATAAGGATGTGTGTTAAATATGAACGAAAAAGAAAAGTTATGAATTTGAAGGTTTATAACTTGGTTAAAACGTAATTGCAAGTAATAAAATTATTATACATTAACCATTGGACCTGCAGCAACAAATTTAGAGTATTTCAGCAACTTACAAAAAGAGCTAATAAACTCATTTTTAATAATAACAAAGACAACAATAACATTCATGACTTGAAGAAAGGAAAAAAATGAAGATGGAAAAAGCGCACATCAATTTGCACACCCCCCCCCCCCCCCATGAAGGAGAAAAAAGAGCTCGGGCTTTTTTCCTTCGTTGATGTGCCGCCGCGACCACCGACCGCAATGACAACAACAACAAACAAGCTCTAAAAAAATTGGGGGGAGGGAGGGCCAGCAAAAAAAAAAAACAAAATTGGCTTGATTTGCTTACCTATTTTTGAGAAGGTTTCTTTTCCAAAAAAAGAAGAAGAAGGAGAAGAAGCATGAAAAAACTATGGAGCAATTCAATAAATTAGGAATTATTAGATTTTCGTTGGATACGTTGAAATGAAATTTCCCGGAGAATTATTGGAAAAATAGAGAATTTTTGCAATTGTTACAATAATGTTGTGATTTTAGATTTGCGTCAAAACATTTGCACTAGACTTGCATAGGCGGTGGTGTAAGTGCGTGATTGCGTAGTTTCGTTGTAAATTCAAATAATAAATTGAAGATGTACTTTACATCGCTAATATACCCGAAATGAAAATAGACTTCGTACTCATTCCAAATCTGTTTTTAAAATTTTCGAAAACAATGTAAAAGCCGAGAAAACACGCTTAAAAACAATGGCCTAGAAAACCTTTCAACCTGGCGGAACTTTGTTTTTAATTCATCGATTTCGATGAATATTGATTGAGAATGCTTAATATTTTGAATTTTTCTAGGATCTTCATACAATATTGCCCGCGGACTAGTTTTCGTCGGTGAAAACGTTTTTTAGGCCATTGTAATGAAGCTCATTTTCTAGGCTTCTACCTGGTTTTCGAAAATTTTAAAAACATATTTGGAATGAGTACGAAGTCTATTTTTATCACAGGTACATTAATTGGCTCTCTAAAGTCTTCCTTTAATAAAATACCCGAAGTTCTCTACCAAAAAAGTCTAAAAATGCATATTTTTCTAATCTGAAAAAGCCATAAGGAAGTGCTTAGAATACGTCAAACCCCGACTTCTAATCCATTTAATATATCCGCGTCGTGAATGCTTGAAACACGCATAGTTTTAAAATGATTTTCTTCATTTCAAGTGTATTTTTAGACCATTTCATAACGAATTAGAATCTTGACGTATTTTGAAGAATGTAGTCTATTTCTGATTTCATTTCTCATATATATATATATATATCGAGAAATAAAATGGAAAATAAGCATGTAAATGGAGTATAATTATCTTCTGCCCAAAAATGTTAGGTTCGTTTTTCCTCGCATTTTTCTCGACGTGGAGGCGGCAATTGTGTTTTAAAAAAAAACGCGAACGGATATGTGATTTATTCTGAGCGAAAAAAAACTGAGAGGAAACTTTTTTCTCATTCAAGAGAAAAATAACATCTAGTTGTTGAAAACTTGTTGAAGATTAGAAGTTGGTACTTGAGAAATGTGTTATTTTTTAAACATAAATTCATGTTTTTCGATCTTTAGCCTTTTTATAAGGGAGGAGGTTACTGTCTACAATTCTGTGCGAAATTGCGTTGGCGTGTTTGCACACACTCCCCCTCTGCGTCTCTCTAAATCTCATATTATCTTGTTATATTAATTCAATTTGTTTTTTTAATTCCGGATTTAAATAGATTTTTGTAGAAATTAGGCTTATCCTAGGTAGCATCATAAGCCACCATAACTCTAAAAATTCAAATTTCTTCAAGGGGAAAAACCAATGATGAAGAATAAATATTCACAAGAAATGTGCGAATGGCGTCATTGGAGGGTGGTGTATGCCTTTTTTTGTCAATTATTTATAAGAAGAAAAAAAGGATAAGGAGACAATTGTGTCAGGTATAATCCGTGAAACATGTTGTTTTCATTTTTTTTTTTTGAAACCCCCAGGGTTTGAGAGAAAGAGAGTGAAAAAAAGGTGTTGGATTTCAAATCGGAAAAGGTAGGCGGGTTGAAAAGGAAGGAAGCGAAATAGGAAGAACGAAAGAGGTTGGAACAAATGATGCAATAATTTTTGTTTCCAGAAAATAAAAATCAGGGTACCTGTTGCGATGATCGGGCTGTAGTTTGTATCGGTGAAAAGTGATGGTGAAGTGTATAATCGGACCCGGAAACGATAACGAGAACTCGGTCTCAATGGACCGTTGCATACGCGATCTGATGGAACATCCCTGCAACTTTCGTCGTCCCCAATTTCTTCGAAAATTGAGATCTCATCGTCTTGTTTGATTTTTTGAATATCCCGGACTTTTGTGATATATGACGGCCAGACATCGAATCGTTGGACTTGTTGCCATGTCTAGAATAATTAGTTAAATTATTTTTAAAGAGACAATTGATTCAATTTCTTCACAATTTTACAAACAAAAGAGGCTAGATAAAATTGAAGGCATAATTTTTTTTGCAAGCGGTCACGCTTACGCTTAATTCTCAGTGGCCCGCTTAACTCACGCTTGATCTCGTCTTGATTTAAAGTTCGATATTTTAAACTTGAAATTTTTTTAAAATCCCCGAAATTTTCAAAGAATAAAAATAATAAATATTCCTAATAATTAAAAAATGGAAAATCAGAAGCTCGCTTAAATTTTAAGCGCCCCGCCTAACTCAAGCCTGTTTGTAAGTCAATATTTGGAATATAAAAACCGTGAAACTAACATTTTCTAGAATGATTTTTTTCTTTAAATTATCTGGAATATATTCCCAGAAATTTAGATTTTTCTTCATAAATGTTTAACAACCTATATTTCAGATAATTCAAAAAAAATCATTCTAGAAAATGTTAGTCACACGGTTTTTTAGATTCCAAATATTGATTTACAAACAGGCGCGAGTTAGGCGGAACGCTTAAAATTTAATTCTGATTTTCCATTGTTTGAATTATTTGGAATATTTATTATTTTTATTCTTTGAAAATTTCGGGGATTTGTTTTTAAAATTTCAAGTTGAAAATATAAAAACTTTAAATCAAGACTAAATGAAGCGTGAGTTAAGCGTGAAGTAAGCGCAACAGCTTAAAAAATGCTGTTTTCAATTTTATCGAGCTCGTTGTGTTTAAAGGATTTGAAATATTGCGAAGAAAATGAAGCAGGAATTAAAATATATATTAGAGATTGTTTTAAAATAAAGCATAAACTCACATAAGTAGCATTATCTGATTCCAACCATCGGTTGATTGACTCGTCCGTCGTCAACTCACTCACAATAATTGCAAACTGTTTTATTTCACCATTTCGGTCATCGAAAATCGACGTTGGAAAACGAACAATTAATTGATTACTTTCTATGCTTTCCTTCACAATTGCTGGGATGATAAGCGGTTTTGGAGGTGCTGAAAACAAAACATCCATCAGATTAAAAACGATTTGGCAAAATATTGCATACCCATCAACGGCATTGAAACACTTGGAGTATTGATAGAACTATCTCCGAACCCTGCTTCCGTGACCGCCTTCACACTGAAGTTATACACATGACCACCGAAAAGCTCATCAACAACCACTTGGATTATGTGATCAGATCGGTTCGATGATGCGCCAACATCAATGGTGCGGATCTCGTCAGAACCCTGGAAATTGTTATGAACCACTGAAAATGTTTTTGGTCGACCTTACCGCTTTTGTGACATTAACCACATAATGGGTGAGTATTCCATTGGGCATCGCAGGTGGTAGCCATGTTAAAAGCACCGAATACGAATTCAAAGGATCCACTTTTAGTGACTGCACTGGTCCAGGTTTGTCCTGTCTTGTTGAAAATGATAACTGTCTCATTGTCCTAGTAGCAGGTGAGCATTGAGAGCTGTCGCTTCCTGGCGCCCCTCCGCAAATTATCTGAAATTATGTATCTCTCCAAAATATTTCCTAAAATTTCCACATACCTGTGTATTGACGGTATATTTATGGAAAGGTCTCAAACCGTCAAGATTCAAAAGCGGTGAAAATGTGGAGCTGAGATGCATTCGTTTATCAAAAATGCTTTTCCCATCCATATCACGGACAACAATATGCATTTGACAATTAGAAATCGAGCTGGAATCTTGTGGAGTGGCGAAGACAATTTTCAGCGTTCCCGACGAACGGGTGACACTTTCCAATGACACGTTGACCGCAGGACTCGACATTCGAATCGTTTCATTGTGACGACTCTCGGAAATAATTCCAGTTTTCGTTACAGTGTATAATTGAATCTAAAAATGAAATTATTATTATTGAATTGTTGAAATATAACGTGTTACCCTATAGCAAGCGCCTTTTATGAGATTATCGACAAAGACGGGAGCATCCGCATTTTTCGGCGACGACTCAAATTGTCTGGTTTTCTCGGCATCATCTTGTCCGCCGATCGGCGTGACTCTCATGTTTAGCATACTGTCAGCGCCCACGACTTTGTTCCAAATGTCTTTGACTCTTGCAAGGAATACTTCGGATTTTGGCCAAAGAAGCTCAATTCCACTATTTGATTCCTAAATTCGATATCTTCAGAAAATGGCATGAATATCATAAAAACCTGAAGCGTAAGCCCGAAACCGTTAAAATCGAAAGCGGGAGCCAGAACAATACTTTTCTGTAATTTCTGACTACTTGACTCATTTGACATTGATGAGATTGAAAAATCGAAGCGTTCTCCAGGAGAAAGTGCGAAATTGAACCAGCATCTGAAGAAATCACATTACTTATTCGAAACAACTGTTAGCTTATTACATTTTATGACCAGATTTGGTCTGCTCAATATTCGCATCATTGCTCGATCGCTCGATCTCATCTCCAGCTACAGTAATCCGACATTTATCGATTTTCGAGGATGTTGGAAGTTCGGCAAGAAGCTTATATTTCCCACGCTTCAAATCGGCACGAACACGAAAATCAATTGGGGGAAGTGGACGTAGTTGGAACTTTGTCAAAAGTTGGTCGGATACTTGATTCCCTTTTTGAACGGAGGCAATGATTTGGTAGGATTCACCTTGGAGCATAGCGTCGCAAATCGAGATGGATGTTTCAGTTGCCGGGATGGTCATCTAAGATTAGAATATGTATATTGATTATTCAAAAGTTCTAAGAATGACTCACATTTGTTGAATTACTCGGAGTTGATCTTAATGCATATTGAAGTGCCAAAAAATCGGCACCATTAAATTCCTCAAATTCCCATGAGACTTCGACACAAGAGCCGCTACTTTGAGTGATGTTCAACGCCTTCAAAGCCGCGGGTTTTGTAGTAAGCGTTGAAATCCATGGTCTACTGCTCATCCCATCTTTGTGCGCTGTCACACGAACCGAATAATCAAACCCGGCGTTCAAGTTTCCGAGATAAAACTCGAGATTCCTTTGATCCGGAATGTCGAGGATTTGGAGGACTGGGAACTTTTTGTCCGGGTTGATTTGTCGATATTCTATTGAGAATGAATCCTAGAATAATGAGGGATTGAATTATCCAAAATAAATGTGTTTCTTACCTGTAGAAATGTCTCATTCTTGATGGTTTTCATAGTGATGTTATGCTCAGCAATTTGGATGTCAGAGTGGAGAGATCGAAAGTCCGGAGCCCTAGGATCCATAACAACCGATTCTTCTTTTATAAGAGATGTTGAGCCATCTTTTTGACCGTATATTGAGACTCTGAAAATACAATGAATAGAAAATAAAGATATTTTAACGATTAAAATAATGTTTTGGACATTTTTAGCGGTTGAAAAAACAACCAAATTGAACTTACGAATATCGGTGTCCAGGTTTCAGTGCATGGATTCTAATGATGTATGGAGAATCGTCAGATGAAATGAAGGTCTTATTCTGATCCCGGATGTTGGAAGAGCTGGAATTTTTGAGAATTAGTTGAGAAGCTAAACTATGTCCCGATATGATCGGATTGTGATTAATCCCATATCCAGAAGTTTAAAAGTAGTTCAAGTAAAACTTTTTTTAATTCACCCACTATTTGATGTTTTGAGCAACATTTAATCCCCAAATTGTTTTTTTTTAATTCATGGCAGATTCTTGAACAGTTCCAAACAATGTGAAAATTTGAGATATCTTAAAGGCAATGTACCGGAAATTTGTAACAATATACAATTTTTTTTAACTGGGACACTGTCTTTAAAGTCAGTGATTCGCTTGCAAACCCCAATTTTCGTGGGCCAGGAAGCAAGCGCGCTCCACTGAAATTCATGTTAAATTAATTTTAAAAAATAAGGGTCATGACCATTTTTTCAGTGTGTTCTCGGCTAGAGCCATAAATAAGTGAATTCATGCCTTACACCAAGTTATCCTATTTTTGGAACTGACCCTCAAAGATTCCAGGTTTCTAAATATCAAAAAGGTCTTAAAGGAAGGCGTTACAGATAATATAAATGACATTAAATCGGCGGGCGAAAAATGGCATAGTTATGTTACAAATGGGTTTCAAAAATGTTTTTTAAATTCAAGAAGAAAAAAAACGGAAAAAAACGAGCTACCTGCAAAAAATTTTCCATCACGGAATAGTTATGGTTTCTAGTCCGCGATTGCTTGGGTTCCTAGGCCACCTAATAAATTTGTGAATTTTTATTAATTTTTTTGGTTTTTTGCATTTAAAATGAAAAATCGATATATTAAATTCAAAAAAATTAATAAAGATTCAGAAATTTAATAGATGGCCTAGGAACCCAAACTATCGCGGACTAGAAACCAAAACTCTTCCGCGATAGTAACTTTTTTGCAGGTAGCTCGTTTTTTTCCGTTTTTTTTTCTTCTATGAACTTTTTGCATTTTAAGCCCATTTTATTAAAATAAGTGTGCCATTTTTCAGCGATTTAACGTCATTTATATTCTCTTTAATGTCCTCCTTTAAATGATTATTTTAAAAAGCGACAATTTCTTAAATTGTATATTCCAAACTACACTCACATATTCTCCGTAACATCCTGAATCTTGGCGGCAAAACTCTGATAAAGTGGATGTCTCCGAGGCAAAGAAACTAAAATCTGTGACCACGGTGACAACGAATCCTTCTTTATCGAAAATAATTCTTGTTGCTGAAAGTCGGAATTTTTTCAAACAAAAATCTTAAACAAATTCAATGAATCAAACCTCATCAGACGTTGACAGCTCTTCACCGTTCACCAAATCGATGTCTATCAAAAACGAAATCGATATTAATAATATTAATAACTTCCAGCGTATCATCTCATGATCTTTTCCTGAAACAATTCGAAATTTGATTCCCCCTTTTAGGAGAAAGACACAAAAAAAGGCGATTCGATGATAAAAGTGACATTTTTCGTCGGAAGGGGTCAAAAAGAGAAGAGAATGTTAAAATCCGGGTCAATCTATGGAAAAAGGTGAACAAATCAGCAAATGATTAACTGAACGTATTTTGGGTATATTTGAAAGAGAAAGTTCCGCTCTTTTTTTTTGAATTGTGGAGAAGAGAATATCAATTCTTATTTTTTGAAAGGAATAGTACAACTTTCTATGAATAAATTATTGTTATTGTTTGGGGAGAGAGAGAGAGAGAGAGAGTGGGTGGAAGAATGCTTTAGCAAACATTATCAAGATTGATAAGTAAAAAATTTTTGGAAAGTAAAAGTCGGAAATGAGCAATTTTTAAAATAAAAATAAAATAATTTGCGGTTTAAATTAAAAAAAAAAACAAAAAAAATCTTGGAAACAATTTATCTTCAAGAAAACGATCTTCATGGAAAGTGAGAAAAGATTTGAAATTCTGATAACAGGGTCTTGATACGAAATTTGATTTATTGCGAAGAAGAAGTGATAAATTATTTAGTCAAGATAATGCGTGAAATGCTAATGCTCCCTAGGAGTGGCAGGTACTGCGAGGTATCCACTTAAAGACAGGGACCCACTTGTTTGTTACCCTTCCTATTTAGAATGGTGTCTTTTTTCTTTTGAAAAAAAATCTAATACAATTGAAATTTCTGTAAAAAATTAACTTTCAAAAATATTTTGAAACAATTCTCGAAAAATTCCACTGGTTCGCTGGAGCGCGCTTACTGACCGCGACGCGCCTGAGAGTCGCGTCGCGGTTCGATGTTATTAGAGCGCTAATTAAAGCCATTGTCGTTCAAGAATAAAATTATTTAAAAAAAAACCCCACAAATGGAACTCGATGCAAAAAATGCTCCGCAAATACATTGACGACAATTTGCGTACTTTTCAAAAAAAAAAAAATTAAATTTTTCAATTTTTCTCAGGATACAAAAAAGTTTCGAAAAAAATAGACACTTAATCATTTTCCCACGAAAAATATAGTGCGTAGGAGGGTCGTTTAGGGAAAGTTCACCAGCCTAATAAAAAACAACTCTCTTATCACAACTTTCACACAATTCGGAAGATGATGATGATGGCGATGATGTAATAATGAGTTCGGGGGGAAAATAATCCTAAAATTGGCCATTTTCAAATTTCACTCTCCGTTTAAATCGCCATTCCACCCAACACTGTGGCGTTTTGGAGGGGAGGAGGGCGAATAATAGATGGTTCAGAGGCTAGAAGATAGGGAGAGAGTGTCAAGGACGTTTAGAAGAGACGCAGAGAGCAATAGATGTATAGTCAAGTATGCATACAGTCAAGCAATCCCTCCTCCGCACAGAGATTTCCATTTGCTTCAGACATTTCTTACATATGCCATTTTCATTCTCTCACCTTGACAAGTGGTTTTCCGAATGCCAATAAATAAAATACAATTGAGACTGGAATGAGAATACGAAGGAGGGGGAAGGAAGGAAGGAAGATGAATCAGAATTTGAAACATATTGGTGAATACATTCGATTGGAAACAATCGGTTTTTTTAGAAGAAAAAAAACAAGAGTCATAAAAATGGTACATATTTCTAGACTGGTACTGTATGAGTATTCATTCTTGTTTAAAGAGGGGGGTGGGGGGTTCTTTAATATAAAAGCGACATTTCAGAAAGTTGTGACATTTTTGAGCATTTTTAAATAGAGCAAAAGTTTAAAGGAGGGCTTTACGGTGCTAATTAATGCGTCTGGGATAAAAATAGACTTCATACTCATTCCAAATCTGTTTTTAAAATTTTCTAAAACCAGCTAGAAGCCGAGAAAATGAGCTTCAAAACAATGGCCTAGAAAAAGTGTCCACGGGTGAAAACTAGTCCGCAGGCATGAAAAATCCAAAAAAAATAAAAAAAACACTAATACAAGAATTCTGCATAACTATTTATTAACGAAACACGAAAAAAGCTCATAGGAAAAAGTTCGGCCAGGTGGACACTTTTTCTAGGCCATTGTTTTGACGCTCATTTTCTCGGCTTCTAGGTGGTTTTAGAAAATTTTAAAAACAGATTTGGAATGAGCATGAAGTCTATTTTCATTTAAGGTACATTTTTTTATCTCCGTAAAGCCCTCCTTTAAAGGGTTCGAAAAGAGCTTCATTTTCAACCAGAACTGTCCGGCTTTTTTTTTTCAAAAATTTTCAGCCTATTTTCTGAAAATATTGTTTAAAAAAAACAAAAATTTTAAATGTTAATTTTTCAGTTTCAAATAATTTTAAAGATTTTTGCATCTATAAAAAAAGAATTTTAACAGAAAATTTATTTTTATAAATGTATGACAATTTCTCCAAGGATGGTTTTTTTCGAAATATGTACATATAGTCACTTTTCTGTACAATTTTTCAAACTCACTTAAATATTCTGGTGTCATGTTTACATTAATTTGAAAGCCCAAATTTTCCTTTATATCTCGTGAAAAAAGTTCTGGAAATGATTGAGAAAATAAAAAGTTGCAAGTCATCAAAGTTAGGTAAAACCCACTTTTTTTGAAATTCATGATAACCACTTTTGTGGCTGGTTTTACGAAAATTTTGAAACATTTTTATACCATATTTATATCCATTCTGAAGCTCTATTTTTACTCTTTCAGAATATCTAAGCAGTTGTGAAGTTGACAAAGTATAAAAAAAGTTACAAAACGTCAAACATTGGCAAAAATATAAACAAAATTAGATGTTTCCAGCAAAAAAAATAACAGTAAATGTTCACTGCAGAAGAAAACACTCTTTCAGAAAAAAAGAAGTAAAAACAATAGAACTCGTAAAAAATTGTTGAAAATAAACAAAAACCACAAGAAAAATCATAATTAGGGGGCAACCTTGGAATACATGATTCATCGTCATTAGTTAGAAGGTAGTTATCGATTTTTCGGCTACAAAAAAAATAGAAAAAGTTCATTTTCTGAAATACAAAAAAAATACACCAAAAAGACAAATTCATTCAACACTTGTGTTTTTTTTTAAAAAGGAAGACTAACCTGGCTAGGGGGATTAAAATCCATCGAAGCGTTGATGACATGACCCCCACATGCAAAGAAAATGGCGAAGAAATTACCGTTTGGTATAACTTTTTTCGTTCTCAAGGTAATCTCCTAACCTATATTTTTTGCTTGGAAAATTTCATGTTTTACCCAGGAAAGGCAAATTTTAAAAATAGGATCAAGATTTTAGAGTAGGTGATCCAAAAATAGGGCCAAAATTTATGATTATTGATTTTTCAAAAAAATATTTTCAAAAAAAATTATAAATTTTTTGGCAGAAGAATTTGTACTGGACCACCCTTTTAAAAAAGAAATGACTTAGAAGCAGTCTTAGGGGGAAAAAAAGTTTATGTTCCAATCGACAATGGAATAGGATTACCGTTTGGAATGAAGGAAGAAAACACATAAACTCTGGAGAAATAGTGTGTAAGGATTAGGAGAATTAGACACGAATTTGTTTATGTTTCACTGGAGAACGGGTGAAGAAGAATCATTCAAGAAGAAGAAGCAGATCAGATGACTAGGAGTACGGTAATGATTTTTTGGCATCTCGCCAGGATTCGACATGAAAGGAGAAAGAGAAACAGGTTTATTACCTAATTATAAAGTCTAGGGGTTTTTTGTTCAAGAGCGTGAATATTTCAAGAATCTTGGTTTACTGTGGAGAGTTTTATTTCAACAATTTTCGACACCTTTTATTTTTTGTTCTGCTCACAGATTTTTAACGAAAGTTAAATATTCTAAAAATTTGAAAAAAGAGCTTCAAAATGAGTATAAATTTGGGACAACAATACTAATGAAAATGGCGAAAAGGGACCACCAAAAAGAATATCCAAAAAAAATCAGAAGTCATATTTCAGTACATGTAGCTTATGATTTACTGAATTATTTTGAAAAATATCAAAAATTTCTGAAAGTGTGAAATTAGGGCTTTAAAATGTGTGTAAATATGGTATATAAATTTTCAGAGAAAATGTGTAAAAATCGGTGAAGAAAAATATCCAAAACATTGTAGCAAAAAAATTTTTGAACGATTTTTGACATCTTATAACTTTTTTTTGCGTGCATGGATTTCAAAAATTTATGAAGATTCTGAAAGAGCAAAACTTCGAGTTCAAAATAAGCACAAAAACGGCTAAAAACTCTCTGGAAAAGTATGCGAAAGCGACCATTAAAAAACCATTCTCAATTTTGATAAATAATAAGTGAAATTGATCAATGCATCTATTTATTTTCATTTATTTAATTTAAATTCCTGTAACATATTAATCTGCTTATAACCACATGCTAAAAATCTAGAAGTATTCAAAAATAATGTGGAAAAATCTGAAAAATTCAAAAAAATCAAAAAATTTAAGCTAACTTCGGTTGCTCTGGGGGGATATTTATGAGTCATCAAATTTTTAAAAAAATGTCTGAAAATAATTGAAGCTTCAAATTCAACAAGAAAATATTTTGAAAAAGCGTCAATAATCTAATAAATAATAATAAGAAGCACCAATAGAATGTATATAAATTTTTCGTAAAGTGTCTTGCGTATGTCTCTTGTTGGTCATTTGTCCGAGCGTTTCGTTTCTTCTCTAAACTTCTCCTAATGTGTACATTTGTGGTCAAAAAGACAGTCTCTTTTCCCCCCACCAAAAGAAGACTTTCTCATCAAAAAGCCTGATGGGAGACACACAAAGAAGAAACAGTTTAGGGAGCATTTTGATGGGTGATGATGGAAAGATGAATGAAGAGCAGAACATGTTCGGGTTTTGGAACAGTTCAAATACGGCAACGAAAGCATGTTTTATTTATTTATGTATTTACACAAACAAGAGGATTTTCAAAAGGCTAATGATTAATATTGTGAGGTGGTTGAAAGCTTCCCGAAAAATCTATAGATTCACTTTTGAACTGCGACAAGGTGACTCAGAACGAGATTTTTTTCTCTTCTTTTTCTTGCCCAAATTTTATGGCTTTTAGAAATTAAATTTGTGGAATTTATTATTGTTCAAAAGCCCATTTTCCAGACTTTCTGAAACTAGAAAAATCTCAAAAATCCAATGATTAGAACAAAAGCTACGAAGCCTCAAAAGTGTACGTCATCATTGTTCCAAATGGTTGCTAGCGGCTTTACAAAAATTTTAAAAAAACGGCCTTACAAGTATAAAATCTCTTATAGAATTGAAATTTCTAAAAAAAAAACTTTAAAGAAAAGTTTTATCGAATAACTCCACAGCGGAAGTAAAGGTAACAATCAATCCACTTGAAAATCTCAATCACTCGAAAAAAATTGAGCGGTGAAATTAAACTAGAGAACAGTTTTGACGCAAGTGTCGGAAAATGAAGAAAATTGGGAGTAATTATCGTTAATTGTTAATTGCCCGTAGCCAATTAATAAATTGATTAAATTGATTAAGAGTTAGATAATTATGACGTTTGAAAATTATGAATGTGATACTATCAAATTTAGATACAAAAATTGAAAAATAAAAGTACCAATTTATGAACTCGACTAATTGTAAGGTAATTAGGCCTAATTAAAATAGGAAATCAAACAAGAGAAAATAGTTATGAAAATTAGGAATAATTATCAAAAATTAATAATTTTAAAAAAATCAATAATAATTTTCGAACACTTTGAAATTAGTGATAAGCGTAAATTAGGACCAATAATAGGTAATTAACTAAGGGAAATGAAGAAAATAGTTTTGAAAATTAGGAATAATTACCGATAATTGCCCGTAGCCAATTAACAAATGAAATAAATTGATTAAGAGCTAGGTAATTATGATATTTGATGATTGTGATCAAATATCAAAATTTTATATGCAAAAATTGAAAATTAGAAGTACCAATTTATGAACTCAACTAATTGGAAGGTAATTAGACCTAATTAAAAAATCGAAAATCTAACTAGAGACGCCAGTTTCGGAAAATGTAGAAAATAGTTCTGAAAATTAGGAATAATTACCAAAAATTAATAATTTAAAAATCAAATTCAATAATTTTTTCGAATATTTTTAGTGATACGCAATAATTAGGAGTAATTATCGATAATTATCCGTAACTAATGAAACGTCTAATTAAATTAATTAAGAGTATGATAATTATGATGTTTGAAAATTATGAATGTGATATTATTTATCAAATATCAAAATTTTAGATACAAAACTTGAAATTTAGTAGTACCAATTTATGAAAGCAATTATCCAATTAATTGCGTAGTGAGGGGTAATTAGACCTAATTAAAATCAAAAATAAATTTTTTAAAACGTTGGATTAGATTAGAAGTTTCAGATTTGGAAATAAATTATATAAATTCAATAATTATTCAAATGACGCTTTTCGAAAAGGAGGCTTTTTTGGTAAGAATTATCTAAAAGAATTGATTAAAAACTGAAAGTTGTTAAATGAAATCGGAATCAATCCAATTCAAGTTGTATCAAGAAGAAAATTGTAAAAGCTGAAGAATAAGTGCGAATGATTTCGATGGAAGGTGGGGGGGGGGGGGCGTCGGTCGTTTTGAATGGTTGGTATATGAATAATAATGTAATTTGCAATAGATACTTTTTACAATCAAATGTTCGGACATCAAGTGGAAGAAGAAGAAGAAGCTTGCAGAGAGAGAGAGAGAGAAAAAAAAACATTTACACACTATGAATGACTGAAGCAAGTGTGAGTTACGCATGATTGGCGCGACGAATGAACCGGATGATGGCCGGATGAAAATGGACAATGATTTTTCCCCCCTTATTTTGATGGATATATACTTTATGACATATAGTTGTTAAAAGTGTGTGATTTTATATTAGTTTCGTGTAGAAATTTACGCATCATAAAATTGACAAAAAATTGCTATTCTTGGACCTATTGTGAAAACCCCCCCTGGAAAATATGTTTTTTAAAGTTTTGGATTTTTTTTTCAAAATTGTTTGGAGCATCTAATATAATTTAAATTTCTCAATTTTCAGATTATGTTCAATTTTTCTCTGAAAGTTTCAACCAGAAAAAAGTTTGAAGGAATCAAAAATTGTGCTTATCAAAAATGGTATTTTTTACAAATATGAATATTTTCTAAATATTTTAATTTTGAAATGTTCGTTCTTTTTAATAATATTCTAATTTTGAAATTTTGTTTTAAAAAAAAATAAATTTTTAAAATTTTGGTCGAGTAAAAGTAGTACGCTATCTCAAATGGTGTCAGATTCTAATGGAGTATTGTCAACTCAAATATTCTTGAACACTGCGTTTTGAGGGCTGTTCAACCTCATAGACGCTCCGCACGCACGCGACGCGGTGCCCGACACTTAACACACTGTAAAATTCGCGGGAAAATTAATTTTCCAAATGTTCCAGTGTGCTGAGTGTCGGAAGCCGCGTGCGTGCATGCGGAGCGTCTGTGTGGTTGAGCAGCACTCAAAACGCAATGATCAAGAATATTTGAGTTGAAAATAGTATGTTCAAGTTAAAAAGTTTGTTTTTTCGTCTATCTTTTAGTCTTATCAACTCAAATATTCTTGATCCTCTGCGAATGTTTGAGGGCTGCTCATCCATTCGCAGACGCCCCGCACGCACGCGACGCGGTGGCCGACACTCACACTATACTCGAAAATTGCGCTAAACAATAATTTTATATTGACAATAAACAAAAAAAAAGCCAATTTCGCAAATAAAAAATTACGCAAAAGTGCGTCAGATTCGATGAAAGGACGCAAGAGGCGACTAGTTCTATAGCATCATGAAAATGTGTCAAATTTCGTGCAAACATGTAAAAAAAAGTCACTTAAAATATGTTTCAAAATCGGTAAAAAGAATATCGATAAAAAAGGACGCCGATTTCTAAATAAGTATGCCAAAAATTCTAAATTAATCGCATTTTTGTCCAGAGGAAACGATGAGTCAAGAACTCTTGCAAGATCAAGCAAAATAGATTTATTTTATCCAAAAAATTTAAAATTTCAATAAATGTTCGAAAATTTAGAATGTGAAGCAATTTTGGTTAAAATTTACAAAAAAGGCAATATTTTTCCGGATCAAAAAAATTCTGAATTTAGCCGAATTGAGTAAATATTCAAGATCCTTACCGAAATCACGGGGATTTTATTTTTTTAAACTTTTTTCAATTGTGTTCCAAAAATTCTACAAAACGTATTAAGTAAATTTCACGATTCAATTAACCACAAATAAGAACATAATTTATGTCTCTTACAAGCATAAATTGAAAAACAAATACAAAAAAAGAAAGGAGCATGAAAGAAAAAGTGCATTAAAAAGTGAGGGTAGTAAATACCTGCCCACCAACAATTCTCTCCAATTGTATTGTATTGTATTGTCCACCTTTCTGGCCATCGAATGGACAAAAACACACACACGATCTATAGAGGAAATACCACCGTGTCCTTCTAGTCTATTTCTCATACCTTCCCGCAACCCCGCGAGCCCTCCGCGAGAAAAAAGTGGCGGAGCTGTCCGCGCAACGGGAATTGGAATTGAGTAAATAAATATATGGGGCGTCTTTTCTCTTCTGATTGTTTTTTTTCTTCCTTCTATCGCAAAAACTTTTAGCAGCTTAATGAAGAGTGAGAGAGAGAGAGACTGAATTGGGTTTCAAATTACCGGGAAATTTGTGAATCGTGCACAGGAAATAATTGTGGCTTGTTTTTTGAATTGAAGTGTTGATTTCCATTTTTGAAAAAAATTTTGAATTCCATTTTTGTAAAAAATTAAAGGACTAAATAATTGTCAGAAAATATATATGTTGTGCCGTTTTCCAAACAAGGAGCCTACAACATTTTACAGTGCGCTTCATAAAGATAGCACACCCCCGAATTTGGCCGTATCGGAAAAATGACGTGTCAATCGTTTTCTAAGGTGGAAAAACTATCACGTACAAAGTTTTCTGAAATTCTTTCGAAAAATAAGTCAAAAACAACAAAAAAGTGAAAATCCGTATTTTAATTCATTTGGAGGCTTCTAACTTTTGTTCTACCTATCAGTTTTTGGAATTTTTTATAAATTCTGAAACTGCTGAAAATAAACTACAAAATAAATATAAACATAATTTTGAAATGTTGGGTTTAAATATGATAAATAGCCCTCCAAAGAGATGATTTTTAAAAATTTAAACCAGTTTTTAGCTTTTTTAATGTCTTTCAGTTTTTATATTTCTTACCAGTTTTCAAATATTTTAAATGATTCTAAAAATTCTGAAAATGAGCTTTAAAATATAAATAAAATGCAAAAAGGCGTAGTCCGCAATTTCCCGTCATTACACTAAATCTGACGTACAATCACGAATTTTTGGCAGCAATTCAAATTTTTCAGTTGAAATAATTTCTGATTTTCTATAGATTTAATGAAAATTTTACATTAATTCAATGACGTTTTAAAATCCAAAAAAGGTGTTAAAATTCAAAAAGCAGTACTCTTCGAAATTAAGCGCAGTGGCATACTGTCTTTAAGACTAACCACACTGTAACGCTTCAATTCTCATCAATTAGACAAAAAAAGATAAAAATCTTTAAAAAAAAAGACAATTAAGTAGTCGAATAGAACAGTCGGTCTGGCAGAAAACCTTCTTCTGCGTCGTCGTCTTCTTATTTATATGATAATTAAGGTATAAAGGAATGCATCGCGGGACCTCGATAATGAGTGGTGGTTCGCGAATTGGTGAGAGGGCAGCCGAATGGTTGACCCCCCTGTGTGGTTTCTCGAAGTGACCGCCAAATTATTAGTGTTGGACGCACCCTTTATGAGTACGCGTCGATTAATAGTGTAGGTAATCTGGACCATAATCTGGAAGCATTCGGGATTTTTGGATCTTTTGACGAGTGTTTCGAAAACACATATCATCCAGGAATTGTGATGCGGTGGAATATATTAAATTTCCAAATTTTGTTTCAAAAAATCTGAAATTATAATAGATTCGGGATTTTTAAAAAAATTAAATTACTGTGAGAAACCTAAAATATTCAAAACTTCTGAAAAAAAAAACATTTTACCGAAAATATTAATTTTTCCGTTTTTACCGAAAATATTAATTTTTCCGTTTTTACCGAAAATATTAATTTTTACAAATTCTTGTCCAACGAATAGAACTTCGAAAATTTTTCAGTTTTCTGAAATCTTAAAGGAGGGCTTTACGGAGATAAAAATTTTTTACCCTAAATGAAAATAGACTTCATTCTCATTCCAAATCTGTTTTTAAAATTTTCTAAAGCCACCCAGAAGCCGAGAAAACGCATCTCAAAACAATGGCCTAGAAAAAGGGGTCGAACTTTTTCCTAAGAGCTTTTTTCGTGTTTCGTTAATAAATAGTTATGCAGAAAGCTCATATTAGTCCTTTTTATGTTTTTTTCATTTCAATTTATTTTTTTCGTTTGTTTTTTGGATTTTTCATTCCTGCGGACTAGTTTTCGCCGGTGAACACGTTTTCTAGGCCATTGTTTTGAGGCGCGTTTTCTCGGCTTCTAGGTGGTTTTAGAAAATTTTAAAAATAGATTTGCACTGAGAATGAAGTCTATTTTCATTTAAGGTCTCCGTAAAACCCTCCTTTAAATTTGTGAAAAGTTGGAGAATAATTTTAGAGCGCAATTTAAAAAATATTTTCCAATTCTTGAAAATTTCAAGAATTTAAATTTTTCCTCAATCATTGATTTCATTAAACGTATTCCATAATCACTTTATATTTACAAAAAAAAACATAATATTTCGCGAAATTTCTATTTTTTTGAATAAACAAAAATCAATAACTCGAAGAACAAAAAATCACAGGGCTCACGCGATGTATATTGTTTTTCCTCGTGTTTCGTCACATAATTTAAAGCGTTTTTGTCCCCGCAGTGTGTGTGGTGTGCACAAGAAAAATTAGACAAAATTAGAAGGGTCAAATATCCTAAAAAAGGCGGGGAAAACATTGGATAAACCCGTTTGTAAAACAATAATATAAACTGGGGACAAATTGTACATAATTAGAAGAAAAAGAAAAAGAAGAAAATGATGAAAGCGGGGCTTGAAACCACACAACCAAATGACTAGAATAAAATGGCAAAATAGAAAATAACAATTTTTTGTTACTTATAGGAGCCTATTAGCGTGAAATTTACGGTTTTTTTTCATTGAAAAGTCATTATTTCCGATTCAGCGAATCTACTGAAATAACTGAAACTGTGTCGGAGAATCTGGTTCGTTTCACTGATTCGCAAGAATGTGCTTTTGCCAGTTTTGGCTGTGATGGGTGGGTGGAGTTTGTTGCTGCTTTGATGGCTTCTTGTTTCACTGTTTCGGCCGCCTGAAAAATCAAGATTCTGTTGGAGATTTTACTTCAATAGTTTAGGAATTTTATTTTTTAGTTTTTTTTAAAAATTTTTCCAGTTAAAAATTTACAAAAACAGGGTTTATTTGCCCGCAAATTTGCAGAGAAAAATAAAAACGAGAGAGTATGTGAAGTTGAGAGACTAAGTGATACACCGGCACGCAATATTACACACAATGCGCAGCTTTTTGAATACCGTACCCTCGCTGTTAATTTTTAAAAAAAGTTTTTTGTGCGCAACCAATAATTATTTAGTATTTTCTAAATGTACTCCTTACCGTATCACTTGCAACACTAGTCGCCGACCAAATACTCTCCCTTCTCGCCTCGATATAAGAAACAGTTGTTGAAAATTTGGTTTTACTCGAATCCTTTCTAGCCACGTAACCATCACCAAACTCGAGCTCAAACTCCTCAGATGGCAATTTATCACTAACTGAACGTTTTTTCGACATTGGAAGTGATGAGAGGAAGTCTTCGGGGAGTTTTCCTGAAGATTTTAGTTTTTTTTTTCTTTGCAATAAATATTTTTTAAAAACCTCTCGATTCTTTTGGACCACAGCAGCAAGTGCACATGAAAAGTGCGCATAGTACTAGAGGGATCATGGCGATCGCCATTGGGATGAGAAGCATTTCGATTTGGAAACGGGAACATGCTCGGAATTCGACTTCGCGTTTTGGTCGTCTTGGATGGGATTTTCCTGAAAATGGGGGAATTTCGTAAAAATTCAAATTTGAAATATTTAAGAGCATCTATAACTCCATTAAAAAATAACTTTAGGTATGCCTCTGTTATTCTTAAAGACCTGAAAAGCCTGAAAAGCTTACCAGTTGAAGAATCAATCGAATTCATCTCCAGTTCCCCAATCAAATCAACATCAACATTTGTGCTGAAAAAAACATTATTTTCCATTATCAATTTGTTCATTTATTTTTTTTCTAAACTTTTTCCAGTTCAAAAACATTCTCTCAAGATAAGAAATACACGAGCGTTTCATTCATAAATCAACATCTCTATAATTTTTTTTTCAGAAACGAATTCGTTTTGGAAGACTGACAACTGATGACAATCTAATCACCTTTTACTGATTACGGTCATATGAAAACGAGAAAAATTGCGTTTGATTACATTTGTTGTTTTTTTTTCTTTTCAATGTTGTTTTGGAGTGAAGAACATTCGGAAAAGAAAGAAAAAAGTTTGTATAAAAGTATGTTCTGCACCATTTTTTGATGGATCGAAACCGGATGATGACATGAACATGTCATTAGATTTACAAAGGTTGTGTTCAATTTTTTTTTCGGTTGGTCTCATCAAAAAATGTTGCAAACTGGTATCATTATATCAAAAAGAGACGAAAAATCATAGGATTTTTCGGAGGAGAAGAGAATGATAAGGATTTATGAGAGTCTACCTAGTTTCGATGACCGGAAATTTCTAGAAATCGGAATTTTTTAAAGCCAATTTTTTGTTTTTCCAGTTGAATTGAGCCAGGTTTTGCCAGACACAGAAATTATTACTGGGTTGAACGCGCCAAAATAATCGAATCTAATATAATTTTGAAAAATCCAAAAATTCATATTTTAAACCTAAAAAATTGAATTGCTCGCTATAATGGGTTACTGTAGAAGTTTAAAGGGACATAGCGAAATTTACACAAATTTGTAGGTTTGAAGTTTATTTTTAGTTACAAATTGTAACTTTCAATTTAATTAAATTTGATTAAATTCCGATAAATTCCAGACGAAAACGAGTTTATGTAAACAGTTTAAAGGCGCATGACTGGATTTGCAGAACATTTGTAGGTTTGAGGCTTGAATTTTAGATTCTAAAATTAATCGAAAAAGGAAACTGAAGTTTTGGTTTTAGAAAAAAATGGAAACTATTTTTTAATCTTTAATTAAATTAAATGGTTTTCTTTTTTTTTGTTGCTTTAAACTATTTAAAGGCACATGACAGAATTTAGTGAAAGCTTATGTGTTCGGGGATTTGGAAAACGCGTAAGAGCAAAATAAACAAGCACATTTTGCATATTGGAAAATTCAGAGCAATTTAGGAAAATTTAAAGGTGAGATAATATTTTGAAAAAAAACTGGTGAGAAAATCTTGTTTCATTAATTTTTTAAAAAAATGTGTATCTTGGAAAAAAAGCATAAAAATGTGTATTTACCTATTTCCATCAATTGTCATATTACTACCAGGCGCAAAACAGTTCTTCGTGCACGAACGACAAACCGCTGGAGCCGTTTCAGTTTCCAATATCACAATAGTGGCGACTAGCAGGAATTTTAACGATATCATATTTTTTTACCTGAAAATGCACAAAGTTGGTTAAAAAATGGGATAAAAGGGAAAAAATCAATAAGAGATAAAACCGAGGACTGATAATGGGGTACATACATACAGTGAAGAAGTGTAAAGGAGAGGAAAGCATCTTCTGATTCAACTACATCATCCACACATAATCACACGAGAGGGAAAAAGAGAGAAAAGGCTTTTCCTCCCTTGAAATTCTTTTACATCTACAGAACATACTGCTGATAGTTCTGTGGAGAAAGAAGATGATGAAAAAAACGAAGAAGCTTCGAACTACTGTCCTCTAGACAATTAACTGTTGTAAAGTGTTCAAATTTTTCATGAATATACTTCGAGAACAATGTATTTGTTTTTTGCATGACCACTGATAACTTAGGCCATTCTTTATAAATTCTTTATAAAGACGAATAAACAGTTTAAAATGGGAACTGTGTGTGAATTTATACGTGTCGGGAGTCTGTGCAATTTTTCTTTGAATAAATTCTATGATTAAAATGTTATTCTCTAAAAAATAGAAATTTTTAGACTTCAAAGTTTTTTTAAAATCTTGGTTACTGTGGCTCACAAACCGTGTAATATTGCGTGATTGTGTGCACACTATTTCTCAGCGCATCCATCTTTCGCACACACACACACACACTTCATTTTTTTTAAATAATAAATGTTTATCAAATCATTAAAAACGACAAAATTTCGAATTTTGTACCATAAAAAAGGTCAAAATTGATTGGTTCATCAAAGAAAAAATTGAAGAAGAACAAAATGAACGTCGCATGAAGATATATAGAATGAAATGAGAATGACTTGACCAATAGGGGGACGAACAAACGACGGAAAGGATTGATATCAAATATCAATTTGCAAGAAAAAAAAACGAATAGAATTGGACTGTTTCTGCCCATTTCAACATTTAATGATTGAGAATAAATCAGATGTGGACTGGCGAAATAAATTTGTCTCTCCGGAAGTTTAGTTAATTAGGAATTTGTGAGTTAATTAATATAATTAAATCGCGATTTGGAACTGATAGCTGGATGCTGACAGAAGGGGGGAGGAAACCGTTTAATTTGAAATTAATTGGAGACCGATAAGTTTTTCTTCGATATTATTCGGTTGTTGCGTGTGTGATTCACTTCATTTCGCTTAATTAATGCGGAAAAGGAAAAGGGCAAAACGCTTAGGATCATGCGACGACTGAGGACAATTTGTAATTTTGGAAGAAAAAGTCTAGCATTACTGAATTTGTCTACGGAAAAATAAGATCCCTGTTTGATTTTTAGTCTCACGTTATCATGTTTTTGATTCCAACATTTTTTGATCTTTTTCGAATTCACCTTCAAAAAAAACTGAACTTTGGATTTGTACTTTCATTCATCATGAAGTACACTAACACAGTGGGATAAAGTGAACCTTAATCGTCATCACGAACAACGCTTTATGTGCGGTTCACCGCGACGACAAATTGCACACACGCGAAATTTCAAATTTTTACGAACGACATTTTAACGCCTACAACGCATGAAAAAACCAATTTTGTGCGTTAAATACATAAAATATGGCTTAATCTAATTTTTTTCACTCCGAATTACGAAATTGCGTCCCTGAATAGCTGAAAATGACGCGTTTTGTGAAACCGTGTCGCACGATTGCAAATATGACACGCCTAAAGAACGTACACTTTTTTACGTTCAGGTTAGAATTGTCGTGCTGAATTTTCTTAGTTATAATCGGTTCACTTTAGCCCACCGTGACATGGGTCTCCATCCTTGCCAGTGTGTTTTGTAGGTTTTGTTGGTTATTCTGTTCTGCAGATAAGCTATCTATGATCCACAATTCACTGTGAAAGCCAGTAAAAGCGACACGTTATTTAGGTGGGCACTACTGGCTGGCACGCTGCCAGGGCACCTTCCTCCAAATTTTTGAAATGTTGCAATTTTGCTGCTCGCTCTGGATTTCGTAAAATTCGAGTTAGATTAAAGAAAATTTGATTTTTTTTCATTTCAAAAAAGTAGTACACTGTCTTTAAGGGTTTCAAAAAGGCGCTAGAATTCCAAAAAAAAATTAAGACCATAGTACATTAAGTGATCGCCTCTTAAAGACAAGGTGTCAGTAAATAGCATGCCATTTCGTGTGAACATTTTGAAATGTTGAATAATCGGCACTCATGCTCAAATTTATGTTTTCAAAAACAATTCTTAAAATTTTTTAATGAAAAATAAAATCTGAAAAAATCACTATGCCGAGATTAATTGTGGTTACAGTACACTGCGTAACATTAATTGAAACAAACTGCTTAGCATGGTTATAATTTTTTTAGGGGCAACTTTTAAAAAGTTACTAATAATTTAATTTTTAATTTTTCAATCCATCTACTCTATCTTTCTTCACATTTAATCTCATCTCATTCCCACTAAACCCATCCCCTTCGCTTTTTTGAAAATCACAAAAAATGGACATTTGTGACGCAGAGGGCAAGAGTTTGACTGACACCGAAACTGATTGAGTTTCGATGATAAAAACAAAAAGAAGAAGAAGAAGAGACGAAGATAAATTGTAGAAAGGGCTGGGTCTCGGGAAAAGCAATCGAGAGAGAGAGAGAGAGATAAAAGTAAAGAAGACGTGCAAAACGGTTTGATTTGGAACATTTTGTTTGTATTATTATTGCAAAAACATAACAAAAATCGGTGATGGGGGGGAGGGATGAAATATTGATGAAGATATCCGTTTTTGATAATGATGAAAATGATCTAGGGATAGTCTTTGTCCTCCGACCAACTGGCGCCAAGTTTTACGAGATTTTCACCCCCATCTAGAAAAAGTTGAAGATTAGATGATGTGAGGGGGGGGAGGGCAATAATGTTGTTTTTGATAACCACAAAGGACACATACAAGTGATGAATTGGTAACTGAAAAAATGGGGATCGAGTCTGGTGAGAAAGTTTTTTTTAAAAGTCCGAAACAACTCCTGATTTCCAATCAAATCGACGCTTTTTGAGAATACCAACCCAATCTTGAATCAAAAAAACTCAAAAAAAACCTTAAGGTACAAAAAAGTTCAAAAACATCGACAAAGATCAGAAACAATGGCGGTTTCTGAGGGACTAGCTTCACAAAAATCAGTTCCTCAGCTTTACAAAGTTTACGATGAGAACCAATGGCTGAAAAATAACATGAGAAACTAGAAATAGGAAAAAAAAAATAAAATTTTGATCATCACAGAAGTTTTTACGTTCGAGGGACTAACTTCCCAAAGTTAGTCCCTTGTAAGAGTGGATGGTCAACAAGAGTCGATTAATAATGATTTCGGATAGTTAAGAAAACCTTTAAGAAGAGGGTTATGTTAAAGACAGACAATTTTTTGTTATTTTTTTTTCAACCATATACGCTTCGTCTTTTTAAAAACAATCTTATGCAATCCATAAAAAATCCCGACGAATTAAAAAAAATAAAAATTTTTGAAAAAAAAGCTGAAAAATTAAATTTATAATTTTGAAAAATGTTTAAAAAATGTTTTAAACTAATTTTTTAAAAATAAGAATTAATTTTTCCGTACGAGGAGTAATTTCAGAAAATTTTTAATTTTCAGACAAAAATTTTTTTTTAATGTTTAGATTTGTGTTAAAAAATTATTGTTTTGTGATTCTAGTGTGGTTGAATTGCTGTATTTAAAGATATTCCGAAAATTTTAATATTGAAAGGAGGGCTTTACGGAGATAATAAATGTACCTTAAACGAAAATAGACTTCATACTCATTCCAAATCTGTTTTTAAATTTTTCTAAAACCACCTAGAAGCCGAGAAAACCCGCCTCAAAACAATGGCCTAGAAAAAGTGTTCCACCTGGCCGAATTTTTTCCTATCAGCTTTTTTCGTGTTTCGTTAATAAATACCTATGCAGAATGCTTATATTAGTCCTTTTGAATGTTTTTTTTTTTGATTTTTCATGCTTGCGGACTAGTTTTCGCCGGTGGTCACTTTTTCTAAGCCATTGTTTTGAAGTTCATTTTCTCGGCTTCTAGGTGGTTTTAGAAAATTTTAGAAACAGATTTGGAATGAGTGTGAAATATATTTTCATCCCAGACGCATTCATTAGCTCCATAAAGCCCTACTTTAAAAAATAGATAGATTTTCATTAGAGCGCGCTTTCAACGTCGAAATTCGAATATATTTCCCCTTTCTCCATTCCAACTGACAAAGCCGGTCAATCGTAACAATTCTTATATTTCCATTGAAAAACCGAAACCCTAAAATTTTGGAACTTTGAAACTTCACTCCCTTTTCAGACACATTTATTTTTTCAAAATTAAAACTTTACAACCCACTAAAATCACCACACCACAAATTTCCTTTTTTTCCAGCCAATGAAAAGGGTTTTTCAACAAAAAAAATCTTGTCGTGGTTTTAATGATGTACATAGATTGACGTTCATCTTTTCGTCTGTTTGTCAGTTCACAATTAATCATTTTTAATGGGTAAACGAAATAACATTGTGAATATTATTTTGTTCAGCTATGTTTGAAAAAGAGACCAACAAAAAACACACACACACACATACACACAGATAAGGATTTTTTGAAACTTTTAGGAGACATTAATTATATTTTTATGATGAGGTTTATTGGAATTGGCCAAGACGATTTTGTGTATTTCTTTTGGTTCTTTGAACGGTGATTGTAAGTAAGTGTTCAAACAATGTTAGGGGGGAACTTTTAATTTCGTGACAATATCTGAAGAGAAATCATAATATGAGTAATAAACAAACTTGTGAAGCTTGTCTTAAAGACAGTGTGTTAGAAAATTTGACCATACCAGATTTCAATTTCAAAAATTAGAGCTTTCTCTCATTAGTAGAATGCTATTTATGCGAAATCACACCGATAAATACACACTTCATAGCAGCGGTCCAAAGTTACAAAACTCGAAATTTGAATGCGCGCCGGATCGTGCGACGCGGTCGGAATTGGCGCGAAACACCATTATTTGAATGTGACCCGATATTCTGAGCCCCAAATCGAATTTTTGATTTTTCGTCTTGAATTTGGATAGTGTTAACTGACAAGCTGCCTTTAAAGACAGTGCACCACATAAATTTAAAGGCGGGCTTTAGAGAGCCAAGGTTATACATCATATGTGATACAAATAGAGCGCTTACATAATCCAAAAATATATTTGGTATGTTCTAAAAGTACGTCGAAGTCGAGAAAAGATTCAAAACAATGGAAAATTAAAGAATTACAATGCTATTTATAAAAATGTACCCGAAAATTATGTTCGTCAAAAAATGAACTTCATGATTGTGTTTTTTTGACAAATTGGGACCACCAGAAAAATGAAAAATACCAGAGAAATATATTTCGAGTGCTTCTATAGTCGTTTTACTCATTTTATCATTTTTTCCTTTAATCTACTCCATAATGTATTCACCAAAATATTCTGCTTAGAACCCTCATTTTGAGAAAAATGGCACAATCGACTCATACAGATGAAAATTCAAAAAAAATTGTTAAGAGTAAAATTTTGTATGGCTAAAATTATTTTAAAAGATGCGGGAAAAAATTAATCGTAACAAATCTTCGAATGCGGAATTGTCTATTTTGAACCAGGAACTATGTAACCGAAAAATAATAATAATTGAGGGTGGCTAATTTCTCAAAAAAAAAATGGAGAAAAGAAACTGGTTTTTCAAAATACGCTACAAACTGATCTAGCGTGTGCTGAGTTGGTTTGGCGGGAGCTCCCGGGGAAGTAGGATTTAGAAATATTTCAGAGGGATTTTTTTTTAATATGGAGAAAAAGGGCACTCAAAAAAGATTAAAAAAGGAAGTTTCTTAAAGACAATGTGCCACTTTGGAAAAAAAAGATGCATATTTTTGAGAATTCAAATTGCCGTCAAATCAGTGACGCTAGACTAGACTATAGGCCGTGGTGGAAACGCGTAACTGCGTAGTATCGTTGTAACATCGAGCAATAAAGTAAAGGAAAGACTATTTAACGTTGAAATAAACGCATCTGAAATAAAAATGGACCTCATACTTGGAAATTTCTGAACGCACGTTAAAGCCTAGAAAACATGCCTCAAAAAATTACTTCGAAAAAAGGACTACATCTTACCGAACTTTGTTCTCAGAGTTTTCGATTCGAACCATTTTAATGAATCAATTTATTTTAACTTAAGTTTTTGATTTTTTTTTCTGGATTCGCCCAGTAACAATTCCCGCGGACTAGTTTTTCAACAAACATTTTCTAGGCCATTGTTTTGAGGCGCGTTTTCTCGGTTTCTAGATGGTTTTAAAAAATTTTGAAAACAGATTTGGAATGAGTATGACGTCTATTTTTATCACAGGTACATTTTTCTGGAAAACCCATTTTTGAAAAATACGACAATTGTGTCTTTCTTTCAGTATTAAATTTTGTCGAAAAATCTAAATTACGGTTTACGTCGCCCCCCACTCGCCATAAAAGTTTTTTTTTCTAACACACCAATTAAAAATGGTAAACGTACTTCTGTTTTGTTTTAATTCCTTGTTTTAAGGTTATATTTCTTAACCTTGAGAAATGTTTTGTTTCCGTTACAAAACCTATCAAAAACTTATCTCAATACAATCTTTCCTTATCCAAATACACCCCACTTCCGACATGTTTTTTTATCGAAATTTTTTTTGTTCGTCCTGTCCATAAAACGCAATTTATCGACGGTCTAGAAACGGGGTTCAAAAGTTGTGTGTTATTTTTTTTTTTGTTGAAACATAATTTTGTTTCCGTTTTTTTTTGTTGTTCGACCATGATAATCATATACATCAAAACTGAATGAAACGCAAATAAATCACGCTAATAACGAAAAGATACTGAATGCTAAGCGAAGGAAGAAAAAAGAAGGATTTTGGTGGTGGTGGGGGGAGAAAAAAAGAAAATATAATATGTTATGTCCAGTATTTTTGCGAATGATTTTATCTTCATTATCAAATGGTTTTCGGAAGTTGATATATGGGGGTAGGAAGGATCAGAAGATTGGGAGGATGATGATGATTTTTAAAGGAAAAAAACATGTCAACGAAAAGCTTTTATTAAGGGCAAAATAACGGACAATTGGTTTTTTTCTGGATTTAAAAATTGCACACGCACATTTTTTTGGGTTTTTTAAAGGCAGTTTGTCAGTTAATACGATAGAAATCCAAGGCTAAAAATAGAATGGGGGCCAAGGAGGTTGAGAAAACAATACCTCTATGTACACAAATTCAAATAATTTTTTTTCGCGCCAATTGTGACCTCGTTACACGATCCGGCGCTCATTCAAATTTTTGTGTTTTTGCTACTTTGGACCACTGAGGCCCGTATTTATCGATATTTTTTTAGTATAAATTGCATTGTGCTAATGAGAGAGAGAGTGAGAGCTTCAATTTTTGAAATTGAAATAAGGCTGGGTCAACTTAAAGACAGCTGTTCAGTTAATTTGACCCTAGTTGTTCTTAGTTTCAAAAATTAGAGCGTACTCTCATTAGTAGAATGAAATTTATGCGAAATCACACCGATAAATACACGCGTCATAGCAGCCGTGCAAAGTTGAAAAAATCAAAATTTGAATTGCCGCGTGTCCGTGCGACGCGGTCGGTGTCCGTGCAACGCGGTCGGAATTGGCGCGAAACACAATTATTTGAATGTGGCTACATATTGGTATTGTTTTTTGGAACACCTGGGCTCCCATTCAAAATTTTGATTTTTTTTTTCCTTGAATTTGGATCGTATTAACTGACAAGCTGCCTTTAACTGGCACACTGTCTTTAACGTAAAAAATGACAAAATACTGCAAAAAATAATAAAATTATATTTGGAAAATTGAGCTGCAATTTCGAGAAACACACTAAAAGCATTAAAATTTAGAATTGTGAATTTTATGGGACCCTCGAGCTCAAATTCGAAAAGATTAAAGACAGTGTGTCAGTTTATTAAACACTACTCGCAATGACTTGAGCCGAGTAACATTCAAAAACAAGAATTCGAGTTATAGTAGCAAAATGTTTTTTGGTACGAGAAAGTTAGCCCCCGCATTGTGATAAAAATAGGCCTCGAACTCATACCGAATCGGTTTTTTTTTTAAAATTTTCTAAAGCATAGTAGAAACCGAGGAGACGATCTTCAATACAATGGCCTAGAAAAAGTTTCCACCTGCGAAAACTATTCCGTGGGCATTATTATGTGAAAAATATAGAAACGGCAAAAAATAAAAAGTAAAAATAAACTAATTTGAGCATTTTCCTGAATAATCATCGATATAAAAAAATTTAGGATTAAGTACGAATTATATTTTTATTGGCTCCGTAATTGACTCCGTAACGTCCTCGTGACCTAAAAAGCCAAGTGCGCTGACTGACTAGCCCAAAAACGGAAATATTCATGGTACCATGCGATAGACTCCGGTTGGTACTTTTTTTTAAGGAATTTTTATTTTTTTAGACATTTTCTGCAATTTTAGGCATTTTTCGTCCGTTAAAAACAAGGACACTCTACCGATGTATTTTCCAATTAAAGCTTTTAGCGCATTTGCTTTTTACAAAAGTGACAATATAAAAATACTTGATTTAAAAAGTTTATAATAATGAAAAAATCCAAATATAAATGCAATGAAGACTATTATCTGGAAATCGAAAATTGATCGAAATCTCAATTTTCAATGAAAATTAAATAATTCAAAAAAAAAACTGCAGAAACACTGTACGAAAAATATAAACAGACGCTAAATCATTTGGCAAATTGCCAAACCTATAAAAAACTGCATAAGATCAGAATATTTAGAAAATTAAATATCTGATAGAAAATACTGTAATTCTTTCTGATGTAATTTGCCTCATCTATTGCATATTTCTAGTCATCTCGAGAGAAGATTCTCAACCGGAAAAGGTGGATAAAGAGGATAGATTTTTGGGGGGATGGAAAAAAAAACAATAACAAAACATGATAAAAATTAATAATAAGATGAATAAACAAAAGGAGGCGAGAAACCGGAAAATATTATTCAATGTTTTCTTCTCCCCCACCACCTCTAATTCATCACAATAACATTTGAACAAGGGACAATAATGATGATCAAGATGATAATGAGGGAAATTGAGGTATCTTCTCTTGTTTCTCTATAAATGCTTGTTTGACAATGTTTTGCGTTTTTGCGCGCGTTTTGAAAAGGCTAACAACATTAAGTGTGACCTCTAATTTCTTTTGTTCATCATGATGTATACTTTTTTTTGGAAAAAAAACCCGTAACATACTACTAGACTGATTAATTTCAAAGTCTTCAAGTTTTTCTGTTTTATAAATTCTTCTTTATTCAAAATTAATTAAGGTTCTGTAATCGTTCAGTTGCTTTTTCATGAAGAAATGGAGTGCAAAGATCAACAGATGATTATTTTGAAAAATTGTATAATTTTTTAAAGATTTGATGTCAATTCAAAAAATTTCAAATGTTTTCAGAATCTACATCAAAAATCAATTGATGCCAAAATCATCAAAACCCCATCTGTCCTTCTTGAGATATGAGAATTCGGCCCTATTTTCAGACATTGGTTAATCAGCTGGACTTTTTAAAATAACATACAATTTTTTAATTTAAATAAATTCAAAATTTTAAGTGCTTTTAAAATTTGCGTTCAATTCCCAATTACTATTTTCAACACGGTACATCTAGAAAAACGTTGTATTTCTTTGGTCCCATCTCGAGATATTGATATAATTTTTTTGATTTTTAAAATTGCGCCAAAATTGTTAAAATTGATTTAAATTTAAAAATTTAAATTTTTTTAGAATCTACATTGAAAAACGAATCGATGGATGCCAAAATCATCAAAATCCCATATGTCAATCTTGAGATATGAGAATTCGAAACCATTTTTGGACGTGATTTAATAAAAATGTCAATTTTTGATTTAAGTATTTGTTTGGATTACTAATATTTTCGTTTCTTTTATCACTTTTCCATTTTTATGTTTAAAAAAACAGTTTTTTGTTTGAGGAGCACAAATTTTTAAATTACCTCCAAAACAAATATCGTTTTATGTCTGTTCCCTCTCTGTCGTGCACACTGTCTCGGCGCCTGGTTAAAGGGGCAGCAGGCTGTTACTCTTGTGGGTCTCGCAACGCACGTCCATTTTCTGTTTCAAAATACGGGGCAACGGGCGGCAGGGATTTTTACTTTTTTAAAGTTTTTTGTTATTTTTAAGCTTAAATTCGTGGATTTTTGCTGCGAAACGTTATGTTACACGTTTTAGCGATTTTTTTCGATCTTGTAGAACGCTGTGCGTACATTTGTTTTTTCCTGATGTCTCTTTTACTAGATTTTGTTTTGACGAAAAAAAAAATGAAATTTCAATCGATAAATTGAATATTTAATTTTTTATAGAAAACGTCGCTTAAAGAAGACGAATGGATGAAGTTGCGAAATATGCCAAGACGTTGGACGAAATTGAAGGAGAGCTGATGTTTGGTTCGTTAATTTAATAAATTTCATTATTTATAAATATCATTTCAGGAGAAATTCCTGATGATGTAAGTGAAGATCGAAACTTATTTGACGATGAGTATGATGTGGCGAATGAAGAAACGTTTGGTGCCGTTTTGGACGACGTAGTTGACGCAGAATTGGAAGATTATGCCGCACAGACAGCTCGTCTTCGTTTAGATGATCCTGTTTGGGAGAATACGAAAACAACTGCAGCTCCAGACGCCTCGCAAATTCCCATGCCATTTTCGATGTTTGACGGGAAAGAATCCTTTAATTTTGGTCAAAATGATTCATTTGCGGCACAATCTCCATTTTTAGACAGATCTTTATGGGGAAATGCCGAAGATAATTCTTCAAGCGGTTTCAATATCTGGGGTACAGATTTTTCGTTGAACAAAATAAATCCACCAGTACCTGCGGATCCATCATTAGGAGATTTGTCATCGTTGCTGGGTGATGATAACACCTTGTATGATAATAAAAGAAAGTCACCTTTGATACCGGCTATGCCGAAAACCGCAGTGACGGTAATATTTTATTTTTACCTGTTTTCATTAAGTTCATTCTTTCAGCTGGAAGATTTGGAAAGAAACGCTACAAAAGTGAATGACATACAAGTCAATGTGGCGAATCAGCAAAATGACCAGCTTGGACTTGATTTCGAAAAATTGGCTATTGGATCGAATCGACCGGTACAGCATCAAAGTGTACAAGCACCGGGACATTTTCCACCTGAAGCCATTTCGATTGAAGAATTGGAAAAACGTTTGCTTGAAGAGACTAAGGCGTTAAGTATATCCCCTAAAATAAATACTCAACAACCAATCAATGAAGCGCCATCGCAAATTTCGGTGTTCCCACCAATGTCTCCATCGGTAGCACAGATGCAACAACGCTTCAATCAACCCATTCCACATATGCCAATGCCAGCAATTCCAATGCAAATGCCGCTTCCGGCCTTACCACCATTGAACCCGCAGTTCTTGCCATTGGTTCCAGTCTGGCTCACTCATATCATGAATCAAATTCCAATACCTCTAAATATGCCACCACCGCCGCCATTTCTGTTACAGTTGCTGAATGTGTACAAGGTAAATTGGCTTTTTATAGAATTAATTTACTGAGTCTCTTCGATTAGTACGAAGAATTAAATAGATGTCTGGCCGAATTCCAAACATATTTATGAACTGAGCCTTTGTTAATTAATATCGATAAGCCTCATTACAAATTTTTTTTAGAATCCTCAACTCGTATATCAAATGATTATGCAGTCATCTATTCCACAAAATATGAGGATGCCGGTTCCTATGATGCATCAACAACAACCTCCTCAAAGTCCGTCTCACAGGGTAAACAGTATTTTTTATTGAAAATAAACTCAAATTATAATTTTAGTACCAACGGAAACAACCAGGCATGCCGTCAATCAGAACTATTCAAGATTTGGCGTGGGATTCTTTTGCTGGATATATGTCGTGGAAAGAAAGAGAATGGCTTGTAAGGATTCAAATTCTACAGTGTAAAGGATGTGGTGATCCACAAGTCGAGGATTATTATTATACTACTTGGCGCGACAAGCAAATTGCGAATGGTTGGAAACCGAAGCCGGCATCTGTGGCAGAAAGTGAGAAAAACGAAACCAAACAAGATTATATTGAAAGAACACGACGAATGAACTACCGTGAAGCTCAGAAAGAAAGAGCTATTTATCGTCAGAAAGAAAGGGAGAAGGAGAGAGCTGAGCGTGCTGAAAAGGGTGAAGAAAGGAGGCCAAAAATGACGCTTTCTGATAAATTTGCAACTAGTTTGGGACTGCCATCAAAATCGAGTACTCATAATCCAAGACATGTAAGGATTTAAATTCATAAACTATTTATTTAAATTTCAAAATTTCAGCTTATTGACATGAAACAACGCGCCGATAATGGTGGATCATCAACAGATAAGAAAATGACAGATGAAGAAAGGAAGATTGCGGTTGCGAAAAAACTTAGAACCATGTTGCTTCGATTAGAAGGAGCTATGACAATGTTGATTGAAATTGACGAGTTGAGAAGACCGACACTTGGAGATCACTCTAGGTTCAAAGATTTGACAAGGTTAGTATTTCGAGATTATTTCAAAATTTATGAAATCTGTTCCAGTGAGCAAAAAGATAAAGAAGTTGAAGAAAGAACTACGCTGATTATCGATGAGCTCATGGGAGAGGATCTTCACAAGTTGCTTCAAATGACAAAGGGAAGATCTGTGATCAATAAAACATTGAAAGTTGTTGGTCCAAAAGATCAGGCGAGAATTATATTGGCCTTGTTTTCTGCTGGAGGGCTGGTCAATAAGAAGATGTATGGAGAGGTAAAAGAATCATCTTATAGTTGCTTATAAAATTCTATTGGTTTTCAGATTGCACTCGATATCTTACCTGTTGTATACGCTAAGATTTCTGCTCTTCATCCCGACCAATTTGCATTTTTGGTTAAAGCTCTCAACTTGGATGTTTTGAAGAAACAATTGTTCGAAAATAATATGGTTAGTTTAATAATTATTATTTTTTGTATTAATTATTTGTTTTTTTCAGTTCATACGAGATGTTTTGCTAACCATTTTTATGGTAGCTGATATCAACGGACAACCATTGATCGAATGGGCTGCTGGTACAAGGTTCCCAAGTCTTGTTATTGACAACACCCCGCTGAATTATTGGAGGACAGCTTTAAACTCAGTTTCGAACGAGGATATAAGGGATTTTGCTGAAACGATTCGTTATTCGAAGCTAAGAGAATGCGAAGAACTTGCCACACTTATCGAAGCATCAATTAACTAATTTTTTAAATTTTTATGAGAGATGAGCATTTTTTCAACGCATATTACCTCTCAATACATTTAACATTTAATTCGTTTTTCTTGTCACGCTGGAAATCTCAAAGAGTTTGTTTAATCAGATTCGAAAAATGGGTAGATGCATTTTGTTGATTTCTTTGTTTTAGAATCATTCTTATTTATCATTCCGCCGTTCGATTATATGTATATTTCTAACTTACTGTGCACATCATCCGTTTTTCGTGTTTAATGCTTTCACTGACTAACTTTCTTGAGGTATGTGATATCTCTGGTTTTATTTTTTGATATAATTTATTAATTTTTTAATTAAATAATTAATATTTTCTGTTAGAAAGGTTAGAGGCATTTTCAATTGTTTTTCTTTCCCATATTGTCATTTCACATTTTGATATTTCAAATTAAAAATTTAATTATTCAAATATTATTTATTCATTGTTAAGGGTTTTGATGACCCTGAAATATTTTTCCCGTTTTTTTTTCTCTGCGAAACTAATTATTATGATTTCAATAACAATAATAATTTAAGATGGCTGATACTGTCCGCGGAATCTGGCAATCAATCGTTCAAACCAAGAGAGCATATTTGAACCCACATGAGCACTTCGGAAGAGCCAACATCTGCCGCGCTGCATTGGCCAGTTATGTCGGAATCTATTTCTTGTTCAAATGGAATCAAAGCAGAAAGGTGCTTATTTAATATTTCTTTGATTTGAAAATTATTTTTAACTTTTCAGGCCGAAATCGCCCGTGCTGAACGCAAAGCCGCGAGAGCCATCGCCCCTGCACACTAGACTGGTTTCCTGATTGTTCTATAGCGTCCGATTATTAATTTTTCGTTCTTATGTCTCTAATTTTCAACCGACCTCCCATTCGATTGTTTAGAATCGATGGTCCTTGTTGGGAGAATGTCTTTTATTTGATTTTCAAACTTCTTAAATAAACAGAAGAAACGTAAAACCTGGAAAACGTGTTATTCTTCAAACGAAACTGCAGACTTACATTATTTTCTTATTTTTTCGTATATCGTTTCGCAGTTTGTTGATAAATGTCGAAAGAAACGAGCTTGAGTTCTGATAAAAATAATAATAAAGAGGCTAAAGATGTTAATGATAAAATTCCAAACGAAAAATCGACTGTACAGGCCAATTCGAAGGTTGGTATTTATCTGAAGTGGAAAATTTCATTTGAACGCGCATTCAGGAGAACGACAACGATCAAGAAACCCAAAAATCAGTGTTAAATAATAATGGATTGACAAGGAAGGTTCTTAAGTGAGCAGCTAATCGATATTTTGTGAAGCATTACAGAAATTTCAGAATAAATAATGAACTAATCGATGAATACCTTTTGAAATATCCATTTTATCACGGTTTTTTGTTGCACGAGTATCAGCTAATGTTGTTAAAGAATTATGGGGATTTTGTCCTTCGGATATCTGTTCGACAAGCGGGGAAAAAAGGCAATACGAAGAGGGTAAATATTTTTTTTTCAGTTATTTTCTCAATTCGTCTTATAACTTTTAATTTTTTTAGCGAACGAGCCGTGAACCAAAACAATCCAGTCTGGAAAATACGACAACGAAGTTCAATGTTATCATCGGCGTATTCATCGGGAAAAGTATAATATTTATGTATTTTCTGAGAATTCTCATAAAATTCGCATATTTCAGGTTCACAAACTGTAATTGATATTTCAAAATCGGCCTACTATACGGAGACATTTGACGAAAGTAAACATAAGATGAACATTTTGGATGTACCTGTAATTGTTGAACAAGATCCAGATGGAAAATGGGTTTCCTATTATATTGATAAAAAGAAGAAGTTTCCATCGATTGAGGAAATGACAGCGTTTTATAGAAACAATGTTGGAGTTTATAAGGATGTATGGAAAGTCTTTAAATAAATGGAATTTATTTAGTTTAAACTCTTTTCAGAAGAAGTTTTCATTGATCAAACCAATCACATTACATCCATGGGAATTAGATAAATCGTCTGTGGAGATTGGGCCGAAGTTGTTGGGTGAAGGAGCATTTGGAGAGGTGAGAAGTGGTGTGCTCAGAAATGTGAACGACAATAAAGAAGTACCAGTGGCTATTAAAACGGTAATAGGTTAAATATCGGGGTTTTCAGCCTAAAAAACAATTTTTTAGCTGAAATCTGAAGAATCGAAAGGGTGTATAAAAGAAATGATGCATGAAGCAAGATTGCAACTGTGCATGCGACATCGAAATGTTCTTAGAACAATTGGAATTTGTATTTTGAAAACGCCGTTGATGATTGTAGCAGAGTATTGTGATCGTGGGTTTTGTTTCATATTCAAAAGCTTCTAGAAGATCAAAATTATTTTTAAAAAACAGAAATATGCTCTGAATCTTCGTGAATCTTTGTTATTTGTGCTCGGTTGTTCATTTTCAAACGTCAACGAATTAAATTAATCGGGTTTTCAAAAAAAATTGCTAAAACTGATAAAACATTTACGGAGTCAAGAAATGTAGCTGGGATAAAAAAGAACTTTTACTCAATTTTTAAGATTTTCTAAAAATAAACGTAAAATCCGATATTTAAAAGAAATCAATGGCCTAGAAAATGCTTCGGTCGACGAAAAGTGTAAAACTAGTCCGTAGAAGTTTATTACAGGGAGAATCTATAGGATTTTATAATTTTAACAGCTATTGCGTTGCCATGATTAATATTGAGCCTATAATAACTAATATGCAAACTTTGAGCAAATTTCAATTAGAAAAATGATTATTAACTATCCCAAAAGTTCAAATTGCTCGAAACTTCGATAAAATCTCACATTTTCCAGATGGAGCTCTTCGTGAATGGTTGCAGAAAAACAAGTGTGAAGTGGAGGAAAAGTTGAAGTTTGCGTACGGAGCTGCGAAAGGATTGGAATATATTCACGGAAAGCATTTGATACATCGAGATCTGGCGACAAGGAATATCTTATTGTCCGAGAATAATGTGGTACATTTTTAATTTCTATTTTTAAATAAATACCGCAAAATTCAAAATTTTGCAGCCAAAAATCGCGGACTTTGGGCTTTCTCGCTACGGATCGGTTTATAAGTTGACAGGAGTGGCGAAGATTCCAATTCGGTACTTGGCACCGGAGACGCTTGCTTCGTTCAAGTTTTCACAAAGGACGGATGTTTACACGTTTGGATTGGTGATTTGGGAGATTTTTGAGAATGGACAAGAGCCGTATATGAAGCCGCAACCGCATCAGGAAGCGTTGGTGACAAAGGGATCGGTTATAAAGGCGAACCAATTGAAAGAGATTGTGGGATTTTTAAGGAGGAAGCTTCCGAGAATTTGAATACACTTTTTTCAGATAAAAAAAGAGCTCTGGATTAAATTCAACCCTTCGACTCCAGCTGTTGTGACACAATTTGTATCGGATAAGATTTTTATAACCGATGAGAAGAAGCGTGCATCAATGACAGAAGTGACGCTGTTTTTGAGAGGATTGATAAAAGATGCTTCGAATCGTAAGGAGACTGTGACAACAATAACAAGGGAACAGTATTAGCTTAGAGTTTAGATAAAGGCGATGCTCATTACACGAACTTTATTAACCTTATTTAAAACAAAACGAAGAAATTGTGCTGAAAACAATAGACTAGTCAGAAGACAATACTAATCGACGTACTTTTTTTAAAAAATTATTGAAAAACCAAAAGACCCGGGTTGAAATGTGTAAAGGCAGAAGAAAAAGAACTGCAAGTGAAATGTTCTACTATTTTTAATCACAGATTTTAAATGAAATTACATGGACGCGTCAGCGTCTTCCCGAGATACTTTCAAGTCAAGATACACGTTGGTTCAAGAAATGTGGTGGAAGTATAATATGCAATTTTGGGACATGAATTAAGGGTCTAATTTAGAAATGTTAAATTATTTTCTGCCCGGTTCCGAGGAGAATGTAGACAAATGCACCAGCAACACATTGAACGGCGGCCACGACGAATACGTAGGACCAGTTATTATTTGTAGCTTCAAGAATGTGACAGGCGATGTAGACACCAACGAACCCGGTTATAGCACCACATGCGTTGAATACTCCTGAAAATCATCTTCTTTATTTATAGGCCATGGAAAATTAGCACTAGTGCAGAAAATCCGGAAAAAAATCGTGATTGGATCGCTTACAGTTTGCCATGAGCGCTTAGATACTGTGTTTCTATATCTGCACTAGGATCGCACATTCCAATCATTCTTCCCACAATATTTAAAAAAAATTCAAAAAGCTCACCAAAAACCGATCCAGCGTGATTTGGTGCAAAGTCGTGAGGATTCACAGAAACTCCTGCGTGGTGAAGACCTCTTGCTGCCATTGCCATAGTAAATATTAACAAACTCATCCAGAAGGATGAACTGAACGTTGCTAAAATTAAGCAAAAGGCGATTCCGAAGAGGCTGGCACCCTGGAAAAAAGAGGAAATTCGAGAGACCCAATGTTATTCAAATAAAAAAACCTCCATAAGTTTTCTGGTATATGTCACCGATTTTCCAGTTGTTAAGGTTCTTGAGGCGGCATATGGCGCAACCAATGACGTGACCACTATCGCCAATGAAGGTACAACATTATAAATGAAACCGTTAGAGTCCGAATATGTTTCATGGAAGTATGATGGTAGCCAATGAAACATGATAGAATATGAATTGCCGCCAGTGTATTGAGCAATTGCTGCAGCCCAAAATGCGGGATGTTTGAAGAGAGTGCCCCATGGAACAGGAGGAGATGGTGAAATGGCTAGATGGGATTCTGGGCTGTCCTAAAAAAGCACAATATGGATTTCAGATAAGACGGGTATGTATAATTCTTACATGTTTCTTGTCCAACAATACTTCTTCATCCGGTTGAAGTTCGTCCACCGGGATTCTTTCCTTTTTCAATAACGTATCGGAAAATCCAGCACCAGACCAGTGAGAGAATACCTTTAGAAACCATTTTTTTAAATTTCAGGTATTTAAAAGCTTACCAACAAACTGGAAAAGCGATCTCCATCCAACCCACTTTAGTAAAACACTACCGATTGCTCCGGCTAGTACAGTTCTAGAATTCGTTTATATTTTCAGATATTTATACTATTTCTTAAATACCCGCAATGTGATCCTGCTAACACTAAGCCAAAAACACGACCTTTATCATTTGCTGATAAATGTTTGGAGACAATTGAAGCCATTGATGGAATATGGAAAGCTTGGCAGACACCGTAGAGTACTCTGAAGAATAATAGGAAGAAGAGTGGATAGTCTGTCCAATATGCGAAGTCCATTAAATGAGGCGTGAAAAATGTTAACATTGTCCATGCGAGGCTGGTGTACGGGAGGATCTGATATCGAGATGTTATCTTCATTTTCGAACAACAACATTAAAACTCACATTTACAGCGCCATATTTATCTGCAAGTCTGCCAGCAAACGTCTGCATTAGTGCATATCCCCAAAAGAAACAACTCAAAACAGTCCCTGAGTCTGTCTTGTTCCATGCGAATTCTTGTGACACTGCAACTGCACAAATTGGAAGCGATGCTCTAGCGGCAGATTCTTTTTGACTCCTCACTTTTTGACTTTTTCCCTTTTTGACTCCTTCCCCCTTTTTGACTTTTTGCACTTTTTGACTTTTATTTCTTTTTGACTTTTTTCCCCCTTTTTGACTTTTTGCACTTTTTGACTTTTATTTCTTTTTGACTTTTTTCCCCCTTTTTGACTTTTTACACTTTTTGACTACTATTTCTTTTTGACTTTTTTCACCATTTCTTACTATATGCACTTTTTACTTACAGTGTTTTTATACTTCCGCGGATTTTTATACAGAATTTAGTAGAAATCGTTCTCATACTATTCAAAGGTGATTCGATTTTAGATCATAGCTAGTTTTACTGAACAGCTGTTTTTTTTACTACACAGCAGTTTTTTATACTACTCATCTATTTTGCTAGTGATTCATATTCTGAAAACTAACTTTTACGTGTCTGAAAAGAAAATATATAGTCGGTTTATGATTTTATTTTACAATATAATTTTGTAAAATATATTTATTTTGAAACGGTTCCGTTTAAGAAGAAAAAATGTAACCGACTGAACCTCCCGCAGTATCTGATCAACATGAATGACCACAAAGACTTACTTTGGATTCAAGCTGTTAGAACCAACGGCACCCTTGAGTTTGCCAACTTCCAAAAGTTTAATAAAAAATTCCAAAAGGCCATTAAAAAATTCAACAAATCCATTGAACAAAAAATTACGATTAAGCTGGGTAACAGACAATTCTATAAGTTTATAAATGATCGAATTAAACCTAAAAATACTCATATCACTCTCACCAATCCAGAAGACGGTAAGCTTGTTACGGAACCACTTAAGGTATCCGAAATTTTCTCAAAATTCTTTCTGACCACTTTTCAAGATTCTTCAAATTTTGATCCAGAAAACATTAAGTTTGATGGATTTGATGAGAGTAGTATGGAAATGCCTTGGGTTCATGAGCTTGACGTGTTAAGAACAATTTCCAAAACAAAATCGTCATGCTCACTTACTCCTGATCAAGTTCCCTTTGCCTTTCTGAAAAAAATCTCCCTGTGGTTAGCTCCCCCATTGACATATATTTTCAATCTGTCTATGATGTATGGCTCTATTCCACGCCAATGGAAAGTCTCTTATATCACCCCCATTCCAAAGGTTTCTAATCCCACTCATGCTCATGATTACCGTCCAATTTCAATAACCAGTCAATTATGTCGTATTTATGAGCGTCTCTTAAAGACAAAATTAGTGGCTCATTTAGATAAAATTAAGTTCTTTTCTAACACTCAGCACGGCTTTCGATCGGGGAAGTCAACTACAACTCAAATGGTTGAATGCCTCGATTCTTGGTCTTCCTCGCTTGAGAATAATCGGCAAACTGATGTGGTCTATTTCGACTTTTCGAAAGCCTTCGACAAAGTTGATCATGAACTTCTTTTCATAAAATTAGCAAAACTCCGTATTAACCCAAAACTATTATCTTGGTTGGCAAATTTTATCAACAAACGGAAATTCTCTGTTAAAATCAAGGAAAATTTCTCTGAGTTCTTTACAATCAACTCGGGGGTTCCACAAGGAGGAGTCTTATCTCCCTTACTTTTCAGTATCTTTGTAAATGATCTAACTGGATTTATTATGAATGATGAGGTTTCGATTGCTCAGTTTGCTGATGATTTGAAAGTATTTACTAACAAACAGAATACATTTTCTCCTGCCCCGCTACAACGGGCCATAGACCATATTACCATCTGGGCTAAACAAAATAAACTTCCCCTCAATGCACAAAAAACGAAAGTTATATCTATTTCAAAAAAACCTGTTTTAAAAGACTATATTATTGATGGATGTATCATTGAGAGGGTTAGCAAAATCAGAGACTTGGGTTTCTATATAACGACTGATTTAAGCTTTAAAGAACATTGGAAAACTATGATATCTAAAGCAAATTCGGCTATGTTCACAATATTTAAATCATTCTCGAACAATAACCCCAAGTTTTATATATCGTTGTTCAAGTCACATATACGCTCTTTGTTGGAATATGGTATGCCAGTGACAAACACGATTTGTGACTCATTTGCCAAAAACATAGAAAAAGTCCAGAAAAACTTTACTCGCCGACTTTTCTCCCGTATGAATGGAAGAATTATTAAATTTTCGGATCATAATTATCTCGATTATGAAGAACGGTTAAAACTGTTTAATCTTCAAACTCTAAACGACAGACGTGAGTATCTTGATCAAAAGTTCCTTCGAAATGTTCTGTTCAATAAGGCAAAAATATCCTGGAAACAAATGTTCTCAATCAAAAAGATTCGGACCCGGTCACAGTTTAATATTATCTACCCAATTCCAAAAAAGGGAATCCGTAAAAGAGCTTTCATACCAAGAACTGTACCAAAGTTTTTGGAGAGAGTCAAAAAACTCTCTGAAAAGAATATCAAGAAATTATATTATGCCATAAATGAAAGTCAGATCAATGCAGAACACTGATAAGATTGCTATTTTTTTTTCCTCATGTATAAAAAAAGGAATCTATACTCTTCAATATTTGTTTTAAAAAAAGCTTTTCAATCCATTTAATAGATTTTTCATTGTGTCCAGAACGGGTTATAAATCAAGCTCACAGCCGTGCGGTTAGATCTCTTCACAGCATTCTTACTTCTTGCCTCCCCCTCCCCCTATTCCGGTTTTTGCAAATATGTTTCTACATTTTATTTTTTCTTTTTTCTTTTTCTTTCAAAAATCACGGTTTCTTTTGGTTATGATCATATTTTTTTATATTTTTATTCTTTCGATTGTGAACTGTTTCACACTTTTTTTCACGTTGCTTTTCCGCGCGTAAATAAATAAATAAATAAATATAAATAACGGTATGCAAATGAGGAAGAGGTAAATGGTTTCAGAGACGATGTCCGAGTCGCGTTGAATCATCGTGCCCTAGGCCGGTTGTTTTTATCATTTTCTTCCATTTCGAGCCATTTTTGTCGAAAAAAGTCGAAAAAATTTTTTTTTGAAAATTTTCGATGACTTTTTTTTGGTCAATTTTTCGAAAAATTTTGTAAAATTTTTTTTTGCGTTTTTTGCCAATTTTATATCGTAAACATCATAATTGGTCCTTTTTTATAACAATAGAAACATTTTTGTCTAAAAAATAATATGTTGATTTACTTTTTAGATGATTTTACAATTTAGTTCTCTTCCTTAGATTTATTTTTCTTTATTTTTCCTTTCCTCTTTCTTCCTTTTCCGCGCTTTATTTTATAGTCCAAAATTGCGTTGTTTTTAATTTTTAAGCAAAGGAGTTGTAACTGATGAGACTCGCTCCTTAGGTCGTATTGCAACAGAGTCGAAACGACCGCGCCTAGGTTTAATTTTTTCTTATATCTTCTTAATTCATTTTTTTTCTTTTCTTTTCTTAATTTCTTAATTTTTGCGCTATGATGCAAAATATTCCAAAAATCAGAATTTTTTTTATTTTTTCAAAAAGTTTTCTCAATTTTTGGAGAGACGTCTCCGCGAGAGAGCAACCGTAAAAAGTCCACGTCACGTGCTATATTATAAAAAAAAAGAAATCAAAAATGCAGGTGGACTATACAGGGTAGACGACTTGTTGAATGTCATCACTTTGAAGCCAAAAAAATAACCGTCAAAACTGGTGGTTTGGTGCGTTGCATAAAATGCATGTAAACATTATTTTTTGCTTTTTCCGAATAGAAGGCATTAAAAAATTATTATTTCAATCAATATTGTTGATGAAGATTTTCTAAAAATACTTGAACAGCAATGTCAATGAAAGTGTTCGATTTTTTCGTGAAAATTTTTTTTTCAATTTTTGACCATTGCGAAGTACTGACATTCAAGCTAACTTTTAAATTTTTGAAATCTGCGTGTTCAAATACGTATTTTGACTAGGTTTCGTAACCACTTTCGATATCGTATTGATATGTATCAGGCCGCGAAACATGATAAACCCGACTCACACCCAAAACAAAACAGGAGCTCCTATGAAAAACTAGTGCTCCGACGGATTATTGATTAAGACCTATTATGAATTAATGGATATTAGTGTGTCATTCAATTTCATTAATTTGGTGACCCAAAAATATTGCAGTCCTTACAAGGGAAGTGCGCGAAGTCACCACCGCCAATCGAGTTGAGACCTATACCATTCGATAGAGCTTTAAAGCTAGGTCTAGAATCCGTTTTAAAAGTCTGCCGCTTCGACCTGTGAGCCGGTGAAACATGGGCTCAAAGTTCCTTGAGTTGAAAAAGAGGCGATTATATAAGCGCACCTGTACTCTCCTAGACCATGTGGCTGCGTGGTCAAGTGGGTTAAGCACTTGACTATATAGCTATCACAGGCAAACTAAATCCCACTCGATTCCCGCACGAATCGGGTGGAAATGAAACGTCCGACAACCGTACCAAAAACGTGTCATTTTCGGGCCGAAATCGGATGGATAAAAATCCGAATTTTGCACGATTTTCGCTCGATTTTCGCAGGATTTTCGTATTTTTAATAGCTGGTACTTCACAGAAAAATAACAGAAAAAATGAATACAATTTATTAATCAACAAAACCAGTTTTTGTTTAGTTAACAAAGAGATCTGATGGCAATGGTACGTTGTTGGGTTGGGTGGGAAAAAGTACAGAAAGTGAACAATTTACAGTAGGATATAAATTGGTGGGGGGGGGGGGGGGGAGCACAATTTACAGACAGCATATAATGGAAGTTTGAAAAGGAAATAAAAAATAATTCTTCTAAACAAAAGCGAATCGGGAAAATTTTATAGGGCGAATGATCGGGCAAATTTAATATCAATCGTTTCCTGAATTTTCAAGATATTGTCTCAATTCAGTCGCTGTTTTCGATGTGGTGCCTTTTCCTTGATCCCGATTGATTTTCTTTCGCCGCGAATCACTGTAATAATACAATTATTCAAATTTGAAAAACAAATAATAAAGTTACATAAAATTGTGAAATCTCTCACGAACAATGGTATAGATGCGACGATATTTCTCGTCATATTCAGACCATTAATCTGTCATAAAGCATTTCTAGTAATATTCTTGAAAATGCTGGATGGATATTTAGCTATTTTTTCATATTTTTATATAATATGTCTAGCTAGAACGCATGGTAATTTCAGTCGTTTTCGACCCGATTTTCGATTTCTCGGACGCGTTGCAGTAATTTCAGTCGTTTTCGACCCGATTTCGGGCCGAAATTCAGTTGCCACAAACAAGTCGGGCCAAAATCGTGCCGATTTCCGGTCCATCCGAATTCGGCTCGTTTTTCGTCCGATTCAGGCTGAATCGGACGAAAATCGGGCGAATATGACAGAGCGACCCGATTCGTGCGGGAATCGAGTGGGATTAAATTGCCTATGAAAATCTTTTCCAAAAGTTCGATTCCAACCGGTTGGTAATTGTTTTGCATACTTTTTTCTTTTTGTTTTTTTTTTTGTTTAAACCGTATTAATAAAACAATTTACAAGTTAATGCACATTTTAATCATTTTTCATCGTTATTCATTTGTCAATTTTAATTTGGTAATTTGTAAATGTTCACCGTTGTCAATAATCAAAATAGTTATATTACTATTTTCATTCAAAATTGTTTTATTAATACGTTTTTAAACAAAAAAAAACAAAAAGAAAAAAGTATGCAAAACAATTACCAACCGGTTGGACAATTACCAACCGGTTTTTCATAGGCAAGTGCTTAACCCACTCAGACAACTGGGGAACTAGTTTTCGGGTGAGTCACTTGACCACGCAGCCACGTGGTGTAGGAGTGTTCAGGTGCGCTTATATACTCACCTCTTTTTCAAGGAACTTTGAGCCCATGTTTCACCGGCTCACAGGTGGAACCGGCAGACTTTTAAAACGGATTCTAGACCTAGCTTTGAAGCTCTATCGAATGGTATACGTCTCAACTCGATTGGCGATGGTGACTTCGCGCACTTCCCTTGTTAGACATGTTCGCTCGAAGTGTGATATCTCAAAAATGTAAACTCGAAATAAGCTCCAAAGTTTGACAGTTTGTAACTTTCCAAATTGTGGTCCGTTTCGCTTGTTTTATAGCTCGTTTGATAGCAAAAAAGTAATAATTTATAATGATATAAATGACATTTAGCTAATTTTATTTAAATGTAAGTAAAAGTGGGACGAAATGTAAAAACACCCATTTAAAATAGCCTTGCAAGAATTTTTTACGATTTTTAAATTCTGCATGATCGCTGAAATAGTATCTCTATATTTTCTTCCCACTTTTGTTACATTTTTGTAAATTTGTCTAGATTTTGTTTACATAATAATAAATAATTACATTTTTGCTATCGAATGAGCTATAAAACAAGCAAAATGGACTACTAGTTTCAAATTTACAGTGTGTCAAACTTTAGAATTTATTTTTAGTAAGCGGTTTTGAGATATCACATATCGAGCGTACATATCTAAAGACTACAATATTTTTGGATCGCTAAAATAACAATACAGAATAACTCAATTATATCCATTAATATAAAATAGATGCCAACAAAATAATCCGTCAGAATACCATTTTTTTCTAGTTACTGATTTTTTGTAAACTGTGATTTTTCTAAGCTTCTGCTCCAGCCGAAATGAAGTTTATCGCGAGCGATTTGGGCAAATTGGTGATATTTAGCACATCTAGTTAACATCACACATAAAAATTATATCATGAAACGATTTTTTTTCAAAGTAACAGCAAGTCATTTTAAAGAATAGTAGGATATTTTCCCCATCGGCGAAAAGTGGTTCAAATCACTTTTTTTTAGTTTTCTTATAAATTTCAGCATTGCGGTCACAAAATAGTCTCATTTTTTTGAATATAAATAATCAACTGCCATTATTTGTTTAGCTACTGCTGAAATTACGAATATACTACGCGATATAGCAAAGTCGGTTTTGAGTGTGGGCCAGGTTCATTATGTTTGGCCACCTAATATATATCACAACGTTTCGAAACCTAGTCAAAATACGTATTTGAACACGTAGATTTCAAAAATATAAAAATTAGCTTGAATGTCAGTACTACGTAATGGTCAAAAATTGAAAAAAACAAATTTTTCACGAAAAAATCGAACACTTTCATTGACATTGCTGTTCAAGTATTTTTAGAAAATCTTCATCAACAATATTGATTGAAATAATGATTTTTTAATGCCTTCTATTCGGAAAAAGCAAAAAAATAATGTTTACATGCATTTTATGCAACGCACCAAACCACCAGTTTTGACGGTTATTTTTTTGGCTTCAAAGTGATGACATTCAACAAGTCGTCTACCCTGTATAGTCCACCTGAATTTTTGATTTCTTTTTTTTATAATATAGCACGTGACGTGAACTTTTTACGGTTGCCCTCTCGCGGAGACGTCTCTCCAAAAATTGAGAAAACTTTTTGAAAAAGTAAAAAAAATGCTGATTTTTGGAATATTTTGCATCATAGCGCAAAAATTAAGAAAGATAGAAAAAAATGTTCAACTGAAGAAATGATCAGCAAGCTAAAAGCTATCAAATGATATTAGTTTTAATACTGTAGAACCATTTTTGAAGATTTCGATTTTTTTCGAATTTTACGTCGCCGCGCCAGTGTAACCCAATAGCAAGACCTGAAAACTGCTCAGTTTCATAAACTCGGCGTTTACTATATGTACAGCGAATATCAACTCTGTAACTCTCATATTCGCCCAAAGGCAGGACCCATTACAAACCTTGCACAAAACCGCCTAATTCACTGTCAAATTGGCAATATGGATAAATCCACGCCGAAAAAAGCTGAAAATTCCTCAAATCCGAATCCAAACAAGAGAAAAGCCAAAAATTCTCCCGGGACATTGGTGCGAGAATTAGATGAAGATCATTTGCAAGATATGGAGGATATTGATATGTTGAAAGATATTGTGAAATCAATGATCGAAAAGGAAAATGCATCGTCTGAAACCAAGCTCCTTGGATACCTATGCACCGTGCTGTTCAAACAAATTGCCCATGTTAGAAAGGAATTGCATGACTTCAAGCAAATGAAGGAGGAAATCAGTGAGTTGAAGAATAAACTAATTTCTAATACCATTTCCCCCCTTGATACCCCAATTCTTGAATCAGCTCCCAAACTAAATGAGATTGAATTGTCTAAGATTTTTGAAGTAAAAGAAAAAGAAAGGTCTCTTGTATTTATAAATCTTCAGGAATCTAGTGAAACATCACCAACATTGACAACAAGACTACAACAAGGTGAGCACTGTTTTGGACTTCCTCGGAATCGAGTGTATTCCCCAAGCGGTTTACCGCATGGGGAAGCATTTTCCGAGGAAGACCAAAGTGGTTCTCCCTTCCGCAAATTTCCAAAAACAAGTCTTGGCTCGAGCGAAAATCCTTAAAAATTTCCCCTACCAAAATAAGTTGCTGGTTCGCGCTTCAATGAGCAAAGAAGAACGTCTGGCTCATTGGGAGAAACACAAAACACGACGGCAAAGATTCACTTCTACCGGAAACGAAGGGTCTCAAGCTTTTGGTTTGGCTCATCAGTCCGGTGGGATTGGATCTTCAAGTCGATTCAATGTTGTTTCTCCTGAAGTCCAAGTCTATTCTCATCAACAAAAAACCAACCAGTTAAACTAAAATGCGGAAAGGTAAACAATCCTGAACATTTCATACTTTCAGTTATTTCAACAAACATAAGGTCTGTAAATTCTAATTCCCAAGATTTTGATTTTTGCCTAAAACTACACAGACCTGCATTTGTATTTCTGACAGAAACTTGGCTCACTGTAGCCAAATCCACCGAATCTTTTATGGCGGATAGTCTTTCGGCAAGATCGCTCAATTTCTAAAGGTGGCGGTGTTGCCATTTTATGTATTAGCCTTTAATCTCCTCGGAAAATATTTTCAGTGTCCCATGAAAATGCTTTTGAACTTATAGCTATTCAGTATGAAAGCTCAAAAAAGTCGATTAGACTGATATGTGTTTACCGCTCCCCTAAATGTTCATTGAAGCAGTTCCAGTACCTTATCAGTGTTCTTCATGATTTATCATCTTCTCATAACACCAGTATTATAATTTCTGGGGATTTCAATTTGCCAGATATCAATTGGGAACTTTCCAATTCCTCCAACCCTCAAAGTAAATTACTTTTAGATTTCCAACAGGATCTTTCTCTTATACAGAACATTTCTCAAAAAACAAGAGGTCAAAATATTCTCTATCTGGTATTAAGCAGCCCTAATCTATCAGTTGATAATGTAAAATGTCTTCCCCCAATTGGAAAAAGTGATCATTGTCTTCTTAAGTTTAAAATAGATTCAAGAGTACTTTATTCTAATGATGACTCCCCTATTCTCTACCCTGTATTTTCGGAGATGAATATAAATCTCCTTACGGAGATTTTATCATCGATCACTTGGTCAGAAATTATTGGTTTAACAGCTGATGCGTCAGTTGCTTATGATAATCTTCTAGAATTCCTAAATTTTTTGTATCTTAAAACCGTTCCTTTCAAAAAGAAAAAATGTAACAGGCTCAACTTACCAAACTATTTGGTAAACATGAGTGAGCATAAAGAGATGCTTTGGAATCAAGCAATAAGAACCAATGGTTCTTTAGAGTTTCAGAACTTTCAAATATTCAATACAAAATTCCAAAAAGCTATTAAGAAATTCAACAAGTCAATAGAAGAAAAAATAACATTGAAATTAGGTAATAGGCAATTTTACAAGTTTATCAATAGAAGAGTAAAACCTAAAAACAATCTTATCGCTGTCTCCAATCCAAATAGCGGTAAGCCTGAGACTGATCCTTCAAAAGTTTCTCAGATTTTTTCGCAATTCGTTTTGTCAACAGTTCAAGATAATTCTAATCTTGATCCTGATAATATCGATTTTGGCGAAAAAACTGAAAATGGCATGGAGATTCCTTTAGTGCACGAAATTGAGGTTTTACAAATGCTTACAAAAACAAAGGCAACGTGTACAGTCACTCCTGACCAAATTCCTTTTACATTTTTGAAAAAATTATCAACTTGGCTAGCTTCTCCATTGACATACATATTTAACTTGTCAATGATGCATAGTAAAATTCCTCATCAGTGGAAAAATTCTTTCATTACCCCGATACCCAAAACTACAAATCCCACAAAAGCTAGTGATTTTAGACCCATATCAATAACTAGCCAAATTTGTCGTATATATGAGAGTTTATTAAAAAATAGACTAATGTCCCATCTTGACAAAATAAATTTTTTCTCACGATTTCAGCATGGTTTTAGACCTGGTAAATCAACAACAACCCAAATGGTTGAATGTTTCGAGAATTGGTCTTTATCGCTTCAGAGTAACATCCAAACAGATGTGGCCTACTTTGATTTCGCGAAAGCGTTCGATAGGGTAGACCATGAACTCCTATTTTTTAAACTTCAGAAACTCGGAATCCATCCAAAATTTTTGTCTTGGCTATGCCACTTTTTAAGTAATAGAAAATTCTCAGTTAAAATTAACAACAGTTTTTCCGAGTTTCACACCATTTTATCAGGAGTTCCACAAGGAGGGGTTTTATCGCCTATCCTTTTTAGTATATTTGTTAACGATTTGCCTGATTTCGTAAAAAATGATGAGGTATCAATCGCACAATTTGCTGACGATTTAAAGATTTATACTAATAACAAAGTATCGTTTTCATCTGATCCTTTACAGTCCGCAATAGAAAAAGTATTCTTATGGGCCAAAGAAAATAAACTTCCACTGAATGCTCAAAAAACTAAAGTATTATCAATTTCTAAGAAACCTACTATTGTTGAGTACACAATAAACGGAAATATCATAGAGCTGGTTTTACATCACCACTGATTTAAGCTTCAAAGAGCACTGGAAAAAGGTTATCAACAAAGCAAACTCGTCTCTGTTCACAATCTTCAAAGCTTTCTCAAATAAGAATCCGAAATTCTACCTTACTCTATACAAATCTCATATTAGATCACTTTTGGAGTATGGTACACCATTAACAAATTCTATTGGTGAAGTAACCAAGATGGTCGATTGTGGGCCCGCCAACACCCGATATAATAGGTCTGATTTTTACAGATTTTGGACAAGCATCTTTGCCCCGTTCCAGAAATTTATGAGTTTTAAAAAGAGCATAAAATGTATTGGTAGAAGGGTGACAATCAACCAGGCGGTTGACAATCTTCTTCTCCCAGGAGTGAAATACAAAGTCTAAGTCATTCCGCAAAGATTTACAGTCTTGTTTATATTTGGTTTTTGTTACTTCAGCATATACTGAACTATCTGCCAAATGAGAAAGGGCTGCTTCTTTGTAGAATGCCTTAGTCGTAACAACAAATTCACCCCCTTTATCAGACGTCGAAAAATGTAGATCAGGATTAGACCTTAGATTTTTCAAAGACTGGCGTAGGGAGGTTGGGAGGTTGTTAGTGGATTTTAGAGTATTTACATTGGAATGGAACATAGCTAATGCTGCGGAAACCTTTCTGTCAGTAGTTTCCACTGAATGGGGAAGCCAAAAATTGGAATCAAAAGGAATTTTTGGGAAATTATTAGAGAGACCATTTTGTTGAGAGAGAAACACGCTTTTCCGGAGACTAATGGCTAGAGAAACATATCCGGTACAAATCCTATTAAGAACCCAATTTCCAAGCATATCTGAAGGTGTAAACTTTGGTCCTCTTGAGAGGAGTTCTAGGTCCCCATCACTAAGCTTAGGAATACCCAATACTGAAACCAAGTCCTTAACAACTGGATGAGGCGGTGGTTTAGGAGAAGAAGATGATAAAAGGCTAATGAATTTCTTAATGAATAACTTGGAAAAGTGGTTCCTTTCTAATTTATAAATCCTACGGGAGAAAAAATTAATGAAAGTCATGTCACCATATCCTAGGCGTTTCCAAAGCCAATCTTCCTGCTTCTTCACCGTCACGTAGAGGTTCCTCAATCTGTGCATCTTTTCTTCAAGTTCCCACTTGTTCCAGTGCTCTCCAAAAGTGTCCACGCATCGCTGGAATCCTTGTCTGCTTCTCCAGAATCTTAAACGGTCCGAAATAAGGCGTGGAAATGTGTGTTTTCTGATGCAGCGTTCCAGGAATCGGCATTCTTCTTTCAGTTTCGCAATTTTGAGCCAAGTGGTGATGTATATGTTACAGATGCTCATCAATTTGGGGTCATTGGTTGTCAATTTTAGTGAGTAGATGAGTTGTTTTTTGTGCATTGTTTAGTAATTGGGCAAATGACGAACTCGTCTTGATGGACCCTTGGTTTTAGAAGCACAATTGAAATAATTGACCCCGGTTATCCTTATCACTCTATCAAAAACAATACAATAACTTTCTTTTTCTTGTTCAATTTTAGTATTATTTTTAATGTCTGATAATTCCCAATTTTAAGACCAATTGTGTCATCTTTTGGCACCAAAAATGTATGATTTTAGACGAGGAATTTATTTTGTTCGATTTATATTTTGTTTTTGTTATTATTGGATGGATGATGGCTGCTCAAATGGTTTGTTGCTCCATCTTTAAAACCATCTTCACACACCTTTTTAACAGTAAACGAGAAAACCATCAGCAGCCGTCATCCCACGCCTTCCCGCCCCAAATTCTGATAATTAAGATAATCTTGAAATAGTTTAAAAGTGCAAAATATCGGAATCAATTGAATTTTTTTGATAGTTCTGAAACTACACGATCTTAAAACATTTCGTATTATAACCCAATTCCAAGTAGACATGATGACTCGTGCCCTGAACAACCAATTTTTACGACTTATAATTCTCATCTATGAAAAGAGAGTAAAACTTCATTTTTATTAGCGGCCCCGCAGTGTGCTCTGGGCGAAAGCCGTCAAAATCCCAACAAATTTTCATTTCAATGTTTTTTCTCTATTATTCCAGCATGTCCAAAATCCCTGTTTTTTTCCCACCGTCCAATGTATCGAGGCGGTCGGCGTCGGTCTTATTCAAACTTCTTTCTTCACCCCTTTTTCCCCCCAAATGAGAAAGAGAAAAAGGGACGAAATTTCAAACTCCATCGAAGTTTTTTCTCCCTTTTTGGCTTCGCCTGCCCATACTCCACAAAAGTACTTCGAATTGTGTCTCATTCTCATTTTTTCGTTAGTTAGTTTTTGTTTTTGGTCTCTTTTCACATGCTTCTGAATATTTTCTACTTTCTTGCACTCAGGTATAATCCGCAAGATTTTCAAAACACGAAAGTACTTTAGATCAAGCCTTTAATTTATTTTTAAAACAAATTTTGAGACAAACTTGTCGCTTGCTGAAAGAATTTTAGGGATAATTGAGAAGTGTGAGCGGTCAAAGAGTCTAAACGGCAACAATAATATTTCCGGGATGAAAAAAAAAGCAAAAAAGGGAGTTTGATGTTCGAAAAAGAAACAAGGAGAACGATAACGATTCGAATTCAATTTAGAAGACGGCAGTTGGATCCTTCAATTTCGAACGTTGCGAAAAAATAGTCGAAATATTTTTGAAATATAATTTGTCTGATTATGAAAAGGGAAACAATGGTTTTGTCACTAGGGAGGGATCCCACAAGGTAAACAATTGTTTCAGGTATGGCTGCTACTTTATTCAAAATGTGTTCATTAGTAAATTTCTAACTTCGGCCAGGTGGACTTTTTCTAGGCCATTGTTTTGAGGGGCGTTTTCTCGGCTACTAGGTGGTTTTAGAAAATTTTAAAAACAGATTTGAAATGAGAATGAAGTCTATTTTCATTTAAGGTATCTATCATCCGTAAAGCCATACTTTAAATAATAAATTATTGCCTACAAAGTTTCACCACTAACTTTTTTCATAAATTGTATTTGATCAACAAAGCTTCAGATTTACTGAAATTCTTTTCTTCTTGAACAACCACCTTTGCCCGATTTTTTCTTTAAAATTTAAAATCAAGCAATACTATCTGTTGACAAACAGCTTAAAATGATAAATGTTAAAATTCGTCTGATCTCACTCTTTCTTTTCTCATTCTAAAAATGTGTTCATTTTAAAATAACCGATGGGGTATTTATTTCGGTCCCAGATCGAATTACAAGTGTTTTTTCGACCTCGTCATCATTGCCCAATAGTTGAAAGGATTTTTTCTTTAAAATATTCTTCCAAAAAGTTTGTGATTAGAAAACGTATTGTCAACTGATAATCAATCAAAACAATAGCTTTCTTGAGGTGTTCGTTGAGAAATGTGAGGTGATCAAAGATGTGTGAAAAAGTCTGTGACGGATTGGATTTCTGAAGCGTTTTTTTTTGTGGTTTCTTCAAATTCTTTGAAAATATATCTGTCTTTGATTGATGGATGATCCGAACATAATAAGGTTAAATATACAGATTGAAATTTATAACGCAAATAGCTTTAAAAAATGCAAAATTCTTTAACATTTTGTATCAGTTGTCAATTTGAGCTCTCAAATTTTCGTTTTCCACTTTTTTTGCTCTTTTATTCTCTAACAACTAAAACATTCTTTGCTTGTAAAAAAAAACCAAGGAAAGAGGAAACATTTCCGCCCGACAATTGAGGATTTTTGCACAGAAATGGGCGTGGCAAGGAAAACGCAACTGTGGCACGCGATATTTTACAGTAAATAGCGTTCAGTATGAAGAGATTTTTCTCTGACCTGTGCTTGCGGACAATGCGCAACCAGCCTGTTCACGCGCGAATGACACAGGTTCATTTTTACAAGCCGTGTGTGAGAACAAGCAAAACTTGGGAGCCAACGCTATTCTTGGAGTTTCTTTGGCCATTGCCAAAGCTGGAGCAGTTCACAAGGGATTGCCACTCTACAAATACATTGCATTGCCGAATTGGCCGGAACAGGAAAGGTTGTTTTGCCAGTTCCAGCTTTCAATGTTATCAACGGAGGATCTCACGCCGGAAATAAGTTGGCTATGCAAAAGTTCATTATCCTGTCAGTTGGAGCTTCAAGCTTCCGCGAGGCCATGAGAATGGGATCAGAAGTTTACCACCATTTGAAGGCTGAGATTAAGAAGAGGTTTGTTTTCTTTTGAAAGAACACATCTTTATAAAAGGGTTATCTTTTCAGATATGGATTGGACGCCACCGCTGTCGGAGATGAAGGAGCTTTTGCGCCAAACATCCAAGATAACAAGGAAGGATTAAAAACATCCAAGATAACAAGGAAGGAAAAACCTTATCATCACCGCAATCGGAAAAGCTGGATACACAGGAAAGATCTCACTCGGAATGGATGGAAAATATGATCTCGATTTCAAAAATCCAAACTCTGATGCTTGCAAGTGGTTTACTGGAACTGAATTGGCTGCTCTTTACCAATCATTCGTTAAGGAATATCCAGTTGTTTCGATTGAAGTTTGCTTTTTTTTTATCAAGATGACTGGGATAACTGGGGCAAATTCAATGTAAGTTTATCCTTTTTTCCTTTTTTTTTGATCCTTAATTTATTTTGTTTTCTTTTTATAGCTCTACCAATATTCCATTTGTTGGATATGATTTGACTGTGACCAACCCAAAACGCATCAGACAAGCTGTCGTCAGTCACCGAATCGATTGAAGCCGCCAAGCTTTCACGTGCCAGCGAATGGGGAGTTATGGTCTCCCACAGATCAGGAGAAGCCGAAGATACCTTCATCGCCGATTTGGTCGTTGGATTGACCACCGGACAAATCAAGACTGGAGCTCCATGCCGTTCCGAACGTTTGGCCACGTACAATCAATTGTTGCGTATTGAGGAAGCACTCGGAGCTGATGCCGTCTACGCTGGAGAGAAATTCAGAAATCCACAAGCTTAAATTTTGAATAAATTTCATGTATTATGATTGCAACGTATTCTAATGTCAAGTGAAATGATTTTCGTCTTCATCAATGTGAGAATCTCCAATAGACTCAGATTTTTTTTCAGAGTTGTAGAGAAGTATCATTTATTGCACAATAAAATTTCTTTGTCAATTTTTTTTCTCGGTTTCTCATCAGCTAAAGAACAGAAAAACAAAGCATGAACGAAAACAAGTTTGCAGTGTTGTTTTGAGGGAACAGTATCCCAGTGTTATTCTCTGAAATTTTCCCGGGCATTGTGCGCCTTTAAACATCTTACCGTACCTGCGTGTAAAAATTGTTTTTCGTTGTGAAACCACCACGATTTTCTTTAAATGTGCCTTTGCTTTCTTACTGTGGAGTTCTACGTAGAATTTCGTTTTTTGCTATGCCTAAAAGTTGCAATTTTAAAGTTTAGAATATTTTTAACCTGCTGATCTCCTGTACGGCGCATTGAGATAGTTTCTCAGTGTATCTAAAGGAATTTCTACGCAGAACCTCACGTTTTTCTTTACACACTCTTACACTTGTATTTACACATACTGCGACGTATTTAGACACGGAAAGTTGATCATCCTCGAGAAGTACACAGATTTTATGGATTAAACGGGTGGGAATCAGAGCAGTGCGAGAAAAAGTTTTCGAGAAAATTTCGAGAAACGAGAAACCGAGAAAAAAAAATTCGAGAAAATTTCGAGAAACGAGAAACCGAGAAAAAAAAATTCGAGAAAATTTCGAGAAACGAAAAACCCGAGAAAAAGTTTTCGAGAAAATTTCGAAAAACGAGAAAAAATGTTCGAGAAATTTTCGAGAAATCCAAAAAAAATTTCTTAAAGAAACGAAACATTTCGCAAACTTAGAAACATATTTTATAATTTTTCATATGTTCCAAAGCACAACATATGTTTAATACATCGTCACGCTCCTTTAAACGGTTGCAGAAAAGCTTTCAATTCAAACATTTTCTTCAACTATTATTTTAATTTTTTTTTGATTTCTCGGAAATTTTTCGAAAAATTTCTCGTCGAGAAATTTTCTCGGAATTATTTTTCGAGAAATTTCTCGTCGAGAATTTTTCTCGGAAATATTTTTCGAGAAATTTCTCGCCGAGAAATTTTCTCGAAAAATGTCGAGAAATCGAGAAATGCACATCTCTGGTGGGAATTCCTCAGACAACTGGGGAACTAGTTTTCGGGTGAGTTCGGGCGCTTTCGACTAGCCTGTCCGTCAGTTACTCTCGACAGGCTAGTCCAAACTGCTCGAACTCACCCAAAAACTAGTCGTAACTGACCAAGAACTAGTCGAATCAAAATTTATTTTTTAAAAACTGCGAAAAGTATTGAAAATGGTTGAAAATATGTCTTTTCTGTAAAATCATGAACTATGAGTGAAATTTTGAATTTTTTCCCGAGTTTTTACAACATTTTGTAATTTTCAACTTTTCTTAAATATTTTCATCTGAAATGTCTTTTTCGCAATAAAACCTGAAAAATCTCGGGTTAAAAAGATTTTTTCACCAAAATTGACTGAAAACAATTAACTGAAAATAGGGTGTTAGGCAGGAAATTTTTTGGTGTGCTCACGATTACAATAATAAAGTAGTAAACTATTTGGAAAAGTCGAAGGAGATTCCAAACCATTGATTTCAAGAAAATCTTATTTTTAAGATATCTAAGTTCACCAAATTTTGTAATAAGGGGAAAAACTGTTTTTTTTTGCATTTTCAGAGGAAGCGCAACAAGTAAAAGTAACATTTTGAAGATCCGCCTGTTTTCGAGTACTGTTATGCAGTTTTCTTTTGTTTTCGATTCTTTACTTGATCGAAAAATGAAATTCTTTAAAATTTCAGGAAGGAAACCAGTATGCTATCAGTCGAATATAATATTTATACCGGTAATGTTCTGTAACTTTATAGATGTAACACACAGATCAGTGAACACAAAAAAAAACTAACCAACCCAAATATGTGTCTCCGCGTTGCGCGGGTCCACCCGCTTTTTGGGGAAAATGTGAACTGGAAACTATTATTTATATTTTTGGATAGGTCTTTACAAACTCTACAACTTCGTAGTTAATATCAAAATGCAAAACACACAGCTTAAAAACGAAAATTTGAAGAAAAGCAAATCGGTTCCCGTTTTTCAGAATTTTCTAGTGGAAAACCATATCAACCCAAGAAATGTTACTTTATTTTCTGAAGAAGATGAAATTCTGTACTTGAATCATACGTAAACTCGAAAAATGAAGAGACCCATTGTGCTGAAAACAGACGAAATACGTCAAATTTTGATTTTCTTGCAGAAATGGTTTTTTAAGCCTGAATTTAGACCTTTAATAACAGTTTCGGCGCTTGAAAAGATAAATATATGTTTCAATTATGTAGAATTAACATCTTCCAAAAGTTTTTTGGTGAAGATAATAAAAAAATTGTTATTTTTTTTGGAAAATTTATGAAATAATCGTCAAAAAATTTTTTTTCGATTTTTACCAAAAAACTTTTGGAAAATGTAAATTATGCATAATTGAGACGCATGTTTTACTTTTTAAGCACATAAGCTATTTTTAAGGGTCTAGATTCAAGCTTAAACAATCCTTTCTGCAAGAAAATTCTTCGAAATTTAAAGTCTATTTTCGATACAATGGGTTTCTAGTTTATTTTTGATTCTAGTACAACATTTCTTCCTCTTTCAGAATTTAAAATAAAATGTTTCGGGTTGATATGGTTTTACATCAAAAAAATTGAAAAACTGAAACCCATTTCCTATATTTTCAAATTTTCGTATTTAAGTTTTGTGTTTTCAAATGTTATATCAACTACAAAGTACTTCATAAACATTTTCATCTTTGATGCCTTGTTCGCAATAATAACTTTAAAAAATATGGTTTTGATATAACATCTCGGGTAATTTACCAAAAAACTTTTGGAAAATGTAAATTATGCATAATTGAGACGCATGTTTTACTTTTTAAGCACATAAGCTATTTTTAAGGGTCTAGATTCAAGCTTAAACAATCCTTTCTGCAAGTTAAGATCTATCCAAAAATATGAAAATTACGTTATAGTTCTCATTTTAAGCTGAGTTATGATGCGCCAAAATTTTCAGCAAAAAGCGGGTACACCCGCGCAACGCGAGGGCACCTATTGGGGTTGTATGTGCCTTTGCTTTCTTACTGTGGAGACTTTTCTTCTGATTCTATCTAGGACACCGCTGTTTAATGCGCCTCAGACATGGTCTCTAAATAAAATATCATTTCTAGACCGTTATCCTTAGAAAGCTTGATAAAATTCTGACAAGGGGAAGGGTGCGAACTCGGTCTTAGAGTTTTACACCAGATCTCATTCAGATCTATCCAAAATCCTGAACGATTGTCATAAACCCGACGTAAACTAAAAGCTAGGGATTTACTGACCTTCTTACCAAAATTCAAAAGCTCTACCTAAAATCCTTGTTACTCAAATATACATTATTTTGTGCTGTTCCCTTATTACGAAGTTTGGTGAACTTTAAAACCCGAAAAATACGATTTTCTTGAAAATAACGGTTTGGGATATCCTTTGGATTTTTGAAACAATTTACTACTTCAGTATTGTAACCGTGAACACATCAGGAAATTTTTGACAAGATGGCTTTCAGTCAATTTAGGTGAAAAAAACCTTTTACCCGAGATGTTATATCAAAACCATATTTTTTAAAGTTATTATTGCGAACAAGGCATCAAAGATGAAAATGTTTATGAAGTACTTTGTAGTTGATATAACATTTGAAAACACAAAACTTAAATACGAAAATTTGAAAATATAGGAAATGGGTTTCAGTTTTTCAATTTTTTTGATGTAAAACCATATCAACCCGAAACATTTTATTTTAAATTCTGAAAGAGGAAGAAATGTTGTACTAGAATCAAAAATAAACTAGAAACCCATTGTATCGAAAATAGACTTTAAATTTCGAAGAATTTTCTTGCAGAAAGGATTGTTTAAGCTTGAATCTAGACCCTTAAAAATAGCTTATGTGCTTAAAAAGTAAAACATGCGTCTCAATTATGCATAATTTACATTTTCCAAAAGTTTTTTGGTAAAAATCGAAAAAAAATTTTTTGACGATTATTTCATAAATTTTCCAAAAAAAATAACAATTTTTTTATTATCTTCACCAAAAAACTTTTGGAAGATGTTAATTCTACATAATTGAAACATATATTTATCTTTTCAAGCGCCGAAACTGTTATTAAAGGTCTAAATTCAGGCTTAAAAAACCATTTCTGCAAGAAAATCAAAATTTGACGTATTTCGTCTGTTTTCAGCACAATGGGTCTCTTCATTTTTCGAGTTTACGTATGATTCAAGTACAGAATTTCATCTTCTTCAGAAAATAAAGTAACATTTCTTGGGTTGATATGGTTTTCCACTAGAAAATTCTGAAAAACGGGAACCGATTTGCTTTTCTTCAAATTTTCGTTTTTAAGCTGTGTGTTTTGCATTTTGATATTAACTACGAAGTTGTAGAGTTTGTAAAGACCTATCCAAAAATATAAATAATAGTTTCCAGTTCACATTTTCCCCAAAAAGCGGGTGGACCCGCGCAACGCGGAGACACATATTTGGGTTGGTTAGTTTTTTTTTGTGTTCACTGATCTGTGTGTTACATCTATAAAGTTACAGAACATTACCGGTATAAATATTATATTCGACTGATAGCATACTGGTTTCCTTCCTGAAATTTTAAAGAATTTCATTTTTCGATCAAGTAAAGAATCGAAAACAAAAGAAAACTGCATAACAGTACTCGAAAACAGGCGGATCTTCAAAATGTTACTTTTACTTGTTGCGCTTCCTCTGAAAATGCAAAAAAAAACAGTTTTTCCCCTTATTACAAAATTTGGTGAACTTAGATATCTTAAAAATAAGATTTTCTTGAAATCAATGGTTTGGAATCTCCTTCGACTTTTCCAAATAGTTTACTACTTTATTATTGTAATCGTGAGCACACCAAAAAATTTCCTGCCTAACACCCTATTTTCAGTTAATTGTTTTCAGTCAATTTTGGTGAAAAAATCTTTTTAACCCGAGATTTTTCAGGTTTTATTGCGAAAAAGACATTTCAGATGAAAATATTTAAGAAAAGTTGAAAATTACAAAATGTTGTAAAAACTCGGGAAAAAATTCAAAATTTCACTCATAGTTCATGATTTTACAGAAAAGACATATTTTCAACCATTTTCAATACTTTTCGCAGTTTTTAAAAAATAAATTTTGATTCGACTAGTTCTTGGTCAGTTACGACTAGTTTTTGGGTGAGTTCGAGCAGTTTGGACTACTCAGACAATGGGGGAACTGCTTTTTTATCAGTTCGAGGCCATTTCGACTGCTTTTTTGGCAGTACTGGTAAAAAACCAGTCGAAATCGAAAGTAGAACTGCTTTTTTGGCAGTACTGGTAAAAAACCAGTCCAAATCAAAAGGAGAACTGCTTTTTTAGCAGTAACTGACAAAAAACCAGTCGAACATTTTTATTTAATATTTTTAAATTTTATTATTTTTTTACTTTTGGACTTTTATTATATAAATATATATTTAAACCTTTGCAGATGTTGTAAATCGCGATTAATTAGCTGAAACTGATGTTTTATTCAACAGGTAGTTTTTTTTGCTTAAAAAAGTATATTCAGGTAGCTATTATAGTATATTCAGGTTATCTCCAAACCCGAATGAAAGGCCCCACTCGTCGGTTGGAAACAACTATAACGATGATCTAATGAGTGATATTTTACGTCCTTAAACAGGTAAATTTTTCGATTTTTCACTTGCCATCATCAAAATGAAACAAAACGTTGCGAAGTAATTCAAATTCCAGGGCTATTCGTCAACAGTGCTCAAATATTTAAAATATCGAAAGGGTTTGAATGGAGGAGCAAGAGGCTTGACGACAATGAAGCCGGATGTTTTCGATTATTTAAAAAGGTTAATATTTAGAAACATGATATGAATCAGTATTGAAAAATTACAGAGTTGTCTTGGTCTGTTTTTGGATGTGACGATGATTCACTGAAGTTGAACGTAGAGGATTAATCATTTCACCACAGCAAGTAAGTTTTCATGTCTTTTCATTACATTTTTCATGTACTTAATTTTTTATGTTTAATAGTCGATGTCTGAGATTTTCGACATCAGGCCTATTGGCTATGGCACAGTTGCACCAACGTGAAGCTAGGATCTTGATATTTTGCATGGAGGGTACCTAGGCCCCCCTTAGAAAAAAAATACATGATTTATTTGGCCACGCCCCCTTTGACCTAGTGAAAAAAATCCGGGTGGTCCCAAAATCGAAATTTTTAGTTTTAAAGATAAAGTCAAAATCTCTTCGGTAATCGATTACCCGCACATTTTTGAGTATTTTTCATGTTGACACCTAATTTCGAGCTTGTCGGCATCATGCCGAAAATTTGATTTTTCTCAAAAAGTGGTCCAAATTTTCCAGTTTTTCCCATTTTTCGATATGATGAAGTACTTGGCCCCGAATGGAAATATGGAAATTTTTAATCTTTATGATGTTTGTCATCAAATTCCATGTTGATTTAGCGGAATCCCTGTAACCTTTTTGGGGTTTCAGGGCAAAATAGGCGAGATTTTAGCAAAATTCCAAAGGGTCCCCCCTATGGAAAAAGTTTGCAAAAAAATTTTAAAATTTTAGAATTTGCCCATATTATCAGAGGGACTCTTACTAATAAATATTTAGTGTTTCCCAAAATATGAGCCATCTTGTGGACCTATGGGCGACGTAACAACAGCTCAAATACCTTCAGTCCCTGTACACAGAAAACCGTTGCATGTGTTGGAAATCGCGATATTGAATGAAGGTTCTTTGAGCTGTTGCCACGCGGCCCATAGGTCCACAGGATGGCTAATATTTTGGGAAAAAGTAGATATTTATTAGTAAGAGTCCCTCTGATAATATGGGGAGATTTTAAAATTTTCGATTTTTTCATCCATGGGGGGGACCCTTTGGAATTTTGCGAAAATCTCGCCGATTTTGCTCTGAAACCCCAAAAAGGTTACAGCGATTCCGCTAAATCAACATGGATTTTGATGACAAACATAATAAGGATTAAAAATTTCCATTTTTCCATTCGGGGCCAAGTACTTCATCATATCGAAAAATGGGAAAAACTGGAAAATTTGGACCATTTTTTCAGAAAAATAAAAATTTCGGCATGATACCGACGAGCTGGAAATTAGGTGTCAACATGAAAAATATTCAAAAATGTGCGGGTAATCCACTCCCGATGAGATTTTGACTTTATCTCTAAAACTAAAAATTTCGATTTAGGGACCACCTGGATTTTTTTCACTAGGTCAAAGGGGGCGTGGCCAAATAAATTATATATATTTTTTCTAAGGGGGGCCTAGGTACCCTCCATGCAAAATATCAAGATCCTAGCTTCACGTTGGTGCAACTGTGCCACAGTATGTTCGACTTTCTGAGACATCGACTCTTAAGACCGAAGCGAGAAGAATCGCGTTCGAAAGAACTGGAAAACAATTACCGAAACGCTGAGAATGAATCCCAGGACTACCTCGACATTTACTAAGTATTTGGTTTCGTTTTTTTGTTATATATTTTTTTATTTTTTTTATCCTTGAACCGTGTTCTTTTTTTGTATTATTTAATAAATATTGTTAGCTTCAATGGCGTTTTTACGATTTTTTGCGTGAATTTATGAAATTCGACTGCTTTTTTATGAGTTGCCGACTAGTTCATTATGAGTTGCCGACTAGTTCATTACTAGTTAGCCGACTAGTCGGAAAACTGATAAAAAACCAGTTCCCCCATTGTCTGAGTAGCCTGTCGAGAGTAACTGACCGACAGGCTAGTCGAAAGCGCCCGAACTCACCCGAAAACTAGTTCCCCAGTTGTCTGAGCATGCCAGAGTACAAGCCACTGCGCCACGGAGCCACTTAGAGGAGGGGTGGGATATGCTGCTTATGTGTGTGTGCCCAAGATAGAAAATCACGCTTCGGCGTGGACTACCAGGGAATGAGCAAACGCGCCCCACCGCACTTCTGTGATCAATTTTCCGTGTCGAAATACGTCGCAGTTTTACACATTTTTTTCGAATTTCAATTTTCAGAATGACGAAGGTAAGTGACATGTTGCTTCGTGAGCAGATCTCGGCATTGGTAAGCGATGAATTTTTAAAAGTATTTTTGAAAAATCAGTATTTAGCGAGCAACTTCACTTCAAAGTTTTTGCTCTGGAAAAACGGACTCATCCTCTGAAAGTGAAGATGAATTGTAAGTCAAGCTTTCAAGAGTTCATATTATATTCAATATTTTTACAGAGCTTTGATGGTGCACGCTGGGATAAAGTGAACCGAAATTGTCATCACGAACAACGTGTTTGTGTGCGTACACAGTTACGACAAATTGCACACATGCTAAATTAGGAATTTTTTACAAATGGCATTTTAACGCCTACAACGAACGAAAATATGAAGTTTTTGCGTTAAATACATAAAGCACGGCTTAATCTAATTTTTTTCACTCCGAATTAAAAAATTGCGTCCCTGAATAGCTGAATATAACCCGTTTTGTGTAACCGTGCCGCACGATTGCAAAATGCCACGCCCTTAAAAACGCCCCTTTTTCTATGTTCAATTTTTAATTGTCGTAGTGAATTTTCTTAGTTATAGTCGCTTCACTTTAGCCCACCGTGATGGTGGATTATCCCCAACAAAAAGGAAGACATCGAATGCGTTTACGTTTCAACAGTGATACAAATTTGAGCAGCAGCTTCAGGAAGAAGGTGAAAAGATTGGCTCAGAGGGATAGGAGATCGAGAAAACCGACGGATGATGTTTTTTTCTGGGGAGGATGAGATCGAGGTCCCTAGAGGAGCACCGGTAGCATATGCAGCACCTTCAAAGCTTCGGAAGGCGAAAGCTCTGGATTGTTTGGTGGATGAGAAGAAGACTTGCATCTCTGACAATGATGTGGTTGAAGCTTATATTGAATTGGCAAAAAGTCATTTCAATAAAGTTAGAATGAAGGTTTTCGCCGCCAGAACTGCAATGGAAGTGGAGCCGAAGCTTTTGACAAAGACTAAAAAGGCGCTGGAGAATAAGAAGAATGTTTTGGTAATTTTAAACTATAAAATGTATCCAAGTTTACTATTTCAGAAAGATGTTCAATCTCCATGTCATGGCCGTTGGCGGCCATGATTTAGGATTATTGGTAAAATATAAGGTAATGTTTCTTAGTTTGAATGCGCGCGTGTTGCGTGATGTGCAGGTGGCTCAGCCGCTCCGCCCGACCGCAACGCGCCCGCCGCTGTTGCTTCCCCTTTAACAGTAAAAAGTTGACGAAAGAAGCGATGACGAACCTGATTCGAAGCAGTTATGATAATATCGAAATGACGCAAGAGTTGTTGTTCTCAACGAAATTCGATTCCAAACGGAAAAATACTGATATTTACATGCGTCGAGATGCGGAAGGAAACAAGCCGAAACTTCCGATCAATGGCGCTGGCTGGGTGATGCCTCTGAAAAGCATTTGCGACAAATTCGGAATAAATTCATCGTTTTTCACGAATCATCGAATTGATTTGCGATCGGCAAGGGATCAGGTTTTGTTGTTGAGATTGACGGCAAAGGATCAGACCAGTGATTGGATTTCGACTATTCATCCGGAAGCTGTGACGTGAGATATTTTGTGAAATAATAAATATATTTATCTATTTTTTGCAGAAACGAACAACTTTCCCAATATTTGATTCAAAATTTGGATGCTACGACAATGGTGCAAACAGTTCGACCGTTCAAAGCCAATGTTATCGCTGATAGAGATCGTGTCAGAGTTGCAGGCCAATGTTTGACCCGAATTTGAATTTATGACTTTTAAATTGTATCTTTCAGTCTATAACAACATCAGAATTGGAAAGCGAATGTTTGGAGCCGCGAGAAAGGCTAAATTCATTTCGACAATCGTTGGAGGAATGGAAAGACGCTACGAAATTTTGGAAAATTCTGTGAACCATATTCCTTTCACACATGAAGCGTCGGACAAAAATGCGGATAAGATGAGAAATTGTCGAGTTCATTGTAAAGACGATACGAGGGTCGTTTTGAAATACCCGAAAGAGTCGAAACTTCATGATTTTATTCATGCAAACCGTGTATCTGGTGGCCCGTTGTTCAATGAGTTTATTATGACACAGGCTCCGATGGAGAATACAGTTGGTCAGTTGATTCATGATTTTCATTTTTTTAAACTTTAATATTTTAGACGACTTCTGGAGACTAGTGTAGCAGGAAGAATGTCCTTACATTGTGATGTTGACAAGCCGAAAGGAGCAAGATAGATGTGCAGCATATTGGCCAAAAACTCCAACATGTCCGGCAATTTATGTGTCTGGTGGAATAAGAGTGGAAAACTTCGGCGTCTATCAACCACCTGATCCGTTGTTCCGTGCCACTCATTTGCGACTGATTGGACCGAATCGTGAGGAACGTCATGTTGAACATTGACAGGGGAATTTGAACAATTCATCGAATTTATATTCGCCTCTGAATATTTTGAGATTGTTGAGGAACACTTCGAAGCCGGTGGTGATTCATGATCATTTGGGAGTGTCGAGAGCTGCTTGTTTGGTGGCGGCAGAAGTTGCGATTTGTAGTTTGATGAAGGGACCGACTTATAAGGTTGAATTCTCAAAACATGGGATTACAGTATTAATTTTTGATTTGTTTTGCAGTAACCTGTTCAAAGAGCGGTTCAATTTTTGCGTCAACGTCGAGCATTCAGTATTGAAACCCCAATGCAATACAATTTTGTCCATCGACTTGTTTTGTTCTTTTTCAAAGACATCGTCGGTCATGTGAAAGAATTGGATGCTGATTATAGCAGGTAACAATATTAAATTACTCCGTTTTTGAAAAAAAAATGAAATTCCTCAATTCCATATATAGTCGGTTTCTCTATCGAATTTGTGAATTATTTAAAAACCGATTCCATATCAGTAAATGGCGATAAGATAATTGTTGCAGATGGTTACAAGAAAGATCCGAACGAATGTTCATCGAAGACATCGACACTCCAATCCCGGGCTATCGTCTTCTCTCACCAAAAGCTGATCCAGACCTGGTCAGACAAGTTGGTAGACCAGAACGCCCGAATTGTCGTAGAGAAGCGCCTGATGTTGTTGGACAAATGCCAGGGACTGTTACCAATGGTGAAGCGATTTTGTCGCCAGTGAAGAATGCCTTCGAATTCTAGTTTACTAACCAAAACAAATCATTTTTCTGTGTATAGTGAAGATTACCTGTATATGAGACTCTTTCCCCCAAATGTTTGTAGATATTTTCATCTTATTTTGTTGTACATTTGTTATTTACTTTATTCACATTATTTACCGCACGTTTAACGCATATTTTGAATGAAAAAAGTTTGTAAATATGAAAAAATAAGGTTGTTTAAAGGTTTCAAAAGCCTTTTATCATATTTCTTTTTGGTCCTTTTGATTTAAAATTCATAGAATTTTAAATATTTTCGGGGTCAAGAAACTGACATCTGGTAACATATGTCTATATGAGCTTCCTATGAATTTTCTTCTAATTACTATTTTAATGATTTCCTGAATTTTTCACGCTCAAACGTTTCTTTTTGTGAGTCCGTTTGAGGAGCGCCAATTATTCCGAGGTCCAGAGGGTTTAGAGAAAAAAGAAATTGAACGGCTTGGTGTGCGTATCCTTTTTGCAAGAATGCCCTTTTTCTAATTTTGTGGGGCTCCATTGGTGCATTTCTTTGTCCTTTCTCATTGCTGAATATAAGGATAGAGGGTTAGGGCATGATGTCTATCAGCTCTTTTTGCTCTTCGCGGCTCAATATCGTACAAGGTTTTATTTCATTTTTTTCCCCTATTTTCTCTAGAAGAAAACAAAATGGAAGCGTGAGATTCAAAAGGAAGAAACGTGGCATCAAAATAAAAGTAATTAATAAACGACATTATTTTATTTTGAGGTGACAGAATGGCGCCGATAACATGGGAAAATTTGCCGTCAGAAATGCAAGTCTCTATTATTATACATTTAGATGTGCAAACTCGGTATTTAGTTATTGAAATTCTGAAAAAAAACAATAAAAGTCAAAAAATTTTAGGCGACGCTTTTATTTGTGTTCCAGGGACTCATACGGTTTGAGAATACTTGCGAATAAGGTTATCGCGCAGGAATTGGAACTTGATGGGTAAGAATTACATTTACATGGTGTAGCAAATTTCAAAGACTTCGTTCATAGAAATTCAAAGTTCAGTTAAATTCTGATTTTGAAGGAGCGAAGTAAATGTGCGAATAATTATGCGAAACCCTGTAATTTCGGATTAGGAAACTAACGAATTTGTAATATTTCAGAGACCTGTTTTCGGCAAAATTTGAGGATGAATGCACCGTGTATTACGCTCCATGTGAAAATAATTTGGTTGATGATGAGAACGCGATTGTGGAGGTTAAGGGAAAGCCGACATGGATCCAATCTGAGTCTTTATCGTGTATTTTCGAATCTGTAACAAAAATGACTCATGGCTTGATTAAAATGTCGGTTCTTCAGTTAGTAAGTGAAAGAGTTTCAGGGCTTGCTTCTGATAATTTCAGGTTCTCTCCCCTAATTAGGTCTTACTTTCTCTGACTTCCTGTCAATAAAAAAACCAAATATAGACGTTCATAAGATTCCGAAAACTCAATAAACGTGAACAAATAATTTTTCCAATGATAATTTTAAGAAGGTCAGAAAAGGATTCGACCATTCATTCTGCTGGTTGACTAGCAATTTTCGTCTGCTGCCTGAAAGTGTTATTATTTCGCAATACGAGGATTGTTTTTTGGGAGCTTTGACAAATTTTCCAAACGCGACTGATATCAATCTACATGTTCGTGGTGATGTCGTACCGTTAGCTGGAAATGAAACCGTAGGTTTTACGAAAGAAACACATTATTAAACTAGCTCATTTTTCAGTGGCTATCAAAAATTACTCTCTTCGGATATCATAATTCGGAAGAAATGTTCCAAAACAAAATGACTGATTCAATTCTTCAAAAGCTTTCAAACGCAGTTGTTGTTTACCTCAAAAATTCGGACGTGACAATTAATGGTTTCCAACAATGGCTAGAGGCAAGTTTTAGAACATTGAAAAATAATTAGTTTCTGGGATTTTCATGTCGAATCGTAAATTTAAGAAATATATTTTCACGCAGTATAATATGTTTTCTCGGAAACAGTTTTCCATAATTTTATTAACTTTCTAAGGGTACATTTTCAGGGATGGCTGAAACGTGTGGAGCGTATGGATGCTAAGTTTGAAATGTTTCCGAAGCGTGGAAATAGCATTAATATCGAAATAGTACGAAGTCTGTTGAATGCAGTTATTGCAGAGTAAGATTAAATTTTTGTTTGATTCGATAATTTTCTTGGTTTTCCAGTGTACAAGACTTGCCTGGTGGACGTTGGGTTATTAACATACTCAAGGAAAACGTTGTTCGCGGGAAGATTTCGCTCTCTACTGAGTTTCTATTATTTGAAGAATACGATGAAGATACGGATTCCTGTATGTTCCTCAGCTGTCATGATGAGGAAGAAAGCGACGAAGAGGAAGAAAGAGAAGCCGGTGTTCTTGAAGAAGAAAAAGAAACAACTATAAGGTTAGAAAGTTTTTAAAGGTTAATTTTCTCACTTTTCGAACGTTTTTTTCCCATCACTAAAATTCATTGTTTTTCTCAAAAAATGCGAAAAATATTCCACTTTTTATTCTTAATTTATTACGCTGAAAACTGGTACACCCCGCTTTTTTGGTGTTGACATCTTTTTGGTTTTTTGTCAGCATTTTTTCGAAATTTTGTTTTTCAAATGTGAACTCAAAGGCCGGAGTTTCTGTTGTTAGCTCACTTTTATATCACTTCTATATCAGTCCTAACTTAGGTCACTTCTGGCTATATTCTTGGTTTAAATAAATTAGTAGTTTAGGTTTATATATTTTTTTTCTATTTTTTGCTTCAGTTTATTCTTACAGTTTTCAAAATTACAATTTTTCCAGAATGCCAAAGATTAATGTAAAATGGCAAAAGGAGAAGTTCTCCATCGACGTTGATCTCGCCCAGCCACCATTGCTCTTCAAAACCCAATTGTTCACCTTGTCGCAAGTTTTGCCCGAAAGACAAAAGGTTCTGATCACCGGCAAGCAGCTTCCTGATGATTCGTGGGATGGTTTTCGCATTTCTGATAATATGACTATTATGATGATGGGAACGTATGTTTTAATTTTAATTTTTTTGAAGAGGACTGAAGAAATCAGCTAGATCCTAATGCCATCCTATATTCTAAATTTACTGTCCCTTTGAACGAATAATTTTCAGAACCGGTGATATTCCAACAGCACCAGCCGCAAATACTAGCACCAGGCGCGATTCAGAGGATAGCTTGCTCCCAAACGAATCAGGAAACCAATATCCAGTTGGAATGGTGAATTTGGGCAACACGTGCTACTTCAACTCTTGTGTCCAATTACTTAAGGTATTGTCCTCGAAGATGGATTTTTAAAAAGCTGAAATTTTTAGGAAATCAATGAGCTTAATCTCACCGAGGTGGATCAAAAGAAAATCAACTCGGATCGTGAGAAATTGGGAACCGCGATTGCGGAATTAATCCGAAGACTTCGCGACAAGGATTACAATGAAAAGCATTTCGGGAATCCGATTCAAGCAATTGCTGCTGTTTTGGTAATTTTGAATTTATTAGGCTATCATCAAAATTATCATTGTTTTCAGCACCTTTCAAATGAATTCCCGCAATTTGAGAAGTTTAAGCAACAAGACGCGAATGAATGTTTCGTTGCTCTTTTGAATACACTTACTCGAAGCTATAAAACTGCCGGGCATGACGTCACCCCTATTTTCAACGTGGAAACCGTTACAACTGCCAAATGTTTGGAATCTGACGGAGAAGAAGAGAAGAAGAAGGACATCCACAATCAATTGACTTGTTATATCAATCAAGATGTTCGTTTCATTCAAACTGGAATTAAAGCAGGATTTTCGGAGGAAATGGAAAGGAATAGTGAGAAGTTGGGAAGAAACGCGAAATGGCAGAAAAATGTATATTTTTTTGAAGTGGGATTTTCGATATATAAATTATTTTTTACAGACCGAAATTTGCCGACTTCCAAAATATTTGACAGTGAACATGAACCGTTTCTTCTTCAAAGAATCGTCGAGAACGACTGCGAAAATTTTGAAATCTGTGCAATTCCCGTTATCATTGGATGTTTATGATATGTGCACGCCGGAGTTGAAAGAGAGCCTCACGACGAGACGCGCTGATATCAAACTTGAGGAAGACGCAAAATTGGAGCGGGAGTTGAGAACGAAGGTTTTGGATAAGGACCAAGCTGCCAAAATCTTCGATGATGGTGTTGCTCTGCCGTCGGAGTTTGAAAATGATCCAGGACATAGGTGGGATTACGTCATTTCGAAATCTCAAAGTTAAGCTCGTTACAAAAAAAAATTTTTTTTAAGTTAAGGCGACTACAAAACGTAAAAAGCAGCAAAACTCTGAAAAAACACCTAAAAAACGAATATCCGAAAGTGCGTCAAGGCAAACGTTTTTATTCGGATGCTCACTAATAAAATGTTTAATTTAGTTTTTGTAAAAAAATGCTCAGGTAAAAGAACTTACAATTAATAATTTTTTTGTATAAAGGCTGATTCGAAGAACAGTGATGAAAAAATTCGTTAAAAGTTCGATTTTTAAAAATGATGTTATGAATGAATATAATTAGAATAAAAAGTGTTATTTTCCGCAAAATGAAGTAAGAATAAAATTAAGAAAAATCGAAAAAAAAGCTAAAGATTAAAGAATTTACAAAGGTTGAAACAAGTCAAATATGCAGGCATTTAGAGATGAACTTTTGCGAACGCCGAACAATCTGGAATCTGAATTGAAGTCGAACGTGGAAGGATGGAAGAAAAACATACCACGATAACTAAATATAATAATTGTAGGTTGTTGTGTGCACTATTCCTTCGATTGGTATATCAAGAAGAAATTGACGATCAGATTGAGAGCGAGAGAAAACGTGTTAAGTTAATGTTTTTTTTTCATGATCATAACCTAGGAAAACGGAATTTTATGGACTTGGTTTTGGTATCAAAATGTGCGTACTGAAGCGTATTTTTCAAAAAGTAAAAACAGTTTCGAAAAATTTGAGGGCGAACGTGTGACGCATTCGCCCGAGCGTGTGAGCCTCAATCCGCGGCCCTGAGGATCGGGCGAGTGCTTCATCGGTGTGCAAATTTTTTTTAACCTCAAATATATATTTTCGGATTCATCTCAGAAAGACGAATCTAATGATACTAAAAAAAAATTTTTTTTTAATTTTGAAAAAAAATTAAAAAAAAATTTTTTTTAATGTTTTCTTTAGTTTTTGGTATCATTAGATTCGTCTTATTGAGCTGATTCCAAAAATATAAGTTTGAGGTTAAAAAAACGAGTGCGCACCGATGAAGCACTCGCCCGAGTGTGAGAGCCTCAATCAGCGGCCCTGAGGATCGGGCGAGTGCTTCATCAGTGCGCACTCGTTTTTTAACTTTAAATTTATATTTTCGGAATCAGCTCAGAAAGACGAATCTAATTATATAAAAAAATTAAAGAAACAACTTTTTTTTAATTCAAAAAAAAATTTAACAAAAAATTTTGAAAAAAATTGAAAAAAAATGTCTTACTTTTTTTAAATTAAAAAAAAAAGATTTTTCTTTAATTTTTGGTATCATTAGATTCGTCTTAGTGAGCTGATTCCGAAAATATAAAATTGAAGTTAAAAAAACGAGTGCGCACTGATGAAGCACTCGCCCGATCCTCAGGACCGCGGATTGAGGCTCTCACACTCGGGCGAGTGCTTCATCGGTGCGCACTCATTTTTTAAACTTAAAATTTATATTTTCGGAATCAGCTCAGAAAGACGAATCTAATGATACCAGAAATTAAAGAAAAAACTTTTTTTAATTTAAAAAAAGTTAGAAATTTTTTTTTCAATTTTTTTCAAAATTTTTTGTTAAATTTTTTTTTTGAATTAAAAAAAAGTGTTTTCTTTAATTTTTTTAATATAATTAGATTCGTCTTTCTGAGCTGATTCCGAAAATATAAAATTAAAGTTAAAAAAACGAGTGCGCACTGATGAAGCACTCGCCCGATCCTCAGGACCGCGGATTGAGGCTCTCACACTCGGGCGAGTGCTTCATCGGTGCGCACTAGTTTTTTTAACCTCAAACTTATATTTTTGGAATCAGCTCAATAAGACGAATCTAATGATACCACAAACTAAAGAAAACATTAAAAAAAATTTTTTTTTAATTTTTTTTCAAAATTTCTTTTAAAAAAATTTTTTTTAATTTTTTTTCAAAATTTCTTTAAAAATTTTTTTTTAGTATCATTACGTCTTTCTGAGATGAATCCGAAAATATATATTTGAGGTTAAAAAAAATTTGCACACCGATGAAGCACTCGCCCGATCCTCAGGGCCGCGGATTGAGGCTCACACGCTCGGGCGAATGCGTCACACGGTCGCCCTCAAATTTTTCGAAACAGTTTTTACTTTTTGAAAAATACGCTTCAGTACGCACATTTTGATACCAAAACCAAGTCCATAAAATTCCGTTTTCCTAGGTTATGATCATGAAAAAAAAACATTAACTTAACACGTTTTCTCTCGCTCTCAATCTGATCGTCAATTTCTTCTTGATATACCAATCGAAGGAATAGTGCACACAACAACCTACAATTATTATATTTAGTTATCGTGGTATGTTTTTCTTCCATCCTTCCACGTTCGACTTCAATTCAGATTCCAGATTGTTCGGCGTTCGCAAAAGTTCATCTCTAAATGCCTGCATATTTGACTTGTTTCAACCTTTGTAAATTCTTTAATCTTTAGCTTTTTTTTCGATTTTTCTTAATTTTATTCTTACTTCATTTTGCGGAAAATAACACTTTTTATTCTAATTATATTCATTCATAACATCATTTTTTAAAAATTGTATTTTTTTCGGTGATCTGTGACCAATTTTTTCATCACTGTTCTTCGAATCCGCCTCGAGTTAAGGTCGTTACACCTTGTCAAGTGAAAAAAAAGTTAAACTCGTTACTAGGCCAAATCCGTGGTATCCCACCTATGATCCAGGAAGCAACAATTCTGGATTTTATGATCTGAGGGTGCGTTGGATTGTTAGAAAATACATTTTCTGGTTCAAAATGGCAAAGAAATGAAATTTTTTTCGAAATTTTCCCCCATTATATTTTTCGATTTTTTTCTGAACCTAGATTTTTATGCGTAGGAGGTCCATTTTCATTCGTGATTTGATGTTTTTTAGCTGCGAAAATAATTATTTTCGATGTTTCAGAAAAACTGTCAGTCTTTTAAACAAAAAACCGTCCTCAACAAGATAATTTCAGGGAATCATCTCACACAAAGGAAGATCATCAAATGGAGGTCATTATGTTGCATGGGTCAAGTCAGTTGATGATGGAAAATGGAGACTTTTTGATGATGATCATGTGACAATTGTGGACGAGGAAGCCGTAAGATTCAGACCAGTTATTAAGTTGACAATAAACGATTTTATAGATTCTGAAAACCTCCGGAGGTGGTGATTGGCACAGCGCCTACGTATTGGTCTACGAGTCGAAAGTGATCAAGAAGTATCCAGAACTCGCACCAGCACCAACAACCGCAGAAGTTGCAGCATCTGAACCAATGGAAATTTCGAACCAATGAGTTTTTTCGATTATTTATTGCTATTCTCCCCCGTTTCTTTGTGCTAACTTATTTTTTTCATCTCGCCGGTACTTTTTCTGTATCTACTGGTTGCCGTATTCGTTGGTCTACCAAAAACCCCCTTTTTTCAAGAAATTGTTTTTTTATTTTTTTATTCTTTTTTTATTCTTCGCTATTTTATTATTTATTGTTTTTAATTTCTATAATTGTTTCTTTGTACTAACTTATTGTTTTCATCCCGCCGGTACTGGTTGCCATTTGTAAGTCTTAATCTTAAAGTCATAAAAAATATTATGTGACAGATAAAGTTTGTTGTTTTGAGCATTAATCATGTAAAATGTTTGACTTTATTAAGTAGACATTTGTTCACAAAAGTTTTGGGTTAGCAAATAATTGCTTAAGTGCATGATGTATTCGTTTATTTGCTCTCGGTACGTTTGTTGGATGTTTCGAAGCTAAAATTCTCGATTTGCAACGCCATTTTCAGTTTTACAAAAATGCTGATTGAAAGATCAAAAAGTGAAAAAATGGGCGGTGTCGAAATGCTCGGAGTAGGTTTTGTCATCATTTAGGGTTTGGCACGTAGTTATTATGTTTTTAAGCAAATAGTGACACAAAAGATTTGATTTTAGTCGTTCTTTTCAGTTTTTAGCTTATTGATCAAATTTTTTAAAATTAAGATTATTTGAGAATTTTCCGGTTTAAGGTTTTCGGACGTTGCTCAGGGAAAGCAATGCACAGGAACATTCCCATTTTGTCCGTGGACAAATCCCGGACCGTCCCGGACATTTACAGTTTTGCTCTAACATGTCCGATTTTCAAAAAATTCACTGGAAATGAAGCTAGAGCGTTACTGAACTCTTTGGTGAAATTTTGAAGCTCCACCTAATTTTCGAGTAATGTTACACATTTGTTTGTTGGCGGCTTTATTTGATCGAGAAATAAAATAATGAAAATGAAATTCATATTTCAGTATCAAAGATTTCAGCTAGAGCCTCCAAATTTTACTAAGGAGGTCAGTAATGCTCTCACTTTCATTTGCAGTAAAGTTTTTGAAAATCGGACATGTTTGAGCAAAACTATAAATGTCCGGGACGGTCCGGGACTTGTCCACGGACAAAATGGGAATGTTCCGGTACATTGCTTTCCCTGAGTGGCTCATTCCGGTATTTTTCTCTTCGAGACCTGATATATTCTAAAATAGAGCAATTTATGCAATGGAGCGCAGTTTCAAATACATTTTAAGAAGGTAGAATAATAAATAATTGCGTATTGGAATTAATTAAGGTGGAATCCTGGAGTTTAAAAATGATTTTTAATAATTATTCGGTGAATTTGTAAAAATTAATTTTGTCATTCAAGACCTAAAGTTACAGAATCCAAGTTGAGTACTCAAACTAACGAAAATTTGTAAAGGAGAATTTTACTTTAAATATTGTATTGTCAACTCAAATATTATTGAACATGCAAGTTGGTTTTGACCTACCCAGAAAAACTCAGTCTCACACAAAGTCATGTTATTTTTAAATGCGAGCGGCTGCGCTGCGGTCTTTTAGTAGAAAATGGATGATCCAATATTTTTAAGTTGACAATAGAAAATGTTTAAAAAATTAGGTGCTGCAACAGTTTACTAATAATTGTATTATTATCAAACTCATAGCCTTTTAGGTTGAAAGTTTAAATAAAAAAACAATAACGTGTTGTTGTTTTTGATCTTCATTGTTGCATTGTAGTTAGATTTTTGTTTCCTCGAATAATTCCCCTTCCCATGCGCCGACAAATGTCATAACGACATATTTTTTTATTAATTTTTTTGTTGCTAGTATTGCTCACCGAGCAAATATTTTTGGTTGGAAACCGAAACCGGCATCTGTGGCAGAAAGTGAGAAAAACGAAACCAAACAAGATTATATTGAAAGAACACGGCGAATGAACTACCGCGAAGCTCAGAAAGAAAGAGCTATTTATCGTCAGAAAGAAAGGGAGAAGGAGAGAGCTGAGCGTGCTGAAAAGGGTGAAGAAAGGAGGCCAAAAATGACGCTTTCTGATAAATTTGCAACTAGTTTGGGACTGCCATCAAAATCGAGTACTCATAATCCTAGACATGTAAGTTGCTTCGATTGGAAGGAGCTATGACAATGTTGATTGAAATTGACGAGTTGAGAAGACCGACACTTGGAGATCACTCTAGGTTCAAAGATTTGACAAGGTTAGTATTTCGAAATTAGTTCAATATTAATTAAATCTGTTCCAGTGAGCAAAAAGAAAAAGAAGTTGAAGAAAGAACTACGCTGATTATCGATGAGCTCATGGGAGAGGATCTTCACAAGTTGCTTCAAATGACCAAGGGAAGATCTGTGATCAATAAAACATTGAAAGTTGTTGGTCCAAAAGATCAGGCGAGAATTATATTAGCCTTGTTTTCTGCTGGAGGGCTGGTCAATAAGAAGATGTATGGAGAGGTAAAAGAATCATCTTATAGTTGCTTATAAAATTCTATTGGTTTTCAGATTGCACTCGATATTTTACCTGTTGTATACGCTACGATTTCTGCTCTTCATCCCGACCAATTTGCATTTTTGGTTAAAGCTCTCAACTTGGATGTTTTGAAGAAACAATTGTTCGAAAATAATATGGTTAGTTTAATAATTATTATTTTTTGTATTAATTATTTGTTTTTTTCAGTTCATACGAGATGTTTTGCTAACCATTTTTATGGTAGCTGATATCAACGGACAACCATTGATCGAATGGGCTGCTGGTACAAGGTTCCCAAGTCTTGTTATTGACAACACCCCGCTGAATTATTGGAGGACAGCTTTAAACTCAGTTTCGAACGAGGATATAAGGGATTTTGCTGAAACGATTCGTTATTCGAAGCTAAGAGAATGCGAAGAACTTGCCACACTTATCGAAGCATCAATTAACTAATTTTTTAAATTTTTATGAGAGATGAGCATTTTTTCAACGCATATTACCTCTCAATACATTTAACATTTAATTCGTTTTTCTTGTCACGCTGGAAATCTCAAAGAGTTTGTTTAATCAGATTCGAAAAATGGGTAGATGCATTTTGTTGATTTCTTTGTTTTAGAATCATTCTTATTTATCATTCCGCCGTTCGATTATATGTATATTTCTAACTTACTGTGCACATCATCCGTTTTTCGTGTTTAATGCTTTCACTGACTAACTTTCTTGAGGTATGTGATATCTCTGGTTTTATTTTTTGATATAATTTATTAATTTTTTAATTAAATAATTAATATTTTCTGTTAGAAAGGTTAGAGGCATTTTCAATTGTTTTTCTTTCCCATATTGTCATTTCACATTTTGATATTTCAAATTAAAAATTTAATAATTCAAATATTATTTATTCTTTGTTACGGGTTTTGATGACCCTGAAATATTTTTCCCGTTTTTTTTCTCTGCGAACCTAATTATTATGATTTCAATAATAATAATAATTTAAGATGGCTGATACTGTCCGCGGAATCTGGCAATCAATCGTTCAAACCAAGAGAGCATATTTGAACCCACATGAGCACTTCGGAAGAGCCAACATCTGCCGCGCTGCATTGGCCAGTTATGTCGGAATCTATTTCTTGTTCAAATGGAATCAAAGCAGAAAGGTACTTATTTTAATATTTCTTTGATTTGAAAATTATTTTTAACTTTTCAGGCCGAAATCGCCCGTGCTGAACGCAAAGCCGCGAGAGCCATCGCCCCTGCACACTAGACTGGTTTCCTGATTGTTCTATAGCGTCCGATTATTAATTTTTCGTTCTTATGTCTCTAATTTTCAACCGACCTCCCATTCGATTGTTTAGAATCGATGGTCCTTGTTGGGAGAATTTCTTTTATTTGATTTTCAAACTTCTTAAATAAACAGAAGAAACGTAAAACCTGGAAAACGTGTTATTCTTCAAACGAAACGGCAGACTTACTTTATTTTCTTATTTTTTCGTATATCGTTTCGCAGTTTGTTGATAAATGTCGAAAGAAACGAGCTTGAGTTCTGATAAAAATAATAATAAAGAGGCTAAAGATGTTAATGATAAAATTCCAAACGAAAAATCGACTGTACAGGCCAATTCTAAGGTTGGTATTTATCTGAAGTGGAAAATTTCATTTGAACGCGCATTCAGGAGAACGACAACGATCAAGAAACCCAAAAATCAGTGTTAACTAATAATGGATTGACAAGGAAGGTTCTTAAGTGAGCAGATAATCGATATTTTGTGAAGCATTACAGAAATTTCAGAATAAATAATGAACTAATCGATGAATACCTTTTGAAATATCCATTTTATCACGGTTTTTTGTTGCACGAGTATCAGCTAATGTTGTTAAAGAATTATGGGGATTTTGTCCTTCGGATATCTGTTCGGCAAGCGGGAAAAAAAGGCAATACGAAGAGGGTAAATATTTTTTTCAGTTATAAAAAAATTCAGTTATTTTCTCGATTCGTCTTATAACTTGTAATTTTTTTAGCGAACGAGCCGTGAACCAAAACAATCCAGTCTGGAAAATACGACAACGAAGTTCAATGTTATCATCGGCGTATTCATCGGGAAAAGTATAATATATACAATTTTTTGAGAATTCTCATAAAATTCGCATACTTCAGGTTCACAAACTGTAATTGATATTTCAAAATCGGCCTACTATACGGAGACATTTGACGAAAGTAAACATAAGATGAACATTTTGGATGTACCTGTAATTGTCGAACAAGATCCAGATGGAAAATGGGTTTCCTATTATATTGATAAAAAGAAGAAGTTTCCATCGATTGAGGAAATGACAGCGTTTTATAGAAACAATGTTGGAGTTTATAAGGATGTATGGAAAGTCTTTAAATAAATGGAATTTATTTAGTTTAAACTCTTTTCAGAAGAAGTTTTCATTGATCAAACCAATCACATTACATCCATGGGAATTAGATAAATCGTCTGTGGAGATTGGGCCGAAGTTGTTGGGTGAAGGAGCATTTGGAGAGGTGAGAAGTGGTGTGCTCAGAAATGTGAACGACAATAAAGAAGTACCAGTGGCTATTAAAACGGTAATAGGTTAAATATCGGGGTTTTCAGCCTAAAAAACAATTTTTTAGCTGAAATCTGAAGAATCGAAAGGGTGTATAAAAGAAATGATGCATGAAGCAAGATTGCAACTGTGCATGCGACATCGAAATGTTCTTAGAACAATTGGAATTTGTATTTTGAAAACGCCGTTGATGATTGTAGCAGAGTATTGTGATCGTGGGTTTTGTTTCATATTCAAAAGCTTCTAGAAGATCAAAATTATTTTTAAAAAACAGAAATATGCTCTGAATCTTCGTAGCTGGGATAAAAAAGAACTTTTACTCAATTTTTAAGATTTTCTAAAAATAAACGTAAAATTAGATATTTAAAAGAAATCAATGGCCTAGAAAATGCTTCTGTCGACGAAAAGCGTAAAACTAGTCCGTAGAAGTTTATTACAGGGAGAATCTATAGGATTTTATAATTTTAACAGCTATTGCGTTGCCATGATTAATATTGAGCCTATAATAACTAATATGCAAAATTTGAGCAAATTTCAATTAGAAAAATGGTTATTAATTATCCCAAAAGTTCAAAACTTCTATAAAATCTCACATTTTCCAGATGGAGCTCTTCGTGAATGGTTGCAGAAGAACAAGTGTGAAGTGGAGGAAAAGTTGAAGTTTGCGTATGGAGCGGCGAAAGGATTGGAATATATTCATGGGAAACATTTGATACATCGAGATCTGGCGACAAGGAATATCTTATTGTCCGAGAATAATGTGGTACATTTTGAATTTCTCTTTTTAAATAAAAACCGCAAAATTCAAATTTTTTCAGCCAAAAATCGCAGACTTTGGGCTTTCTCGCTACGGATCGGTTTATAAGTTGACAGGAGTGGCGAAGATTCCAATTAGGTACTTGGCACCGGAGACGCTTGCTTCGTTCAAGTTTTCGCAAAGGACGGATGTTTACACATTTGGATTGGTGATTTGGGAGATTTTTGAGAATGGACAAGAGCCGTATATGAAGCCGCAACCGCATCAGGAAGCGTTGGTGACAAAGGGATCGGTTATAAAGGCGAATCAGTTGAAAGAGATTGTGGGTTTTTTTAGAGGGGGAGCTCCTTAAATACATTTTTTTCAGATAAAAAAAGAGCTATGGATTAAATTCAACCCTTCGACTCCAGCTGTTGTGACACAATTTGTATCGGATAAGATTTTTATAACCGATGAGAAGAAGCGTGCATCAATGACAGAAGTGACGCTGTTTTTGAGAGGATTGATAAAAGATGCTTCGAATCGTAAGGAGACTGTGACAACAATAACAAGGGAACAGTATTAGTTTAGAGTTTAGATAAAGACGTTGCTCATTACACGATCTTTATTAACCTTATTTAAAACAAAACGAAGAAATTGTGCTGAAAACAATAGACTAGTCAGAAGACAATACTAATCGACGTACTTTTTTTATATTATTGAAAAACCAAAAAACCCGGGTTGAAATGTGTAAAGGCAGAAGAAAAAGAAAAAGAACTGCAAGTGAAATGTTCTACTATTTTTAATCACAGATTTTAAATGAAATTACATGGACGCGTCGGCGTCTTCTTTCAAGTCAAGATACACGTTGGTTCAAGAAATGTGGTGGAAGTATAATATGCAATTTTGGGACATGAATTAAAGGCAGCTTGTCAGTTAACACGATCCAAAATCTAGGCAAAAAATCAAAATTCGAATGGGAGCCCAGGTGGTCTAAAGAACCAATGCCGACCGCGTTGCACGGACACCGACCGCGTCGCACGGACACGCGGCAATTCAAAATTTTATTTTTTCAACTTTGAACCGCTACTGTGACGCGTGTATTTATCGGTGTGATTTCGCATAAATTGCATTGTACTAATTAGAGTACGCTCTAATTTTTGAAACTAAAACCAGGTAGGGTCAAATTAACTGAACAGCTGTCTTTAAGGATCTAATTTAGAAATGTTAAATTATTTTCTGGCCGGTTCCGAGGAGAATGTAGACAAATGCACCGGCAACACATTGAACAGCGGCCACGACGAATACGTAGGACCAGTTATTATTTGTCGCTTCAAGAATGTGACCGGCGATGTAGACACCAACGAACCCGGTTATAGCACCACATGCGTTGAATACTCCTGAAAATCCTCTTCTTTATTTATAGGACATGGAAAAGTAGTACTAGTGCAGAAAATCCGGAAAAAAATCGTGATTGGATCGCTTACAGTTTACCATGATCACTTAGATACTGTGTTTCTATATCTGCACTAGGATCGCACATTCCAATCATTTTTTCCCACAATATTTTAAAAAATTCTAACAGCTCACCAAAAACAGATCCAGCATGATTTGGTGCAAAGTCGTGAGGATTCACAGAAACTCCGCCGTGGTGAAGACCTCTTGCTGCCATTGCCATAGTAAATATTAACAAACTGATCCAGAAGGATGAGCTAAATGTTGCTAGAATTAAGCAAAAAGCGATTCCGAAGAGGCTGGCACCCTGGAAAAAAGAGGAAATTCGAGAGACCCAAGGTTATTCAAATAAAAAAACCTCCATAAGTTTTCTGGTATATGTCACAGATTTTCCAGTTGTTAAGGTTCTTGAGGCGGCATATGGAGCAACCAATGACGTGACCACTATCGCCGATGAAGGTACAACATTATAAATGAAACCGTTAGAGTCCGAATATGTTTCATGGAAGTATGATGGTAGCCAATGAAACATGATAGAATATGACATTTTTTAATGCATGTTTAAAAGAATGTCTCAAATTTTCTTAAATCCAAAAATTTCTAGGGACTTAAAGTTCAAAAAAGATAAAAATATTCACAAAAATGTACGGAATTTTTTGTGAATTTGCACTTTTTAAATATTTGCATTGTTGAAAGATGTTTTATCCTCAAGTGTATCCATATCATTTTTTTTTAATGAAAATCATCATTTTCATAGTTGACAAATTAATGCCAATCAGGTTGGATTTATCGAAAAGTTAATCAAAATGGATTACTGTAGCAACAGCGCAATTTTCACTGTGGTTAAAGGAACACAGCTTTTTCAACTTTGAACCGCTACTATGACGCGTGTATTTATCGGTGTGCTTTCGAATAAATTGCATTGTACTAATTAGAGAAAGCTCTAATTTTTGAAACTAAGACCAGCTAGGGTCAAATTAACTGAACAGCTGTCTTTAACACAAATCTGTTCGCAATTTTTTGTGTTTCCGAAGCCTTTTTCATAGTAAAATTCAAAAGTTACTGAGTGGAATTGAACTCGCATCGGTTCACTTCTCAGACAATGGTGGAACTGCTTTTTTATCAGTTCGGGGCCATTTCGACTGCTTTTTTAGCAGTAACTGATAAAACACCAGTCGAAAATTTTAATTTTTTAAAAAACATTTTGGACTTTTATTATATAAAGGTATATTTAATCTTTTGCAGATGTTGTAAATCGTGTTTAATTAGCTGAAACTGATGTTTTATTCAACAGGTAGTTTTTTTTTTGCTTAAAAAAGTTTTTTTTTGAAACAAGAAATTAAAGTTATCTCCAAACCCAAGAGAGACCCTGCGAGTGAGATCCTGCTCGTCGCTTTAAACAACTATAACGACGATCTCAGATGTGGTTTGTCCTTCAACAGGTACATTTTTCGATTTTTCACGTGCCATCATCTCAAAGAACGAAAAAGTTGCGAAGTCATTCAAAGTTCAGGACTATCCATCAACAGTGCTCAAAAATTTGACATATCAACAGAGTTTGAATGGAGGAGCAAGAATTGACGACAATGAAGCCGGATGTTGTCGATTATTTAAAAGGTTAATATTTACAAATATGGTATAAATCAGTATTGAAAAATTACAGAAGTGTCTTAGTCATTTTTTGAGTTTGAAGATGGTTCACTGGAGTTGAACATCGCGGATTCATATTTTTAACACAGAAAGTTTGTTTTCATGTATTTTCATTACAATTTTCAAAATCTCTAAAATTACAGTCTATATAAATCAATTGATGGATCGGTTTAGCAGAAACTTTCTATACTTAAGAAGAATCCGTAGTTCGTGGGACGCAAAGGAATTCACTCAAAAATTGAACAAGTCTATGTAGGTTCATAAAAGCATATGCAACGCGGTAATTCAAAATGTGAACTTTGATAATTTTCCTATTAATATACAACCTTGTTATTTTTTGTTGGGATTTTTTGTGTATTGCATTGGATTGTTGAGAAAAGGATTCATTTTTTAACATTTGAAAACGGGTCAGGGTGCAGAAAATGTTTTTAAGAATGGGTAATGCCGAAATATTATGTTACTTTTCTTCTCTTGTTCAAATTATTTTTTCTTCTCCAGATTCAAAACTCATCGAGTAGGGATGCAATATGATAGTGCCTCGTTTGTTCTCATCCTTCTTTATTTCAATTTCGAATAAAATTCCGCAAATCGGCTTTATTCTGAAAAATGAGATTTCCAATAAATAAAATCAAAACTGCTTCCTACTTTTCAATTACACTCGACAGTATATTCTTCAAGTTTTCAATACTGATTTCGTTTCTGCGTTTAAAGGTCATCGAAAACTTATTTTTTGTCGTGTCATTCTTTTGAGATAACCATTTCTGAAATTTAAGATTATACGTTTCAGCACGACAAAACCGCGCCCATGACAATTATGAAGTGTGCCCAAAAATAATGAAGAAATGTGAACTTGCCTTCATCCACCAGTCGAACCCGTTGATTGTTACATCGGAGCATCTTAAGTTTACCTGTGTTGCATTTCTCAATTTCTTCAAATTCTCATCTCTCATATAAATTTCATTCTCATTATTCATTTTCCGGAAATACCAAAACCTAACAATTTTGTCATAAGTCTGAAAAAATGATTTCATTTCGTTATTACGTGTCTTTTTTCAAACCAACATTGGAACGTTCAAGATTTAAAAGGCTAGAAACCTCTAAGCTAATTTTGGTATTCAACGGCCAGTTCATTATGGATTCATTATGATGATCTGGACAGTTTTTAATTGTGACAAGTCGTGGGTTAAAATGTATATTGTTACGCAACCACTTGAACATCTCTTCAAATCTTCCATCATGATTCCGAACTTTTACCATCTAAAATAATCTCACTCATTTTTGAATTTTTGATTTTCTCAACCTTCATTCTCTCCAAATAATTATCCTCGTATTCGTTTGCAAAAATCAATTCTATATGTTCCACTGTGATCTTGGTGCCTATCAAGCTCATTATTTTCCAGATTGTTTCCGTCCAATTAGATGATGTCGAATAATTCTTACAATTTGACAGACCGGATCCAAAATGTTTCCTTTGTTCTTCATAATATGCCCAGGAATTATCATATTTCAACAAACCTGGTTTAATCCACATCGAAGGGTGTTTTATAGTTACAAAAACCTTCGATCCACCATTATCTCTTGGGTCCACCAAAATCCATTTATTGGATTTGTATTTACAAATTTGGGATTTGTATTCACAAATACCGATTACAAATCCAAATCTGAAAGAGTAAAAATAATGTATTCTTAAATTCCCAATATCAAGTGTAGGGGAGTGCCACTTAAAGGAAGGCTTTGCGGAGCTAATGAATCTGTGGTGAAAATAGACTTCATTCTCATTCCAAATCTGTTTTTAAAATTTTCTAAAACCATCTAGAAGCTGAGAAAACTAGCTTCAAAACAATGGCCTAGAAAAAGTGGCCACCTGGCCGAACTTTTTCTTATGAACTTACTGGCGAAAACTAATACCAAATCCAAAAAAAAGGACTAATATAAGCATTCTACATAACTATTTATTAACGAAACACGAAAAAAGTTCATAAGAAAAAGTTCGGCCAGGTGTCCACTTTTTCTAGGCCATTGTTTTGAAGCTAGTTTTCTCAGCTTCTAGATGGTTTTAGAAAATTTTAAAAACAGATTTGGAATGAGAATGAAGTCTATTTTCATTTAAGGTACATCTATTATCTCTGTAAAGCCCTCCTTTAACTCTGTTCGAATTTAATTACGACGTTCATTATTTAAAAAAAAAATAGTGGCACCCCGTAAATATAACTGTTACTTGTTGTAACGAATCTCTTTCACTGCTCCTTTTTTTGTACTTCGCACCAATTGATTTTCATATTTCGAGCACATTGATAAATTCACCCTAAAATTGTTGCTTTTCTCACTTTTTTGGAAAATTATGAAATTACCTTGTTCTCACATTCATCTCCGAAACAACTGCTTGTCTCATTTCCAATGGAAGTTGAACCCAAGAAACCACCATTTTTTCAGCTGCGATAGTGTCTTTAAGAAAAATCACAAATATTGTGTCAGGATACAAATGAAAATCTGATAATCAATTCAAATTAAAGAATGAAGAGAAAACAAATATTTAAGAACAGAATTAAAGCGTTTATTTTTCAATCGAGATGCTCCTGGAGAAAAATAGTAACTTAATGAGCTAACAACAAGAATGTGCAAGGAAACATGGCATCTGCCAAGCCATAATACCCGCCACAACTTTTTGCGCGTTCTCGTCGACTCGTCGTTACGGAGGTGCAGATTATTACATGTAATTAAAGGTGTAAAACAAATATGTAAAAATTGTGTCTGATCCTCTCTATTTCAATGTTCTCTATTGTCATACAAAAATTCCTACATATTTTTTAACACCTTTAATTACACGCATTTACGTATAATAAAAGGTGAGAAGAAAGATTTAGAAATTTTTGTATTTTTCATGACAATACAACAGATTTTGTAAACAACTAATACCTTGCCAAAATGTTCGGAATTTAATCCAAGGATCCATCACACAGCGGCTTTTAAAATCTGATGACTTAAATTTGGTTTTTATTGATACTATATGAATTTTTGAGGGTAGGCCAAGTGTTTAGAGGCACATGTGTTCGTTTTTTTATAAAGCATTTTCCATGGTTGAAAAAAATAGTCGAAGTAGAATTCGATTTCCCATTTAATGATTTTATTTTATTTTTCGTGTTGCTTCAGACTAAACGCTTCTACGGGGTGCGTGGCCTAACTTTTTCACGAACACTTGTGCCTCCAAACACTTGGCCTACCCTCAAAACAATGGTCTAGAAAAAGCTTCGGTTGACGAAAAACTAGTCCGTAGAAATTTATAACATGGTGAATATATAGGAATATATAATTTTAAAGGCCGTTATTAATATTGAGACAATCAACAAACCGGAAAATTTGAAAAAATTTATTTTTCTGGAAATTTTAAGATGTTTTGAGTGGCCGCCAGCCGCGTGCGTACGTGCGGAGCGTCAGAGCGGTTGAGCAGCCCTCAAAACGCAATGATCCAGAATATTTGAGTTAAAAATACCAAATGTTCCAATTGCTCGAAACTGGCTTCTTTTGATAAAAGCTAACGTTTTCCAGACGGAGCTCTTCGTGAATGGTTGCAGAAAAACAAGTGTGAAAAGTGGAGGAAAAGTTGAAGTTTGCGTACGGAGCTGCGAAAGGATTGGAATATATCCATGGAAAACATTTGATACATCGAGATCTGGCGACAAGGAATATCTTATTGTCCGAGAATAATGTGGTACATTTACTCTTTCTCTTTTTAAATAAATACCGCAAAATTCAAAATTTTGCAGCCAAAAATCGCAGACTTTGGGCTTTCTCGCTACGGATCGGTTTATAAGTTGACAGGAGTGGCGAAGATTCCAATTAGGTACTTGGCACCGGAGACGCTTGCTTCGTTCAAGTTTTCGCAAAGGACGGATGTTTACACATTTGGATTGGTGATTTGGGAGATTTTTGAGAATGGACAAGAGCCGTATATGAAGCCGCAACCGCATCAGGAAGCGTTGGTGACAAAGGGATCGGTTATAAAGGCGAATCAGTTGAAAGAGATTGTGGGTTTTTTTAGAGGGGGAGCTCCTTAAATACATTTTTTTCAGATAAAAAAAGAGCTATGGATTAAATTCAACCCTTCGACTCCAGCTGTTGTGACACAATTTGTATCGGATAAGATTTTTATAACCGATGAGAAGAAGCGTGCATCAATGACAGAAGTGACGCTGTTTTTGAGAGGATTGATAAAAGATGCTTCGAATCGTAAGGAGACTGTGACAACAATAACAAGGGAACAGTATTAGTTTAGAGTTTAGATAAAGACGTTGCTCATTACACGATCTTTATTAACCTTATTTAAAACAAAACGAAGAAATTGTGCTGAAAACAATAGACTAGTCAGAAGACAATACTAATCGACGTACTTTTTTTATATTATTGAAAAACCAAAAAACCCGGGTTGAAATGTGTAAAGGCAGAAGAAAAAGAAAAAGAACTGCAAGTGAAATGTTCTACTATTTTTAATCACAGATTTTAAATGAAATTACATGGACGCGTCGGCGTCTTCTTTCAAGTCAAGATACACGTTGGTTCAAGAAATGTGGTGGAAGTATAATATGCAATTTTGGGACATGAATTAAAGGCAGCTTGTCAGTTAACACGATCCAAAATCTAGGCAAAAAATCAAAATTCGAATGGGAGCCCAGGTGGTCTAAAGAACCAATGCCGACCGCGTTGCACGGACACCGACCGCGTCGCACGGACACGCGGCAATTCAAAATTTTATTTTTTCAACTTTGAACCGCTACTGTGACGCGTGTATTTATCGGTGTGATTTCGCATAAATTGCATTGTACTAATTAGAGTACGCTCTAATTTTTGAAACTAAAACCAGGTAGGGTCAAATTAACTGAACAGCTGTCTTTAAGGATCTAATTTAGAAATGTTAAATTATTTTCTGGCCGGTTCCGAGGAGAATGTAGACAAATGCACCGGCAACACATTGAACAGCGGCCACGACGAATACGTAGGACCAGTTATTATTTGTCGCTTCAAGAATGTGACCGGCGATGTAGACACCAACGAACCCGGTTATAGCACCACATGCGTTGAATACTCCTGAAAATCCTCTTCTTTATTTATAGGACATGGAAAAGTAGTACTAGTGCAGAAAATCCGGAAAAAAATCGTGATTGGATCGCTTACAGTTTACCATGATCACTTAGATACTGTGTTTCTATATCTGCACTAGGATCGCACATTCCAATCATTTTTTCCCACAATATTTTAAAAAATTCTAACAGCTCACCAAAAACAGATCCAGCATGATTTGGTGCAAAGTCGTGAGGATTCACAGAAACTCCGCCGTGGTGAAGACCTCTTGCTGCCATTGCCATAGTAAATATTAACAAACTGATCCAGAAGGATGAGCTAAATGTTGCTAGAATTAAGCAAAAAGCGATTCCGAAGAGGCTGGCACCCTGGAAAAAAGAGGAAATTCGAGAGACCCAAGGTTATTCAAATAAAAAAACCTCCATAAGTTTTCTGGTATATGTCACAGATTTTCCAGTTGTTAAGGTTCTTGAGGCGGCATATGGAGCAACCAATGACGTGACCACTATCGCCGATGAAGGTACAACATTATAAATGAAACCGTTAGAGTCCGAATATGTTTCATGGAAGTATGATGGTAGCCAATGAAACATGATAGAATATGACATTTTTTAATGCATGTTTAAAAGAATGTCTCAAATTTTCTTAAATCCAAAAATTTCTAGGGACTTAAAGTTCAAAAAAGATAAAAATATTCACAAAAATGTACGGAATTTTTTGTGAATTTGCACTTTTTAAATATTTGCATTGTTGAAAGATGTTTTATCCTCAAGTGTATCCATATCATTTTTTTTTAATGAAAATCATCATTTTCATAGTTGACAAATTAATGCCAATCAGGTTGGATTTATCGAAAAGTTAATCAAAATGGATTACTGTAGCAACAGCGCAATTTTCACTGTGGTTAAAGGAACACAGCTTTTTCAACTTTGAACCGCTACTATGACGCGTGTATTTATCGGTGTGCTTTCGAATAAATTGCATTGTACTAATTAGAGAAAGCTCTAATTTTTGAAACTAAGACCAGCTAGGGTCAAATTAACTGAACAGCTGTCTTTAACACAAATCTGTTCGCAATTTTTTGTGTTTCCGAAGCCTTTTTCATAGTAAAATTCAAAAGTTACTGAGTGGAATTGAACTCGCATCGGTTCACTTCTCAGACAATGGTGGAACTGCTTTTTTATCAGTTCGGGGCCATTTCGACTGCTTTTTTAGCAGTAACTGATAAAACACCAGTCGAAAATTTTAATTTTTTAAAAAACATTTTGGACTTTTATTATATAAAGGTATATTTAATCTTTTGCAGATGTTGTAAATCGTGTTTAATTAGCTGAAACTGATGTTTTATTCAACAGGTAGTTTTTTTTTTGCTTAAAAAAGTTTTTTTTTGAAACAAGAAATTAAAGTTATCTCCAAACCCAAGAGAGACCCTGCGAGTGAGATCCTGCTCGTCGCTTTAAACAACTATAACGACGATCTCAGATGTGGTTTGTCCTTCAACAGGTACATTTTTCGATTTTTCACGTGCCATCATCTCAAAGAACGAAAAAGTTGCGAAGTCATTCAAAGTTCAGGACTATCCATCAACAGTGCTCAAAAATTTGACATATCAACAGAGTTTGAATGGAGGAGCAAGAATTGACGACAATGAAGCCGGATGTTGTCGATTATTTAAAAGGTTAATATTTACAAATATGGTATAAATCAGTATTGAAAAATTACAGAAGTGTCTTAGTCATTTTTTGAGTTTGAAGATGGTTCACTGGAGTTGAACATCGCGGATTCATATTTTTAACACAGAAAGTTTGTTTTCATGTATTTTCATTACAATTTTCAAAATCTCTAAAATTACAGTCTATATAAATCAATTGATGGATCGGTTTAGCAGAAACTTTCTATACTTAAGAAGAATCCGTAGTTCGTGGGACGCAAAGGAATTCACTCAAAAATTGAACAAGTCTATGTAGGTTCATAAAAGCATATGCAACGCGGTAATTCAAAATGTGAACTTTGATAATTTTCCTATTAATATACAACCTTGTTATTTTTTGTTGGGATTTTTTGTGTATTGCATTGGATTGTTGAGAAAAGGATTCATTTTTTAACATTTGAAAACGGGTCAGGGTGCAGAAAATGTTTTTAAGAATGGGTAATGCCGAAATATTATGTTACTTTTCTTCTCTTGTTCAAATTATTTTTTCTTCTCCAGATTCAAAACTCATCGAGTAGGGATGCAATATGATAGTGCCTCGTTTGTTCTCATCCTTCTTTATTTCAATTTCGAATAAAATTCCGCAAATCGGCTTTATTCTGAAAAATGAGATTTCCAATAAATAAAATCAAAACTGCTTCCTACTTTTCAATTACACTCGACAGTATATTCTTCAAGTTTTCAATACTGATTTCGTTTCTGCGTTTAAAGGTCATCGAAAACTTATTTTTTGTCGTGTCATTCTTTTGAGATAACCATTTCTGAAATTTAAGATTATACGTTTCAGCACGACAAAACCGCGCCCATGACAATTATGAAGTGTGCCCAAAAATAATGAAGAAATGTGAACTTGCCTTCATCCACCAGTCGAACCCGTTGATTGTTACATCGGAGCATCTTAAGTTTACCTGTGTTGCATTTCTCAATTTCTTCAAATTCTCATCTCTCATATAAATTTCATTCTCATTATTCATTTTCCGGAAATACCAAAACCTAACAATTTTGTCATAAGTCTGAAAAAATGATTTCATTTCGTTATTACGTGTCTTTTTTCAAACCAACATTGGAACGTTCAAGATTTAAAAGGCTAGAAACCTCTAAGCTAATTTTGGTATTCAACGGCCAGTTCATTATGGATTCATTATGATGATCTGGACAGTTTTTAATTGTGACAAGTCGTGGGTTAAAATGTATATTGTTACGCAACCACTTGAACATCTCTTCAAATCTTCCATCATGATTCCGAACTTTTACCATCTAAAATAATCTCACTCATTTTTGAATTTTTGATTTTCTCAACCTTCATTCTCTCCAAATAATTATCCTCGTATTCGTTTGCAAAAATCAATTCTATATGTTCCACTGTGATCTTGGTGCCTATCAAGCTCATTATTTTCCAGATTGTTTCCGTCCAATTAGATGATGTCGAATAATTCTTACAATTTGACAGACCGGATCCAAAATGTTTCCTTTGTTCTTCATAATATGCCCAGGAATTATCATATTTCAACAAACCTGGTTTAATCCACATCGAAGGGTGTTTTATAGTTACAAAAACCTTCGATCCACCATTATCTCTTGGGTCCACCAAAATCCATTTATTGGATTTGTATTTACAAATTTGGGATTTGTATTCACAAATACCGATTACAAATCCAAATCTGAAAGAGTAAAAATAATGTATTCTTAAATTCCCAATATCAAGTGTAGGGGAGTGCCACTTAAAGGAAGGCTTTGCGGAGCTAATGAATCTGTGGTGAAAATAGACTTCATTCTCATTCCAAATCTGTTTTTAAAATTTTCTAAAACCATCTAGAAGCTGAGAAAACTAGCTTCAAAACAATGGCCTAGAAAAAGTGGCCACCTGGCCGAACTTTTTCTTATGAACTTACTGGCGAAAACTAATACCAAATCCAAAAAAAAGGACTAATATAAGCATTCTACATAACTATTTATTAACGAAACACGAAAAAAGTTCATAAGAAAAAGTTCGGCCAGGTGTCCACTTTTTCTAGGCCATTGTTTTGAAGCTAGTTTTCTCAGCTTCTAGATGGTTTTAGAAAATTTTAAAAACAGATTTGGAATGAGAATGAAGTCTATTTTCATTTAAGGTACATCTATTATCTCTGTAAAGCCCTCCTTTAACTCTGTTCGAATTTAATTACGACGTTCATTATTTAAAAAAAAAATAGTGGCACCCCGTAAATATAACTGTTACTTGTTGTAACGAATCTCTTTCACTGCTCCTTTTTTTGTACTTCGCACCAATTGATTTTCATATTTCGAGCACATTGATAAATTCACCCTAAAATTGTTGCTTTTCTCACTTTTTTGGAAAATTATGAAATTACCTTGTTCTCACATTCATCTCCGAAACAACTGCTTGTCTCATTTCCAATGGAAGTTGAACCCAAGAAACCACCATTTTTTCAGCTGCGATAGTGTCTTTAAGAAAAATCACAAATATTGTGTCAGGATACAAATGAAAATCTGATAATCAATTCAAATTAAAGAATGAAGAGAAAACAAATATTTAAGAACAGAATTAAAGCGTTTATTTTTCAATCGAGATGCTCCTGGAGAAAAATAGTAACTTAATGAGCTAACAACAAGAATGTGCAAGGAAACATGGCATCTGCCAAGCCATAATACCCGCCACAACTTTTTGCGCGTTCTCGTCGACTCGTCGTTACGGAGGTGCAGATTATTACATGTAATTAAAGGTGTAAAACAAATATGTAAAAATTGTGTCTGATCCTCTCTATTTCAATGTTCTCTATTGTCATACAAAAATTCCTACATATTTTTTAACACCTTTAATTACACGCATTTACGTATAATAAAAGGTGAGAAGAAAGATTTAGAAATTTTTGTATTTTTCATGACAATACAACAGATTTTGTAAACAACTAATACCTTGCCAAAATGTTCGGAATTTAATCCAAGGATCCATCACACAGCGGCTTTTAAAATCTGATGACTTAAATTTGGTTTTTATTGATACTATATGAATTTTTGAGGGTAGGCCAAGTGTTTAGAGGCACATGTGTTCGTTTTTTTATAAAGCATTTTCCATGGTTGAAAAAAATAGTCGAAGTAGAATTCGATTTCCCATTTAATGATTTTATTTTATTTTTCGTGTTGCTTCAGACTAAACGCTTCTACGGGGTGCGTGGCCTAACTTTTTCACGAACACTTGTGCCTCCAAACACTTGGCCTACCCTCAAAACAATGGTCTAGAAAAAGCTTCGGTTGACGAAAAACTAGTCCGTAGAAATTTATAACATGGTGAATATATAGGAATATATAATTTTAAAGGCCGTTATTAATATTGAGACAATCAACAAACCGGAAAATTTGAAAAAATTTATTTTTCTGGAAATTTTAAGATGTTTTGAGTGGCCGCCAGCCGCGTGCGTACGTGCGGAGCGTCAGAGCGGTTGAGCAGCCCTCAAAACGCAATGATCCAGAATATTTGAGTTAAAAATACCAAATGTTCCAATTGCTCGAAACTGGCTTCTTTTGATAAAAGCTAACGTTTTCCAGACGGAGCTCTTCGTGAATGGTTGCAGAAAAACAAGTGTGAAAAGTGGAGGAAAAGTTGAAGTTTGCGTACGGAGCTGCGAAAGGATTGGAATATATCCATGGAAAACATTTGATACATCGAGATCTGGCGACAAGGAATATCTTATTGTCCGAGAATAATGTGGTACATTTACTCTTTCTCTTTTTAAATAAATACCGCAAAATTCAAAATTTTGCAGCCAAAAATCGCAGACTTTGGGCTTTCTCGCTACGGATCGGTTTATAAGTTGACAGGAGTGGCGAAGATTCCAATTAGGTACTTGGCACCGGAGACGCTTGCTTCGTTCAAGTTTTCGCAAAGGACGGATGTTTACACATTTGGATTGGTGATTTGGGAGATTTTTGAGAATGGACAAGAGCCGTATATGAAGCCGCAACCGCATCAGGAAGCGTTGGTGACAAAGGGATCGGTTATAAAGGCGAATCAGTTGAAAGAGATTGTGGGTTTTTTTAGAGGGGGAGCTCCTTAAATACATTTTTTTCAGATAAAAAAAGAGCTATGGATTAAATTCAACCCTTCGACTCCAGCTGTTGTGACACAATTTGTATCGGATAAGATTTTTATAACCGATGAGAAGAAGCGTGCATCAATGACAGAAGTGACGCTGTTTTTGAGAGGATTGATAAAAGATGCTTCGAATCGTAAGGAGACTGTGACAACAATAACAAGGGAACAGTATTAGTTTAGAGTTTAGATAAAGACGTTGCTCATTACACGATCTTTATTAACCTTATTTAAAACAAAACGAAGAAATTGTGCTGAAAACAATAGACTAGTCAGAAGACAATACTAATCGACGTACTTTTTTTATATTATTGAAAAACCAAAAAACCCGGGTTGAAATGTGTAAAGGCAGAAGAAAAAGAAAAAGAACTGCAAGTGAAATGTTCTACTATTTTTAATCACAGATTTTAAATGAAATTACATGGACGCGTCGGCGTCTTCTTTCAAGTCAAGATACACGTTGGTTCAAGAAATGTGGTGGAAGTATAATATGCAATTTTGGGACATGAATTAAAGGCAGCTTGTCAGTTAACACGATCCAAAATCTAGGCAAAAAATCAAAATTCGAATGGGAGCCCAGGTGGTCTAAAGAACCAATGCCGACCGCGTTGCACGGACACCGACCGCGTCGCACGGACACGCGGCAATTCAAAATTTTATTTTTTCAACTTTGAACCGCTACTGTGACGCGTGTATTTATCGGTGTGATTTCGCATAAATTGCATTGTACTAATTAGAGTACGCTCTAATTTTTGAAACTAAAACCAGGTAGGGTCAAATTAACTGAACAGCTGTCTTTAAGGATCTAATTTAGAAATGTTAAATTATTTTCTGGCCGGTTCCGAGGAGAATGTAGACAAATGCACCGGCAACACATTGAACAGCGGCCACGACGAATACGTAGGACCAGTTATTATTTGTCGCTTCAAGAATGTGACCGGCGATGTAGACACCAACGAACCCGGTTATAGCACCACATGCGTTGAATACTCCTGAAAATCCTCTTCTTTATTTATAGGACATGGAAAAGTAGTACTAGTGCAGAAAATCCGGAAAAAAATCGTGATTGGATCGCTTACAGTTTACCATGATCACTTAGATACTGTGTTTCTATATCTGCACTAGGATCGCACATTCCAATCATTTTTTCCCACAATATTTTAAAAAATTCTAACAGCTCACCAAAAACAGATCCAGCATGATTTGGTGCAAAGTCGTGAGGATTCACAGAAACTCCGCCGTGGTGAAGACCTCTTGCTGCCATTGCCATAGTAAATATTAACAAACTGATCCAGAAGGATGAGCTAAATGTTGCTAGAATTAAGCAAAAAGCGATTCCGAAGAGGCTGGCACCCTGGAAAAAAGAGGAAATTCGAGAGACCCAAGGTTATTCAAATAAAAAAACCTCCATAAGTTTTCTGGTATATGTCACAGATTTTCCAGTTGTTAAGGTTCTTGAGGCGGCATATGGAGCAACCAATGACGTGACCACTATCGCCGATGAAGGTACAACATTATAAATGAAACCGTTAGAGTCCGAATATGTTTCATGGAAGTATGATGGTAGCCAATGAAACATGATAGAATATGACATTTTTTAATGCATGTTTAAAAGAATGTCTCAAATTTTCTTAAATCCAAAAATTTCTAGGGACTTAAAGTTCAAAAAAGATAAAAATATTCACAAAAATGTACGGAATTTTTTGTGAATTTGCACTTTTTAAATATTTGCATTGTTGAAAGATGTTTTATCCTCAAGTGTATCCATATCATTTTTTTTTAATGAAAATCATCATTTTCATAGTTGACAAATTAATGCCAATCAGGTTGGATTTATCGAAAAGTTAATCAAAATGGATTACTGTAGCAACAGCGCAATTTTCACTGTGGTTAAAGGAACACAGCTTTTTCAACTTTGAACCGCTACTATGACGCGTGTATTTATCGGTGTGCTTTCGAATAAATTGCATTGTACTAATTAGAGAAAGCTCTAATTTTTGAAACTAAGACCAGCTAGGGTCAAATTAACTGAACAGCTGTCTTTAACACAAATCTGTTCGCAATTTTTTGTGTTTCCGAAGCCTTTTTCATAGTAAAATTCAAAAGTTACTGAGTGGAATTGAACTCGCATCGGTTCACTTCTCAGACAATGGTGGAACTGCTTTTTTATCAGTTCGGGGCCATTTCGACTGCTTTTTTAGCAGTAACTGATAAAACACCAGTCGAAAATTTTAATTTTTTAAAAAACATTTTGGACTTTTATTATATAAAGGTATATTTAATCTTTTGCAGATGTTGTAAATCGTGTTTAATTAGCTGAAACTGATGTTTTATTCAACAGGTAGTTTTTTTTTTGCTTAAAAAAGTTTTTTTTTGAAACAAGAAATTAAAGTTATCTCCAAACCCAAGAGAGACCCTGCGAGTGAGATCCTGCTCGTCGCTTTAAACAACTATAACGACGATCTCAGATGTGGTTTGTCCTTCAACAGGTACATTTTTCGATTTTTCACGTGCCATCATCTCAAAGAACGAAAAAGTTGCGAAGTCATTCAAAGTTCAGGACTATCCATCAACAGTGCTCAAAAATTTGACATATCAACAGAGTTTGAATGGAGGAGCAAGAATTGACGACAATGAAGCCGGATGTTGTCGATTATTTAAAAGGTTAATATTTACAAATATGGTATAAATCAGTATTGAAAAATTACAGAAGTGTCTTAGTCATTTTTTGAGTTTGAAGATGGTTCACTGGAGTTGAACATCGCGGATTCATATTTTTAACACAGAAAGTTTGTTTTCATGTATTTTCATTACAATTTTCAAAATCTCTAAAATTACAGTCTATATAAATCAATTGATGGATCGGTTTAGCAGAAACTTTCTATACTTAAGAAGAATCCGTAGTTCGTGGGACGCAAAGGAATTCACTCAAAAATTGAACAAGTCTATGTAGGTTCATAAAAGCATATGCAACGCGGTAATTCAAAATGTGAACTTTGATAATTTTCCTATTAATATACAACCTTGTTATTTTTTGTTGGGATTTTTTGTGTATTGCATTGGATTGTTGAGAAAAGGATTCATTTTTTAACATTTGAAAACGGGTCAGGGTGCAGAAAATGTTTTTAAGAATGGGTAATGCCGAAATATTATGTTACTTTTCTTCTCTTGTTCAAATTATTTTTTCTTCTCCAGATTCAAAACTCATCGAGTAGGGATGCAATATGATAGTGCCTCGTTTGTTCTCATCCTTCTTTATTTCAATTTCGAATAAAATTCCGCAAATCGGCTTTATTCTGAAAAATGAGATTTCCAATAAATAAAATCAAAACTGCTTCCTACTTTTCAATTACACTCGACAGTATATTCTTCAAGTTTTCAATACTGATTTCGTTTCTGCGTTTAAAGGTCATCGAAAACTTATTTTTTGTCGTGTCATTCTTTTGAGATAACCATTTCTGAAATTTAAGATTATACGTTTCAGCACGACAAAACCGCGCCCATGACAATTATGAAGTGTGCCCAAAAATAATGAAGAAATGTGAACTTGCCTTCATCCACCAGTCGAACCCGTTGATTGTTACATCGGAGCATCTTAAGTTTACCTGTGTTGCATTTCTCAATTTCTTCAAATTCTCATCTCTCATATAAATTTCATTCTCATTATTCATTTTCCGGAAATACCAAAACCTAACAATTTTGTCATAAGTCTGAAAAAATGATTTCATTTCGTTATTACGTGTCTTTTTTCAAACCAACATTGGAACGTTCAAGATTTAAAAGGCTAGAAACCTCTAAGCTAATTTTGGTATTCAACGGCCAGTTCATTATGGATTCATTATGATGATCTGGACAGTTTTTAATTGTGACAAGTCGTGGGTTAAAATGTATATTGTTACGCAACCACTTGAACATCTCTTCAAATCTTCCATCATGATTCCGAACTTTTACCATCTAAAATAATCTCACTCATTTTTGAATTTTTGATTTTCTCAACCTTCATTCTCTCCAAATAATTATCCTCGTATTCGTTTGCAAAAATCAATTCTATATGTTCCACTGTGATCTTGGTGCCTATCAAGCTCATTATTTTCCAGATTGTTTCCGTCCAATTAGATGATGTCGAATAATTCTTACAATTTGACAGACCGGATCCAAAATGTTTCCTTTGTTCTTCATAATATGCCCAGGAATTATCATATTTCAACAAACCTGGTTTAATCCACATCGAAGGGTGTTTTATAGTTACAAAAACCTTCGATCCACCATTATCTCTTGGGTCCACCAAAATCCATTTATTGGATTTGTATTTACAAATTTGGGATTTGTATTCACAAATACCGATTACAAATCCAAATCTGAAAGAGTAAAAATAATGTATTCTTAAATTCCCAATATCAAGTGTAGGGGAGTGCCACTTAAAGGAAGGCTTTGCGGAGCTAATGAATCTGTGGTGAAAATAGACTTCATTCTCATTCCAAATCTGTTTTTAAAATTTTCTAAAACCATCTAGAAGCTGAGAAAACTAGCTTCAAAACAATGGCCTAGAAAAAGTGGCCACCTGGCCGAACTTTTTCTTATGAACTTACTGGCGAAAACTAATACCAAATCCAAAAAAAAGGACTAATATAAGCATTCTACATAACTATTTATTAACGAAACACGAAAAAAGTTCATAAGAAAAAGTTCGGCCAGGTGTCCACTTTTTCTAGGCCATTGTTTTGAAGCTAGTTTTCTCAGCTTCTAGATGGTTTTAGAAAATTTTAAAAACAGATTTGGAATGAGAATGAAGTCTATTTTCATTTAAGGTACATCTATTATCTCTGTAAAGCCCTCCTTTAACTCTGTTCGAATTTAATTACGACGTTCATTATTTAAAAAAAAAATAGTGGCACCCCGTAAATATAACTGTTACTTGTTGTAACGAATCTCTTTCACTGCTCCTTTTTTTGTACTTCGCACCAATTGATTTTCATATTTCGAGCACATTGATAAATTCACCCTAAAATTGTTGCTTTTCTCACTTTTTTGGAAAATTATGAAATTACCTTGTTCTCACATTCATCTCCGAAACAACTGCTTGTCTCATTTCCAATGGAAGTTGAACCCAAGAAACCACCATTTTTTCAGCTGCGATAGTGTCTTTAAGAAAAATCACAAATATTGTGTCAGGATACAAATGAAAATCTGATAATCAATTCAAATTAAAGAATGAAGAGAAAACAAATATTTAAGAACAGAATTAAAGCGTTTATTTTTCAATCGAGATGCTCCTGGAGAAAAATAGTAACTTAATGAGCTAACAACAAGAATGTGCAAGGAAACATGGCATCTGCCAAGCCATAATACCCGCCACAACTTTTTGCGCGTTCTCGTCGACTCGTCGTTACGGAGGTGCAGATTATTACATGTAATTAAAGGTGTAAAACAAATATGTAAAAATTGTGTCTGATCCTCTCTATTTCAATGTTCTCTATTGTCATACAAAAATTCCTACATATTTTTTAACACCTTTAATTACACGCATTTACGTATAATAAAAGGTGAGAAGAAAGATTTAGAAATTTTTGTATTTTTCATGACAATACAACAGATTTTGTAAACAACTAATACCTTGCCAAAATGTTCGGAATTTAATCCAAGGATCCATCACACAGCGGCTTTTAAAATCTGATGACTTAAATTTGGTTTTTATTGATACTATATGAATTTTTGAGGGTAGGCCAAGTGTTTAGAGGCACATGTGTTCGTTTTTTTATAAAGCATTTTCCATGGTTGAAAAAAATAGTCGAAGTAGAATTCGATTTCCCATTTAATGATTTTATTTTATTTTTCGTGTTGCTTCAGACTAAACGCTTCTACGGGGTGCGTGGCCTAACTTTTTCACGAACACTTGTGCCTCCAAACACTTGGCCTACCCTCAAAACAATGGTCTAGAAAAAGCTTCGGTTGACGAAAAACTAGTCCGTAGAAATTTATAACATGGTGAATATATAGGAATATATAATTTTAAAGGCCGTTATTAATATTGAGACAATCAACAAACCGGAAAATTTGAAAAAATTTATTTTTCTGGAAATGTTAAGATGTTTTGAGTGGCCGCCAGCCGCGTGCGTACGTGCGGAGCGTCAGAGCGGTTGAGCAGCCCTCAAAACGCAATGATCCAGAATATTTGAGTTAAAAATACCAAATGTTCCAATTGCTCGAAACTGGCTTCTTTTGATAAAAGCTAACGTTTTCCAGACGGAGCTCTTCGTGAATGGTTGCAGAAAAACAAGTGTGAAAAGTGGAGGAAAAGTTGAAGTTTGCGTACGGAGCGGCGAAAGGATTGGAATATATTCACGGGAAACATTTGATACATCGAGATCTGGCGACAAGGAATATCTTATTGACGGAGAATAATGTGGTACATTTACACTTTCTATTTTTAAATAAATACCGCAAAATTCAAAATTTTGCAGCCAAAAATCGCAGACTTTGGGCTTTCTCGCTACGGATCGGTTTATAAATTGACAGGAGTGGCGAAGATTCCAATTCGGTACTTGGCGCCGGAGACGCTTGCTTCGTTCAAGTTTTCGCAAAGAACGGATGTTTATAAAGTATACACATTTGGATTAGTGATTTGGGAGATTTTTGAGAATGGACGAGACTGTGACAACAATAACAAGGGAACAGTATTAGTTTAGAGTTTAGATAAAGACGTTGCTCATTACACGATCTTTATTAACCTTATTTAAAACAAAACGAAGAAAAACAATAGACTAGTCAGAAGACAATACTAATCGACGTACTTTTTTTATATTATTGAAAAACCAAAAAACCCGGGTTGAAATGTGTAAAGGCAGAAGAAAAAGAACTGCAAGTGAAATGTTCTACTATTTTTAATCACAGATTTTAAATGAAATTACATGGACGCGTCAGCGTCTTCCCGAGATACTTTCAAGTCAAGATACACGTTGGTTCAAGAAATGTGGTGGAAGTATAATATGCAATTTTGGGACATGAATTAAGGGTCTAATTTAGAAATGTTAAATTATTTTCTGCCCGGTTCCGAGGAGAATGTAGACAAATGCACCGGCAACACATTGAACAGCGGCCACGACGAATACGTAGGACCAGTTATTATTTGTAGCTTCAAGAATGTGACCGGCGATGTAGACACCAACGAACCCGGTTATAGCACCACATGCGTTGAATACTCCTGAAAATCCTCTTCTTTATTTATAGGCCATGGAAAATTAGCACTAGTGCAGAAAATCCGGAAAAAAATCGTGATTGGATCGCTTACAGTTTGCCATGAGCGCTTAGATCCTGTGTCTCTATATCTGCACTAGGATCGCACATTCCAATCATTCTTCCCACAATATTTAAAAAAATTCAAAAAGCTCACCAAAAACCGATCCAGCATGATTTGGTGCAAAGTCGTGAGGATTCACAGAAACTCCGCCGTGGTGAAGACCTCTTGCTGCCATTGCCATAGTAAATATTAACAAACTCATCCAGAAGGATGAACTGAACGTTGCTAAAATTAAGCAAAAGGCGATTCCGAAGAGACTGGCACCCTGGAAAAAAGAGGAAATTCGAGAGAACCAATGTTATTCAAATAAAAAAACCTCCATAAGTTTTCTGGTATATGTCACCGATTTTCCAGTTGTTAAGGTTCTTGAGGCGGCATATGGAGCAACCAATGACGTGACCACTATCGCCAATGAAGGTACAACATTATAAATGAAACCGTTCGAATCAGAATATGTTTCATGGAAGTATGATGGTAGCCAATGGAACATGATAGAATATGAATTGCCGCCAGTGTATTGAGCAATGGCTGCAGCCCAAAATGCGGGATGTTTGAAGAGAGTTCCCCATGGAACGGGGGGAGATGGTGAAATGGCTAGATGGGATTCTGGGCTGTCCTAAAAATTGATTTCTCATAAGAAGGGTATTTATAATTCTCACGTGTTTCTTATCCAACAATACTTCTTCATCCGGTTGAGGTGAAGTTCTTCCACCGGGATTCTTTCCTTTTTCAATAACGTATCGGAAAATCCAGCACCAGACCAGTGAGAGAATACCTTTAGAAATCATTTTTTAAAATTTCAGGTATTTAAAAGCTTACCAACAAACTGGAAAAGCGATCTCCAACCAACCCATTTTAGTAAAACACTTCCGATTGCTCCGGCTAGCACAGTTCTAGAATTCGTTTATATTTTCAGATATTTATACTATTTCTTAAATACCCGCAATGTGATCCTGCTAACACTAAGCCAAAAACACGACCTTTATCATTTGCTGATAAATGTTTGGAGACAATTGAAGCCATTGATGGAATATGGAAAGCTTGGCAGACACCGTAGAGCACTCTGAAGAATAATAGGAAGAAGAGTGGATAGTCTGTCCAATAAGCAAAGTCCATTAAATGAGGCGTGAAAAATGTTAACATTGTCCATGCGAGGCTGGTGTACGGGAGGATCTGATCGAGATGTTATCTTCATTTTCGAACAACAACATTAAAACTCACATTTTCAGCGCCATATTTATCTGCAAGTCTGCCAGCAAACGTCTGCATTAGAGCATATCCCCAAAAGAAACAACTCAAAACAGTCCCCGAGTCTGTCTTGTTCCATGCGAATTCTTGTGACACTGCAACTGCACAAATTGGAAGCGATGCTCTAGCCGCATAAAGAACACATGTTCCAGAAAACATGGTTAACGTCCAAGTTCGGGTTTCGGCGCTGCAACAAAACGATCTTTGTTTTTAATCTGTATCTAAAATCTTTACCGATTCCATATTTTTCCTAATGGTGGTTCATACTCTCCTGGCCTTTTTAATAGTGTCATACGTGTCTGAAAAGAAAATATATAGTCGGTTTATGATTTTATTTTACAATATAAATAACGGTATGCAAATGAGGAAGAGGTAAATGGTTTAAAACACGTGGATAGGAGAAAAATGGCCGTGGCAGAATGAAAACCTAGGCCAATGCTTTTCAAAAGGTAATACATTTGCTAAAATTAAGTTGTTTTCACCTAGTTTTTCTTTACATAAATTGAAAATAATTAATAAATTATGAACTTTAAAGAACAATGATTATTGTAAGGTTTTTTATTAATTGAATTTGCAAAAATTTTAATTTAAAAGAAAAAATATATTTTGCAATTTTATAGAAGCTGCCGATGCTAGCGAATCGCTAATAACAACTGAATTTGAAAAGGAAAAGAAAGAAATAGCAATTCAGATTTTGAGATAAGATTTAATGAAACAATTGCCCATTTGGGTTATTATACGCATTTTTCTCTTCTATGCGAACTTTTTTTCACATTTTCAAGCGTGTGCCAAACGAATTTCCTGTTCTTTTCCTCGCTCTTATATCTATCGAAAAATCTGCCGAATATCGCGGAACATCAGGCATCAACATACGAAGATTCCCAAAGATCGTTTTCATTTCTCTGCTGAATTAAAAACACGTCAATGTACTGAAAAAGCGCAAGGTGCGATTCATATTGGCGCTTTTTTGGTGTTGACATCTTTTTGGTTTTTTGTCAGCATTTTTTTGAAATTTTAGTTTTCAAATGTGAACTCAAAGGCCGGAGTTTCTGTTGTTAGCTCACTTCTATATCGGTCCTAACTTAGGTCACTTCTGGCTGTATTCTTTGTTTAAATAAACTAGTAGTTTAGGTTTATATATTTTTTTTCTATTTTTTGCTTCAGTTTATTCTTACAGTTTTCAAAATTACAATTGTTGTGGATTTAGACCTACAAAGGTTATTTTGTTATATTTATAGTTTGATCATTTGATCCGTGGCAACCGCTGGGCGCCAAGATTTATATTTATTGCATTTGTCAGTCGTTTTAGATTGCGTTTGCTTTTCAGTTTATATTTTACTGCCGGATTATTGGGCTACCAATAATCCATACATTGTTTTGGCTTGGTTAGTAATAAATTGATGTTATTACGTTTTTTTTTTCCAGAATGCCAAAGATTAATGTAAAATGGCAAAAGGAGAAGTTCTCCATCGACGTTGATCTCGCCCAGCCACCATTGCTCTTCAAAACCCAATTGTTCACCTTGTCGCAAGTTTTGCCCGAAAGACAAAAGGTTCTGATCACCGGCAAGCAGCTTCCTGATGATTCGTGGGATGGTTTTCGCATTTCGGATAATATGACTATTATGATGATGGGAACGTATGGTTTAATTTTAATTTTTTTGAAGAGGACTGAAGAAATAAGCTAGATCCTAATGCCATCCTATATTCAAAATTTACTGTGCCTTTGAACGAATTATTTACAGAACCGGTGATATTCCAACAGCACCAGCCGCAAATACTAGCAACAGACGCGATTCAGAGGATAGCTTGCTCCCAAACGAATCAGGAAACCAATATCCAGTTGGAATGGTGAATTTGGGCAATACGTGCTACTTCAACTCTTGTGTCCAATTACTTAAGGTATTGTCCTCGAAGATGGGTTTTTAAAAATCTGAAATTTTTTTTAGGAGATCAATGAGCTTAATCTCACCGAGGTGGATCAAAAGAAAATCAACTCGGATCGTGAGAAATTGGGAACCGCGATTGCGGATTTAATCCGAAGACTTCGCGACAAGGATTACAATGAAAAACATTTCGGGAATCCGATTCAAGCAATTGCTGCTGTTTTGGTAATTTTGAATTTTTTAGTCTATCATCAGAATTATCATTGTTTTCAGCATCTTTCAAATGAATTCCCACAATTTGAGAAGTTTAAGCAACAAGACGCGAATGAATGTTTCGTTGCTCTTTTGAATACACTTACTCGAAGCTATAAAACTGCCGGGCATGACGTCACCCCTATTTTCAACGTGGAAACCGTTACAACTGCCAAATGTTTGGAGTCTGAAGGTGAAGAAGAGAAGAAGAAGGACACGCACAATCAATTGACTTGTTATATCAATCAAGATGTTCGTTTCATTCAAACTGGAATTAAAGCAGGATTTTCGGAGGAAATGGAAAGGAATAGTGAGAAGTTGGGAAGAAACGCGAAATGGCAGAAAAATGTATATTTTTTTGAAGTGGGATTTTCGATATATAAATTGATTTTTACAGACCGAAATTAGCAGACTTCCAAAATATTTGACAGTGAACATGAACCGTTTCTTCTTCAAAGAATCGTCGAGAACGAATGCGAAAATTTTGAAATCTGTGCAATTCCCGTTATCATTGGATGTTTATGATATGTGCACGCCGGAATTGAAAGAGAGCCTCACGGCGAGACGTGCTGATATCAAACTCGAGGAAGACGCAAAATTGGAACGGGAGTTGAGAAAGAAGGTTTTGGATAAGGACCAAGCTGCCAAAATTTTTGATGATGGTGTTGCTCTGCCGTCGGAATTTGAGAATGATCCAGGAAGCAACAATTCTGGATTTTATGATCTGAGGGTGCGTTGGATTGTTAGAAATTACATTATCTGGTTCAAAATGGCAAAGAAATGAAAACAGAAACTTTCGAAGAATGACAAATATTATTTTTTCGAAATTTTCCCCATTATTTCGATTTTTTCGATATTTTCTAGCTGTGAAAATTCTTATTTTAAATAATTAAAAAGCCTGCCTGTTTTTAAACAAAACCCTGCTTCAATAAGGTATAATTTCAGGGAATCATCTCACACAAAGGAAGATCATCAAATGACGGTCATTATGTTGCATGGATCAAGTCAGTCGATGATGGAAAATGGAGACTTTTCGATGATGATCATGTGACAATTGTGGACGAGGAAGCCGTAAGATTCAGACCAGTTATTAAGTTGACAATAAACGAGTTTATAGATTCTGAAAACCTCCGGAGGTGGTGATTGGCACAGTGCCTACGTATTGGTCTACGAGTCGAAAGTGATCAAGAAGTATCCAGAACTCGCACCAGCACCAACAACCGCAGAAGTTGCAGCGTCTGAACCGATGGAAATTTCGAACCAATGAGTTTTTTTCGATTATTTATTGATATTCTCCCCCGTTTCTTTGTGCTAACTTATTTTTTTCATCTCGCCGGTACTTTTTCTGTATCTACTGGTTGCCGTATTCGTTGGTCTACCAAAAACCCCCCCTTTTTCAAGAAATTGTAGTATTTCCTTCAAACTATATTCGTTTCGCTTTTTTGTTGATAAAAAACTTTAACTTTTGTCTCTGAACTTATGTGACAGATAAGGATTGTGTTTTGGAATTAATCATGGAAAATGTTTGACTTTATTAAGTAGACATTTGTTCACAAAAAGTTTTCGGTTAGCAAATAATTGCTCAAGTGCATGATGTATTCGTTTATTTGCTCTCGGTACGTTTGTTGGATGTTTCGAAGCTAAAATTCTCGATTTGCAACGCCATTTTCAGTTTTACAAAAATGATGATTGAAAGATCAAAAAGTGAAAAAATAGGCGGTGCCGAAATGCTCGGAGTAGTTTTTGTCATCATTTAGGGTTTGGCACGTAGTTATTATGTTTTTAAGCAAATAGTGACACAAAATATTTGATTTTAGTCGTTCTTTTCAGCTTTTATATAGTTTATTGTTCGAATTTTTAAAATTAAGATTATTTGAGAATTTTCCGGTTTAAGGTTTTTCAGAAAAACGTTGGCTCATTCCGGCAAAATTATTTTTCTCTTCGAGACCTGATATATTCTAAAATAGAGCAATTTGTGCAATAGAGCGCAGTTTCAGATACATTTTAAGAATGTAGAATAATAAATAATTGCGTATTGGAATTAATTAACCTTATAAGGTGGAATCCTGGAGTTTAAAAAATGATTTTTAATAATTATTCGGTAAATTTATAATTCTCCTCTTGAAATTAATTTTGTCATTCAAGACCTAAAGTTACATAATCCAATTTGAGTAATCAAACTATTCTCTAATTTCTTTTCAAAAAAAAGGCAGTTTTTGAAAAAATTTATTCACGTAACGCAACGTTTACACTTTTTTTTGATGTTGTGAACGCATGTTTGTTTTTCTTTTTTTTATTTGTTTTAGTATTTTTTTTAGTTTTCACTCTGAAAATTTTTGGCAGCCGAAAATTTATAAATTCAGAGCATTTTACTTTAAATATTGTATTGTCAACTCAAATATTATTGAACATGCTAGTTGGTTTTGACCTACCCAGAAAAACTAAGTCTCACACAAAGTCATGTTATTTTTAAATGCGAGCGGCTGCGCTGCGGTCTTTTAGTAGAAAATGGATGATCCAAAATTTTTAAGTTGACAATAGAAAATGTTTAAAAAATTAGTTTCTGCAATAGTTTACTAATAATTGTATTATTATCAACTAATGAACAACTCATAGCCTTTTAGGTTTAAAGTTTAAAGAAAACACAATAACGTTTTGTTGTTTTTGATCTTCATTATTGCATTGTAGTTAGATTTTTGTTTCCTCGAATAATTCCCCTTCCCATGCGCCGACAAATGTCATAACGACATATTTTTTTATTAATTTTTTTTTGTTGCTAGTATTGCTCACCGAGCAAATATTTTTCCCTGTTTCTCGCTTTGATGATGTCATTGTTTGAAATAATTTCGGAAGTTGTGGTTTGCAAAATTGTTGTGTACCTGTACAAACATTTAGTCTGCTTACAATACCATGTACAATGACTAATGTAACCTTTGAGCGAACTCTGCGATAAATATCCACCATCTAGTTCTTTTGCTAAGCAGTCATCGTGAGCCGCGACACGAAAGCATCGAACCAAAGATTAAATCTACCTTGAACTACAAGTTTGCATTACTTTGTTTTCAGAATAGTGTACAGTGAGACAGTTTTTTTGTTCTTAAAACTTGAAGTTTAAAAGTATTTTGGTTTTCAAGTGGGCAACACCCTTTTACAGGGTGGTGGCTGGAAATACTATTGATTAGTACTTCTAAGCATTGCTAACTTCAATTTTTCAATTCCATAAATTCTTCTCCGAGGATTCAAAATGTCAATATTTTTAAGTACATTAATTTCACTTCGCACTGTTGGACTGACTCCCAGGTTTTTATAATATTTCCGTGGCCGTTAAATTATTATTTGTCCATTCTTTGAAAAGAATGTTTTCATACATGCACCGGAACACGTCAAAACAAGTGGGTGTTCGGTAGAGCGCGTTTGATTTGGTTTATTTCTACAGTAGGTGATAGTATTTTCTTTTTAATTTTCAACCCATTATTAGTTTCGCTGTGTTCCTTTAACCACGTTGAAAATTTCTAATTTGCTACCGTAACCCATTTTGATCAACTTTTCGATAAATCCAACCTGATTGTCATTAATTTGTCAACTATGAAAATGATGGTTTTCATTAAAAAAGATGATATGGATACACTTGAGGATAAAATTTTTCAACAATGTAAATATTTAAAAATAAAGTGCAAATGCACAAAAAATTCCGTACATTTTTGAGAATATTTTGATATTTTTTTGCACTTTAAGTCCCTGGAAATTTTTGATTTTCAGAAAAATTTAGACATTCTTTTAAACACGCAGAAAAAATGTCTCCTCAGGTGTTCAATAGCTTTTCCTCAAATCATTGTACATTGCGAAAAAAACAAGCGTCGGGCGAGGAAACAATAATATTGTCTGACAACTTTAATACACTTGTCATTCTTATTCATGTATCTGTCAGAAATATAGCCGCAGAGGAGATGAAAACCGGTTTTTTCCATTTCATTCGAAATCGGAAAAAAAACTTGGCATATCTGTATCTATATTTTCAAAGTCACACATCATTTTTTTTCTGGTCGTGTTGCAGGGATAATACTTTTGCAACATTCTTTAAATTGCTTTTCGTACCATGCGGCGCGTTTACGCTAGCAGAAAATATCGATTTTTGTATTTTTTAAAAATTCTTAGAATGCTTGATTTGAATTTTCAAAATTTCTTCATTTTAAAATTTCGTACTGTAGAAACAAACCGATTCCAAACGCGATCTTCTGACAAATCTTGGTTTTTTGGTTGTTCCGGTACACGGACAAAAAAAATAATTGTTCATAATTGGTCCAATAGATACAAAAAATGCATTTATGACTCAAAAATAATATTTTCAATGCGTACGGACACGGAAAAGGGCATAAAAATTTGCGAAAACAGTGGTGCGCGCTTGGAATCGATTTGAACGAACAGTAAATCCTAGGATATAACTCAGTTAGTGGGGGCTAGGACGTTCATGCTCAAAGATATGCTCAAAAAAGCCATCTAACGCGGTTATTGATGTCAAAAATGGGCGGAACACGCAAAAAAATCGAGGTTTGTCAGTAGACCGGGTTTGGAATCGGTTTGTTTCTATTGTCAACTAAATTATTCTTGATCATTGCGTTCGGAAGGCTGCTCAACCTCACAGCCGCTCCGCACGCACGCGACGCGGCGACCTCCCACTCAACACTGAAATATTGGCGGGAAAATTAATTATTCAAATTTTCCAGTGTGTTGAGTGTCGGCAGCAGCGTCGCGTGCGTGCGGAGCGGCTGTGAGGTTGAGCAGCATTCCGAACGCAATGATCAAGAATGATTGAGTTGACAATACAGTAATTATCAACCGATTGAGGGTTTTAATTATCAACCGATTTGATTTAATGTAATTTTTGTGCTTGAAAATAGTACCTCTAAATCATAAATTTAACACTTAAAAATAAAAAACGAAAAGCCGGCACATTTCCTTTTTCATATATTTTCCATTTCCGGCAGATGTTTCCAAAGAAACGTGGTTTTTAGCAGCTGAAAGGCGATGAAAGAATTTATACACAATGTTTTTAAAAAATTCACAAAATTTATAGATAAAAAAACTCGAAAAAAAAACATGCTACAAACCTATATCAGCAGTTTATTAATCAGCAAGAAATTTGCATTTATGGGCGGTTCGTTTGAAAAACTTTCAAATCTCGTGAATCTTAAAGAATTCAATATTTTCTTTTTGTAGAAAATGAATAAAAAAAGAAATAAGAAATCATATTTTAAAATGGAACACTGTCTTTAAGTTTTTCGAATTTTCCTTTCACACTCGCGCGCATCGTTTTTTTTTCGGAAAAGGTGTGTAACGACCAATAAATCCATCAAAACGGCTAATACTATTAGCCCTAATAGTATCATGATTCGCGCGTTCGGTTCTTTTTCGAACGAAAATGAAAATATCAACTTTTACTTGATAAAATGCTAGTTATTCATTGTTTTTGGGAGCGGCTGATTATTAGTAGTCAATTTTCGACCTCTCTCTCTCTCGAATAATTGTGAACCAGTTTTGATTTGTGAATATCTGGTTAATTGTGGGGGGAAGTGAGACAACTGCGGTGAAGAAGTGAAGGCAAGGGGGGTGGAAGGAAAAACGCATCGTTAGTTTTCAATTATAATGATGATGATGATGATGATGATTTTTTGACAATAGCTTTTTCTTGCTTTTTTGCCATTCCTCGTACTATTTTTATTATTTTTTTTGACAATGCTTTGGTATTGTGTTCGGAATTTTTATTGTGCTTTACTTGTCTACATATTTCCCCCACAAAAAAAAATTCTTAAAAAGGGGAGGGGGTCTAATTTCCGCCCTGAAACTTGAGATTCGAACTTTTGGTTTTTCATCATATTTCTCAAAACGATTTAAAGTTTTATTTATTTTCCAGGGTAAAATAGGGGCATTATTCATGAAATTCTGGTGGTTAATATTGCTGTCAATACCAGCGGTATTTGGTCAATTTGACAGATCGGAATGTGGAATTTCGAAAGGATGTCATATTCCGGAAGCGGATAAGTGTCCGGAGAATTGTCGCGGGATGGGAATGTCGTGGAAGTGAGTGATTTTTTAAACATGAGCATTTTGTTTAAAGACAAGGTGTTAAGAGAAATTTTTAGAAAGTCGTGTTTTTCTGAAGGTTCTTTTCCTATAAACTGCTATTTAATATCTAAAAATTCAGATAATTTTCGATATTTGTTTTTCAAGTTTTTTCTGCTTTCAAACGACAAGTTTCCATTGTTAAGCTTTAAATCCCTATAATTGTATTAATCCTTATAATTATATAGTAATTATAATACTTAGCCATCATAAAATTGTTACAGTAATCCTTATGAAATTCTAGTATAAAGTAATAACCGTTCTTTGAAATTATACAGTAATCCCATAACGATTCCAAAAGATAATACAGAAAGCATACTGTAATTAATTTGTGTTTTTATTAGAAATCTACAGTAACCGCCATGAAATTACAGTAGTGCTTTCAGATTTTTAAAAATTGAGTTGAGACGTAATTTTGAAAATTAAAGTGTCACCCTGTCTTTAAAGGTGGGATTTACAGGGCCAATAAATGTACCTTAAATGAAAATAGACTTCATTCTCATTCCAAATCTGTGTTTAAAATTTTCTAAACCCACCTAGAAGCTGAGAAAATTAGCTTCAAGGACAATGGCCTAGAAAATGTGTCCACCTGGCCGAACTTTTTTCTATGGGCTTTTTTTGCGTGTTTTTATTGAGAATGCTTAAATTCGTCAGTTTAAATTATGTTTTTGCAATTTTTTGATCATCTATTGCCCGCGGACTAGTTTTTGCCAACTTTTTCTAGGCCATTGCTTTAAAGCTCGTTTTCTCGGCTTCTAGGTGGTTTTAGAAATTCTTGAAAACAGAAATGGAATGAGAATGAAGTCTATTTTCATCCCAGATGCAATCGTTAGCTCCGCAATTTCCTCCTTCAAATAAATTTGATTTTTTTTTTAATTCAATTTTCCAGACTTCTCGATGAATCAACACTCGAACTTGAGCTTTTCGTGAACGCGAATTCAAGCACCGGTCGATATGTAGCTGTTGGTTTCTCGGAAGATGATACAATGGTTTGTTCCATTAGAAAAAGTGGGAATATATACAGAAGGTTTTTAGGGAAATGAGTCGGTCATTGAATGCTCATCCCTTGGCACAGAGCCAGCTTCGATGAAATTCTCATTTGATAAGGAGAAGGGAAAAAGTAATTCTAGAATTTCTGGGGTAAGTTTTAAAAATTTAAACATATTAAACCCTATCTATTTCAGGATTATTCTTCTCATTTCACCGACACAAAAATCTCATTCGAAAATGGAGTTCTATACTGCAAGTCGAAAGTTAGGATCACTGGAGATGAAGCGAATGATCAAGTTTTCAAATTTGATCCAACTAAACAATACCACCTGCTTTTGGTTAATGGAATGACAAAAGCTAATGGATTAATACATCACCATCCCAGTCAAGACGCTGTATCACCAAAAGTGTTCCTGGATGACGTAGGTTTTTCTTATCACTTCAAACATTTTTAACTTAAACCTTATCAGAAAATAGATCCTTTTTGTCGATGGTCTTTGGAATTTTGTGGTCGCTTCTAGTCTATCAGCATGAAGTTGCGTCAGAAAACCAATGAGCCAAAAAATTTGTAAATTTTTCACATAGTTAGGTCAAAGATTGATCAAGAATAAGGAAGCGGCATTTACTGATAAAGTTTTTTTGACCCATTGTGAAATTTCACGAATTTGAAGGTTTAAAGACCAGTTTTGAATGATAATAGGGAAGCAAAAAACAACATTTTTTAGAGGTCAAAAATTGGCAAAATAGGGAAAAAATTCAAATTTTGGCTCAAACTCAACAGAAATTTATAAAAATTTGAGGCATTCATTCTCAAGATCAAAAAAGCAAAAAAAAAGAACACTCGGATCCAGATACGTCTTAGATTAGAGGAGGGCTTTACGGAGATAATAAATGTACCTTAAATGAAAATAGATTTCATTCTCATTCCAAAACTGTTTTTAAAATTTTCTAAAACCATCTAGAAGCGGAGAAAACGAGCTTCAAAATAATGGCCTAGAAAAAGTTGGCCGAACTTTTTCCTTTGAGCTTTTTTCGTGTTTCGTTAATAAATCGTTATGAAGAATGCTTATATTTAGTCCTTTTTTAATGTTTTTTCATTTTTTTTGAATTTTTCATGCCTGCGGACTAGTTTTCGCCGGTAGCCACTTTTTCTAGGCCATTGTTTTGAGGCGAGTTTTCTAGGCTTCTAGGTGGTTTTAGAAAATTTTAAAAACTGATTGGGAATGAGAATGAAGTCTATTTTCATCCCAGACGCATTCATTAGCTCCGTAAAGTCCTTTAATGTAATTTTAAATTTCTCTAAATTCTGTGCCAAGGCATCTTCTCTACACAAAACTTCCGCACAAAACTGTTTACAAGATGCTTGTCTTGGCAGTATGCCAGTTCATAGAATGCGTATGGAATTTGGATGGGGAACAAAAATCAATATATTAATATATTTTTTAAATTAAAAAAAATCTATATATTTTCTAAATTTTCTAAAATTTCCATTTTCAGATAAATTTCGGATTCGATGATTCAACATGCGGAGACACGAAAAAATGTACGATCCCAAAAGAATCCGACTGCTATGGTCCAACGGGATATGGTCTCGGAGTGGCTTATAAAATTTTGTCGGATAATGAGATCGAATTTGAACTTTTTGGTCCGGCGAATACATCAATTTCAGATAATGTATATATCGCGTTAGGATTCTCGAATGATACTCACATGGTAGCACTTATTTTAATAACTATTAAAGAGAAATTGTAATTTTAGAATGATATCAGTGTCATTGAATGCTCAAAATTACCGTCTGAAAAAATGCCAACAGTGAAATTCAGCTACAATCCTGGTTTTCTAAATGCAAGAATTGATGGAGAGGAGAAAATTCGTGAGGAGTATATAACGCAAAAAGAGGCGTCGATCAAGGATTCGAAAATTTACTGTCGAGCGGTGGTACGGGTTGATGGAGTTGCTGAAAATCCGGAAATTTTTAAATGGGATCCAAATCGCGGATATCACTTGATGATGGCAACTGGAATGACAGACGGTGGGGTACTTTTGATTTTGACACCGGGGGTTCGGAAATAACTGCCTTTTAAACTCGCCCAAACGTATTTTGCTATTTTCGATAAGAACCAGTGGACACTTTTTACCAGGAAAATACCAAAAATTTCCATGAAAGATTTTTAATTAACTTTTTATGAACAATTTTCTGAAAATAAGCGAAACAGTTGCCCCGCTTTACGGGGTACTGTAGATGCGGTTGAGCTTCTCGTGCAGGTTATTGTACTAATTAGGTACGCACCAAGAGATGGCCACCCATTGGTGCATTTGAATTTAAAGAAGGACTTTACGGAGATAATAAATGTACCTTAAATGAAAATAGACTTCATTCTCATTAAAAATCTGTTTTTAAAATTTTCTAAAACCACCTAGAAGCCGAGAAAATGAGCTTCAAAACAATGGCCTAGAAAACGTTTCCACCTGGCCGAACTTTTCCCTATGAGCTTTTTTCGTGTTTCGTTAATAAATTTATTATGTTTTTTTTTTTGAATTTTTCATGCCCGCGGACTACGGTTTTAGAAAATTTTAAAAACAGATTTGGAATGAGAATGAAGTCTTTTTTCATTTAAGGTATTAGTTGTTTACAAAATCTGTTATATCAACGTGAAAAACCCTGTGTCAAAAAATCGACACGCCACGCGTGAGGGCAATGGGAAGGGATGCGTTGCGTTGTCTTATCATCCCTAACCACACACTATTTCGCAAAATAGGGAAGTTCACGTTTATGAAGCCGAATTTGTGAGACAATAATACATTTATTATCTCCGTAAAGTCCTTCTTTAAGATATAACCTCATTAAAAAAAATAGTTTTTGCTATTTAAAATGCGTTCCTAGAGGCGCGTGTGTAAAAGTCGTCGTTATACGTTTTTCTCATATTTGAAAATCAAAAATCAATCAAGATTTCTCCACTCATATTTTGTCTCTACAATTCTCCATTGTGAAATCATAAATATAATCAATTTAATTGTTTCAGACACTGGTCTCACTCATCACACTGGTGATTGCCATACAAACGATGCGGTGTATCTGAGTGAAATTGCATTCAACGAAGATGAATGTGAAGACTCGAAAGCGTGTTTTCAGCCGACTGATTGTGATGGTGGATGCGATGATATTCAAGCATCTTGGAGGTATATTGGTGAAATAAATATTAGAGGGCGAAAAAACAAAAATATTGTTCTGGTTAATGTAAAGCTCCCGATTTTCAGAGTAATTGATGATAAACAAATAGCCGTAGAAATCACTGCAAAAGTGGCGGATCTAAATCATTATATTGCAATGGGTTTCTCAAAAAGTGGAGGAATGGTATTACTTATATTAGATGTTTTTGATGCCAAAACCAAATGAAATGTTTATAGGGTAATACATCGGTCATTGATTGTACCTCGTTCCAAAATCAACCCTATAAAATGTCATATTCTTATAATTTTGTGAATGACACAGCATATAGAAACATTCGTCCAACTTCCGATGTCGATTCGCTTATTTCTAATGAGAAGGTTAAGTTCGCAGATGGTGTGCTATATTGCTCGGCGACTTTTAAAATGGAAGGGGATGCAAACGATCCAGCAGTTTTTCAATATGATCCACAACAAGAGTATTATATTATTGTGGCTGCGGGTGCTTCTAGGAATGGGTCGGATGGTGAGAAATTAATTTATCCTGACTTATATTCGTCAATTCATTTTTTCAGCAATCGGATATCATTTTAAGAAAAGAAGCGTATCCGAGAAATTGCTGTTGTCGGATGTGAACCCAACAGAGCAACCGGGAACCACTCCATCTGGAACTGTGAGTTATTTTTAGAAAATGAGAATTTGTTAGCTATTTTCCATTCGAGCGGTTTTTCGAATCTGATAAAAATCTCGTTTATTATTAGGTAACAGGAAACATAATTCGTCGAAAACGTCAAACTCAAGTTAGTTATGGGATTGTTGTGAAATGCTTCTAAACTTTCTATTTCTTTAACTACTTCTCATTCATTATTTTTTTTCAATATTTTTCAGTTTGCATGCTTCTTCTCATGCATCCAATACCCCCTTTCCTTTGAAATTTTCATTAAAGCTCTAAATATTGATCTTTAGGGAACCTTTGATCCATCTTCATGTTCCAAAACCAAGGCATGCTACAACTTCAACGCCGGTGACTATTTTTCATATAGGTGAGTGTTCATAGAGAAGAGAGCGATTCGCAGCAGGCATGTGTACGCACTTTGTCACTTCTTTCCTCGTCGGTTCCATGGTGTAGCGGTTAGCACTCAGGACTTTGAATCCTGCGACCCGAGTTCAAATCTCGGTGGAACCTATCGGTTTTGCTCTTTTTTTTTGAAGCTTTTTAATTAAAAAAAAATTAACATTTTATTACAGTATAACCAACCAGAATACAATGGAAGTTGAATTTTTCTCCACTCAATCGTCTTCAACTGGTGTTTACATGGCAGTTGGTTTCGGATTGCAGAATCAAATGGGTCCAGCAAATGTTATAGAGTGTTCATCGCTTGGAACACAATCAATGTCTTTGAAATTTTCATACAATGGCAATGGAAAATCGAATGTTAGAATCGCCAATGAAGCAGCGATTAATAGTCAATATTTCTCTGGACAACAATATTCGTACCAAAATGGGCAAGCTTACTGTAAAGGAACAGTAAACATAGGCGGAGATGCTTCAAATTCACAAATTTTCAAATATGATCCGAGTCAGAAGTATTATTTGCTCGTTGCCAAAGGGTCAGCGAATGCAGGAGGTTGAATATTGATTAAATATTGAAAATTGTTATTTTTGAAATTAAGGTCTTTCCTACCATGGTCCAACCAGTCGATGGGTTTCAAGTCAGAGATTGTTGAGTGACTTAGGCGCTGGAAGTGCGTCTGGAAGTACAGTTACTTTGGTTATTCTTCATGGTAATTCTTTAATTAATAGGGAAAAAATATGGATATTAAATTCTTACAGCGGTTTTCATGACAGTGGCTTGGTTGATTCTCGTCCCGATCGCTGTTATTTTTGCCAGAGTGCTTAGAGCATCATGGCCAAATTCGAAGCCAATGGGTTTATTGATCTGGTTCCATGTGAGTTTAATTTTTTTTATCTATAAATGTTGGAAATTCAATTTTATTATAAATTAATGGAAACTTTTCGAAAATCTACTGACAATTCAAAAAATTATGAATTTAACGAATCAAGTTTTATATCTAAGCGTGAGTTAAGCGGGAGGAGCACAATTCAAAGAAATTAGAAATAAGATTCACTGAAATATTTTAAAATGAGGAAAAACAAAAAATTACGAATAATTTCACATTTAAAGTTTTAAAATGCTAATTTTATAATATATCTTTTAAAAATTTCAAACTTTCAGTTAAAAGTTATAAATTTCAGATTCATCGAGGTGCAAATCTTGTCGCAATAGCTCTCATGATAGCCGGTTTTGTGTTCATTTTAGTGCAGAACAAATGGAAATTCGCAAGCGATGGATGGGGTGGAAAACATGCGATTGTCGGAATTATTGCCTTGATCTTGGCGTGGCTTCAACCATTTGTCAGTACTCTTCGCTGCTCTCCTGGTGATCCAAGGAGACCGATTTTCAATTATATTCACAGAGCGATTGGAATTACGGCGTTTGCTTTTGCAAGTACGTTTAAAAAATCATTACTAAGGTGAAATGGAAAATTTTCAGCCGCTGCAATTTGTATCGCCGCATACCATTTCACATCAACTCGACAGGTTGCACAACTGGTTTTGTCATTGATTCCGATTACCGTCTTGTTTGGTGTCAGCATCTTTTTCATCATTTTCAACTTTATCTTCGATAATGACAGTAATGTCAAAAAGGTATCGATTTTTTATTCTTCTAAATATCAAGTGTTGTCAAACGTATTCCTTGACGCATCCCTTTTTCCAATTGTAACTTTCCCCTTGTCAGAACGGAAACTCGACATCACAACGAGTTGAAGACATCCCAATGAGACCTACTGCGAAGAATAATGGAACAACAACATGGGTGATCAGTTCAACGTCGGATGAAAATAGTAAAACAGAGCCCAGCAGTAGTGAAAAGGAAGTACCCGGAGGATCTTGGGTTCGTTTTTTCCCCCAATGTGGTTTTTTTCCTTAATTGTCTGTTCGGTGGAACTTTGATAATTAGCGTTGAATACGTTGCGGCCTGAATAAAAGACGGTTGAGTAACATCTAAAAAACGTACAAAACTACGAAAGTGTTTTTTTTTACCTCAAGAAAGTTGGTCCTCGTTTTACGCTGGTAAAGGAACTGCTTTCAAAAACCGCGGAGCAGCAGTTTAATCATGATTGTTTCAAGCTCAAAGTCTGAAAATTTGCAGAAAAAATCGAAATTTGAAGAGCTGTAACTTTTGAAGAGCTGTAATGTCACTTTTGCGAAACAGCCCTAGGCGTTTGCAAAAATGTCAACCAAATTTGCTGAAATTTGGCGCATAAACTAAGAATGGATTCTTTATAATAAACTTGAAGTTTTAACCAGTGAAATTGTGTTGAAGCCAAGTTACGTTTGAGCAAAATCATGCTCAAGCCCTCATTTAGCAGTTTTTGAAGGAAATTCCTTTACGAGCGTAAAATTCTCTTTCAAACGAGCTATGTCTCTTGTAAGTCTCTAGAATTTCTGGATTTTCCGAACCATTCAAAAAAAGTTGTTTCCATTTTTCAATAACTCAAAATTGCATTGTTTCAGATCAACCTCTTCAGAGAGACCATCGTTCTCTTGGCGGTTATTTCATTCATCACCATTGGAACAATTCTTGCCGTCTTTTTCGGAACAGGACTTTCAGCATAGTTTTATTTAATTTTTTTTTCTAGCCAGATTTTATTTCCCACCCACTTTTTACTGGTTTTCTCAACAATTGCAGGTTTTTATTATAAAATGGCGCATTTTTAAATATTGTGCTTTGTTTTCTATTCGTTTCGAAGCTTTAAATTAACAAATAAATAACCTATTTTTATATTGCGAATAAATATGTATAGAAACAATATTCATTGGCACAAAATTTCAATGTGTGTGCGTGAGCACATTTGGTTAGCATAATGTAATAAGGAATAAATAGATGGTGGCAATATTGAAATGGAGCAGCCGTCCGGGTTTTTGCGGTTAAATGGATTAATAGAACAGAGGAGAAAGGGACAGGAGCTTTTTGCGCAAATATGACTGAATTTGAGTACATTTCTTCTGATATTATGTTGAATGCGCGTCTTAAAGGTGGGGTTTAGGCAGGTTTTAGTGTTGTAAAATCGATCGGAAATTTAATTTTTACATCAAAAAATGGTGATAATTGTAAAAAAGTAGAAATTCGATCAAAAAAGGCATCCGGAATCGAATTTTGGTATCAATATTACTGACTTTATGTTTACCTAGTTATGTAAAACAATCAAATTTTAAAGAGGTCTAAGAGCGTAAAATCTTCCTTTAAAGGAGGGCTTTTCGGAGATAATAAATGTATTTTAAATAAAAATAGACGTCATTCTCATTCCAAATCTGTTTTTAAAATCCTCTAAAACCACCTAGAAGCCGAGAAAATGAGCTTCACAACAATGGCCTAGAAAAAGTTTCCACCTCGCCGAAATTTTTCCTATGAGCTTTTTTCGTATTTCGTTAATAAATAGTTATGCAGAATGCTTATATTAGTCCTGTTTTATGTTTTTTTCATTTAAATTTATGTTTTTTGGACATTTCTAGCCTGCGGACTAGTTTTCGCCGGTGGCCACTTTTTCTAGGACATTGCTTTGAGGCGTGTTTTCTCGGCTTCAAGGTCGTTTTAGAAAATTTTAAAAACAGATTTGGAATGAGAATGAAGTCTATTTCCATCCCAGATGCATTCAGTGTCTCCGTAAAGCCCTCCTTTAAAGACAGTGTGCCAGTTAGTAACCGAGTTGTAAAATTGTAGAGCTAGCAATTACGGTTCTATCGAAAACAGATCAATCGTTCTTGAGTTAGTGAGCCAGCTGAAATTTTTGTTTTTGGGATTCAAATTTCTAATTAAATTGTCAAATACCGATATAAATAGAAAATTCACATCAGACCGCCAAAATAAGAAGATTTCGAATTTGAAGAGCACACAATTGGCGGGAATTCTGCAATTTGATTGGAAAATATTGAAATTAGTGCATTCTAATTATTAATTCAAAAGATTTTTTGTGAATTTTTCATTTTCTCAGCTGTGATTTTGAAAAAATTAGTTGACAACTCTTTAGAAATTCAATAAATTATTCTGAATTAATTTAACGCTTGAAGACAGAATTGTGAGTCATTTTGCCGAATTCACGCTTAAATTTCAATATTTTTCGTTCGACCCGCGCTTAATTTACGCTTGGATTTAGAGATATCCCTGGGACGCGGAATTCACGCTAATAGTCTTCCATGAGACACTCTCTTTAAGTCAGCGAAACCATTTCAACTCGAAAATTTCTCAATTCCTTCTTTAAATAAACAATCAAGCATCGTCGTCAATTCCAATGGGGTCCTTTCTCTCTTAATGAAGAGGTTAAAAGTAAATGAATAGAAAATTTTGGTCCAAACATTTTGCAATTTCCTCTCCGCCTCCTCCTCCTCGTTTTTTCGAATTCTATGCTTCAATTGAAGGGACGTCAAACGAGACATCTAGGTTGCATTCACATTCAACAATTAACATTTTGATAGTAATGGGCGCTTTAGAGTGGGCGGAGCGTTGACCCTAGAGCCGGTCGGTCCGTAACGAAACGAAGCGTTTTGGCTTTTCTGTCGTTATTTTTTGTTTCGTGCTGGAAGAGGGACACAAATATGGCTCAGCGTCTCTGATGATTTGTGCATTGAGTGGATGCTTCTAAGTCAAAGGGAGATGGAGAAGGAGGAGCGGCACATGAGCTCCCTTCTCTTTGGCACATACGCACCAAGTTTAATGAAATTTTCATTTTCGTTTTGGAAAAATGAAGGGGGGGGGGGAGGGTATGATACACTTCATTACACTATTTTTGGCTAGCTTTGACGGCGGGGAAGAAGCTTCATTTGGAAAATATTCGTTAATTTTTTGATATTCCTGGCTCCTTTTAATGTTATGGTGTAAGTTGAGAACATTTTTGTTTGCAATTAATCCTTCAAGTATTAAATTTCCAATTTTTTTGTCGAATTGATCATCGAGAACTATTCTTAAAATATAATTGAAAGAATTATAAAATTAATGAGATTTTCAGGCTTGAGCACGCCAAATTCACGCTTAAATTCAATTTTTTAAAATTCAGTTTCAAATTGCTCTGAACAAGCTCGGCTCTCAAATTTTTTCGAAGAGATCTAACTTATTAAAAAGAGCTCGGTCTGGAATTTAAGAAACTGTAGATTTTAGTTTCTAATATGCAAAAGGGAGCAAGTTATAGCGTCTCAAAGTGCGCATTTTTTTTTTTCAAAATTTGAAGTTGGCTCCCGTTTGAGCGCGTGTTTGGCGTGATAGCTTGACAACACGAAATTTTAATAAATGAACGTTTCAGGACTGCATTTTTTAAGCTTTATCGAATTTTGCATCGACTTAAAATGTCCCATTATTAGTGGAACGATTTTTTATCCGTCAATTTTGAGCCGGGTCATATTTAGCTCTTTAAAATTCAAATTTTGACAAAATTCCATCGTTTTCCTTGTTAAATTTAAACTATATTCGAATCGCTTAATTCACGCCAAAAACTTCTAAATTTGAATTTGAATTTCAAGTTTTTTAAAACTTGGCCAAATTCAGGCTTTACCACTTCAACTTCCAGTTATTAAGCTTTCACGCCAAACCCGAACAGGACTTCTCAATTTTTGAACCCAATTTTCAAAAATTTTTCGTTCAACAATGCGAGTTCAAACCGAAAAAACGAGTCATTTCCAAAATGTCACTATAGCATGCAATAGACTCATTAAGTTATGCCCAATTTTTTTTGTTGTTCTTCAAACACGATATATTTGCGGGCAATTTAACAAAGCGATAATGGCTCGAGATTATGAGCATTTTCAGATTTTCGTTTTCATTCCTTATATTTCCAAACACTAAAAGTCGAACGGTTTTCGAGAGTTAATAATATGTCCAATTAATTCAAAAACGGCTATTATTGCTCGAGAATACCCTTTGAATATGTGTTTCTTTTTTCATTTTTTTTTCATAATATAAATTCCAAAATATTTATTTTTATCTGTACATATTTCTTAATAAATAAGGTTCTTCTCAAAATTCATGCGGCTGATTGGCACAATTGGGAAATAGAGGTTTTCGCGTCGTGACCACTTCACAGGAACTTGTTCGTCGGGCAGCTGCTTTGGTAGTGGTTGGAATTTTTAGAGTTCCTTGCCTTGTGGAAACACCGGAATATGAGACGCTGAAATGGGAGAAAAATTTAGAAACAATTTCTAGTAAATATCCACAGATTTATCTAGTTTTATGTGTGCATTCCATTTCACGACAATATGCACACATACGCAAAAATGCAGACAGATGTTTTCTACCTGTTTTTGTGAAACCCTATGAAAAAACACTCATTTTGTGCACAAAATTTTAAAAATTCAGTTTTTCATGCAATTATGCAACAACGTCAACTAGATATGGAACTCACATTTCAAAATGAAATTAAAATATGCTTACTGTAGTTGAAAAATACGTTTCAGAATCGATTAATTTTTCAATATTCAGTTTTTTTTAATTTTTATAAGTTTTAATTTTAATTTTTCATTTTAATGTAATTTTAATTATTAAAGAGGTTAAGAATACTTAGAATAAATCAAAATTTATGAAAAAAATGAATTTCGGGTAACTTTCGGGTAACACTTCGTTTTACCCTACAATATTTGGGTTACTGTAGTTGAAAAATTGAGTTAAAAATGAATTTACGTATTTTTTGTTGAATTTTGTGGTTTCTTTTTTAAATGTTGACATATTGTGATTACGGTAGCAAACTTTTTACTGTGCATTTTTGCTTCGAAGTTATACACCAAAAACTTCATATTTTACAGTTATTTTTGGATTTTTTAAACTTTTAGAGGATTATGGAGCTAATGAATGCGCCTGGGATGAAAATAGGCTTTATTCTCATTCCAAATCTGTTTTTAAAATTTTCTAAAACCACCTAGAAGCCGAGAAAACGGGCCACAAAACAATGGCCTAGAAAAAGTGGCCACAGGCGAAAACTAGTCCGCAGACATGAAAAATCCAAAAAAAAATTTAAAAACATAAATTAAAATTTAAAAAAATTAAAAAAAGAACTAATGCAAACATTCTGCTTAAATATTTATTAACGAAACACGAAAAAAGCTCATAGGAAAAAGTTCGGCCAACTTTTTCTAGGTCATTGTTTTGAAGCTCATTTTCTCGGCTTCTGGGTAGTTTTGGAAAATTTCAAAAACAGATTTGGAATGAGAATGAAGTCTATTTCATTTCAGGTACATTTATTATCTCGGTAAAGCCCTCCTTTAAATATAAATTTTCAAAAAAAAACTCACTTTGTAAATGGGAGTACACTGTACAGTGTTTGGCGATATCTTGATGAAGTGAAGCAGTAGACTAAAAACGCCACATAACAATTGATAAGTGATAAAAGATCGAGAACATCCGCCAAGTTCAGATAAACCATTTGATGAAATTGTGTTGTAAACGATGCATTTAAAACCGCCATTATCCCTTGAGGAAGTTCGGTGCATAAGAATACAGTAACCATTAGTAGAAGCCTGAAAAGTACACCCTTATTTAATAAATTAAAAAAAAAAGAAATCGATAAAATTGCTCACATATATGTGGTCAAATCGCCTCTCCTTCTAGCTCGCTCCTCCTTTATCAAACCCTTTCGTTTTTCGTTATTTTCCTTCAATTTATGAACCAATGCAATGGTGAAAATGAACAGTAGAAAACAAGGAATAGCTTTGAGAAATATTCCGGTAAGCCACAGATTCGCTTTCATTAGGAAACAACCGTTTTTCATCATCATGTCTGAGAAGCCAACGCTGAAAATTTACAAATTTTCAAATATATTTTTTCTGAAGATGAGTAATTAAGAACTATAATTAACGATCGAAAATTAGCGCAAATTTGGCGCTTGATATTTCGATTTTGACGTGGAATTAAGGGTAAAACTAAAGTCCACGAGCATCTCAAAAAACCACCCACCTGTACTTATGGAAAAGCCCGCCGTCCAATGACGAACCGTCCGCAGTTACATCAATCTGGTGAGCCAATAAAGTTGGAATACACATGATAAATACAAAAACTGCTATAATTAAAGCAGCAACCAGTGCTCTGGAATGATCTAGCCATGAAGAAGTGGACAGCTTCATCGCTGACAATCGAATAAATGCCATTAGTACTACAAGGTACAAGGTAATGGCGTGAAGAGCGATTGATAACATGGCGTGGCACTGAAAATAATATTTAGGATTGTTAAATAATTGTGAATACCTTTAGAAACAGCGCCCAAAAATAAGCGTAACCTTCCTTGTCTGAGAAAAATTCGAAGCGCGTTATATAAGTCTGAAAAAATAGTTTGTAGGACTTTGAAAATCTGGTCAAAGGGATACCAAATATGAGATCATTGTACCCATGTCTGAAACAGCAATACAAACCAGAATAGTATGAACTGATGAATGTCTCATCCGTGGCCTTGTTAGAACTAAAACGTGTATTGCATTCGCAGTAAGACCCATCAGGCATAACAGCAGTGATATGAATGGGTGGATATTGGAGTAGAAGCTGAAAAGGGTTAGATTTCAGAAATTTTGATTTTTTAAAAGACTATGAACTCATAAATTAAGCGCGAATTTGGCGCATTGAAGAATAAATGTGTATTTCTATTGTCAACTCAAATATTCTTGATCATGCTAGTTGGTTTTGACCTACCCAGAAAATCTAAGTCTCTCACAAAGTCATGATATTTTTAAGTGCGAGCGGTTGCGCTGCGGTCTTTTAGTAGAAAATGGATGATCCAAAAATTTTAAGTTGACAATAGCAAGATAGGTATTTATCCCCGACAAATTAGAACCTGCTCACATCAGTTAGAATTGGACCCAATAGAAATTTTTCCAACTTTTATCTGCTACCGATAATTTTTTTAAATGTCCACCGGTATTCGAAAATATTCCGAATATTCTCAAATTTTGATTTCTTTACTCTTTATTTTTCAGAATTCGGAAAAATTCAAAATATTGTTGTTGTCTAATGGCATTCCGAGAGAATACAAGTTTTTTTCCGGAATTGAGTTCATTTCTCATTTGTTCATTACACATTTTGAGTCATCGAAAAAGAGGGGGGGGGGGGCTAATATTAACCCCTAGACTTTTAAATTATCTTTGAGATTCTCGAAACCTTATATCGGATTATTATCATTATTATTTAAAAACGTTCAAAGAATTTTTTGGCCGGAAGCTCCCGGAATTTTAAACAAAAAAGAGGAACTTACAATCTAAACTTGTACAGACTCTCGATGACGAAATATGTAACATTGTTGTTAGTATCAAAAAGTCTTGAATCATTGCATTCCATATCTAAAAACAATAAAAATTGTTAACAAAAACGAAAAGGGGGGAAAAATTTCAAGAAAGGACCAAAAACAAGGAATTCCGAATAATCAAAAGAATTTTATTTATTTTTTTGTTACATGACAAAAACATAAATGAATGCTGCTCTCGACATTCCATTTTTTTCGGTGATGTCAACAAACACTGAGGGAGGAAAGGGTAGGGTTGATTATCTGAAACACCAAAAAAAAGACAGATGAATCGGAAAAAAACAAAACACAAGAATAAAGGAGGGGAAGAATGTTGAGCACTGAATGTGGAATAAAATTGGAGGATCACAACTAAATGGAATTTAAATAGTAGGAAAAAAATAGATAGGACTTATCTCTTCTCAATTTTACTACTCGGAAATTACCCCCTTTTTTTGGCCAGTAATTTTATTTCACTTTTTTTAATGTTCTGTTTGGAGACGGAAGTTTTAATAGAACTTTGAAAATGCCAGCTACTTTTATAGATTCCTGCTATTTTTATGATTGTTGCCAAGAAGAATGTCTTGGAAACAAATGCAAAAGCTTTAGAATTTCAGACATTTTAGAGTTTGGCTCCGGACAGCTTCGAAATGGCTTCGAAATGGCTTTGAGACGAATAAGAATATGATTATCTACCAATTGAGAGTTTAAAAAAATAAATTTTGAAATCAAAAAAAAAAGAAAAACTGATGAAAAATTTGAAAAACATGGAAAATGGCCGAAGAAATGCGATCTGGGTTTCTAGGCCATAACAGAAAAAATACCGAAAGATGGCCTAGATTTTAGATTTGGGCTTCGGAGAGCTCAGAAATGGGCTTTAGATGAATAAGAATATTATTACCTACCAATTGGTAGTTAAAAAACAAATTTTGAAGTCGAAGAAATAAGAAAACCCAATAAAAAATTTGAAAAATATGGACAATACGGAAAATGGTCTAAGAAATGCGATTTGGGTTTCTAGGCCATATAAGGAAAAATACCGAAAGATGGCCTAGAAATCCAAATCTTAGGAAATGTCTTTATTCGATTTTTCATAAGGGAATTTATAAGGAAAAATCCTGATTAGGAAAAAAAATTGCAAAGATGGCCTAGAAACCCAGATTGCATTTCCTCGGCCACATTCGATTTTTTAAACTTTTTTTTAAAAATATTTATCGGTTTTTCGTATTTTTTCGACTTCAAAATTTTTTCTATCAATTGGTAGATAACCATTCATCTGAAACCCATTTCTGAACTCTCCTGAGCCCCACCCTCTTTAAAAAAATCAAAAAAAAAAAATTTTTAGTACTAGAAATTCGGATCAATATTGCGATATCCTTGAAAATGTTCCATTTACTCAAAATTTAAAAATTATCAAAAACTTCAAACCTGAAAATACTGAAATTGGCAACCAGGAAAAATCGTGACTGAGAAAACAAGATCTGTTTTTGTAGGATACAAATTTTCGAAATCCGATGCTCGGGAGGTGCTCCAAAGAGCTCCAACTTTCAATTTCGCAGAAATTAACTAACCCCCTAGTGAAATCCTGGTTTTTATAAAAAATTGGGTTTCCTGGGATAATTTGGGATCCAAAAAAATGTAAATAATTATTTTTTTAAACCATGATTTCGTTAGGGAGTTAATTTCTCTGAAATTGAAAGTTGAAGCTCTTTGGAGCATCTCCGGAGCATCGGATTCTGAAAATTTGAAAAAATTTCAACAATCTAGACATTTATCAAAATTCTTTAGACTTTGTCAGAGCGGAGGGGGGTAGGGGGACTGATATGTTAATCCAAAATGTGGGAAGTAAAATTTCCTGATTCAAAAAAGGGGATGAAACCATAAAACTGCAAAAACTATCTGGGAGGAAATACTTTATTTATAAGCTCGTGAAAAAAAGGTCAAAAAATCGCCAACATTTTGATACGAAATGCCATGTTTTCGGAGGTGAAAGGTGGGGGGAAAGAACCTCATAAATTTTTCAGCCACACCGAAAGGTTGACTGAACACGATATGTACCTGATATATTATGTTTGGAAACAAAAAGAAAGATGTCTGGAATTTTTCGTTAAAATTTCATGGGTTTTTCGCGGACTTTAGGACTTCAAAAATCACGGACTTTCACGACCTTTAAAACCTCAAAAACCACGTTTGAAAAGGTTAAATACGTATTGAATGTGACAAAAAATAATCAATAATACTAATAAAACTTATTTTTTTCTTCATAAGGGCTAAAAAAGAATCTCTGCTGCAGAAAAGGAAAAGAAAACCGCATGGAACATAATTATGATTATGAGCGAAAAATAAAAAAGGAATCCTCCTTTTTAGATATAACATAAAACATTTATAAACAAACCCGGAACAAGTTTTTTGGGAGCAGGTGGTTCTCAAAAAAAAAACGAATTTTTAAACATTTTTTCAAAAAAAAAGTAAATATTTTCTGAAACATTTATGAGTGCAATTTTCGAATTATGAAATAAACGTTTTAGGTGGGGGGGGGGGGGGTGGGGGGCTTACAAATTGTTTTCTTTTTTTTCAACGAAATATTTTGCTTCTAAACGTCATTTGAGAAGTGGGGTGGGAAATATTAGATTCTTGGAAGACTCTGAAATTAAAGATTCTTCTTAAAGACTAGGAAAAAGCTTCAAATTCACAACAACAAGATTAATTAAGAGCTGAGTATTAATTTTTAATTGAGCCGTGTATTCAATGTAGAGTTCGATATAATTTTAGAAAAAAATTGTGGTGAGAGTTTTCAAGGATTTCGCCACTGAAATTTAAAAATTTTTGAGATCAAGTTACTTACACATTTTAAAAGTTTACTGTAGTTTCAGGTTTCGGCACAAATCATAAGTAATTTAACCTCGACATATTAAGCTACAGTAATCAAGTCAAATTGCAAATAGAGTTTGAGGATTTTATTGATAGCATGCTCTTAAAGACAGTATGCGAGTCAGAAGAAAATATAAAATTTGAAATATAAACAAGGGCTATTTTCAGTTCCGTTGAGTGAGAAATTTCTGGATCACCTTCACGAAACATTGCCAAACATTTCAGCAAGTTTTATAGCTGTTGATTACGGATTTATAGGTGATTTTGCAGTTCCAGAACATCTAAATCCGTACTATAATTTCACTATAACACTATCTTTAAGAGGAGCGAAACCGAAACCTTTCAGTTCTTGTAAAAAAGTGAGATTCTCAAATTTTTTGAACAGTAACTTACAGGAAAAGTACTGCCAAGTCCTTTTTCTGCGTTACTATGGATTATTCAAAATTACGGCGTATTGATAAATGGGACCTATTTCATAAAAAGAGGTTACTAATGTTTTGAAAATGTGAAATTTATACCGAATACAAAACACTGACTATTGAGATATACACGCTCTACTTAAGTGTGACAGACCGGTAACTCGAAATATCCCCTATGTTTCACACTCTAGAATTTTTTAATTAATTTAATTTTTTGCTTGATTTATAGCTCATTAAATACTGTCGCATTGGTAACTATTTTTACAATATATGACCCAATGATAGCATCACTAGTTAGTATCTTCCAATTTAATATATTTAGAGGGCTCTCGATATTAAAATTTCTAAAAAGCTAAACGGCTTAACTTTTTTTTTTACTTATCTCGTCACTGATATTCTGATAGTATTACTGCACTATGTCACTGCGTATTTGAATTTAAAATATTTGGAAGCAAAATAAGGATTTGTGAAATCGGATTGAGCAACAAGTAGGATCGAAGGATGAAAAAAATTACAATTCAGTGAGTTTCTTTTTAATTTTTAATCTTTTTTGATGTCCACCGGAAAGAATTTACGTTTATTAATTGTCAATATTTAGTTTTGACTTTTAGAAGTTAAACAATTTAGCAGATCACTGTCTTTAAGAAAAAGAAAAAAAATTCCAGACACTCTATGTACTTAGTTTCCACTGAATTTTTATGGTCCTGATCTTTTCGTGTCTTTGAAAATTGTCCGACATCATTTAAGGCCCTTTCAACGATAATGCAAATCCGAAATAGATTAAAACTAATTTATTTTTGGCGAAAGTTGTGAATTCAGAAGTCAGAAATCGACGTAATCATATCACGAATCAAGAAACGTTTTTTAAAGGGAAATTAGATGAATAAGGAATGTTCTAAACTCTAATTTCTAGTCACAAAATGTTTTGTGAGAAAACATAATCCTGTCAAAGATTTAAAGAGCATTATTAATGAAATAAAGATCACTAAAGTTAGAAAATTCAACTTTCAACAGATTTTTGAAAACGTTTTGCATATAAAAAATAAAACTGAAAATTCTTACATTTCCCAGCAATATGTTGCCTTTTTTGGGCAACAAAAATAATCGAAAAGTACAATTTTTTATCTAATTTCTATCTCTTTTTTTTAATATGAGAAAAAATCTAGAATTCTTAGAGTTTAGTGCAAATTGCTAAAAATTTGAAAAAAAAAGGTTTATTTGAAATTTTGAACTTTTGTCATCGTTTGACAAATCATCGAAGTTCATTTGAAGTGGGTTAGACTGAAATCATTAAAAGTCCACTTTGAGCCCACTAATTAAGAAGATCAGTAGAAAATCAAATTTGACCTGAAAACCATCAACAACAGTTTTCATAGATAATATCTCCAAAAAATTTAAATATTACAGTTTTCACCAATATTTTTCTATTTTAAAATTTTACGAATTATTCGAAACATGTAGAACTCATGAGTGCACGCCAACAACTTTCTGAAAATTCTAAAAAGTTTAAAAATCTTATTTTTCAAATAAATATCAGAAAATCCTCCTATAAAATGCTTAAAAATACCATCAAAAAATTGAAAATGTGAGTTCACTTCTACAGAAAATTCTAGAACTTTTCTGAAAAGGGTTGAAAATGATGACTACAGGAAATGTCTGAAAATTTGATTTTATACTGAAAATCTATAAAAATGTGGAAGACATAGAATTTTTTTTAATGTCTTTAAGTGAAGGTACAATTAACAAAATATTAGTTTTTGTTATTTTGTAATTAGTGACACCGCGCCTTTAAGAATGTGATTTTTAAAGGAGGGCTTTACGGAGATGATAAATGTACTTTAAATGAAAATAGGCTTCAATCTCATTCCAAATCTGTTTTTAAAATTTTCTAAAACCACCTAGAAGCCAAAAAAATGAGCTTCAAAACAATGGCCTAGAAAAGGGGGCCACCGGCGAAAACTAGTCCGCAGGCATGAAAAATCCCAAAAAAAATGAAAAAACATAAGTTATAATGAGAAAACATTAAAAAAATGGACAAATATTAGCATTCGCATAACTATGTATTAACGAAACCCGAAAAAAGCTCATAGAACAAAGTTCGGTCAGGTGGCCCCTTTTTCTAGGCCATTGTTTTGAGCCGCATTTTCTCGGCTTCTAGGTGGTTTTAGAAAATTTTTAAAACAGATTTGGAATGAGAATGAAGTCTATTTTCATTTTAGGTACATTTATTATCTCCGTAAAGCCCTCCTTTAAAGCTTCGGAGCTTCGTTCGAAAGCCCATATGTTTTGCTGAAATTGTCAGCATTCTGTTTCAAACCATAATCTCTACTAAATTACAAAAATTGGGCTAACAAACTTAACTTATTTTGTAATAAAAATCTTTTAAAAAACACTATAGTTTTGCTGCTAAAATTCAAGATATTATTCACATTCTTTCTGCTCACTCGGAAAAAAACGAATCTCTCTCTCGACTCCTCTAATTTCATGTTACAAGAGCAAATATTCTCTTGAACAACAAACGAAAACGAAGAAGAAGGAAAAAACTTCTGCTTATTTCCCATAAACAGGAGCCGAGAAATTAAAAGTCGTATTTATTTTGCAGAAAACTACGACAGAAATAATAAGACTATCTGAAAAAAAAAAGCAGCTTATTATTTATTGCGTAATAACAAGTCAGCTCTGACTAATAAATATAATTTTTAATAAAAAAAAACTGAATACAAAAAATGTATGAATGAGAACTGGAAAATAAATGATATTTTATATTGGCTGTCTGGCCAAGTTGCAAGAACAATTATTAATCATTTTTATGGCTTCGCAGCTAAAGTTGATAGAATAATAATAATATTAATAATTAAACTTTGGAACGTGTGGTTCCGGGATGGAATCATTATGACGTCATACATTTTCAGTGCACGTAAACAAAACAAACTTTGCAAAATTCTGCATTTTTGGCCTTTTCTAAAAAAAACGTTTGTGGCAAAATAAAGGCTGATATTTTTTAAAATTCTTATTTGAAGAAAAAATTTAAAAATTATTTTCAAAAATTCATCAAAATCACAATAAAAAGCTACAAAAAAAACAAAGTTCGACCAAAGTGAAGATTTGTCTAATCTATTGTTTTTCTAGAATAAATCTTATTTTTAGAAAATTTCAAAAAAAAATTTCAATTGAGGAGAAAGTCCTTTTCTTTCTCTTCTCATAAAAGGTTACTGTACCTAGGGTGATACTGAAAATTATTAAAGGAGGACTTTAGGGAGATAATGAATGCAGCTGGGATGAAAATAGAACTCTTACGAATTCAAAATCTGTTTTTAAAATTTTCTAAAACCATCTAGAAGCCGAGAAAATGAGCTTCAGAACAATGGCCTAGAAAAAGGGGCCACCGGCGAAAACTAGTCCGCAGGCATGAAAAAATTCAAAAAAAAAAGAAAAAACATTAAAAAAAGACTAATATAAGGATTCTGCATGACTATTTATTAACGAAACACGAAAAAAGCTCATAGGAAAAAGTTCGGCCACTTTTTCTAGGCCATTGTTTCGAAGCTCATTTTCGGTTTCTAGGTGGTTTTAGAAAATTTAAAAAACAGATTTGGAATGAGAATGAAGTCTATTTTCATTTAAGGTACATTTATTATATAAGTAAAGTCCTCCTTCAACCTAGACCGTCTTTGAAAATACGTTTTTTTCGTATTGTTCATTGGATGCCAAGGACGTTCTTGACAAAGAAAATTGAAATTTCAAGTTGATTTTTTTGGATTTTCAAATTCTGAAAAATGTAGCTCCTTTTTTGGAGTTTTTTCCAATAATCCCATAAAAATTTATTTGACGCGATTACGGCCGTGTTTGGAACCTTTTTCTAGGTCATTGTTTTGAGGCTCGTTTTCTCGACTTCTACCTATTTTTAGAAATTTTAAAAAACAGATTTGGAATGAGCACAAGTTCTATTTTTATCAAAAGTACATTCAACGGCTCTGTAATAATATTATTGTGGGAAAAAAACGAAGCTGAAAATCTCAAGGAAGTAAAAATTACAATTTCCACACCTCTTCCGAGCAAAAATAGAACTACTTGACTGAAGAGCTTTTCCTTCTTGACAAGGAACAAAAATCAATAAACTTCACACTTCAAAACTGACTAAACTTTGAGACAAGTTTGCAAGATAGACAAGCCTTAAAAGGTCTAATTTGAAACAAAATTCAAATTTACTTCAGGTTGCATCCTGTCTTTAAGCAAAAAATGGAATGAATTTCAATCAGAAGATGCGAATCCACTTGAAACAAAAATGAGAAATCGGAAAAAAAGGTGCCAAACGATGTACAAACATATGTTTGACATTTTTCATGGGCGATTTCGTTTTTGATGGAGGCGAGCACGGAAAAAAGAAATTTTTTGAGACGATTCTGGAAATAATATCACGATGGGGCTTTTTGAGGGAGAAGGACAAAAAACATGGATTCTAGGAAGAAAAAACACTTTGGGAAAGAAAAGGCAAACAAAATTTCGTTTTTGAATATCGGTGAAATGTTTGTTTTTTTTTTTGGAAAAATTTGGTGGGAATTTTCATGATAATGACCTTTAAAGGCAGCTTGTCAGTTATCACGATCCAAATTCAAGGCAAAACATCAAAATTCGAATGGGTGCTAGCTGGTCCAAAGAACAATACCGATATGTAGCCACATTCAAATAATTGTGTTTCGCGCCAATTCCGACCGCGTTGCACGGACACGCGGCAATTCAAATTTTGATTTTTTCAACTTTGAACCGCTACTATGACTCGTGTATTTATCGGTGTGATTTCGCATAAATTGCATTGTACTAATTAGAGAACGCTCTAATTTTTGAAACTAAGACCAGGTAGGGTCAAATTAACTGAACAGCTGTCTTTAAATGGGTATATGACTTCAATCGGATTTAATTCGGAAAACTCAAAATAAATGTTTTTTTTAAATGATACAATGACTTAGAAAATATCTTAAAATGTCTGAAGCTCCTTACTAATTTCAGAAAATGTCTGGTTTGAAAATTTCTAAAAAATTTTAGAATTAAATTGTTTTTTTGAAAATGTCAGAAAATCCTAGACAAAGATCCTAGACAAAAAGCGAGCTTTCAAATTTCACACAGCTCTTCAGAAAACAGACGTTTTTAACCAAATAGGGTTTTTAACCGACTGAAAAAGTGATGGGTAAATTTGAAGGTTCATAACTCGTCTGGATCTTTTCAAATCGTGATGAAATTTTGCAGAATTATTCCCGAGCAGTAATATTCTCGATTTTTAAATTTCAAGCATATCAATCTGGTTTTAGGATCATCTCTGAAAGCACAAAGTTGTAGTAAAAATTCACGAAATCCGAACTTTGACGGTTAAAGGGGCTATACGAGGACTATATGCAGGTTACAAAAGTTGCTTAATCGGTCTGAAATTCAATTTTATATATCAAAGCAATAGTGAAAAAAATTTCAAAAAAGTAGAAAGGACACCCGGAATCGAACTTTGGTCTCAAAAACGTTACAGGTCACATAGACCTGTAACGAAAGTGGCAGCCAAGTTCGATTCCGGCTGCACTTTCGAAAAACTTAAAATGAGCATAACAATTTTTGAGTCGATAAAAATTTAAAATCTCAAGCATTTTTAGAATCTACGTGGAATTTTCTATCGAATGGTACTAAAAATTATCAAAATCGTGAGTGTCAATTTTGAGATATGATTTTTCACCCCCATTCGGTTCTGGACATCACACTGAAAATTTCAAAAACGTAAAATGAGCGTAAAAATTTTTTGAGTCCATAAATATCTGAAATCTCAGGGTTTTTAGAATCTATGTGAAATTTTCTATCGAATGGTGCTAAGATTTCCAAAATCCTATGTTTCAATCTCGAGATATGACGTTTTTTTTCAAATTTTTTCACTATCGCTGAGGTAAATCAAATAAATTCCAATTTGTCTGGGGTATATATTTATTACCCTTCTCACAAATTTCAGCAAAAATATTAGTTTCTAAGAAAATTCTAAAAATTGCTGCTAAAAAATTTTTTTTTAAATTTAAAGAGAGCATTTCGCGTCAAGACCTAAAGCTACAGTAGCCTAAATTTCTTCTGTCCAGTAGATCAAAATTTCAAACTAGAATGTATAACAAAATGTGTTTTCAGTCCAAAAATGAAATTTGAAAAGCAAAACTTTAACAAAGAAAAACGCAAAAAAAGTAAACAAAAATTGCTTTCAAGATTTTTGATTCAAAACCTCTTCGAATCCAATTTTAAATTTCAAAAGGTGCGCAAAAAGGGGGCGGAGTCAGAACAACAACAGAAATCAGAAAACGTGCAGCTTGAAGACGAAAAAATACTTGAAGAATGAGTGTCAGTATTTCGTTTCTTTTTTCTCTCTGTAAATAGAAAAGAATAGCTTATTAGACACATGAAAAATGTGTATTTTGGGTACAACAAAAGGATATGAGAATGAGTGACGATTTTCGGAAATTAGCTTGCTCCCTTTGAATCTTATCCCGAAGAAAACAAATGAGAGAAAAAAGTGTCACGTTTCCGCAAAAATTAGGTTTTGAAACGTAGGGGTATTAAATTTCTGTCACCTCGAAGGTTCACTGAAGGATTTTTGAAAAAAAAAGATGATGATGAGCCAATGTAATAAAAGATTATTAGCATGAGTTTTAGAGAAGACAAATGTTTCCACTGGAAATGAGTTAGGTGTGTTTGAAGGGGGCAGATTTTTCGGAGAGTGATTAGAAGAAATTCCATGGAAACCTTTTTATTTTCTATTCGTGTGCAAAAGACATTAAAAGGAGGCCGGTATTCAACATCAATGATGTAGACAAATCATTAAAAAATGCAATTTATATACGTTTGGATAACGAGATTATTCGGATTTTGAAAAATAAACTACTCAAGTCTACTCACGACGGGGCTTACAAATGAGTTGTCTACTATTCCCTAATAAATCAAAAATTGCTAAAATTGCTAAAATTTTTGCATATAAGTTCAAAATGGACTGATTATGAAATCCTAAAATGTTTGACGACTCGAGGTTTTAAAAATTATGGAAAAAATATTTTTTCTAAAGTTTTTTCCAGAAAAATGGTACAAATTTCGAGGTACTCTCCCCAAATACTATTCCCGAAAATTCGATGAAATTTAAAGATTTTTTCATCAAAAGGCGAGTTTTTTTTCAAAATGAGTTTTCAATGACACATTGTCTTTAACACTGAACAAAAAACGCTTTTGATAAGCTTACAAAAATCCATTTATAATTAAGTGTAGGCGACTTAATTAAAAGGTTTCCGGACTAATATTTGTATTTCTTTTTTTTTCAAAAGATAGTAGTCAAATGAACAAATATTAGTTACTTAAGAAACCTTTGAAGTTCAAATTAAGATTTGATAGAGGAAATTCACTACGATGCAAAACGAGCGGTCAGGAACATCTTTACAATATAATACATACAAGTTTCATATGTAGGATTAACAAGGGAAGCTGGTAATTTGTACAGAATCCAATTTAAATATAAGTTTTATCAATTGATTTTTTATTAATTTTTTTAAATTTTTTAAAATTTAGTATTTCTTTATTCAGAACCAGAGAAAAAAATATATAAATAATAACATGATACATACAAAAAAGAATGGAACCGGTATGGAATAAGAATACATGTACTATGACCCCCAAGAATCATAAAATCGGGATAGTTGCAAAAATTAAGATATTGAATTTAAAAGTTTAAAAAAAAACACAATAAATCTATTTAAAGGCAGCTGGTCAGTTAACACGATCCAAGTTCAAGGCAAAAAATCAAAATTCGAATGGGTGCCCAGGTGGTCCAAAGAACAATACCAATATGCAGCCACCTTCAAATAATTGTGTTTCGCGCCAATTTCGACCGCGTTGCACGGACACTGACCGCGTCGCACGGACACGCGCGCATTCAAATTTTGATTTTTTTCAACTTTGGACCGCTGATATGACGCGTGTACTTATCGGTGTGATTTCGCATAAATTGCATTGCACTAATGAGAACACGCTCTATTTTTTGAAACTAAGAACAGCTAGGGTCAAATTAACTGAACAGCTGTCTTTAAGTTAGAAGGAGGATAATTTAGAATTGATTTAATTTATGGTTGAAGCTAATTAGTGCATCTGGGATGAAAATAGAACTCTTTCTCATTCCAAATCTGTTTTTAAAATTTTCTAAAACCACCTAGAAGCCGAGAAAATGAGCTTCAAAACAATGGCCTAGAAAAAAGTTCCAGCGAAAACTAGTCCGCGGGCGTTACATGAGGAATACCGAAAAATGCGAAAAAAAAATTTAAAACAAACTAATTTAAGGATTAATATTCAATAAAAAAACATTAAACTTATAGGAAAAACTTCGCCCTATTTTCATGCCTGCGGACTAGTTTTCGCCGGTGTAAACCTTTTCTAGGTCATTGTTTTTGAAGCTCATTATCTCGGCTTCTAGGTGGTTTTAGAAAAGTTTAAAAACATATTTGGAATTTGTAAGAGTTCTATTTTCATACCAGTTGCATTCATTAGCTCCGCAATGTCCTCCTTTAAGATCGAAAGTTCGTTAAAACTTCAATTTTCAGATTTTTCGTGACTTGAACGAGATGACAATGTATGAAAATTAGAGTAAATAGTAATGGAAAAATTCTTAGCTGCAACAATTTTCAGCAATCAAAAAAATTAGCTCAAATTTTGCACATTTACTAAGAATGAGCCTGTTTTGATAACTTCAAGTTAGAGCTATTCAAAAGTTCGAATTTTCAGAATATAGGTTTCAAAAAATCATTCCAAAAAGCCTCAGCATTCAGAAATGTTTGAGAAAATTTCTGAAACAACCTCAAATATTTATTAGCTACTTATTTTGCGGAACTATAGTAACCAACATTTTTCACATGACAATGTATTCTAAAAAAAACTGTGTAAATTACTAAACATCAACATCACCACAAATGATTAATGAGAAAATGCCTTCTGGAAATGGAATAATTCAGGAGGCTTTTGTGGGATCAAAACATCAAACAAAGTTGCACACCAAAAAGCCTTTTCTTTTCTTTTCAGATATGGGCTGGACTCATTTTTTCCTTATTTTAATATGACAACTTAATAGACTTGAGAATGGCAAACAATGCCGGAAGCCTTTTTTTTGTTGTAATTTGATAGGGGTTGGGAAAATCTAGTAAAAGAGCAAAAAAATCCGAGGGGTATAAAAAACGCATTTTCTGATTAGGTGGTCTTCTAAATACTCAAAAAAAGAGGAGTTGTTCAACCGACAAAACTTTTTTTGAGAGGGGGGGATTTGAAAAGGGGCTAGACTATGTCTAGAACAACAATTTTTAGTGCAATTATGATTGATTGGTGATGTATAAATTTTTTTTTGATGATGTTTTACTACGCTACTCGATGTGTTGTGGTTCTCATGATAAATTGAAAGCAAATTAAAAAAAGAAGAATTTTGCTTCATGCTATTTTTGAAAAAAAAACACATAATTTTTAAAACATTTCCTCAACTTCAAAATGTCTATTTTCATGGCAAACTCATTTTTTTCATAAGCCAATTTTTATCGTAACAGTAGTATTAAAGAAATTAAAGGTGGACTTCACAGAGCTACAACTGGGATGAAAATATGAAAATAGAGCTCATTCTCATTCCAAATCTGTTTTTAAAATTTTCTGAAACCACCTAGAAGTCGAGAAAATGAGCTTCAAAACAATGGCCTAGAAAAAGTTTCCCGAACTTTTTCCTATGATTTTTTTCCATTTTATATTGGTAAATATTTTTGTAAAATGCTAAAAATAGTCAGTGTTAACTTATGTGTTTGGATTCCTGACGTAATGCCGCGGACTAGTTTTTGAAAACATTTTCTAGGCCATTGTTTTGAAGCTCATTTTCTCGACTTCTAAGCGGTTTTAGAAAATTTTTAAAAACATATTTGGAATGAGAATGAGGTCTATTTTCATCCCAATTGCATTTATTGGCGTCGTAAAGTCCCCTTTAAGCGATTTTTGCAGGTTTTTTAAAAGTTAAAGAAAATGCTCACTGTTTCAACAAATTATTAGTAACAGTAAATAAAAAATGAAAAAAATTACCGTAGTGTTGCACATGATCCGGCGCGAATTCAAAGTTTTAGTTTTGCTTTGGACTGCTGCTATGAGGTATGTATAGGGGCCAAATTTACTGACACATTGTCTTTAAGAAATGTCGAAACTTTTCAAATTCTAAACTTAAAGACAGTGGGTCAGTTAATTTTTAGAAAAAATTTTATTTTTCATGCTTTTCACAATGTTCTCCGAAAAATTTGAAAATGTTAAGTGTTATATTTTTTTTTAATTACGATTCCTAGGTTCTTAATAGAATCATAGAATTTTTCAGACAAATAAAATTTCCAGAAATTTCTAAATGGAACTTTTCATGCCCTGCAAAATTTTTAAAAATCTCCAAAAGTTTTCGAGATTATCAGTTGTCAGTAAAATTTCCAAAAATCTCATATCCTCAATAAAATTTCTGTTTTTCAACCGAATTTTTCTTTAAAGACAGCTGTTCAGTTAATTTGACCCTACCTTATTTCCATTTCAAAAATTAGAGCATTCTCTCATTAGTAGAATGCAATTTATGCGAAATCACACCGATAAATACACGCGTCATAGCAGCGGTCCAAAGTTGCAAAAATAAAATTTTGAATTGCCGCGTGTCCGTGCGACGCGGTCGGTGTCCGTGCAACGCGGTCGGCATTGGCGCGAAACACAATTATTTGAATTTGGCTACATATTGGCATTGTTCTTTGGACCACCTGGGCTCCCATTCGAATTTTGAATTTTTGCCTAGATTTTGGATCGTGTTAACTGACAAGCTGCCTTTAAAGACAGCTGTTCAGCTAATTTGACCCTACCTGATCTTAGTTTCAAAAATTAGAGCGTTCTCTCATTAGTACAATGCAATTTATGCGAAATCACACCGATAAATACACGCTTCGTATTGTCAAGATAATAATTTCTGGCCGCTCGTTTTGCGGAGTGTCGTTGGGAATTTACTCGCAGCGCGACCGCAACGCGCTCAAATTCAAATTTCTCAGTTGGTCTTGCGCGTAGCGGTCGCGTTGTGAGTAAATTCCCAACGACACTCCGCAAACCGAGCGGCCAGAAATTATTATCTTGACAATAACAGCCGTCCAAAGTTTAAAAAAAATCAAAATTTGAATGCGCGCGTGTCCGTGCGACGCGGTCAGTGTCCGTGCAACGCGGTCGAAATTGGCGCGAAACACAATTATTTGAAGGTGGCTGCATATTGGTATTGTTCTTTGGACCACCTGGGCTCCCATTCGAATTTTGAATTTTTGCCTAGATTTTGGATCGTGTTAACTGACAAGCTGCCTTTAAAGACAGCTGTTCAGCTAATTTGACCCTACCTGATCTTAGTTTCAAAAATTAGAGCGTTCTCTCATTAGTACAATGCAATTTATGCGAAATCACACCGATAAATACACGCTTCGTATTGTCAAGATAATAATTTCTGGCCGCTCGTTTTGCGGAGTGTCGTTGGGAATTTACTCGCAGCGCGACCGCAACGCGCTCAAATTCAAATTTCTCAGTTGGTCTTGCGCGTAGCGGTCGCGTTGTGAGTAAATTCCCAACGACACTCCGCAAACCGAGCGGCCAGAAATTATTATCTTGACAATAACAGCCGTCCAAAGTTTAAAAAAAATCAAAATTTGAATGCGCGCGTGTCCGTGCGACGCGGTCAGTGTCCGTGCAACGCGGTCGAAATTGGCGCGAAACACAATTATTTGAAGGTGGCTGCATATTGGTATTGTTCTTTGGACCACCTGGGCTCCCATTCGAATTTTGAATTTTTGCCTAGATTTTGGATCGTGTTAACTGACAAGCTGCCTTTAAAGACAGCTGTTCAGCTAATTTGACCCTACCTGATCTTAGTTTCAAAAATTAGAGCGTTCTCTCATTAGTACAATGCAATTTATGCGAAATCACACCGATAAATACACGCTTCGTATTGTCAAGATAATAATTTCTGGCCGCTCGTTTTGCGGAGTGTCGTTGGGAATTTACTCGCAGCGCGACCGCAACGCGCTCAAATTCAAATTTCTCAGTTGGTCTTGCGCGTAGCGGTCGCGTTGTGAGTAAATTCCCAACGACACTCCGCAAACCGAGCGGCCAGAAATTATTATCTTGACAATAACAGCCGTCCAAAGTTTAAAAAAAATCAAAATTTGAATGCGCGCGTGTCCGTGCGACGCGGTCAGTGTCCGTGCAACGCGGTCGAAATTGGCGCGAAACGAAATTATTTGAATTTGGCTACCTATTGTTATTGTTATCTCGACCGTCTGGCCCCCCATTCGATTTTTTAGTTTTTGCCTTAAATTTGGGTCGTGTTAAATGACAAGCTGCCTTTAAAGACAGTGGGTCAGTTAATTTGACCCTACTTGATCTTAGTTTCAAAAATTAGAGCGTTCTCTAATTAGTACAATGCAATTTATGCGAAATCACACCGATCAATACACGCGTCATAGCAGCGGTCCAAAGTTGAAAAAATCAAAATTTGAATGCGCGCGTGTCCGTGCCACGTGGTCGGAATTTGCGCGAAACACAATTATTTGAACGTGGCTAAATATGATCCTTTGGACCAGCTGGGCTCCCATTCGAATTTTGATTATTTGCCTTGAATTTGGATCGCGTTAACTGACCAGCTGCCTTTAAGCTTTCGAATCTCTCTTATGGAATTATAAGTACAAAATAATCGATATTTCCAATTTTTGTAAACGAAAACTTGAAGAAAAATGTGTAGATTGTTTAAAATGCGCGTAAAAATTCCAATCACATAAATTACAATAAAAATGCTCGAAAAAGAACAAAAAGGTATGTCATAAAAAACTCCAAATGAAAACTTTCCTCCAAAAAATAAACGGAAATTGAACCTAACAAAATACTTTGCGAAAAACGAGTCACCATCATTTGGATTTTTCAAGCGAGCGGCCATTTTTCATCTAACTCCTTTTTGACGAGTGTTTCAACCAAACGGGAAAAAAAATTTCCAAACAAAAAATGAAGCACATACAACGGTTCATTGAACAACTCTATAGATGATGATGACGATGACCTAACAAAACAATTTTGTTCTTTTTAAATTTAGTATAGCGAATTTAGTGGGGAAAAGGTCCAAAAAGCCGGGAAAAATTACAATCTGAAACATCTGAGCCCCCCATGCGCGCGCGCGCGCTTTTTTTCCCCATTTTCTTTTCTTTCAATCATAAAATGTGCGATTTTTTATTTATTTTGAGAATTTTTTTATGAAGTTGGTAAAAAGAAAAAAAAAGAAAGCAAAACTTACTAATATAGGGCTATAAAAGCGGTTTGTAGACCCTTTCTATTTTTTTTTTCTTGAAAACCGCCTCAGGGGTATCGTTATTATGTAATAAATGATACCCAAACTCATCTCAAAATGAATAAATTGGAATTTTTAAAAGAGGAAAAGAGGTCCAAAAACAAACTAAACGTTTTTGATGAGATTTAGCGCTTTTCAACCTTTCTGGGGACTAATTTTCTCTATTGAAAAATTAAAACTTCATGAATACTAAAAAAATCTCTCAAAAGTTCGAAGCCACACACTGAAGACCCACACATTTGATTTTCCGAACTTTTAATTTTAGAAAATAGTTTTCTCAAAATATCAAAATATTTTTGGCTTTAGATTTGATTCAAAGAACGAGTTTGCTTGTAAATGTAACTGAGATGAAAACTGATCTCGTTCTCATACCAAATCTGTTTTTAAAATTTTCTAGAACCACCTAGAAGCCGAGAAAACTGCCATCAAAACAATGGCCTAGAAAAGGCTCCAGCAAAAACTAGGCCGAGGGCACATGAATAATGGCGGATAGGCCAGTTGCTGAAGAAAAAACAATTTATTGAAAATGAAATTTGATTAAATTTCAATTTTATTAATTATTAGAGCGCATTTTCTAATTTTTATGAAAGCGCACTTTCTTCGTTGACAACGAGGAACTGGAGAAATTACAGGGTGTTCAATAAATACTGCAGGACGCTTCAGACACATATATTTTTAAAACTACGAGACGAAACTCTTTGAAACTCCGAATAAATTTAATACAAAGATATTTGTATATAATTTATTGAGAGTTTTCCTACTCCTCGCATTTGGGTTTGAATCGGAGTCACGTATTGTAACCGAGTTCAAGCCCTCTTTGCTCGCGGGTTTGAGCTTACATTTTTCAACGTTACTGACCGCCCAATTTTTAAAAGAATCCGAAAATTGGTCAAATGAAAGTTCGATTCTCACTTCAAACATATATTAAACTTAAACGTTTGTAAAATGAGAAATAATTTTTTTACAGGGAGAGTTTTGGGGACCTACTTTTTCTTTTGTCAATTTTGGATCCATCAAAAAGTGAGCTTTTCTGCATAAAATGAGCTAATCTCAATCTAGAACCCTAATTTTTCAGTATGGAATGTAGCTAAGGCTGAACGACAAAATAAATAGAACGATTCTAAATTATTTTCTATTTTGACTGTTTTTCCAACAAAAAAGTGGAAATTTTATTGTTTTTCATACGATGTCCAAAATCAGGTAGTGAAGGATGATCAAAGTTCCCTAAAAATAATTACTGCACGTTAATAAGCTCCAAAAGGTTTTAAAAATATAAATTAAAGGTTTCTGATTAGTTTTTGAATCTGAACTAAGAAATATGAAGCTGTCAATATGAACGAACATAAACTCGCGAGCTGCGAGCATGCGAACATGAAATTGGGTCTGGTTTTTCCTTCACCATTTCTCTAAAAAACGCCCTAAGCACGTGAAATGTTGAAATTAATGAGAAATAATATCAGGGAATTGAAATCAATGAAATTCTCGTAAGAAAATTAATTTTTCGTTGTACCACAGTAGGCTATTCTTCCTGCAGTATTTATTGAACACCCTGTAGAGTGACGCAGAGAGATTGTGAAGCAAGTGCGCTCTAATAAAATTTCAGGAAATAATTTAGTCAAATTGCATTTTCATCAAATTTTTTTTTCAAAAATCCAGAAATATTCAAAATTTTGAGCTCACATGGAAACTTTTTCTAGGCCAATCTTGTGAAGCTCGTTTTCTCGGCTTCCACGTGTTTCTTGGAAGTTTTGAAAACGGATTTACGAGGCCTATTTTCCCCTAAGTCGCATTTATAAAAAAAACGTTAAAGTCTGAAAGAATTACAGCCTAAAATGATATAGACTAAAAATACCCCGGAAACCCGTAAAAAGCATTGAGCATTGAAAAACAATAACTTGTCTGCAACTCGATATTCAGTAATAGTTAAAATGCTAGTAAATCATAACGTGAGCATTGTCAAATGTGCCAAGTTTGAGCGATTTTGATTGACATTTTTTGAAAACTCAGTTTTTTTTGTGAATTCCTTCAAAAACCAAGCTTAAAAAAATGTCAATGAAATTCACTCAACACATCAACTAAGGATTGGTTCATTTAAATGTTTCTGAAAACTGAAAAAAACACGAATTTATCACAAGATCACCATCGGAATGTGAACATAGGTTTATGTACAATATTTATAGCATTTCCTTTCCAAGTTCCAGCTTTTTCTAAATTCGTGCGTTTGTGGATGTAAGTCCCACTGGGTCCACTGTAAATCATTGGTAATTGGAGGATGTAGTATCTGAAAATTAAAAAATAGAAATTCGAATTACCATTAATACAAAAATGTTTTACTTCGAATGTTGAAGCTCTAATGGCGCCTGCCCAGTATTATAAACCCCTTCGTGACCAGGAATCTCAACTTTTGGATCAATCGTGATGGTAACCGGAGCTTTTGGCGTAACAATATGAATTTTCATCAATTGTGACGATTGGAGTGGTGCTTTTCGACACGTACACGGCCTTCTTATCGGCAGATCAACATTCAAAATATTATTTAATGATGGTCTTCTAGTTGTCTCATTCGAAACATGTGACCCTTTCGGATACAGCAAAGGATCAGCTCTATGATCAACAAAAAATCGATGTCCTCTTGAACATTCATACTCAAATCCCACAAACAATTTCACTTTCGCAAATTCATCATTCGATTTCGGTCTGTTTATATTCCGTCTCGTGAAATCCTCACTTCTCATTCTATCAATTTCTCGATTCCAAACATCGACATGGCACTGTAAATTACGATTTTTAATTAAAAATATAACAACTTTCAAATTAAACCCACATCAATCAACACCAAAGCTGGAATTAAAAATTCCCCACCAATTTTGAAGTTTGGTTGATGTTTGACACCTGATGAATGGCTGAATAAAAACATTTTATATTTTTGTATTTACCACGTTTAAAACCCCACTTATATAAACTCGAATCACCAAGACATGTTAAAATCCAACTAGAAAACAAGGGAAGTCTTCCACTGGTTAACGAATTTGGCACACCTTCAATAAACTCGTGTTCTTTTCCAGCTTTTCTCAGATTGATTAGTCGCTTCGCGAATTCAACCGATTTTTCGTCAATCTTTTGGGATAACGAGTTTTGGCGACTTCGAGGCCGAGTGTAATGGTAGTTTGAGTCGATGGATCCTGTTGAGCTCTAAAAATTGTTGTGAATTTTTTCTAGATTAGAATATGAAATTGTAAACATTTTAAACATGTTCAAAATTTGTGGTATGCCGAAAAATTACATTTTACATCAATTGAAATAATATTTAATTTTTAAAAACTTTATTTTTTAGAAAAATAGACTAGTTCTGGTCATTTTTCGTTTTTCTACCTACCCTCTACAACATTTTCAGATAAAAAAGGTCACAATATTGATCTTACTTATAAAAACTGTATGAAAACCCCTTTTTCTGTTTTTTAGTGAAATTAACCGATTGTTTACAGAAAAAACTCAATTTCAGTCTTACCGAAAAAAGGGCGGAGTCTCTCATTTTGTTGAAAATTTTTTAAAAGCTAAAGTTATTGAAATTTCGATTTTTTTTGAATGAAAATAATACCTCCATGCTACTATTATCTGCTTTTTCATGAAGTGATGGACTCTCGGCGGCATCATACGCATCTTCCGTGTCTTCGTCATCACAATCGACTTCCAAAACACGAATTTTTCGAATATCTCGTCCCAAAAGTGAATTCGATTCGCGATCTGACCAGGCACTCCACTAAACATTCATATTTTGAACAAATTCCAACATTTTGGACAAACCTCCTCTTTTTCATCCGAATCTTCTCGATAAACTTGAAACTGGTACCGTTCTAGCCGACTACAGCACCGGAAATCTGGATTATTGTCAAAGAAGTCAAAATTCGCCTCCTGAAATTGGTAGCATATTATTATTTATAACTACAATATTTCTCACCTTCAAAGTGAACGGATCAGATCGTATAATTTGATGAGATCCACATGCACATGTCGATATAATCGTCTCATGAGATTCATGAGGTGTCCATTTATATTCCGAACATGTCAAGTCGCCAAAAGTCGGATGAACCTTTCGCGTACAACGTGCACCAGTGAGCGACAATTGTTCACATGCTCTTAAATCAGACTGCCAAATTTTATCGCATCGTTGTTGAAGTTCATCGAGACCTTTTTGTAAATTACTACTGAGCACGGTATTCAAGTATCGAACTGCTTCGGCGAACTGGAAAAAAATTGAATTTTTAAAATGAATTATTTGAGAAAAAGCTTACTCTTGCATCGTGTTCCGCTTTTGTACGCACATTTTCTCGTTCGACTTTTAAACTCGGAATAAGTGGCGGGATCTGAAAATTTTAAACTTTAAAAGTATTTGGGTTTATAGGAAAATGTTTTCTTGAATTCTGATCCCAACATAAGGCATTCCAGGTTCTAAATACATTAATTTTCATTAAAATTTGAGAAAATTGAAGATTTTTGACAAGTCTGAAATTAATTATTTTTAAAATTCCATTTTTCAAACTCCTCCCAATAAAAAGAGTTAATTTTAATGCTCTTATGGAAATTTTGAATTTTAAAATTTTAGGTTTTCTTTTCGAGACCAAAAAATTGAATAATTAATCGATTTTTGGTTTTAAAATTTAGATTTTCTGTTGAATTTTAAATGGAAAAACACTTACATCTCTCCTATTATGACTAGCCGTCGGTTTTGAATCGTTTTCATATTTTCTGAAAGCTTCTTGAACGTGATCTTTGAAAATCCTGAAAAAACGCACTATTATTCAACCCCTATAAGGGTCACTTACATTCTCTCAAAATTCAGGTACAAATGCCCCGACTCTTCTTCATTTTCATTTTTTCGCTCCTTAAAAATATAAGACGCAAAACAGTCCAAAATTTTAATAGTGTCACCCAATGAAACGACCTGAAAAGTGTTTCAAAATGGCTTTTTTCAACATACTATACTTAATTCTCACATTTTTCTCCGATTTGAAATTTTCATCCAAAAATTTCGTATATGAATTGCTCGACGAACTTTGTGGAAATTTGCGATCTTCTGGATTTTGAAGGAATGTTTCGAGGATTTCTTCAACAACGTCTCGCTGTAGAATATTCGGGTTCATTAGGTGAACAAATGGTAGGGTTTCATTGAGTTGGCATAGTGAATCTGGATTATCGATTAATTGATAAGACTTCAGAAGATCTGCCACTTGTTTATCGATTGATTTTTCGAGTTTTTCGTATATTTCACGCTGGAAAATAAAGAAAAAAACATTTTTTCCGATTTTTTATTGGAATTACCTTTCTATTAGCTCCTAAGTCTGTTCTCACATTATTTCTTTGAAAAACCATCAATAATCTAGGAATAGTTGCTCTCCCTGCCCTTTCGTTTGAAAAGAACTGCCTCGTTATGAAGAACAAATGTTTGTAATCTTTTTCGGACATAAACTTGTCAATTTCATGTTTTGATTCAATTCTTAATAGATTTAAACATTAAAAATGAGAAAAAATTAACAATAAACCTCATATTATTGACCTCTTTCAAAGTTCTAAAAAACTCCAAATCAATTCTAGAAGTCTGCTCGAAAATGATGATAAAGTGACACGAAATGAATAAGAAATGCAACATCTTTCCTTGCAATTCTTCACTTTCCGCCAATTTTTCGAAAAATGACTTTTGAGAATCATTTCTGAACACTTTTTTCAAATTTTCAGTGTCGTCTATCCCGTTCATAAGAAGAAACAAAATTTGATGTTCTTCGGAGAAATGTGCACGAATCTGCAATAAAAAATTCGGTTTTTATATAGTTTCACAAAAATTACGGACAGTTAGAACACTTTTAGCATCGGTTGCCGTTTGAAAAACATTATCCTTTAGGTACAAATTGATTCCTTCTCCTTTACTGTGATCTGGGTAGTCTTTGCCAATCTGAAGGAATTTATAATAATTTCTAAATAATTATCTTTCAAAATTACCACTCCTACAACTTTCACAGCCGTTTCAATATTTTTTTCATGAACGATTCGAGATTTTTTCAAAAAATCTGAAAGTTCTGGAGGATATTGATCGTAATCGGATGATCCCATGCTTGAGAACTCTGAAAACATTTTTTTTTTTGGTAAAAATTATCAGTTTTGAAGAAAAATATCCAGAATCTCACGGCATGTTTTTCACTACGCGCGGGATATACGAGTTAATTTTTTCCCGCCGCTGCGATCTAATCACGCCAACCCAATTTTTGACTGACGCACTTGTGGATTTCCAGTTTTCTGGGTTACCCTAGGGTAATTCTTGAAATAAATGTTTTGAATGGTGTCTCACACCTATCTAGTGGAAATTTAAAAGTAAAAGCAGGTATTTCCTATGGTTTCAAGCATAGATTGAACAAAAAAATATATTTCTTTGAAGATCACGCATCACAGCCTGCGTGTTCCCAGCTAATTTTTGTGTCAAAACAATCTAAATTGTCTTCTCTTCAAATTGTATTCGGCACTTTTTCGATTTTTTGACTTTTAGGAGAGTTATTTACAAAAAAGTCTCAAAATCGAGTTTTTTCAGTACTAAATTTCATTCAAAGATCACGAGAACACCAATAAAGTTAAGACGTTAAAATTTTTTTGTGAGGTGCAAAATCAGCAAGGGTAAAGTTTGTATTCGGCAGAATTTTGAAAAAAGCCCTCAGAAGCTAATTAAAAATTTTTGAAATTTTTCCAGTTATAAATTTCAATTTTTAGGCTTCAAAATTTTTTGATCTCGAACTTTCAACTCGTATATTTTTTTTCTATTGAGGAGGTAGTAAAAAACATGCCGTGAATCTTTAAAAAAAGGCAAAAAAGGAAAATCTAAATAAAAAATAAATAGTTGTCCTCGTGGATTACAAACGTTATAGGTTTCCTAGGCCAAATGCGTTTTCTAGTCCGCGAATGTGGGAATGGGAAAAAAAGAATGAAAATCAAACCATTTTTCAAACGGTAAAAACACCGTTGGCATAGTGAGCTCGGCCTGAACCAACTGTGAATTTCAGATATGCACAAGGATTTGAGTTTTGACGTCTAAAAGTCTGGAAAAATTGAACTTTGAAAAAAATTGGCTCAAACGAAATATTTCAGGATTTCCCGAATTAAAATTAAACGCAGTTTAGCAAGAAAAGCAAAAAATAAATAAATATTTTGTCTGTAATTAACTAGTACACGGTCTTTAAGTTGAAAGACATGTTTTCTAACCAAATTTATTCCTAAAACTTTTTTCCAATATCCCATTTTTTTATAAATACATGCGACAAGTTTTCCCCAATTTCTACATTGCTCCCTCGGGCACCATCTATTTTCACTTACTTTTTGTCTTGTCTTTTCAAAAATTTTTCGCTTGTTTTAAGTTTCTTTATACTTTATTCGATTTTGAGAAAATGTTTTCTTTCTCAAATAAAAAGGTCGATTTTCTTTTTCTTGTTGATTCTTATGATCCACTCATAAGATAAAAATTAATGTAATGCGTTTTCTTTTTCACGAGATTTTCAAAATTTCAAAAAGCATATGTTACCCATTCGCATCACCTTCAAATTGTGCATTCGTGGCGCAGTGGGTTACACACTTGTCGATATTTTGCAGTTCTCAGGTTCGATTCCTCATGCTCTCAAAACGTTTTTGTCATTATTTTAAACATCAATCAAACCGTTTTTTAACTGTTAAACCTTGTTTTAACTAAGACTATAAGTCTATATTTTCCCAGAAACAAGGAAATCGATATACTTCAAAAAATGTCACCAAATACGTGCCCCATATATACAAATTTCCCAGTCATAAATCAGAATAAAGCAATATCGCTAGCATATGCATGAAATTCTATCCCCAATACGTCCACTACGGATTAACACATTTCCTATGAATCTTTATGGCACCAACTTCTTTTTTATTTCTTTTTTCTTAGTTTTGCTTTTATTTATTTTTTGAGAAACGTTTTCTTTCTTTTACCCCAAACAAACTTTCACTGCAAGAGTTCGATTTTATAAACATGTTGATCGTGTTGTTACAAGAGAAAGCAGTGTTTGGAGGATTTCAACACCTACCATTTTATTTTGCAATGGTTACACAACTGGTTCTGATTTGAACGGAAATCGAAATGGACGTTTTCTCACAATTTACTAAATTGTTTTTTTGAATTGAATTTCGATAAAGTCGACGTTTTTCTCTTTTCATAATAATTTTCCTAAGTTGTTGCAAAAATTGTACAAGGTGCGAGATATTTACGCGAACAACTCAAATCCACAAAACTACACATTTCTAAATTGGACTGACTTTCTAATTCCTATCAAAGATGCAAAACCGTCACGTAATGTTTAAAACAACGAATCCACACTTGAAAAACAAACAATAAAGGTTAAAAATCATCGAAGAAGAATTTTCTCAACCATTTACGCATTTTTTTCAAGTGTAAATCGAGGACATCGAGCGCATAAAATACTGAAAATGGCTGACAAGGAAAAGAAGGATTCTGCCGAATTTTTGCTCAAAATCGATGTCGATAAAATCGTGTTTGGTGGGAAGAAGTTGGGTGAGGAATTGGTGACAACGACGATAAAATTGTCAAACCCGACAAAGGATCGATATGCCTACAAAGTTAAATGCACGTCAAATGATATGTTCAGAATTCGACCTCCTGTTGGTGCATTGGGAGCTGGGGAAGATGCACAAATTCATGTGAGCCTTTGTTCAGGGGTTTTGTTGTTTAAACTGTAATTTTCAGCTATCATTCAATGCTGGAAAATCGATTCCTGAAAGTGGGAAGCATTATTTCGCTGTCTATTACATCAAAGCAACAGATAAAGATAAGGTATTTCGAATTTCGCCGTTGAACCTGCATTACTTTAAATGTTTTCATTTCAGACTGCTCGAAATATATGGGGAGAGCATAAAGGAGAATCAGAAGGAACGAAAAGAGTCTACATAGACTTTAATAAAGAGGTCAAGCCAAAAGATGAACGAAAGAAGGAAGACAATAAGAAGGAAAACTCAAAGGATGACAAGAAGGATGATAAGAAGGATAAGAAAGACAACTCAAAAGATGGAAAGGAGAAGAAGGACAACTCGAAAGATGAGAAAAAGGAGGAGAAGAAGGAGGAGAAAAAGGAAGAGAAGAAAGAAGAGAAAAAGGAAGAAAAGAAGGAGGAAAAGAAGGAGGTAAGCTGGAACACTGGTCTTTAAATTAAAAACTGACATTTTCAGGAAGAGAAGAAGGAAGAAAAGAAGGAGGAGAAGGAAGATAAAAAGGAGGAAAAGAAGGAAGATAAAAACGCTAACGATGACAAGAAAGACGAGAAGAAAGAAGAAAAGAAAGAGGAATGAAAAAATATTCAATAAACAGGTTTTCGAAATGTATTTTTTTTTGAACACAACAATTTCCCCTTGAAATCCGGCAACCGGTTTGGTTCAACCGAGCCGAACCGTTGTCTCGCTATAAGGTGTAGCCCCGCTCCAATTTCTTCATTTATTTATATTTCAGACTTATTTGGCGAAAAATTGGCTAAATCGGATGATTTTTTTTTGAAAACCTCCGAAATGTACAGTACAGATTAAACAACATATAAAACTCGCCCAGTCAGAAAAAGCTAGTTCCTTCAGTAGTTTCTGATTATTTTTTTTTGGTTTGATATGCATTACATGGTCTTCATTGTACATTTTGCAATATTTCCAAAAAAAAATTAGTCGATTTGGTTATTTTTCACCAAATATGCTTGAAAAATAAAAAAAATAAATGAAAATCACGGTGGGCGGGGCATACGGGAAATGACGGCACACAGTTATGCAACCGCCGCGCGGTTTTGAAATTGAAATGCGAACACAACCTCCAGTTGGATAGCTCGATCTAGCTCCAGTTGGAAGATCTTCGAAGATGATATAAACGCAGCAATTAAAAAAATATAATTTTACCAACAGACGTTCAATTAGGCGTTGTTTGTTGTTCACGTAATTAACTCACACCTTGAATTTCCGGTTCTCCCTTTAATTCGGAACTATACTTCTCAATAGCTCGGAATTTTGAACAATTCAGTAAAAAAAATTCCTAAATTCCAAGCCAACATTTATTTTTAATGTTCATCCAACCAAACATAATGTGGAGAAGGCTTTGGTGCCTTTTGAGGTAGCCCAATTCACTCTCTCCCTCGTTCTCTCAAATCCTCTCGCATTTCCACCCTATTTTCATATATCCAGGTGAAAGAGGGGGTCACAAACGCAAATAATAATGTATATACGACCGGTGGACCTCCAGCAGCTCACGTTCTCTTTTCCCTTTTTTGGTTGGCTCTCTTGGAGACAACCTCTAGTAAAGAATTGATCGTTTAAGATACTTATTTTTGCAGGTTCGAATACAAAAACAAATTCCTGATTTTTGAACGCATTTCATGAACAATGTTTCTTTGAGAAAAACCCCCGTCTTCTATCATATTTTTTTTCTCGTTTCGTTCTCGCTTTGTCCTATTTCGCACCCGACCGGGAAACGAAAACCCGCAACCAGTTTTCAATGAATCAACAGAATAATTGTCCTCCTCCCACAACTATTTTCTCTCATGCACTCAGACACTTCATACAATTTTTTTTCTTCCTTTTCGCAAAATATCGATTGATTTTTGTTCGCAATTTTTTTCCTCGATTTCTAGAAATGATTTGGTTCAAAAATCGTTATTTTATGAATGTTAAATAAAAAATGTTGAACTGACTGAAATTTTATACTGCTGAAAATCTGAAGAAAATTCCAATATTGTAAATATTATTAAATCCCGAAAACTTGACCATGTTCTGAACAATTAATATTAAATTAACGTTATAAAGGAAAAGTTTTTACGAGCCTTCGTTATTCGGTATTTATCCCCCCCCCCAACTTTCCACCGCTCGGATTCCCTCAAAAGCAGTCGTATTTATTTGAAATTTTGCATATCTGCTGACAATATTTTCGTAAAAGAAGCTGCAAATTTTTATAAAGATCGGAATAATAAGAGACGAGTTATGAACGTCCAAAGCTACCCCCCTTTTTTCCAACGAATTTTTGGTTCTTTGAAGGCGTGACGGAGAATATAAAATTCGTTAAATCGCCGAAAAATTATATATTTATTTTATAAATCGGTTAATAACATTTTTTTATTCACGGAAGAAAAAAAAACTGAAAAAAACGAGCTACCTGCAAAAAAGTTTCCGCCGCGGAAGAATTGTGGGTTCTAGTCCGCGATAATTTGGGTTTCTAGGCCACGTATTACATTTGTGCATTTTTATTTATTTTTTTTTGCATTTAAAATGTAAATTGTAAAGACTATATATCGGTTTTTCATTTTAAATACAAAAAAAATGAATAAAAATTTAATACGTGGCCTAGGAATCCAAACTATCGCGGACTAGAAACCAGAACACATCCGCCGCGGAAACTTTTATGCAAATAGCTTCCGGTTTTTTCTTCTATGAACTTTTAAATAATTTTTTTCAAGATATTAACATTCAAATTGCATCATTTTTAAAATCCCAACCCATACTGACAACATCCGCATAATTTTCAAATTATTATCTTTCCGTGTTCGTACAAAAATAATGAAAATGACACGAAGAAAAATCTTCAACAAATCTTTCTTTGTTCATGGATTATGATTGTCCACAAGAACAATATGCAGATGAAATATTGAGATATATTGGCCAGCGAATTATAAATCTTGATTAGCTTATCTTATAAGTCGCATTTTTGCAATTTTCGACTTCATTTTCGACTCCCCTCCCTCAATAATTTCCATAAAATTTTAATGGGCTTTTTTGACACCAGTAGCCAGCCACCGCTCAAAAAATTTCGAGAAAATGTACGTTATTTTTAATTCAATGCCACTACTCATACATCGAGAAACCACCTAATTGCATTCAAAATAATTCAAGAGATGTCCTCCACCTCGCGTGCCATTTGACCTTCATCCATACAGTAATAACATAACCACAATTTCTCGAAATCTCTCACTTTTCTCTGATATTTCGATTTTTCTCTTGAATACTAGAATTAGACCACAAAAAAGATGAGATATAAGTATTGTTCACATCAAAACTTTTTTCGCGTTTTTTTTTTATTTTGAGGTGTTCTATTTTATGCTATGTTATTATTATTATGTGAAATTCATTGTTTGAAATCGTTTACGAAAAAAAATTGAATGTTTGCATTTCAATTCAAAATAAACAAAATGCTCTGATCATTTTTTGTTGTGTTAAAGATTATTGATTTTGATTTTAGCTGAATTCATATCTTTAGGGATTTTTTGAAAATTTTTATTTGAATGATAATCCGTTAATTGATCCAAATTTGTTGAAATCCCAATAATTATCACTTTATTCTTAATTTGTATTAATTGATTGATAATTAGTCACTAATTAACTTATTAAGAATGTGAGATTTTTAAAAAGAATTGATCAATCAATCAATTTCTAAATAATTAGGTTTTCCATTTCTTGGGTTAAAAAATTAAAAATACAAATTGCTCCTTAATTAGCCAATTATAAATTATTTTTAACGTAATATTTTGTCATTTTAATCATAATTAAATTGCCACTAATTAATTGTTAATTAGCTGATAAAAATGCACCCATTTGTTATATTTAAAATTTTTAAAAAGTATTTCAAAATTGTATTCCAATTAAACCTTAATTAGTCTTAAAATATGGGCTGAATGCTAACGTCAATTTCTTGATAATTAGTGAATAATTAGGCTAATTAGTGAATATATTAAAACTTGAATATATTAAAAATCGAAATCATGTATCTTTGAACGCGTTGCGGTCGCGTCAGCGGGCCTTTCAAATTTCCGTTCTATAAAAATCGATAAACTTCATAAACCATTATTTTTCTCTGAATCATCAAAAATTCCTGGTTTGTTGAAAAAATGTGTTCGTTATCTGATTTTTCTCATTTTCGTCACGATATCTTCATCATAAATCTCTGAACTATGTACATATTCTGGTCCTACATCACTAAATAAGTACCAATTTTCTTTCTTCATTTTTGTTTGGCAAAAATACAAACGCTTGAAAAAGTGTAAATTCTTTAGGTCTCGCCAAGAAATATTAGCTGTAGTCTGAACCTCGGCTTTTCTGTTTTCACAGACATGTCCGGTTGGGGTTGGTCTTCCTTCTCCACCCCGATAAATGGTTGTTTGATTTGGCTGACGAGAGCGCTATTAGATGCGGGAAAAATATTGAATTTCGAGGATATTTTTCTATTGATCTTTTGGCTTTTTAGAGGGTTATTTTTTAAAAATATATTATTTTTAGATTGAAAATGTAAGAAAATTTCAATTTTTCTGAAATTAGTTTAGTTTTCGATAAATTATTCAAATCTGAAAAAGTTTGAATCAATAAAAACTCTGTAGAAAATTTTTTCGAAAGTCTTAAAGGCAGCTTTTTGTATTCAAATTTTGTTTATTCGTGTATTCATTTATGTGATTTCGCATAAATTGCATTCTACTAGAGAGAAAGCTCTAATTTTTGAAACTAAGATCAGGTATGGTCAAATTAACTGACCCACTGTCTTTAAAGAAAAATTCTAATGAAAAACAGAAATTTTATTGAGGATCAGAGATTTTTGAAAAATTTACTGACAACCGAGAATCTCGAAAACTTTTGGAGATTTTTAAAAATTTGGCAATCCATCAAAAGTTCCATTTTAAAAATTCTGGAAATTTTAATTTGTCTGAAAAATTAAATCTTTCTGTTAAGAACCTAGAAATCGTAGGTATTTGAAAAATGTAGTCTTTAAAAAATTTTAATTACAGTTTAACTACCCAAGTTTGAAGTTATACCAGTTTCCCTGATGATATTTTATAAACCGAAACGTTGGAAAATAAAGATTTTATTTCAATTGTGCCACTAAAACAAAGGGTCCATCAAGACGAGTTTTTCATCAGCCCCAAAATATCAAGATTAACATTTTCAAATTTTTCTGAATATATTGCAAAATGCGTGAAAAATATACTACTTTGCTAATTTTCAGCCAAATTTGTCTGAAAATGTAATTTCATATCCATCTCACTCAAAAAACGTTAAGTTCTTTCAGTGCTCTTAAAGGGGTGGGGGGAGGCTCCGGAGAGCTTTGAAATGATTTTAGATTAATAAGAATTATTTAGAAATTAATAGCAAACAATTTGTTAAGTCGAAAAACAAAGATAAAACATTTTAAAAACCGAATATGAACAATGACCGAAGAAATGCATTCTGGGTTTCTAGGCCATAAAAAATACCGAAAGATGGCCTAGAAACCCAAATCTTAGGAAATGTCTACATTCGATTTTTCATAAGGAAATTTTACTAGGAAAATCCTGGTGTTAGGAAAAACGAAAAAATGACCGAGAAACCCCAGATTGCATTTCTTCGGCCATTTTCAGTCTTTCTTATTTTTTCGACTTAAAGACAGCGTTTCCGGTAACACTAATGCTCTAATTTTAAAAATTGAAATCAGGTAGGATGAAATTAACTGATACACTGTCTTTAAAAACATTTCTAGCTTGGTAGATAATCGTATTCACCTGAAACCCATTTCTGAGCTCGCTAGAGCAAAATCAGCTTAAAGGCAGCTGTTCAGTTAATTTGACCCTATCTAATCTTAGTTTCAAAAATTAGAGCGTTCTCTCATTAGTACAATGCAATTTATGCGAAATCACACCGATCAATACACGCGTCATAGCAGCGCTCCAAAGTTGAAAAAATCAAAATTTGAATTGGCGCGTGTCCGTGCGACGCGGTCGGTGTCCGTGCAACGCGGTCGGAATTGGCGCGAAACACAATTATTTGAATGTGGCTACATATTGGTTTGTTCTTTGGACCACCAGGGCTACCATTCAAATTTTGATTTTTTGCCTTGAATTTGGATCGTGTTAACTGATAAGCTGCCTTTAATTTCAGAAAACCGACACATACTAAAAACATGAGTGAATTTTCTTTAAGAAAATCTACGTAAAAACCTCTCAAAATCTCCACAAAATCCCATAATATCTGCGGTTGTCATGCCGATTTTCCTATTATATATTACGTGCATATGTTTTTTCTTTCTTTTTTTTCCGTGACACAAAAACTTTAAGCCAGTCTTCACATTCACATATATATATATATATATTTCGTATGAATAAATCAATGCTTCTCTCACTTTCCATTTTTTTTTTCGCCAATTCTTCATCCTTCGCACATAAATTATCATTTGTATTGGGGTACTTCATTTTGTGCTGGGCCCCCTGTTTTTGCATGAACCAAAACCTCATTCATTTTTTTTTTGGAAATTTTTGCTCGCTTGACATTTAACGAATGAACCCACTTTTTTCCCCTTTTTGTATATATATACACTTTTTTTCCAGAGAACGAACACTTTTGAATTCGAATTTTTAAAAGGACTGGGGGGATGACCGATGTTTATGAATCGCCAGCTCGTGAGGTGAGTGGGGGGTTTTTTTAACGAAATTTTATACATATTTTTTGGAATATTTGCACATCTTCTAAGTGAAAAACACGAATAATAACAATATTTTCAACAAATACCAGGTAGGTATTTGCCAAACATGTACTTTACTAGATAAATATTATTAGCTATTTGTTAAATTGATTTATTTTTATTTGTTGTTTTTTCCAATTTTCTAACACCGCTTTCCCGACCGCCGAAAACTAGTCCGCAGGCATGAAAAATCCAAAAAATTTTTTAAAAAATTAAAAAAGGACTAATATAAGTATTTATTAACACGAAAAAAGCTCATAGGAAAAAGTTCGGCCAGGTGGTTACTTTTTCTAGGCCATTGTTTTGAAGCTCATTTTCTCGGCTTCCAGGTGGTTTTAGAAAATTTTAAAAACAGATTTGGAATGAGAATGAAGTCTATTTTCACATAAGATATATTTATTATCTCCGTAAAGTCCCCTTTAAAATGATAAAGTATAGTTATTTATAAAGACAAAAAATCGAAAATTATCAAAAAATTCCAAAGAACTGTGAAAAATTTGAAAAATCCTTTAATGGACGAAGAAAAATTGGTTTTCTAGGCCGTTTTTGGAAAAAAAACAAAAATTTTTACTTTTTTTTCAATATTGTTTGCATAAAAATAGGCCCAAAATGATCCCATATTTTTTTACCCGAAAGGTTTCGTGTTTCTTCCGAATTTCATATGCAAAACGAGTCTAAAACGACCACTGAAGAAATTGAAAAGTGAATAATGAAGAGAAAAACATGAAAAGTTATTTAAAAAGAGGTAAAAAGTGGAAAATTAAGTTTTTTTCAATTAAAAAAATCTAACGGCCTAGAAAATCAATTTTTTACTCGGCTATTTAAGGATTTCTCAATTTTATTTTTATTTTTTTAGAGTTATTTCTTTTTTTCTTCTTTTTTCTTTCTTTATTTACAAATAGCCATAATTTTAAAATCATTAATTTCGTCACCTCAGCCCCGCCCCCCCCCTTTTATACCAGTTTCCAATGTTTTTAGATGCGTCGCGGTCAGGAACGCGGTTTTGGAAAATTTGAAAAGGGTCTTGATACAGATTGTATTTTAAACCTATTGAAGATTTCCATAAATAATTATTCTTGTGCAGCTTTTTGAAACAGTGGATTTATGTTCAAAACTCTGAAAACATCCCGATCTGAAAAAGTGCCTTACTTGTTAATACTAAACACCTCCATTATAATATTTTGTTTCTCTTATAAATGCAGAAAAAAACGAAATTCTGGGGAAAATTAATTAATGCCTGAAGTCTATTCATAATGCAGACTGGACACATCTAACAACAATAATAATTAGTATATTACCATGCGTTTTTCTGTTGACAAAACTGGTCTCAAGGATACTCTTCCAAACAATATTCGATTCTCTTTTCCAATCCATTTTCTCACTAAATAACAAAAAAAACTTTCCTGAAAGTCGTCATTCAAACTTTAGTTCTGTAACCTGACCCGATGTTCATATAGTGACGAGAGAGTGTGCTATTGGAGGAGCGTTCTAGACATGTTCATTCATTTCACCTGAGCCAACTGTTTGTCGATATTTAGCGCATTTCGGATGACGAACAATGTATCCTTTTGACATTTTTTCTTTTTTGAAATATGTATATTTGAGTCATTTATAACATTTTTCTTTTCGGGGGACAAGTTTCCGCTGATCGACTTTTTGAGCATTCACGCTTAATTCGCGCTCAAAATTTTTTTCTCGAATTTGAGAGCTAGTTGAAGTCACGTGGCTTTATTTATCTTTAAACAAAAAATATTAATTACTCGTAAAATTTAAAAAAAAAACATATTTTTCATTTATTTTCTGAAAAAAACCTTTAGATTTCACAATGTCAGAAAAATGTCGAAACTTTCCAGTTTCCCAAACGATTAACAAACACGAAAAAACCCATTAAAATTTGTTTTTTTCCCGCTCCTCCGACAGTGTAAATTTCGCGCAAAACGGACGTTTTGATAAGAGTGAGAGACATGCATGCATGAAAGACTGTTTCAAAATGAATAGGCATGAACAAGAAAACATTTTGAACTACAACACACCCCCCTATTTTCTCTTTCAAAGGCTTGTTTGATAAGGTGGTTGTATTTCGATATTGATTTCTAATAGTTTTTGAAAATTCAAAAAATAATGGAAGAAGCGACATATGTTTCTGATCAGCCTTCTGATCAGGCTTCTGGTGGGAATAATGAGGACGGGCAATATTCCGTAAGTTTTTTTTTTGAAGATGCTTTTTTTAGTGGAAACGTTTTATACATGTTAAATTTATTTATGTCCAGAAAGCAGAGGTAAATATGAGGTTAAAGATAAAAAATATTCGGAATTTTGGCACTTTTAAGTGTTTTTTCTTAAAGATATGTACTTAGAATTTTCCAAATTGAAAACTCCATTTCAAAATATATAGGCGTCCTTGAAAACGTTTGAAGTCGCTTGAAAACGTCTTGTTTATCAAAATTTGAATTTTACAAATAATATTGAAATTTAACAAATTTTGGATATCATGGTTGAGCACAACTATTCCTGATATCAGAATTACAAAAAATAAACTATAAACACATTATGATAAAATTAAGCATGTTCGTCTGGCGCCCTTGTTTTGTTTAAATATCCCTGATTTCTCATTAAATCGACTCTTTTTGACCACACTATTACAACAAAATGTTTTTTTTAATTGTGGAAGTTGCAAAAAAAGTGCAAATATAAAAGGCAATTTTCGTGGGGGACTAACTGTGGGAAATTAGTCATTCGAAGTTAGTCCCTCGAACGTAAAAACGTCTGTGGTGATCCAAATGTATTTTTTTTCTATTCTTTGTTTCTTATGATATTTTTCAGCCAGGCTTTAAATTCTTTGTTTTTTCTGTTTTGATATGCTCAAAAAGCGTCGTTTTGATAGGAAATCATGAGTAGTCTTTAATTTGACTTCCGCGCTTGATTCTCGCTTAAGGGGGAGCTTTACGGAGATAATAAATGTACCTTAAATGAAAATAGACTTCATTCTCGTTCCAAATCTGTTTTTGATATTTTCTAAAACCACATAGAAGCCGAGAAAATGAGCTTCAAAACAATGGCCTAGAAAAAGTGGCCACCTGGCCGAACTTTGTCCTAGGAGCTTTTTTCGTGTTTCGTTATTAAATAGTTATGCAGAATTCTTATATTATCCTTTTTTTTAAATGTTTTTTCTTTTTTTTTTTGAATTATTCATGCCTGCGGACTAGTTTTCGCCTGTGGACACTTTTTCTAGGCCATTGTTTTGAAGCTCATTTTCTCGGCTTCTAGGTGGTTTTAGAAAATTTTAAAAATATATTTGGAATGAGAATGAAGTCTATTTTCATCCCAGACGCATTCACTAGCTCCGTAAAGCCCTCCTTTAAGGAAAAATATGCTCTTATTGTTTTCTTTCAATAAGATCTTCGACAATAGATTTTAAAAATTCGATTTGGCATTTTTGCATGACTTATATACTGTAGAAGCAAACCGATTCCAAACGCGCTCTACTGACAAACGCAAATTTTTTGGCGTGTTCCGGTGCACGGACAAAAGAAATTATTCATAATTCGTCCAATAGATACCAAAAATGTGTTTATAACTCAAAAATACGGACACGGAAAACGTCATACAAACTTGCGAAAACAGTGGTGCGCGTTTGGAATCGAATTGGACGAACAGTAAACAATTCCATCCAAACCTATTTTTTTTAGATAAATTCCTTCCCGAAGTTACAAATAAATTGTGGTATCAATAGAAAAAACGTATCACAATTAAACCGTATTAGTAATGATTCATTGGTCAACACAACGTATTGTGTTTAGTTTTCGATTTTCTATATATACATACAACCAACAGAGAGAAAAAAAACGGCGGAACTGAACTCTGTATCGATTTCTCGCCGTGACTTCTTAAGAGTTTGCTCAACAACTCGTTTTCTGGTGAACGTAGGTAGTGAGAGAGATGTTTGTACTTGGTGTCTTCATTGTTATTTTGGCAATTTAATTTGTTGTTTGGTGTTTTCAACATTTTTCAAAAAGTGTTTTTGAAATTAACAGGTACGATATAATTTTTTAAATAGTACCTACTTATGGTTTCTTAGGTTTTTACCTCCGCTGTCACTAGGTCTAGATGTCACTAGGTCTAGATTTATAGATGAGCAAATATCTTTCTCTTATCCTTTTTTGAGTTTAAAGATAGAATGCCAGTGAATTAAACTAAAAGAAAAAATCCTAATTTAAAGCAAAAAGGTATATGAATCTTAGGTGACACTCTGTCTTTAACATTTGGCGGATGTATGTGGGCCTTATTGTACAACCTTATCTAAAAACGTATTGATTCAATTTAACGTAAGAAATCAAAGTATTTTTTCAATTTCGTGTTGAGACCTGAACATACAGTAAACGGAATTAAATTGAATCGCACTACATCCAAAACTGTTTTATTGAATGCCGTCACTTTTCGAATCTTCAATTACGATACACCTCTTCAGTCGTTAATTTACCAACCACTATTCAATAGAAATTTTCACTTTTTATAAGTATTCTCTTCTGGCATTTTCCAATTCCAAAAAAGCGCAAATGTGAGTGAAGAGAGGGGGGAATCGCCGGGCAAAATCCAGTTATCCTTTGTGATATCCCCCACCGCCACGCGTTGGGAGTTTTTTTTTGTTGCTTTCCGTTGGAACATATCGGAAACCGTTCGTTTTTCCATTGTTAGTCACATGATGTGTTTCGTCACATATTTGGTTGCTTTGTGTGTTTGAGGTGGTGGTGGTTGTGGTCATTCAGTTCTCTTCCGGATTCGGGTGCGGTACTCGCGTTCCGGGCCGGCAAATACACACATATTGTGAAGAGTGAGGCGTCAGTTTTTGGAGGAGCAGCTATTTCTCCCTTTTCTGACTGTTTTTGATCTTTTTTGAGTTTTTTTGGGAAAACATGCTTGGATTCTATGAGGTAAGAACTTATTGAGCTTCGGTTGAAAAGTGATCCAAAATTTTAAAGCTTTTGAGTTCCAAGATATCTTCTATAATTTTTTTCATTTTTCAAAATTAATATTATAATAAAATTATTATTTTTAATTTCTTACTAAAAAATCTGAAAAATTGATGTGACTTCTCAACGACTTATTTTCGCTTAACCCACGCTTAATTTAGCATCCCTTAATGTTGGCTTTCACCAAGTCGCATGCGATAAACCTTAAAGGAGGGCTTTACGGAGATAATGAATGCATCTGGGATGAAAATAGACTTCATTCTCATTCCAAATCTGTTTTTAAAATTTTCTAAAACCACCTGGAAGCCGAGAAACTGAGCTTCAAAGCAATGGCCTAGAAAAAGGGGCCACCGGCGAAAACTAGTCCGCGGGCATGAAAAATCCAAAGAAAACTTAAATTAAGATGAAACAACATACAAAGGACTAATAAAAACATTATGCATAACTGTTTATTAACGAAAAAAGCTCATAGGAAAAAGTTCGGCCAGGTGGCCCCTTTTTCTAGGCCATTGCTTTGAAGCTCGTTTTCTCAGCTTCTAAGTGGGTTTAGAAAATTTTAAAAACAGATTTGGAATGAGAACAAAGTCTATTTTAACTTAAGTTGAATTTATTATCTCCCTAAAGCCCTCCTTTAAGCATAAACGCTTAACCAACGCTCAAAATAATTATATCACATGTAACTCGACAGAACTCTGATAACGCTTAATCCGCGCCCACTGTTAGCGTAAGAACGCTATTTTTACACACTCTCTAACTTTTTCTAACTAAAATATTTCCGGGAGCTCCTTTATTTTAAAGTTTAAGTTTGACAAACAAAAAATAGAGTAAATAAACGTTCACATCTGACTCATATGTTGATTATCAGTTTGTCATCACTTTTTTCATCTTCCCACGATGCTCCAAAGAGTGTTGATTCTTGTTCACATCGTTTCTGGGAACAAATGTAACGCTTTTTTCGTCATTTACCGACATTTTAAAACAATTTTTAACATTAACATAAAAGTGCATTGAGCTCATATATCGAGGTATCCATAGGAACGCACTGCCTGCGCGAAATCCCTCCCCCCTCTTTCCATTTTTTTCGATCTCGCTATTCTGCCACTAGCTTCTTTTCCTCTCAAAAATTATTTCGAAACCAATCGATTCGGAATATATGAAAAATTTCCATTTAATTGATGTAAGTTGTTCCAATCGATTCATGTATGTATTGTGTCCTTAATCCGGCGTTTTTGTCCCCGCTGGTCTTTTCATTCGTGGTGTTTTCATAGGGATTTGTGTTTTATATAAATACATGTGGTTCTGACGAATAAAAAAAAGTGGAAAATTATTATTTAGTCGGTTTATTCAGCTGTGTGTGAGCTACAACTCGCCCCCATTTATGCTTGAAAAAACTTCCGGTGCGATGCTTATTTCTTTTTGGTTCTTGTATAGGTTTTTTCCAATTTTACAACTGATTTTATAACTTTTTGTTGAAAATTATTTCGAAAGAAAATTATTGGAGTTTAATGAGAGCTCATTTTAAAGTTAAGCGGTTTGGAGCGTGAACTAAGCGTGAACTAAGCGTGTCCCGATTTTTTTTCCATAATTCTTGATCTGATCAAAAATCCAAGTCCAATCCTTGAAAACCTAGAAAACGTCAGCCTGTCGCTTGAAATTAGCTTCATTCAAAAATTTCTGACAAAAGAATCCGTTCAATTTATTTGTTCGATTCGATGCATTCATCCCCCCCCCCCCATTCCTCTAATTTGATAAGGGTTCTGTCATTTACTTCTCCGACAGCCATAAATCATTAGCACCACTCTAGCACTCATTCACCGTTTTTCACCCCATGAAAATAAAATGGATTGCAGGACTCGCCTATGCGGTTACAAGGAAGCTCGGCAAGTTCAGCATCGGTCGCATCACGACTCTACGGTACACGTTCGCGAAGAGACAGTCTTGGAGGAAGTTCCAGCGAGTCGGATTTGATTGCGTTTAGCGGGGATCCGGAGAGCGATTTTAATCATTTACAGGTGAGTATTGGGTTACGGTAGATGTAGTTCTTAAAGGGAGGGGTTATTAGATTAATTCCGTCCTGAATAGGCTCTACCTGTTAAATTTTTTTTATGTACAGAGTGCAAGATAATTTCGTAAACAACTTCACACATAAAAATTTCGATTGAATTTTGGGCCAAAAGTAGATTAAAGGAGGACTTTACGTAGATTATAAATGTATCTTAAATGAGAATAGACTTCATTCTCATTCCAAATCTGTTTTTGAAATTTTCTAAAACCACCTAGAAGTCGAGAAAATGAGCTTCAAAACAATGGCCTAGAAAAAGTGTCCACCTGGCCGTACTTTTTCCTAGGAGCTTTTTTTCGGGCTTCCTTAAGAAATAGTTAAGTATAATGCTTATATTAGTCCTTTTTTTCATTTTTAATTAAAAACAAATTTTTTTGGATCTTTCATGTCTGCAGACTAGTTTTCGCCGGTGGACACTTTTTCTAGGCCATTGTTTTGAAGTTCATTTTCTCGGCTTCTAGGTGATTTTAGAAAATATTAAAAACAGATTTGGAATGAGAATGAAGTCTATTTTCATCCCAAACGCATTCATTAGCTCCGTAAAGCCCTCCTTTAATTAATGCGTCACTAAAAATAAATATTTTCTGTCTGAAATAATAGTTGAATCAGTTGGATTCCTAAGCTAATATTTGGGTTCAAATGGCCATTATCAAAAAAATGTTCAAAATCACAGGGAATCCGCTCAGTAGCCTAGATATCTAATTTTTGAGAAGTGCGATATTGAGTTCAATGTTGAGTTCATTGAGTTCAAGTCGTCCAAACCATGTAAATTATCCAATACCCTGTTATTTTACAACCCTCTCAAACAACCCTATTATTTTCAGATGAATCAACTTACAAGTTTTACGAAAAGATTATCAGAACTGGAGGAACGAAATATGAGCATGTCGGATGAAAAAACGAGACTAAAAACGGAAAACGCTATTCTGAAGGATCGGATAAATGTGCTCGAAGAGCAAATAACTGACAAAGAGGATAGATATAAGGATCATTTGCATGATGAGAAAACTCGAACGAATGAATTATTGAACAGACTGAAACGAGAAAAAGAGCTGGAAACCGAGAGCTGGACTCTGAAATATCAAATGTTGGAGAAAGATGTGCAATCGGCGAGAAAGGATGCGGATCGCGCGAATGAGGAGACAAAACGGATTAAGGCGGAAATGGAGAAGACCGAGAATCGATTGGAGGAGTCGCAATTATTGATTGAAGGGATGGAAGAGGAACGAATCAAATTGGAGAGACAGTTTAGGAAGTTTAAGGAGGAAGCACAACAGGATATTGATTCGAGCAGTGAGATGGTTGAGGTTTTGACACAGGAGACGGAGGAATTGCGGAAGAAGGTTGGAGGTCCAAGGTCGGGAAGTATTGCTGAACAGATGATTGATATGGAGGAAGAGTTGGCGATTTTGAGAGGCAAGATTGAGGAGATGAATAAGGAGAAGGAGGAATTGAATGATCAGTTGTTAGCAACATCGGTTGAAAGGGGAAGGTGTGTTTTTATTTCTTAAAGACAAGGTGTCACCTATTTTTCTTATTTCATTAAATAACAAGGGAAGTGTATAGGATTATATCAATTGTTTCGCTTAGGTCATTAGAAAGAATTAAAGACTCTAAGTTTTAGCTTACAAAATGCACTAAAGTTAAAGCTCCACAATTTCTGAAAGCTAGTCGAAACGTTGATTTTAAAGTACTATACAAAAAAAGTTGAAAATTTCGCAAAAATTTATTGAACTAGAATTTTTTCAAAAAATGTTTTGTCTTACTAATTTGGCCTTTACGATTGGAATGAAACTAGAACTTGTGAAACGGCTCGCGCGCCGACTGGAGGTTCGTAAAGCTTACGTGCGGACCGATGCGGCGCGCGAGCCGTTTACGAGCCTAAATTATCCTGAGTACGAAATTCTAAAACTTCCATCCTTTAATATTGCGATTGAGGAAAGTTATAGCACTTTAAAGTTTAAGTGTTGAGATATTTTCACGCATCAAAGTTGCGTCTTTTCGCATGCCAGCAGCTGAAATTTTAGCCTTCAAGCCTAGTTTTTCTAATGAGCTAGGGCTCGTCTCAAAACATTTTTTTTTTAATTATTACAAACCTTTCTTGAATCCCCAAAGATTATGTCGTATTAAAAATGTTGTTACTTATTTTATAAAATAAAAAATAATCGGCCAATAGCCAAATTCCTTTAATTTTGTTTCGGGTAACTTTTGAACTGTGAAGTATGAATTGTCAACTCTTTAGTTATTCTCAATTTGATTATTTATTGGTTTCTGACCGTGAAAAATCACTTGAAATCACACATACAAAGATTGATTTTGGATAAATTTAATTTACGAACAATTTTTTTGGTTTTTTTTGTTAGTATTTACTTTATTCAAAAACCAGAAAAAAAATAAAATAAAATGATACATAATAAAATGCAATGGAACCGGTAAAGAATAAGAATACATGTACTATGATCCACAAGAATCATAAAATCGGGAAAACATAAAATTTTAACAAAAAAACAAATTTTTTATTTATTTCTGCAACTTGAGAAGTCCAACAAAAAAATCAAAAAATTCCAGATCTCTTCTCGCCGACGCCCCATCTCTTGCAGATGAGCTTGCCGGTGGTGACAGTTCCCAGCTTCTTGATGCTCTTCGAGAGCAAGAAATATGTAATCAAAAACTTCGGGTCTATATAAATGGAATACTCATGCGGATTATTGAGAAGAATCCAGAAATCCTAGAAGTTCAGGTAAGCATAACGTTTTAGGCGTGCGCGCTTAAAACGCGCTTAAAGTATGAATTCCGATTTTTTCTAAGCTTTTCCCAAATTTTACAAAATTCATGAACAACTACTTACACACAAAAGGGTTTCTATAAAAATCTAAAACAAATTTAATCGTTTTAGCGCCAAAAAAACCGTAGCATTTTTGACGAAAAAATGCACAAATCCCACAAAAAACCCCAAAATTTTTCCAGGAGCCGAGCAGCACGAGTTGACGATGCGCCGGGGAATCTCAGTCCGAACCAACATCATCCAGAGAAATCGACGAAAATGCCAATCATTCAAGCCCAACACTATCCGCCAGAATTTCTGCCTACTTGCCGACTTCGTTCCTTCGTTGGGGTTGAATTTAAAGATAATGATGATTGGTTTTGGTCGAATTGTGACGTGGCAATTTTATATAATAACAACAACAAATCCCGGTTTTTCTATAGCTTTATTATTTTTTCGATATTTTTTCATGAATCCAGCCTGTCACGTCCTTATGTACATCCCCCCACTGAGATCCGTTCCCCGACCCTGTGAAAAATTTTCAAAATTTTTTAAATATTCTAAGATATATTTTTTCAATTTTTTTTCTTCCTGGTTTGGTTCAATACTTGTACAAATCATATAAATTTTATATATAGAATGTTTTTTTCAAAATTTTACATTGTGATAGTTTTGCATTTTTCCCCCCTAACTATTTTTTTCGAAAAAAAATATACGCTTTGAGCGGTTAGTGATCCTCTTCTCTTTCTCGAAATTGTGAGCTTTTTCTGTCATTGTCTTCCTATTTTTTCTTGTGGATGTTTTGTGAATAAACATGCATTTTTGGTCATGCATTTGGAAGTAAGTGCATCCAGAACAAAAAAAGGAAAATTTTCTGGTTTTGTTTTAAAAACTTCAGTTGAATTCTTTGAGTTTTGTTTTGAAATGCGGAGTATCACGTTATCTGAAGATAATTTCCTGAAGATAACTAGAAAAATGCATGTGTGTTATTGAAAGAGAAAACATGCTAGGTAACCTTGGCAACCTCATTTGGCACCCTCTTTTCAATTTTACCGCACATTTCTTCAATGGAAATGGGAGTCCCTCCACGTCTCTCTGGTGTGCTCTTCGGAGCATGAAAGGAGCTAATTCTTTTCGGGTTTTGGAACATTTCTTGCTTGGTTTCTTTCAGTTTTTTAAAAGACATCTGAGAAGCCAAAATTATTAATAATTTAAACTTTGTTGCTGGAAGTTTAGTTTATTTTGCTGGCGAAAATGGCATCCTGGGAGGCTTTTATGTACGTGTGCATTTAAAAAATGCTATAACTTTTCCATAGACTGTTGAATCATTGTGAAACTTTCCAAAAATGTGAAAAATATATTTGAAAAGTCAAATTAGTTGTAAAATTTCAATTATGAGTTTTCTGTTTCGTGTGACTTTTTTTTTGTAAAAAACCATTCATTCCCTGCACGCAAGCAAAATTTAGATTTTTTACCCGAATCACATTTTTCCCTGAATAACTGTTAAAATTGCTGATCTGAATTCAAATGAAGTGGGGATTTTATATTTTTAACCAATTTTTTTTGAGCAGTCATTAACTTTCTACTATTTAAGATATGCTCCATTTTTTACAGCGCCCTAGTAAAAGTTGTGACTTCGATAAATCATTTCAAATTGCTGCAAAAATACACTTCCTAGATAGGGTGTCATTTCGTAGACGGATTTTTTTCACTTATTTGTACATCAGAATATCTCTTGATTTATTTTTTTAAAAATTGAACCCGCTCAATAGAAGCCCTCTCCGAATACAGGGTGCAAAACGAGTTTGCATGCAACGTGCCAGAGCAGTTAAAATTCAACCAAGTATGGTGAACGCCGTGAAAAGGCATTGATCCATAATTTGGAACTTTTAGTTGATTTATCATTTAAAATATATTTTTCGATTTTTCAGAAAATTTTAAGGCGATTCAAATATTAGTTCAAAAGTTACCGCATTTTTTGTGATGAACGGATACATAAAAGCCACCCTGTATATTAACAATTTTTTCCATTTTCTGGGGTTTTATGTACTTTTTCCTACATTTTCATATTGTACTTTTTCGATAATGTGGAATTTTTCAGATGAAAACCAAATCTCAAATTGTTTCATCTGTACTTTATGCTTTATTGAAGCCAAAAATCTAATGCTTCTCATTTTTCTTACTAAACTTATAGATGTTTTCTTAATTATGCCTTTACCAAAGTAAACTAAAACTACCAGAAATACTGAAAAAAGTTTCCAAGGTGATATGTGATTGCTACAGTACACTCAAAAACCTGCACTTCAAACTTCTAAGCCAGTGTTTTTTTTTAAATTTGATTAGCACATTTTGTAGCCTAACGTCTCCTGTTCCTTGAAATGAAATGGCACACTGCCAGGGCACGTTCAACCAAAAATAACTTGCAAATGATAATCGTTTACAAGTTGCTTGGCAGTGTGCCAGGTCATACTGGTGATGTGAGATGAGCGCACTTGTCAGAGCTCTACTTACTGTCATTTGAATCTTTGTATTTTTTTAAAATAAAATCAGGAAAATTAATCAGGAAAATTTTTTTTTAATTTTTAGTCGACATTTTTTTTTGTTATTATGAGCTTATTCATCTAGAGAAACTCAATCACTAGTGATAAAAAGAGCCAGAAATCAAATGCTAGCATTTCGCAACATAATTCTAAATTCTTATGTTTGGTTTATTCTCGTTGTATTTCATTCGCCAAATAAATTTAAAGACAGTGTTCCATCAATTGAGTATCCAATTGTGAGAATTTCAAAGAACTTCTAGAAAATAATATATTCAATCCCCTTGATTAATATTTCCATCAAAAATAATAATAAACTCATGACAGACGATAAAAATAACCAATTTATATTTTTTTTTTCGAAGACTACCATATCATTCAAAAAACACCTGCTTTCCTTATGATAGTCTTAATTTTTCCCACGTGATGAATTCTAAAAAAAAGTCTCCAAAACCTTTTTTTTTCTATGAAGAAACGCTTTCAAGAAAATGCATTCTTTACTCATTCTCACCAGTTTTTGTTGCTCATACGTAGAATAATTGCACCCGTTGTTACGTTTTTCTACTACGAATTTGTTTCTTCAGAAATTGTAAACTTTGCAGTTATGATTAAAAATTCGGTAGCGAGAAAACCGCCACGAAGACCGACGACGATTGTGTGCTCGAGAAGTAGGTTTTCATTATCAAAAAATATGGTTTTTTAGATACCATGTGAGTAAAAAAATAAAGAATCTGTAAAGGGTTTGATTATAACGTTACGGATCTAAATATGTCAAAAATTATTATTTTTCAAAAATTTAACGTTAATATTCGAGTTAATTATTCAATGTGTAATTTTCAGGTCACTGTCATACAATGGATGAACAAATTGAAGAAGCGCCACCGGATCCAACTTCTTCAAAAAGCGATGTGTAAGTGTTTAGGAGTCCTTTAGGAGTCCTTTAGGAGTCCTGAGCGGACGAAAAATATTATTTAAAATTTATAAAAATAACCAAAAAATGTTTTAAAAAATTACAAAATGGCTAAAAAAAAATTTAAAAAGAAAAAACAATAAAATCTAAGATGTCCCATAATGAATTTAAAGCTTATATTAAAAACAAAACGGAGTACGTATTAATTTGAAAAAAATTTAACGGAGGCGAAATAAATGGTTTAAAATTGCTAAAAATATTATTGTTTGTCAATAAATCAAAAAAAAACATCCAAAATTCAAAAAAAAAACGTTAAAATCTTAGATGTCCGTAAGGGCCGAAGAACCGGGTTTAGTTTTCTAGGCCATTTGTTTTTTTTATATTTTTTGATAATAATTTTTTTGCCCTTTTTTTCACTAATTTTCATATTTTTTTCTGTTTTTATTCATTTTTCAATTTTTTTCGGAGGAAATATTGCATCAGTTCGAAATCAAAAAATGGGAAAGAAATACGGAAAATTCCAAAAATCGGAAGAAACACGAAACCTTTGGGTTTAAAAAATATGTCCTTTATTTGAACATCTTTCTGAAACTATTATTTTGCAAAGAAATATTGAAAAAGAGGAAAAAAGTGCAAAAAAGTTATTTTCAAAAATAAAAACAAATGGCCTAGGAACCCAAACGCTGTTCTTCGGCCATTAAGGACATCTAAGATTTCATATTTTTTTCGTCATTTTCGATTTAAAAACAATTGTTTTTCATTTATTGACAAACAATCATACGTTATATATATATTAAACTAATTACTTCGTCCCCTCAGGTCTCCACAATACTACTTTAATTCTGAAAATCTGAAATTTTTTGGTATTTTTAAAATCTGCTCGCTATGGCGATTCGAACGACACTAATATTTGCCATGTTTCTGTTTTTTCTCAGAAATTTAAATTTTTTTAGTGATTTTCAGACAAATGAGCACAATACTACTTTAATTCTGAAAATCTGAAATTTTTTGGTATTTTTAAAATCTACTCGCTACAACGGTTCTAACGACACTAATATTTGCCTTACTACTTAAATTTTTCCAAATTAATTCGTACTCTTGTTTTTAATAGTACTGAAAAGCATAAAATTCATTATGGCGCAATGTACTTTAAGGAAATTAAGAAATTAGGAAATGTGCACAAGGTGTGATAATAATAATACGTTTGAAAACTTTAAATATAGAGTGAAAACTGTAACTTAAAAAATTTAAACTCTGAAATTTTCCGATTTCTGATCCCACAAATTTTGAATATTTCAAATAAATAATTTATTGGACTTTGAACTCAAGTCTGGCACATTAAAAATCAATCTGAAAGCATTCATGATTTTTGAAAGCTGAGAATTGTGCTCAATTTTTTTTTAAATTTAAAAATATAGAACGTCAAAAAACGAACGATCAAATTTTCCAGAGATGTTCAGTGCTTGCTTCGCGAAATCGATGAAACCAAACTCATTCACCTAATAAACGGGCACCCATCGGCAAGAACGACATCACTCATACTTCAAGCGCTGAGGCAACAAATGTCAGTGGCCACTTTAGAAGAATACGTTTTGGAATCGTTGGATTGGATGATTTCTCATGATATTTTGATGATGAAAATGAAAAAGAATGTAAGAAAAAAAAAGAGCATTTTAGTTTTTAAGAATCTTTATTTTTCAGTCGCTGTACTGCCGGATATTGCAAGCAGAAGGCGTGGACTCTAGGGAACAAATGGCTCGACTTGTAAATACGATGGCGAGTTATACAAATGGTAGACATTTTTTCACAAGTGAGTTAAATATTTTTATTTTTATTAGGTTTCTGAAAACATTAATTAAAGCTTCAAATCCCAATTTTTGTGTTATTTCAGCTCATCACAAGACATTTCTCCCCTGCCTCATTGCAGTATTGAGAGGTAAACGACTACCTTCATCTACGCATGATCAACTAATTGCATGTGTTCAAAAAATGAGCATACGGTAATCATTAAATATAGATTAAAACATTTTGTTTCTTTTTTTTTCAATTTATAGCACAACGTGCCAAAAAGAGCTAATAACGAGTGGAATGCTAGAATGGGCGGTCAATCATCTGGACCAGAAATTGAACAATTATGCTTTTGAATATTTGGCGGCAATGATTGTGAACTTGTCGACGAATGTAGGATTTTTGCAATTATTAAAAATAACATTATTTTTTCCTTTTTAAAAAATTACCGGTACGCTGTCTTTAATACTGAAAATCTTAAATGAGCTGAATTCTTTGAATGTTGAAATTCTGATGAAAATAATCAGTTACCTGTAAAAATGTATTCCCTTAATTTTAAGTACCAGTTCAATTTTAAAGACGATGTACCACTTGATTTTCAGATGCTTGTTCTTTAAAAAAAAACGTGTTTTTTTTTCCAGTCCTTGTGCAGCCCGTTGCTGACAAGACTAGCGGATTCAATCGCGAATTCAATCGCTTCTCTAATTTTTAAAGTATCTCATGGGGTGAGTAATTTTCTTCAGTTTTTTTAACACACAAAAACCATTTTTTCAGCCCTCCTGTTCTCTTTACAACACGCTACTGTTGTCGGCACTGTCTTGTAGTCGTATCAGATTGCGAGCGAAGGATACAAAATTACTCGAAGCCATTAAATATCGCCTTGAGTCTAGAAAATCGTGCCCACTTTGTAATCTGCATGTACCTTATCTCATTGCCATTGTGAATCAGGGTAAGTTTATCAAAGTGATTTTTTTTGAATATTGGAAAACCCAGAAACTATTTATATTTTACTGTTTCTCCTCAGAATATGTTACTAATTTTTAAAAATACTGAACAATTTTTAACTGTGGCTTAACAATAATGGTAAAAATGGTTTTATACTGTCAAAAGCTCTCATTTTTATAAACTAAAAAAAAAAATAAACAGAAACATTTTAAAAAGTAGTTTTACATTCCCAAAAGAAAATGTCTAATTCCCAGTTGAAAGGGGATTTTGTGTAGAAATTTTGTAAACAGAGTAAATGGAAGCCTGAAAACATTATTTTACTTGTCTGGATAGTTTTTCATGGAGATTCTGAATAGGCCATTTCCAGATAAAGTCGTAAAGCAGGTTTTTTGAAATAAAAGATAGTGAAAAAAACAAAAATGCGAAAATTAGGGAACCCGGGATCGAACTTTGGTCCCAAAAAAGTAAAAGTTTCCATCAAACTGGCAGCCAAAGTTCGATTCCGCGTGCTAGTTTTTTTTGCGTTTCTAGTTTTTTTTTTAATACAATTTTTTAATTATCATTTAGCTATATAAATTGAGTTTTAAATCGATTGTACAAGCATTTACAATTTGAGTACATTCCTCCTTTAAAGGGGCTCTTTAGTGATTTTGGGTTTCTACATATTCCATTTTCAAAAGGCCTTCACGATAATTTAAAAATTTTACAAGCGAAACAAATTTTCACAATTTCCTATTCTAGTACACGAAAAAATAAATTTACAAATTAAGGCGCAAACAATCTCAAATTCGCGTGCTCTCTCGCGCGTATGACCGACGAGTTAGGCCATTTCGCTGCCTCCATTTGTAAATTCTGCTTTTTTGTGTACTAGAAAAGTACATTTTTTTGTATAGGTTTTCAAATATCGAGAAGAAAATTAAAAAAGAATAAAAACCCAAACTCAGTAAATAATCTCTTTAATTATTAATTGCTCTTTTTTAAAAAATTGAGAATTCAGCAATAATAAAGCTTAACATATTTTTTCACCAGACAATTGCCAAAATTTAAATTGAGCATAATTACACGAAAAATTATCGGAATCTCAAAATTTAAAATCTTTTTGACATCAGCTAAAAATTTCCTATCGAATGGTATCAAAATTTTTGAATTTGGATCAAAATCCAGTATTTATTTATTTTATCTCATTTTTCGAATGCGAAACTTTCGAAGTTTACAATTTTCGATTATTTTTAAAAAGTAAAAAAAAATAAATATCTGTGCAAAAACCGGCTAATTATAGAAATCAAAACCATTCTACAGAGAGTCGCATAAATGATAAGACACCCGTTATATGTGCGTGTTTCAGAATTAGGTGGATCCTTGAAAATTCATTGTCATTGTCGAATTCAAAAAAAAACCTACCTCGGAAAATTTTCAGCAAAATTCATTTCAAAAAACATCACAGCCAAAAGTCTGAGTCGGTTGATGCTCCCTCAAAAAAATTTTTTTCAGAAAATGAGGTTTTTCGGTTTTAATTATTTCATTTTTGACTGGAATTTTAAATATTTCCTTTCTTAAATTTGATCACAGGTTCATCACTTAGTCGAAATCTTATATCAACTAATTATAACGAAATTATCAGCATCAGCTTATCATTTCCACTATTGATAACATTAATGATAATTCCTAGCATCATTTTTGAGTTCAAATTTGAAAAAAAGACAAATTGGCACTCTGTCTTTAAGAAAATAATATGACTCGAATTTTTGGCAGAACTTTTTTCCAACGATTCCCAGAAGAAAATGAAATCTACAGTAATATTATAAAACATATTTCTTCGAATGTTCATTTCCCATTAGCCTCATTTTTCTCTCTTTTGCAAAAAAAACACACAATCGAATCTCTCCTTTCACTCTTCACCATCATTTTGCACAAATCGAGGTCACTCGGTCACAAATACAGTTTGTTCTCCTCAAGGAAACAAGGAAACAAAAACCCTTTTTGATGATGAAGAAGCAGTCCAATCCCTTTTCCTCGTTTTGTTGTTTCCCATTCTTCCACTCCCTCTTTTTTCTTTCTTTTTTTTGAAAAAAACCCCCGCTGCAAAAAACCGCGTTGAGAGAGGCGAGAGACGAGCAGAGGGACATGTGCCTGGACGCGCCAGTGAGGGCCACAAGCCGCAAGAACCGCCGCCGCCGCTGCTGCTGCTGCTGATGCTTTTTGGTTGAGAAGAAGAATCCAGCAAAAAATGTACTTATTTGAGATGAGGTCATTTATCGCCGGGAGATGAGAAGAAGAAGAAGATGAAGGAATTGGAAATAAATCTTACGGATTTTTCGGATCGATTTTCTTGGAAGCAAGAAAAAATAAGTGATTTTGGGAGAGAGCAAACAAACTTTTTAAATTTTTCGAATGAGTTTTAAAAAATCACGACAAATCAGAAAAATAACTCAAAATTAAGTCGCACCCTGGCTTTAAAGACAGTATGTCAGTTAATCATTGAAAATCAAAATTTGAATGATGCGGTCATAATTGGCGGGAAACACGATTATTTGAATTTGGCAATATAACTATATTATTTTTCGAATTTGGCTTTGTGTTAATTGGCACTCTGCCTTTAAGCAGCAATTTGAAATTTCTTGTATTCTTCAAAAACATTACTGAAAATTACATCAATAAATAAATTTGCCAAAATAGAAATTGGCCACATTGAAAAAAAAACTCTGGAAAAAAATTGGTTTTTACACAATTTGCTTCGAAAAAAAAAACTCTGAAAATAGTTTCACAATTAAAGAAATTATTCAGAAAATTAAAAATATTTTTCTATACAGAAGTTAATCGATTATTCAGGAGTTCGGCAAGCATTTTATTGACCAATTTTGACCCAAAAAATATTTTTTTTCGTGATTTTTATGAACTTTTTAAATTTTTATTTCTTTATATCTCAATTTATTATATTAGATTTGGCATTTATTGAATGAATACCATCCCAAAAATTGGAAGTTGGTCATATTTGGCCGATTCCTACTAGAATATGTTTTTTTAATTTGTTCAACTTTCAAAAACCGTTAAAAATGACCCTAAAATAACAATCATGGGACGAAATAAATGGTTTAAAATTGATAAAAGTACGATTTTTAAATAGATAAATGAAAGAAATCGATTTTTCGTCCCCTCAGGACTCCTGACATAACTTTCGATGGAAAAGTATCTTATCCACTAGAAAGCGATTTCGGAAAGCGAACCGCAAGCTGACCGCGACGCGTTTAAAAAATCTGATAAAATTCAAAGGGTCCTTACGGAGCTACGAAGGATGAAAATAGGCCTCATACTCATTCCAAATCTATTTTTAAATTTTTTTTTAAACCGCACAAAAGCCGTGAAAACGGTAGTCGAAAGAATGGCCTAGAAAACATATATTTAGAAAACTAGTCCACTTTTTCTAGGCCATTATTTTGAAGCTTGTTTTCTCGGCTTCTTGTTGGTTTTAGAAAATTTTAAAAACATATTTGGAATGAGAATGAAGTCTATTTTCATCCAAGCTGACGCATAAAAAATATTCCTTTGAAAAAACAATGTTTTAAATCCAGGAAGAGTAGAGAAACTATTCTTCTAATCATGTGCAAAATGAAATTGGAAAACTACAGTACTTCGAAGATCGATCCCATTCGAAATTATTTAAAATTTCCAAATAGTTGAAAGAAACAGGTCTTATCAAAAATACAGTACCTCCTTCCAGCCACGTAGCCTCTCTTTTCATTTCGATGATACTCTAAAAAAAATTTGTGTTCAATTTTTTTCGCCCTGTTTTCCACATTTGAACACACGGGCGGCACACATCAATATCGGCGCCCGGCGTCCCCTTCTCAAGCCATCTGCCATCTCTGAGTCTCACAAAACGGAACGGTTATTTTGTTTTTGGTGAGCGAATGGCAGTCGCGAGGCGTTCTGTTATTTTTTTTTTGTTATTGCCCCGTTCTCTCAAAAATTCAACCAAAACGAGAGACGGTCGGTCGTTTGTGTCTATCTAGTAATTATTGGGAATTGATGTATTTTCTACTAAATATATTCTAAATATTCTAAAAGTGGCCGCCACCTGTTTTGGACATGAATTCCTTTGAAAATTGAGAAAAGAGCACCACGAGGAATTACGAGGTGCCTTGTAATATGAAGCTTTCGGAAGTATTGCGAAATGCATAAAATATCACCATTTTGTAAATTTTTAGAGAAGTCTTGGAAGTTTCTATGTTTTCAGCCGTGTTTTTGAAACCATGGGAGGGGGGCGATTTTAATGAAAAAGTCGAAATAGATGCTTGAACATGGGATTTTTAAGGTCTGGCGGCCTATTTTTGGCCAAAAATAGGTTCTTGATGAAATATTTTAAAATTTTTATATTTTATTCATTTGATGTCGGTCTCAAGGAAAATATAGATTGTTTCAGCAAGATCACAAAGTTTAAAAAAAAACTTTTAAAAAATCTAGGAGCTCATAAATACTTGGAGACCAGATTTTCCGAAGTTCAGCGGCTTATCTTTGTCTAAAAATCGAAATTTTAATTTTTTGGTCTAATTTTATAGATATACTCTCAAATTAGATGTTTTCTTTCTTGTTTAAGATACAATAAGGCTTCTTTCAGTCGGGACACATTTGTCGCAATTTCACAATGGAGCTTTTCCCCCCGTCTTTAAAACAGATAATTTGAAGGGGAAGTTTTACAAGAAACTGCATTCAAAAACTGCTAAGCAACAGTATGAACATGATTTTTTAAAGATTTTTTCAAAGTCTGAAAATTTGCGAGAACTTTGAAGAGCTGCAACTTGGCTCAAACTCAATATTGCTGGGTCAAACTTTTAAATTATCATAATGAAACCATTCTCAGTCAACTTACCAAATTTCAACAAATTTGGTTGAAATTCAAAAAAACGCCATTGTTGTGAAACAACTTTGTGCTTGAAATTTAAAAAAATGCTACATTTGTGAAACAACCTTGTGCAATGACTTTTTCAAAAAATGTTCAACAACATTTTCTGAAATTTGGCACGTTGACAGAGAATGGTTTCTTCATGAAAACCTAAAAGTTTTGCTCAGCGATATTGATTTTGCGCCAAGTTACAGATGTTCAAAGTTCTGGAAAATTTTCAGACTTTGAGAGAAATTTAGTTGCCTCATAAATTGACCACAAGTTTTCCAGTTCGGTCATTTTTAAGATCCTTTAAAATTTTGGTGCCGAGTAGTAATGAAACAAAATTGCGAAGCTTACGTTTTGTCTAAAACTACAGTTTCAGAAGAATTTTTAGAAAATTCCTGTCGTTTTCGTAATCTTTGAAAAATGGTCAGTTTAGAAAAAAATTTTAAGTTTATACTTCAAACGTTGAGTTTTCCTTGTTTTTAGGCAAAGCTCCCTAATAAAAAAATCGAAAAAATTCTGGATTTTGTTTATTATGAGAATTAAAAACTATTTTTTCAATAAAAATGTGGGGGTTTTCAGCCTAAAAAAATTAAGATATGCTGATAACGTCATTATCTCGCACCTTTGAAGATAAGCCCCTATTTAGCTTTATTAGCTTTACTTTAAAAAATTTTCAAAAAACCCTTTTTCCGAATAAAAAATACTAACTACAAGTGCATTTCCATCCTCAATTTTTTTTCGAAATAGTCCTCTGTATCACTTCTCTGCGTCTCGCCAACCTGCCGCGGCGCCTAACCAATGGGGAACACTGGGAGAAGACCATCGGCTGCTCCTCTGCGTCTTCCACAATCTCTCGGGCGAGTGTCCAACGAATTGTGGTCGCGGTGGGGTTCGCGGTGCCAGGGTGGCGAGGCGCGGCGGTTTTTTTTTACCCCCTTCATTTTTTTTCGCCTCTCTTTTGGCTTGGCTTGCGTGCTGGTCATCCTTATGTCGTGCTCAAGCCCGGCACGGCGACGGAGGGCCGCGCGACAACCGCGTCTCCTCCCACTTTTTCGACTAGTGTGAGAACAAGCGCGTCGGTCCACAACTGATCGCCTTAATGTCGTTTTAGTACTTTACTCTCCTCCTCTCATTCAGTCCGTCATTTGGATCTCAGAGGTGGTGGTGGTTGCGGTATATACCTGAGATTTTTATTCCGATCCTGATTCTATTCCTCGCTGCTACCTACTATTATAAGAAATTTACAAGAAGCTCTTTCCTTGTCCCTGAGACCTCAAGTGTGATTCGCATGGGATCACGCCTGAGCTCTCTGGGTACCAGGACTAGTTGCTGGGTTTTCCAATCAAAATTGAATAAATGTGGTTTTTTTGAAAACAGGGATTTTACAGAAATTGAATACAATCGCGTGCCGAACACTCCGACTGATGGGGATACTGACAAGGTAGGATATTTTTTGGGGGATTTTTTAGTAAAAACAGGATTAGGGTAAAGAACCGGAGATTTTAAGACCTTTGTTGATCATTTTGCAAATTAGGTACGCATCACAAGAACTGCATCCCACTTGTGAAAATAGAGTAACTTGTTTATTATAGCGTCCCCCGATTTCTAGGTTCAGTGGATTTGTATTTAGGATAACTTTATTATTATGAATATTCTTTATTATCAAGCATCAAAGAACAAAAATCAGCAGGGAAGACAGGAATCAGAAGTCAGTCGGATTCTCCATCACGTAGAATGAATAGGGGGAACTAAAGCTTCTCAGAATTATCCTTTTATACGTTTACCGAGTCAAAACATGATCATGTTTGAATCATTATTTTTCAATATTCTGAGAAATACAGTAGCGGCCAAAAAGAAACACCTCCGTTGGTTTTTTAGCATAACTTTGTCAAAAATTAATATTTTTTCATGAAACTTGGAACATTGACGTAAATTAGTGTTTAAATTAATATTATTGGATAAGTTACCCAGAAAATTCTGAGACACGAATTTTAGGGAATAAAAACGAATTTTTAGAAAAAAAAACTTCATGTTTTATGGCACATAAGAACTCGTAAAAGTTTTTAAAAAATTACGCACGATGATAAAAAAAGTGACAGAACATCATTAATACTAAGTAGAATGACTATCTGCTTCAATGACGGCCTTACATCTAAGCCCGCGGGTATAGATTCGATAAGCGTCTTGATCACAGATCTTGATATGATCATCGGATTTCTCATTCGATTTTACTTATTCTCTCCAAATTTTATGGAAAAATATTAATTTTTGACAAAGTTATGTAGAAAAAAAACTAAAGGAGTTTATTTTCGACCGCTACTGTATGTTTAGAAACCTCATTCAAAACATATTCCTTACCTGATAAAAACGCGATATGTATTTCCGATTCCCCACATAAAAGATAGTTTTATTTTATTATATATCCACTCCGTGAAGTTCATTGAACTTGAACTTACTGTGAAGTACACATACTTCAGCAAATCTGTGGATTCTTTCAATTTCAGCTTTATTAAACTTGAATTCAAAATATCTGAAAACGGATCAGGGTATCGATCAAGGATGGGCGGAAAAGACCTTTTGGGAAATTTTTCGGGAAATTTTTTCCAGATTCCAAAGACTGGGAAATTCGAAAATTTAACTCCGATTACTGGCTTTTCCTGATTGTATAGATTTTCCCTGGTTTTCAGAGTTAATAAACATCCAACGATAAAAACTAAAGGATAAAACAGGAATCAACGCAAGATTTTGAACAGGACAAATATTTATCAAAATCGAATAAATGAGTTCTAAAAAGAAAAATGTTAAGTTTTCTTATTTGAGACTTCGGAAGACATATTTATCAATTTTAATAAAGTCTCGTTGATTTTTGTAGCTTGATCTTTTCGAATTTTTGATTTTCTTGATGTTTTTTTTTTAAATTTTTTCTATTAAAAAATTTCCTGTAATAGTACCGGCCTATCCCTTGTATCGATTCAAACCTGATCCTGCATTCTGACCTGGAAGAAGTCAACATACCATATTAGGATCTCAAAATAAAGTCTGACTCAGAAATCTCAGGGTGTACGCAGCAAAAATTGTTTGAAGTCAAATTTATCGGAGTTATTGAGCTTGAAAAGTGGAGCTTGACAGCTGAAATTCTTTAAGAAAACTTAGTTTTGTTACTCAAACAGAATTATTACCTTTAAAGCTTCGTGTTACAGTCCGGACATGAAATCGTATAGCCCGTTCGACTGAAAAGACAGCTAGAAGTATACTTGATTAGAACTTTACACAGTTTCACAATTGATATAAATTTATGGATTTAATGACGAAAAAATAGTTTAGAATTCAGTGACCAATACCTAGCTTCGTTCAGGGACTAAAAAGAAGCCAAATAATCAGTTTGACGTCTAGTTACCGTCCGGTTTACACATGGTTGAACGTTGGCCCGAATCAATTAAACTAGAAGACAAAATATCCGAAAACGAATTTGTATTTTTGTTTCACACGTATTCACAAAAAAATATCATTTATTTAAGAAAGTGAAGCTTAATTGAAATAAATTTGAAACGTAACTTTTGTTGGGATGCTGTCGTAACGGAAAAATTAAAATTCTGATTATTTTACTGAAATTCGAGCTTCTTGGTATTAAATGTCCCAAATGTTCAGAATTTTCAAAAACCTGCTTTTTGAATTTCCTTTTTTCACAAAAACAAATTGCCAAATTTCAAAAACCTTCGAAAAATTATTTTGATGTGAAAGATAATTGTGTTTTTTATATTTTTCAGAATTTTTTAAATTTTTGGTGATTTTCGACAATTCATAGAAATTATAGAAAACAATTAATATTATAAAATTTGTTTCGGAAATTTAATATTGAACAAAGCGATTTTTTTGGAAAAAAACTAGAAAATCTGATTTGAAATTTTTTGAAAAATTACTACACCCAGATTAAAAGCGGGAGCTCCCGCAAAACATCGGGAAGGTATTTGATTGTTCTCTGAAAAATCAAAAAATGAGTTTATTTGTTTTCCTTCTGAAACCCACGTTTTTAAAGGCTGGAAACTCATGTGAGCGTGAAATCGATTCACTGGATCCATTAAGACCATCAACCAATGAACTTTCCGGTGCCAGACTTCTTATTCGAAAAGCGTATAAGGATCATTCTTCAAGTGATATGACTCTTGTACCCGGTGAAGTTCCATATAATAAATCATCGTCAAAAAATCCAGTGACGTCACGAAAAAACGGTACAAAACCGTTGCGAAAAACTGAGCCAAGAATTGGAACTGCCACGTCACAGCATACTTTTGTAATTGAAACGGAGAGGCGAAGGCCATTAATGATTAATATTGGTCTGAGTGAAGGTTTGTTTAAAGATTTATTGGGATGGATTTTAGAAGAAAAGTCACGTTTCAGGAGCTGTGGAATATAAGAAGAAAATGGATGAAATTGAAAAGAAGAGGAAAGAGGAACAATCGAAAATTAGAAAGGAAAAGGAAGAAAAAGAGAAAGAGCGGCAGAAGACGTTGAGGCATATACAGTTGACTTCGAGGAAAGCTCCGTCATTGCTAAGGTTCTGAAATGAGGTCTTCTTAAAGGCAGTGTGTCAATTAAAACGGGATTCGGTAAAGAAGCCAGAATTCTAGTCCAATTTCAAGTATTTTATCATGTACCCACTGTCTTTAAGATCCTATACCCACTGTCTTTAACAAACCGCTTGAAAAGCCATCAAACAAATTCCAATTTTTCAGAAAAGAACTATCTGAAACTGGTCGACTGGAAGATAAAATCGAAAAACTCACTAGACGAAAAACAGCAGGATCCAGGTTATCAAACGCCAGCAAATGTATTCATATGCTTCATTTTTTTTGTTAAAGACCAAATAATATATTTTCAGACTCTTCACTTTCAAATCAATCAATTTCCGGCCAATCAATACCTCAGAAAAATACAGTAGTTCATGAAAATCAGGAGAAAAATAATAATCGAACACCATCGCCAAAGTTGGAGACGGAGTCACAGTATTACTCTGCTGAAAATGCGAGGTACACATAAGGACATAAATACTGGGGCATTTATCGTTAAAGAGACAGAATACATATGTCTTAGATGATATAAAAATTTGATTCTCTGTCAAATGACGCCAAGAAATTAGTTTTGCGACCAAAATTGACCGAGTAGCACCAAACACGAACACAAAAATTAGGCCAACATTTTTTAAGTTAGTCCGCACTTGGTTTCCTAGGCCACGATGGGCTAAAGTGAACCGACTATAACTAAGAAAATTCAGTACGAAAAATTAAAAGTTGAACGCAGGATAGCAGGCGTGGTATTTTGCAATCGTACGGCACGGTTACACAAAACGCGTAATATTCAGCTATTAAGGGATGTAAGTTTGTAATTTGGATTTTTAAAAATTAGATAAAATCATACTTTATGTATTTAACGCAAAAACTTCATTTTTTCACGAGTTGTAGGCGTTAAAATGTCGTTTGTAAAAAGTTCGAATTTTTGCGTGTGTTCAATTTGTCGTAACGGTGTACACACACAAAGCGTTGTTCGTGATGGCAATTTCGGTTCACTTTATCAAAACCGTAGGCCACCGAATTTTAAAAAACCAAGCAATTAAACTGTCACGTGGTCTAGAAAACCAATAGGGGACTAACTTTCTTCGGACCAAAAAATTTATAGTTTTCGTTTTTAAGGTGTTACTCGGCCAATTTTGGTCGCAAAATTTATTTTTTGGTACCGTTCGATAGAGAACCAAATTTTATGTCACTCTAGATACATCTATCCCATTCTTGGAGCCATCCTTTAAATTTATTTCCTTTTTTTCAGTTTTGAAGACTACTCAGCAATCTTTGGCAGCCGGCCAAAAGTCGCCAGAACACCTGAACAACAGTCACGCTCATTTTTTTGAGAAATGTTTATCCAAACTTCAAAAACCTCATAACAATTTGTAATTTCCTCATTTCATAATAAATTTGTTTTTTTTGTTGTTTAAATTGAAATAAATGCCGATTGGATTGATTGAAATTTCTCCAAAAAATCGTTGTCACCTTCGTAACGTTGCCATTTTTGTCGTTTATGTTACTCTGTTTTTGGAATTTTTGGCGGTTTTTGCAACTGGTCTACATATTCTTGAGTTTTATCGGTAAGGGGGAGCGGTGTTTTGTGGAGCTCGTAATTTAGAATTTTTTTTTCAGAAATGGAGTTATTCACGAGTTTTCTGAAAGTGGTGCTTTTTTGCACTATTTTCCACTTACCTCAATTTTTTTGGATGTGATTTCAATTTTTATACTAAATTTTGTGTTGGATGTTTTGATTTCGCAGGATTGTCCGAAGATTGAAATAGAGCTGGAATCGATTTCGGTGCGCTTTGAGTGGCCGCAAAATTTCCAGTGTGCTCTTTTTTAAATTCCAGACATTTACAATTCTACTCATAATCTCATTTGTCTGCAATTTCTTGGCATTGGTTTGCTCATTCCAATTTGGTGTTGGATTTGAGACTATTTTCCTTCAAATTCTCTTGAAACATTTTGCAAATTATGAAAAAGAGCCGGAATCTCGAGAATTTGTGGATTTGATTCATACGAGATATTCATGTTGTGGAGCGTTTTCGATCGAGGATTTTTTGGATTTATCGGAAGTTGATAGGTGAGTGCTTTAAAGGAGGACTTTGCGGATTAAATAAATGCACCTTAAATGAAAATAGACTTCATTCTTATTCCAAATATGTTTTTAAAATTTTCTAAAACCACCTTGAAGCCGAGAAAACGAGCTTCTAAATAATGGCCTAGAAAAAGTTGGCCGAACTTTTTCCTATGAGCTTTTTTCGTGTGTCGTTAATAAATAGTTATGCAGAATGCTTATATTAGTCCTTTTTTATGTTTTTTTTTTGGATTTTTCATGCCTGCGGACTAGTTTTCGCCGGTGGACACCTTTTCTAGGCCATTGATTTGAAGCTCATTTTCTCGGCTTCTAGGCGGTTTTAGAAAATTTTAAAAACAGATTTGGAATGAGAATAAAGTCTATTTTCATCCTAGATGCATTCATTAGCTCCGTAAAGCTCCCTTTAAAGACAATGGTCCCCTAGTTTATAATACGTACACTACTTTAAAAATTAGATAATTAAAATTTTGCTGAAAGATAAGCCTCATTTTTCAAGTTTTTCGGAGCAATACGGTGGAGAAAAACTTGAGAACTGTCTTTAAAAAAGTTATAAATTTATCATATTTTTCATAACTTTGAAATAAAAGCTCACAAATAAAAAAAATGAAAAAAAAAATTATTTAAATAAAATATATTTTATTCCGTTCTTTTTTTTTCATTTTTTTAAGTTTTTAAAAATTTTCTGAAAATGAAAGACTTTTTCCAAGAAATTGCAAATTTTGCGTAATTTCTGAAACATCGCGAATTTGCAAAGTTTCAGATAAAATATACCAAAACGCCAAATTGAGTAATTTGTTAAATACATAAGTAAAAATTATCATTTGTTGAAATTTTGGAAATAAATTTGGGTTCACAATTTTTTGGAGAAAAGCTTTCTTGAAGAAAGTGTTGAAAAATGCAAAAATTCTCAAAATATTCCATATTTTATTGACTACACACAGTAGAGCGCGCTTGCTGATCAACAGGCTCTGAATCCACAGTCAAAAAAAATAGCTGGCTTTAAATTGACAGAAAAATCAATAAATTTCAGTTCACTTCCTCCAATGCAAGCGATCAAGTGTTCTTCATGGGAATATTGTAGTGTACCTTTAAGTTGTTGTAGTTCAGCTTCTTGCTCTCAAAGAAGTGAGGTTTTTGAATCGCCTGTTAATTTAACATCAATTGTTGATGAATGGTTCCAGGCAAATGGTAATTTTGAACATTCTGTTTTGAGTAAAATGCTCATTTTTAGGTTGTCTCTCAGCTACCGATAATTTGCATTTTTATTCTCATAAAATATTGCCAAATATTTTTCTGGGCTCATCATTGATTTTTAATTTTTTTGCTTTGATAGCCACGAAGGTATTTTATAATCACAAACGCTACAAGATGTTAGTCTGTAATTTTCAGTATTTTCTAACTTCTTCATTTACTGCAAAAGATGCTGAGTTGTCACCAGACGACCCATCATTTGGTTGGCTTTTGGACCTTGGATATCCAGGACCAACGGAGGTTATCAATGCTTTGAAGGAAGATCCATCGGTTAAACAAGATAATGTGCCCCATTTAACTTCGGAAGTTTCGATTGGAAGTAGTGACACTTTTTTGAGCAGCAGCGGGGAAACTAGTAGAGAAAAGAAGATTGAAATGAACTTTTTACCTAAACAATTAATCTCGGACAGTGCTGGCAAATTAGCAGATCTTGAGCAAAAAATTGCAAATATATCTCCAGACAGCAATGAGAATGAGAAAGAAGGTGGTGCATCAAATTCTGGTGAGGAAACTAAGAATAAGAACCATAAAGGAAAAGCATCGAAGAATAAAAAGAAACCGATGGCAAAGCCAAAACCGGCCGCGAAGAAAAAAGTTGGCCCGAAAAAGAATACCAAGGCGAAAATTGGGAAACGTAAAGGCGTGAAAAAGGCAGGAAAAGGTAAACCGAAGACAAAGCAGACGAAGGCACCAAAAAAATCGACAGCGAAGCCGAAAGGAAAGAAGAAGAAATAGAATTATTGTAAAAATAAATGTTTGATTTTCAAATATGTGCCAACGGTGTGTTGCAAACGCGCTCCATTGAAGCGCGCGAACAGAAACTTGTTTGAATTTAAATTTATTTTTTTTGTGAAATGTTCGCTTTTTCGTCAAACAGATTAATGTTTTTCTTAAATTTTCTTTACAGTTTTCGATAATTTTCTAGAAGATATGTTGATAAATACTAAATATAATTTCTTCAGAGAAAATACGCTGAAATCCGTTATTTTTAATGAAACTAATCGTTTCCGTGTAAACCTTCTATAACGTTTTCAGCTTTTACCAGAAATAACAAGTTTTTTATTCAGCACCGCAACTAATCAATCAGAATCGCATCACTGTATAGAAAAACTATGTCGCAGGTAAAAAATGTCCTAATTTACTACAAAATTCTCTTTATTTGCTTCAGAAGTCAGATTTGCTGAAACAAAGCAATGCTGGAGACTATAGCGCATATCAATATTCCAGCCTGTCAATTTCAAAAGCTGATTATGAAAAGGTTGTAATTACGAGATTATAAAACAAGTTTTACATATGATTTTTTCAGAATTCGCGTAATTTTCGAACATCAGAGAATAAAAATGGTTTAGGAGAAACCTCAAAGTTGAACACGGATCAAGAGGTGCTCTGTCAATAAGAAATTGTAAAGAATCTCCTTTGTAGCCTTTTCCAGAGAGCGAGCGTTGGTGGGCACCTATTTCAGAGGAAACTTTGAAGGAACCATGGGGTGTCGTCTCAACGCGAGAAATAGCTTCTACTGGAAAAGGGAATGAGACAGTCAAACATTCTGAAGAGAATTCGCCGGATCCAATGTCACCGCCACCACACCCATCCGCACCACAACCCATTCCTGAATATACGCCGATTTGTTTCGAGCGGCAGGTTACTGTGACGAATGCGCCGGCTCATTTGACGTGGAAATTAAGGTTTGGAACAGAGAAGAAAGTGGTGCATTTTATAGTTCCGAGGACCAAATCGTTGCAATATTTTATTGGACGCTCTCCAGGTAAAAACATGATACAACTTGAATAGCACTCAAAGTCAAAATATTTTCAGTGCAATGTGATTTACCGCGACGTTCGGAGGAATCAAAAAGTGAAGTAAATGCACTGAATGGTAAGTTATACCAACATAAGTTTGAATTCATAAGAAAATCCAATTTTCCAGATGGTAAATGGATTTTTCGCGTCGAGAGCACTACGACAACAGAGCGATTGAAAGAATCGATTGCCGGCCGAGTTTCATATGAAGTCATTTATAAACACACTTGCTATGTTCCATCTGACGCACCGCTAGTGGAGTTAAATTTCAATGCAATCAAGGAGCCATTGATGAACGGAAAATGTTGAATAGTTGAATTTTGTCCGTCAGTTGTTGAAAGTAGAGCAGTTTTTTTATTGTTGTACAAATGTTCAATGTTCATAATTGGTTTGTTAGGTTTTATACGTAATAATCAATAAATCTTTGTTAATTATTTTGATTTTTTCTTTTTTTTCATACCTATGGTTGCTCATTACGGCCCCATGATTCGTTATTCTAGTCTCAAAGTGTAATAGCGCTCCAGCGCACATATTTCTCTTCTTTTTTTCTCTTCTTGGATCAGGCGACTCGAGTGGTGAAAGCAGAAGCTTTTGAGATGAAAAGATGCTTGGATAAGGTGAGATTTTTATATTTTTGGAAATTTAACAGAATTGTTGTTTATAGTGAAGAACGATGGACGCTTTGAAACATGCGTTGCAGTTTTTGAATGAGTTGAAGACGGGAGATCTTTCACCGAAGTTTTATTATAGATTGTGTAAGTTATTTTCTTTGAAACTGATTTTAAAAATTGTTGGCCTAGGAAAAGTGTCCACCTGGCCGAACTTTTTCCTATGAGCTTTTTTTGTGTTTTGTTAATAAGTTATGTAGAATTCTTCTATTAGTCTTTCTTTAATGTTTTTTTTTGGATTTTTCATGCCTGCGGACTAGTTTTCGCCGGTGGACAACTTTTTTCTAGGCCATTGTTTTATATATATATACATATATATCATTTATTCAATTTAACAGTGATGAAAACAAACCCGCAAGAGTTAGTCGTTCAATAAAATAAAAATGCGAAAAAAATACCGGTAAATATGAGAGTGTGTTTTGACAAGTATAAGTAACCAGGAGTTGCGTGCCGCTACGCGGCAAAACTCCTGGACGACACCTCGCCTTCGGCTTCGCTTTCCAGCACACCTCCGGCGTGCCCCTTTTGTTACATTCGTTTCAAATAAAGATTATTTGTTATGAGATTCCAAACATGGTGACCTAACTTTTCTTTGAAATCCGGAGTTGTTCGTTTATCATAGATTTTGATTTCGTTTTTTTTAAATCAAAAATCATCATAACAACAACTTTTTATACGGCTCGCCTCCGGCTTCGCCCCTTATACGCTTTCGGCGTCACTTTCAATTATTTGGCGATTTCATTGTGGGGACCGAAATTTCTTGATCGAAAAGTATTGGAATGCGAGCCGAAGGCACAGAAGAAGCTCGCCTGCGGCTCGCTTCTTCCGTGCCTTCGGCACGCATTCCAATACTTTTGATCGTTTTTCCAACGCCGCTGCGCGGCGAAACGCTCATTATCTAAATTTTAAAAATGTTACTGCAATATTCTCAAAAAACCAATCATAATGTTCGAACGGTTATAATTAGCGGAATTAGCGGAATAAAAAAGAATCTCTCTGGTTACTTATACTTGTCAAAGAAAAAAAAGGAACAATTTAAAGAAAGAAAAAAAAAGATAATATAAATACACTTAAAATTAGTAATCGAGATCATTTTCAAAAATTGGCATGTTATGAACTCTTTTGGAAATAAATTAAACATACACGGAATAGTCACACTTGAAAGTGAAACCACCAAGTTTGATAGTTTGAGATTCGTGTTTTACCTGAACATCGGGATCGTTTCCGGCAATAAATGACTTATTGAATTCGGCCCAAAGTTTCTTTCGATCAAAATTTGAAAATTCGAATACGAAGGCCTCTACATCTGATATTATTTGTCCATATTCACTGGGTCGGAAGTTTCCGGAACCATATACGTCTTGATGCATTCTAAAAAATTAATATAAAAAGAAATAAAAGAATAAACAATTTTTTAACCAAAAACAAATAAAAAGGAAAATAATAATAATAAATCAATTATGTATTAAATTAAACAACTCACTTCTCAGCTTTTACCCAACAATCGCTTAAGTATTCGAAGCGCTTTAGTAGACCAGACGGATGAAGTGCGAGTCGTTGCGCAGAATTATGAAGCGCGAATCGACAGAAATACTTCAAAGAATTGTGCGACTTCAGATTGATACCTCCAGCAGTTAGGTATAATTCCTTGACTGCATAAACGGCAGCAAACCACGTTTTCTCTGCAGACTGAACGAGATCCGGAGGCGATAGCGACAGATAATGACGAGCTTTATTAATGAAAGTAACAGCGTCGTACTTCTCCATATATTCCTGAAAACAAAATAATTTCAAAAAAGTGTTTGTTAACTCGTAGTTTTATTTTTGGAAAGCTTATTAGCATTCATTATAAAGACTAAAATAAAGCATACTTTACTCTCCCACTGTTCCAAATTGTCGATAGTGACATTTTCTTTGAATAATTCACACACATCGTCGATATCCGCTTCATCCACCCAAATATTTCTACCATTCACAACTATCTTCTTAGACATTATGCTGAAATCAAAAATTTTAGTAAAACTATTTAAGAAAAAACAGAAAAATTAATAAGTAAACAAAATTATTATGGAAGAGCGTGATGTTGGCAGTCTCTCCTTCCTCCGCGTCTCTGCCTTTCGCGTTTGCGGTGTCGCATCGCGTGCGTCTAGTTCAACTGGGGCAAATGTGTGACTGTGCTCGGTCAGAGTGAGGAAGAGAAAAGAAGATCACACAAAGAGAAAGAGAAATTGCCAGGGCAAAGACGTCACACCAAAGGAAAGAAGAGAAGGAGAAAGAGAGAGTGGTCACACCCTAACCTTCTCGAAGGTGCTGGCAAACATGTACAAGAGAAGAACGAAGTGTCTCATTTGAGAACGATTTTCGTCTCACAATTTCGTAGTACCTCTTAAGAGTAATGGACGGTGGTTTTTTGTGTGTCTATTAATAAATCATTCAAATTAAATGGCATCTCACTCCTCCTCCCAATTGTTATCGCTGTTCAAATAGGGTGCTCTTTTCCATTTTCTTTTGTCGTTCGAGAAGCTAAATTATACTTTTACATTTCTTTTTTCTATTTTAACCACAAACATTATTCATTTTTTCCAGACATGCGGTCCGCATATGTACATAGTTCAAAAGATGACACGGAAAAGAGGAAATTGCTAGAAACGGATTTGGAAAAAGGAGGTAATTGAAAACAATTTTATTTAAACTGTTTAGAAGAACCGTCGTCAACGTAAAATCGAACCTCTTTTCTATTCAAATGTTATGTAATTGCGAGTATGACTTTTATATGGACTGCTTATACATTAACAATTAAATATACAAGAAGAACAGTACCTACGACTATGGTAATAGAAAAATTTGAATAAAAAGAAAGAGTAAAATTCATAATTTTCAGCTCTACTCTTCCAGTTCCGTGGTGTTTTGTGCTGAAGTGTTAAAACTCTCAATTACGCTTTTTATGATTTTCAAAGAAGCGGAATTTAGTCAAAGGAATTTTAGCGAAGTAAATATCTTTAGGAGTGTTGGGCAAATACTAGATTAATGTTAATGTTTTCAGGCCATTTCAAAATATTACCTAACGAAAGAATTGGCAAAAATGAGCGTGCCTTCAATTGCATACGCACTACAGAATAATTTGGACTTTGTTGGATTGTCGAATTTGGACGCGGGCGTTTATCATGTGTGTTTTTTTGTAAAATTAGGGTTAGTTAAAATTTTTGAAAAATTTCTAAAAAACATTTTTTATTAAAGGAGGACTTTATGGAGCTAATGAAGGCGTCTGGAATGAAAATAGACTTCATTCTCATTCCAAATACGCTTTTAAAATTTTCTAAAACCACCTAGAAGCCGAGAAAACGCGCTTCAAAACAATGATCTAGAAAAAGTGTCCATCAGCGAAAACTAGTTCGCAGGCATGAAAAATCCAAAAATAAACATAAAAAAGGACTAATTTTGCATTATGAATAATTATTTATTAACAAAACGCGAAAAAAGCTCATAAGAAAAAGTTCGGCCAGGTGGAACACTTTTTCTAGACCATTGCTTTGAGACGTGGTTTCTCGACTTCTAGGCGGTTTTAGAACATTTTTAAAACCTGATTTGGAATGAGAATGAAGTCTATTTTCATTTAAAGTACATTTATTATCTCCCAAAAATTTTTAAAATTTCAGTTTTGAAGAATACTGTTTTTTTGGTAAAATCCATTATTTACAAAAAAAATCAATAAATTCTCCTTGGCCGGAGATTTTCTGGAAGACGATGGATCGCTATCACCCTCTTGATGGCTGGTGTCGCATTTTTTCAGGTTTATTTTCTCTTCGGAATAATTATTCACTTTTTTTATTGGAAATTTCAGATGAACAACACTCCAGCTGATGAAATGAACAAGAGAAAAGAGTCTGCGGAGAATTATATCGTTGGAATTTCGGCTGTGTTGGCGACTTGCTTTACAGCTGGATTTGCTGGTAAATATATATATATATATTTTCAAAATTGTGATAAAATTTCAAAATTCCAGGAGTGTGGTTCGAAAAAATGCTGAAAGATGGAGGAAGCACTCCATTTTGGATTCGAAACCTTCAAATGTATAGTTGTGGAGTTTTTAGCGCGTTGTTGGCATGTTTGAAAGATTCGGCGGATATTCAAGGAAAGGGATTCTTTTTTGGGTATACTGTCAAAGTTTGGGCGATTGTTGGTGAGTTTTTGAGGGATTTTGAGGATCATTCATAGGTGGGATTAGGTCATTGCGAAATCTCAAAGTTAAGCTCGTTACAAAAAAAAATTTTTTTAAGTTAAGGCGACTACAAACCGTAAAAAGCATCAAAAACGCTGAAAAAAACACTTAAAAAACAAATATCCGAAAGTGCGTCAAGGCAAACGTCTATTTTTGGATACTCATTAAAAAAGTTAAGGTAGTTACACCTTGTCAAGTGAAAAAAAAGTTAAACTCGTTACTAGACTAAATCCGCGGTATCCCACCTATGGGATCATTTATGAAAGGAGAGATTTGAGAAAAGTTTTAATTTAAAGGAGGGCTTTACGGAGAATATAAATGACGTTAAATCGCCGAAAAATGGCATACTTATGTAAATGTAAAGTAAAGTAAGTAAGTAAAGTAAAGTAAATGGGTTTCAAAATTTTTGTAAAAGTTCATAGAAGAAAAAACGGAAAAAAAACGAGGTATTGTCAAGATAAAAATTTGTGGCCACTCATTTTGCGGAGTGTCGTTAGGAATTTCCTCGCAGCGCGACCACAACGCGCAAGACCAACTGAGAAATTTGAATTTGAGCGCGTTGCGGTCGCGCTGCGAGGAAATTCCCAACGACACTCCGCAAAACGAGCGGCCAGAAATTTTTATCTTGACAATACCTGCAAAAAAGTTTCCACCGCGGAAGAGTTTTTGGTTTCTAGTCCGCGATAGTTTGGGTTTCTAGGCCACCTATTAAATTTGTGAATTTTTATTGATTTTTTTGTGTTTTTTTGCATTAAAAAAAACTATAAACGCTTTACAAATTACATTTTAAATGCAAAAAACAAAAAAATGAATAAAAATGCACAATTTTAATAGGTGGCCTAGGAACCCAAACTATCGCGGACTAGAAACTGAAACTCTTCCAGCGGTGGAAACAGCTCGTTTTTTCCATTTTTTTCGTCCGTTAATTAAAAAAAAATTTTTAAACCCATTTATAACATCCCTCCTTTAAATTACGATTCAAAAAAAAATTTTTTTAACGATATGAAAAATTTATGAAATTTCTGAACGGATTTTAAAAGTTTTAATTCTGAAAAATAATTTAAGTTTATTAGTAGCGTTGAACATAAAATTGAAATTTTTAAGATTTTCAAAATTTTATTGAAACTGTAAATATTACAGTCAATCGTTCTGAATTTCATCGATTTTCGGATTTATATGACATTTTTCATCAGTAATCAAATAACGTTTTCTAACATAGATCAGAACGAAAAATTTAAAGACGATTTCAAATAAAAACCGTATTTTTATCTGAAAATCCAATTTTCTTTGTCAAAAGTTTAAAAATTCGATTGAAACTATTTTTTCATGTTGAATACAATTTTTTCCAGGTCTCTTGGGCGTCGGAGGTCTTTACATTTCGATGGTGATGAGATATTTAGACAATTTGTACAAATCGATGGCATCGGCGGTCTCAATCATTATTGTGGTGATACTATCAATGCTAATTTTCCCTGATGTTTTCATAGGAATGTATTTCGTGTTGGGAACATTTTGTGTAATATTAGCTGTTTTGTTGTATAATTCTGTGAATGAGTAATTTTTAGATATGACATTTTCTTTAATTCATTTTCGGGTTTCTTCTTTTTTTTTGCCTTTTTCAGTATCCCCCAATTTTTTTGAAAAATAACTGAACTCCCCGCCCCTTTTTCTTTGCACCGCTAGTGGAGTTAAATTTCAATGCAATCAAGGAGCCATTGATGAACGGAAAATGTTGAATAGTTGAATTTTGTCCGTCAGTTGTTGAAAGTAGAGCAGTTTTTTTATTGTTGTACAAATGTTCAATGTTCATAATTGGTTTGTTAGGTTTTATACGTAATAATCAATAAATCTTTGTTAATTATTTTGATTTTTTCTTTTTTTTCATACCTATGGTTGCTCATTACGGCCCCATGATTCGTTATTCTAGTCTCAAAGTGTAATCGCGCTCCAGCGCACATATTTCTCTTCTTTTTTTCCCGTAGTGAAAATAGCCACAAAATGAGACCCGGTTTTAATTTTTATGACTCATAGAAATATTTAGAAATAATTTCCAGCCGAAAATGTACGAATCGGCGGCTAGCACTGTCGACCAGGAGAAAGCGCTGGATCAGGCGACTCGAGTGGTGAAAGCAGAAGCCTTTGAGATGAAAAGATGCTTGGATAAGGTGAGATTTTTATATTTTTTTTGGAAATTTAACTGAATTGCGGTTTATAGGGAAGAACGATGGACGCTTTGAAACATGCGTTGCAGTTTTTGAATGAGTTGAAGACGGGAGATCTTTCACCAAAGTTTTATTATAGATTGTGTAAGTTATTTTCTTTGAAACTGGTTTTAAAAATTGTTTTGGGAAACTTAAATAAAGGTTTTTCGCGAAATTTCGGTTCGGGAATATGAAATAAAATAATTATTACCTTAAAAGTCTGAAAATCTCAAGAAAAATTGATATTTCAATGATTTTTTATCAGAAATGCCAGATGAAAATTTTAATTCAAAAAAATTTAAACAAAAATTTGGTTCCAAAAGGTATATTAATATATTTACAGACATGGACTCTGTCAACGAACTTCAACAGCTAGAAACAGTCCTAATCGACGATTTTTCGCAGGATTCTGGGAAATTAACAAATCTTTACGAATGTGTGCAATATGCAGGCTCGATTATTCCGAGATTGTGAGTTTTTATTCGAATTTATTTGTATTTTCAAAATATTTCTTATAGATACCTTCTTGTTACCATTGGTGTAGTATTTATCAAATGCGGTCTTGGTTCTCGGAAAGAATTGTTGAAAGATATGGTTGAAATGTGCAGAGGAGTGCAACATCCATTAAGAGGGTTGTTTTTGAGAAATTATTTGCTGCAATCGACGAGATCATTGCTTCCTGATATTGCGGAAACAAGTGGAAGTGTTAATGTACCGAATGAGAATGGGAAGAAACCAGACGGAAAGAATGATGGTATTTAAATACACGTCTTATGGATTTAATACCGATTTTTGAACTTTAGGTACTGTTATTGACGCAGTCGATTTTATATTGATCAATTTCGCGGAAATGAACAAATTATGGGTTCGAATGCAACATCAGGGACCGTCTAGAGAGAAGGATAAACGAGAAAAGGATCGAATGGAGCTCAGAATTTTAGTCGGGACGAATTTGGTGAGGTTGGCACAGTTGGAGTGCCTTACTGAGGAGATGTACACAAGAGAAGTGCTTCCTAGTATTTTGGAGCAAGTTGTATCATGTCGTGATCCGATCTCACAGGAATATTTGATGGAATGTGTTATTCAAGTTTTCGCTGACGATTTTCATCTATCAACTTTGAATGAATTTCTGGCAGCTTGTGGACAATTAGTGCCTGTAAGTTTTGTTTTGAATGTTTCCAGAAGAATTATTAATTTGATATCTAAATTCCAGGAAGTGAATGTGAAAAACGTTCTTATTGCATTAATTGATCGTCTGGCTTTATACACAACCTCTACTATTGAAGGACAACAACCTGATTCCAAAATGGAATTATTTGAAATATTTTCCGATCAGGCGAAAGATTTGATCAAGAATCGTCCAGATATGCCAATGGATGATGTTATTTCCCTACATGTTGGTGTTTTAATTAAAAAACCATAAAATCCTTGATTTTTCAGGTTTCATTGGTCAGTTTGGCTGTCAAATGCTATCCGACTCGTATTGATTACGCGAATATGTCATTTTTGAGCATGCGTAATGTTATTGAAGAAAAGGGAATAACTACGTAAGTTTACGTTGATGGTAGAATTATTATTATATGAAACATTGATTTTTAAGAATCGAAGCGTTCGGAAAACCTGGTCGCGAATTGACGAAATTATTAAAGATTCCGATTGAAGAGTACAAAAATGTTCTCAGATTATCAGAGTTGAATGAATTTGTGAATGTTATGAAGTTTTTCGACTATAGGGGAAGATGCAATACTGCGGCATTTATTGTTCAGGTATTGGATGATTTAATATTATGAAAATTGACGAACATTATTTTTTTAAAAATGAGCTGGTGGGAATATGCCCTAATTTCTGGGGCATGATTGAAATTCAAGTAATTCTAATTTTTAAAGTTATTAACACAAATGGCCTAGAAATCAAAAACTAGGCCACATCCCTGTATCCTCCCATTCTCTTCAATTTTCAGAATATTCTCGACGAGGAGACATATTTGCGCACGGAAGAAGATATATCTGCTGTTTTTGGGCTTATCGGACCTTTGTTAAAGGATCAAGAGGATCAACCAGCTGATGCATACGTAACTATAATTTAGAAAATATTGAAAAACTGGATATTTTTACAGGAGACTGAAGAATTCATCGATGAGCAGAATTCCATTTCGAGGCTGATTCATATGATCAAGTCGGAACATGTTGATAATCAATTTTTGGTGATTTTTACAAATTTTTAGAATCAATAATCTGAATTATTTCCAGCTATTGAACAGTGCTCGCAAAACGCTCGGAGAAGGTGGTCGTCATCGTCTTCAATACACTCTCCCGCCGGTTGTTTTTGAGATATATCGTCTGGTTCTCTCATTTGTGAGCCAGAAAGAGCAAGATGTAAACGAAATGTAATGATTTTAATTTAATTAATTAGATTTTTCAGGAAAAGTGGGACGCAAAGATTCGTAAAATGTTTGTTTGTGCGATGGGAACTATCGGAGCGCTGGTGTCAACTGCTGAGCTTTCCGAATTACCGTTGAAGTTGTATTTGAATGTAAGCTAAATTATAATTGCTTAAATATCTCCAAGAAATTGTTTTCAGGGTGCAATAACAGCGGATAAAGTTCCATTCGAAGCAAATCACATTGTGGTTTATGAATTCGTTTCAAAAGCCATGTCGATTTTAGAAGATGATGTCGCCGATTCTCGTGATAGGATTCGATGCCTTCAACTCACTGTTGCAACATTGCTGCAAACGAGCAATTTACCAGATGAGAACTGGCAAAGTTTGGCCAGTCAGACTGCTTTAGCCGCTGCGAAAATGTTCAAAAAGGTTGGTTCAATTAACTTTTGTGGACTTCTAGAAATTTTTGGTTATTAACAGTGTGCTCATTTTGCTCTCATGGATTACTAAAAATAACTGCTCTGGGGGTATCCCTGGAACAAGTGATTTTAGTCACGAAAGTACTTATATTCACCGGAAAGTGTCGAAGAAATTATCCTAAAATCAATATCTTTAATTTTCAATCATGAAACAATATTTTTAATTTTTGAAACAGTGTTTTTTATTTTTCTCAATTCCTTTAAATTCCACTGAATTTACAGCCTGATCAAGTTCGTTCACTTTGCACCGTTGCTAATTTGTATTGGCATGGAAAAACTGCAGAATCCGAGCATCAACCATTTAAGAATGGTACGTTTTATTAAGTTGCCGTTTTTCTTCTATTCCAAGTTATTGAATTTTAGGTAAACGTGTCATGGAAATATTGAAAAAAGCTGTAAAAATCGCAAGTGAATGCTTGGAACCGTTAGTTCAACAGCAACTTTTCATTGCATTGGTGGCATCGTTCACTTATTTTTACGAGAATGGTTGTAAAGAGGTATTTATTTGAATATCAATCCTTAGCAGTTATTTTTTCTGTTATTCAGATCACGGTAGAGCACATTGAGCAACTTTTGGAAAAAGCTCAAGATAATTCGGTGAACTTGGATGTTTCTGTTGAAGCTGATTCGCTTGAGAAACAACTTTCTGAGGCGACGAAAAGGCTTCGAATTGCACAAAGTGAGATTGAGGAGAATACCGATAATGGACCGCCTGAAAATTTGACAAATGAGGATCTTTAATTTATCTGAAAATTGCATAATTCACTTGTGAAATTTGACTTTAATTATTTTTTTTTTTGAAAAATTGTGATAGATGTGTAGAAAACGGTTTTTTGTTTTATTTCCTCCCCCTCTCCCTGTTTATTTATGTTCATAGTCTCTAATTCTCTAATTCTCCTAAATGTACTGTTGTCTTGCCATAACTCCATAACCCCAGTAATAGAAGGAAAGTAAGAAATTAACTTTGTCTAAAAATTATAGATACCAGTAATTGAAACTCTGTCATAAAAACCTATTTATTTTACAAAAGTTTAAACCAAATTTCATAGAAGAAAAAAATGAATTTTAAAGTTGTCAAAGCTGTTGAAACAGTGTTGATATTTATTTTTTAGAGAAAAACTAAAATATATATGTTTTGTTTTAAATAAAGCTTTCCAGGAACTGTTTTCACCGATGTTGGTATGCTAGCCCTGCTGAGAAGGTATTTTAAAATATAGTATTTATATTTTTTTGAAAAATTAAATAAAAATACTATGTTCCAAGGGAGTACTGTAGTATTTAAAAAAAAGGGGATAGAGAGTACACGTTTTAGTGTTTAACGTGTTAAAAAACTGAATAGTGAAATAATTTATTCAAAAATCGTTGAAACGAAATGGTTTTCATGGAATCTACTTGAAATATCGGGCGGCATTGAGTTTTAACGGTTAGTCGAAGCGTGGTTAATAATTTAGAAAACGGTATGTGCCTTTAAAGGGACTCTTTACTGAATTTGGGTTTCAGTTCCATTTTCATCTTCTTCACAGTATTTGAATACCTATAGAAGCAAAAAAATTTATCGAAATTTCCTTTTCTAGTACACGAAAAAAAACACACATTTACAGGGTAAAGCGGCGAATGGCCTAACCGCTCGACCGCGTGCGAGAGAGCACGCGAATGTGTGAGTGTTTGCAATTTTTAGGCCATTAGCCGCCTTATCCTGTAAATGTGCATTTTCGTGTACTAGAAAAGGAAATTTGGCAGAAATATTTTGCTTTTATAGGTTTTCAAATATCAAAAAGAATATGAAAATGGAATAGAAACCCAAAAACAGTAAAGAATCCCTTTAATTAAAACCGCGGTTTACGGTAGAGCGCGATTCGTTCTTCCTTGGTTATTCGGACCAAAAATTGACCCTAAACGAAAATACGTTCATTTTTTGCAATTGAAAATTATGAAACTTCTAAAAACAATGCGCCGGAAATTCTTTTTTAGTATTTTTTATAGTTAATATTTTCAGAAGTCCAATTATTTTCAGAATATTCTTTTTTCAGAATAATTACTCGTAGTATTCTAAAAAAATTATATCAATAGCCTTGGTTTAATTAAAAATTTCCGTCTCGCCAAATTTTATGAAAAGCTTTAGTTTTTTTGTAGAATTTTTATTATTTTCTCCAAACTCATGTGTCGGAATTTTTTTTTTGCTAATTCGGCTGCCCCGTCCCAATTACAATTTTTGTTGCTTTCTAATAATACGCTCGAGTTTGAAATTAGGTTCTCTGTATGTCGTTTTTTTTTGACAACGTTTGTTTATTTCAAAAGTCGTAAAAATCAATTTTATGATTTTGTGGAGAATCGCAATAAATTGTTTCCACCCCTCCCAGCGTGGAAATTGAGTCATACATTTTTTTTGCCCTTATCATTTCATTTTTTTTTCGCTGTTTTACCTATAATATGCATAGTGATCGAAAAGGAAAAGTGGTGTGGTTAACCATTAAATAACTATACGATATAAATAAATGCATGATATGAGCTTCTTTTTTAGATAACGACGCAGCAAGCCAGTGTGTCCGGTTACTAATGGAAACCTCTGCTCTTCGTGCGAATATTTCAAATTTGACTGAATTTATTAGCGAAGGCGAGTTGTGCTTTGTTTTTTTGAATTGTTTCGAAATTTCTTTGAAAAAAGGGGTTTTTCATAATTTTTGACTGAATTGAAAATTTAACGGGGAGCTCCTGATAGCTGAGAAATGAGCTTGGTATAAATTAGACTGTGTTTTTCTAAAACAAAAAATCGGATCTAAATTTTTTTAAATACATTAATAGCCAAAGAATATAGGCATTTCTGCCGACTATCCTTCGGAATTGGCGGGTTTTTTTTTAGACTTAAAGAAGTCTTAATCATTTATGAGCTCTTCGATCCCCCTTTTAAAATGGTCCCTAGGGAGACAGCAAATTTTATTAGGGGCTGCCTCGGAACGGAAAAAATCGAAATTTTACAAAAGATATTAGTTTTTCCCCTTCCCGTATTCAAAATTTTAAATTGAAACCATCAAACCAATTATGGAGTGGGGTGGGGGGTCATTGTAATTGTCTAGTTCGGAATGAAAAAGTCAATATTAGTTTAGATCCAAACATTTTGAAAATTCGTAGTTTATTTAATAAATATTATGAAACACGTAGCGAAGCCTTTTTGCTCTGTTATTGGTAGCTCTTAGAGACAAGCAGACTAGGCGGTAAAAATGAGAGAAACAGCTAATTGCTAGGGGGGGGGGGGGGGGGGGGGGGGGGTGGAAAACCTCTATTTCTCTCTTTGGTTTATTTATCCAATTTTGTCTCCCCGAAATTTTATGCAAAACAAAACATGTATTTTTGATTGTTGAAGATAAGTACGAATTTTTATAGTATCTGTTTTTTGTAGTGTTATTTTTGGGCATTTTTTCGGGAATGATTTATTCGTTTATACTGGTTTTTGCGTTCTTTTGTTTGGAAATATCATTTCCAATATGTTACTTGTTGTAAAAATAGACGAAATTGGGAATTCAGCTGTTTTTAGGGTTTTACCCGCAAAAAATGAGATATGTTGAATTTTTCTTTTTTTGTAATTTTTAATAAAATCTAACGTACGCAATGAGATGAGTTTGTTCTAATTTTCAAAAAAAAAACAATTTAAAAATTGTTTTCAAAATTTTGAGAAAAAAACGGTATGTCAGTAGAGCGCGATTTCTTCTGAACCGTATATATGCATGCGAAAAGTGTTACTGTAGAAGCAAACCGATTCCAAACGCGCTCTACTGACAAACCTCGATTTTTGGGGTGTTCTGGTGCACGGACAAAAAAAATATTTCTCATAATTCGTTCAATAGATACTAAAAATGCAATTATAACCCAAAAAAAAATTTTTAAACACGTACGGACACGGAAAAGGCAAGAGAAGCTTGCGAAAACAATGGTGCGCGTTTGGAATCGAATTGAACGAATTCGTTCAATTCGATCCCCCCCCCCCCCCCCCCCCCCCCTCAATTCGTACGAACAGTATTTCAATTAAAAAATTTTCTCATATATTATTATCTATGAAATAGACATGAGTACTTATTGTTTCTTTCTGAATTTATTAGTAAAAGCAAAGAGGTCGGTTTATTTGTTTAAATAGCGAAAAAGATATATGCATGTTAGCGTAGAGCTTTCGTGTTGTTGTATGCTTTTGTATTCATCATTCATTCCACATTTCATGCTTCAGTTGTTATGAAGTTTGTACTGTATTATTAAGTAGATTAATTGTTGACAAAGAGTTGGGAAAATGATGAATGATCATTAACATTTTTGTCAGAAAAACGGTGTTTATAAAATGTTAAGAAATACACCCTTACCTTTTTTCTTGAGCCTTAACTTTGAAACTTGGAAATGACACTGTCCCACCTATTTGCGGAATTTACTGAATACTGTAAACTTTCACAATATGCTTCTTAAAGACAGGCTGTAACCTTGGATATTTTTCCCGAATTTGAGCAAACTCGTAACTCGTACTCTATCTTTAACCTACCTTTAAGAATAACATCCGAAAGACGTTCTTCGCTTTTAATAATCACTAATTTTTATGGAAGTGTTTTTTTTAAAAATTTATTTAGTAGTTTTTGTTCAATGATCATTTTTTCCACCTTATTCTCGATACAATCAAAGTTGGCAAATGAACCAGGCTGACCCTAAATGGTATCAGTAGAAATGATCTTTTTGCCGTTACCAATTTTGTTTCTGTGAATCCTTTTGATGCTCGAAAAAATGTCTCTCATGCCATTGATCATATGATTTTATGTCTGTTTACTTTTTTTGTACTTTAGATAGAATTGTGGAGTTTTTTTTTCTCCTAAAAATGATGACTCATATATTTATGTTTCTTCTGTGCAGAAGAAAAAATCGAGAAATATAAATAAGTATAAGTCCGATCGATTAAAATTCCCTTTATACATTGTTGTGTTGACTCTTAACAATAGTATGTGTAAATAGAAAATGTTTTGTACATTGCAAAGCAATAGTCGCAGTTTTTTTCTTGTTTTTTTTTGAAGAAATAAAATAATATTTCAAAAATCAATTGTAGTTTATATTTTGCTCATTTGAGCATTATGTAAACGTGTTGATAGTATGATAAATATTGATTATTTATGGTTAAGTGATATGAAAAAACGTAGATTAGAGTATGCATTGGCAGGTTTTTTGTCAAACTCTGCATAGTTATTCAATTGATAGTACTGTTTTTGAGGTATTTTTGAGAGTTTAATTTTAAAAATGGGCGGGGGACTCGGGGAATGAAATAAATTAATATAAAATTAAAAGAGTAGTGCTACAGAAGAAGATAATTTATTCTTTTATTTATTTTATCGCCATTTTCGACTATTAACATGTTTTTTCACTAATTTCTAAATCTTCGTTTTTTATACTAAAAACGTAAATTTCGTCATTTGAGTAAATAAATGAAAATTCTAGAAAATTGTATAGTTTATGTTGACGTAAAGGCTCCAGAGAACAAATAAATGGGGTTTAGACACGAAAAGAGTGATTTTCATCTGGAAATCAGAAATCTGTGTGATTTTTCCTTATATGGACTAGAAACCCAAATTTAATTTCTTCGGCCAGATCTATATTAGATTTTAAAATTTTATTTTTATTTTTTCGACTTTAAGCATTGTTTTTTTGCCAGGAACATGATATCTTTGTATTTATTGTTTTTTTAAAATAAAATATATGAAATTTGAATTTTTAAAATTAAAGGCAACGTTCCAGTTAAAAATACGTTTCACATTTTCTTCAATTCAACTTCATTTCATAAAACAAGTGATAACCGACGCACCTTCTTTTTGTTTTTGACGAGCATTGCGGAAAATTATAAATCTTTTAAGTGACTATTATGTGGGATTTTTTTTTAATGTAAAGTGATTCCAAAATTTTCAGAATTCTAATACAAACTTTGAATATCTTGAAATGTATCTAAAAAATTTAGAATAATTCGAATCGGTAGTTTTTAAAAAAGTTCAGAAAGTCTTAAAAGATTTCATATTTTTAAAAAATTCATAAATGTTAACCTTTCCTGAAAACATTTGAAATCATTCTCTCTTAAATTTTTCTAGTTTTGAACGGAAATTGTAGAAATTCTTCTTCTTTTTTTCAAATTGAAGTTTTTTTCAGCTCTGGCGTCAACAACATCATCAATACTCGGTGCGGCGGCAGCAGCAGCAGCATCAGCGGCAGCCGAACTGCCGTCGTCAAGTGGAACAACATCGTCATCAAGTGGCTCATCGTCGTATTTTGATTATAATCAGCGAATTTCGTTACTAATTCCACCGAGAGTGCTTCTGAGTGGAACGAAGCGGATGGTCGCTAAATTGGATGTTACCACATGTTGTGCACTTGGCGGATTTATTTTTGTTTTTTGTTTATATTTGATTCACCTGATCGCTAGTTTTTATGCGTAAGTATCGAAAATCTGAAAGCGAAATATATTTTTATCACGTGATTGGATTTTACAGGAAGTATAGGCTTCATCGAAAGGTTTTGCCAAACAAGACACTTCCCGGGGTTTCGGTCATAAAGCCATTAGTTGGAACGGAAGATGTTTTAAAAGAGAATTTGGAAACTTTTTTCACCTCAAAATACCACAAATTCGAATTATTATTTTGTTTTCATGCGAAAAATGATGCGGCTGTTTTGGTTGTTGAAGAATTAATCAAGAAATATCCGAAAGTGGAAGCTAGAATGTTTTTTGGTAAGTTTTTTTCAAAGAAATGGAAATTATTGAAAAATGACAATAAACAGGTGGACGAAAGGTTGGACTGAACCCAAAAATAAACAACATGATGCCTGCATACGATTCAGCGAAATATCCATTGATTTTGATTAGTGATAGTGGGATTTCGATGAGAGAGGATGCGATATTAGACATGGCGATTACTATGATGAGCCATGAAAAAATGGCACTTGTGACACAAACACCTTACTGTAAAGATCGGGAAGGTTTTGGTGCCGCGTTCGAACAAGTGAGTAGATATTGATATTTTAACCTCAATAAAGAAAACAGTAGTGCAGGTTTATTTTGGCACATCACACGCTCGAATATATTTGGCTGGAAATTGTATGGAATTTGTGTGCTCAACTGGAATGTCATCAATGATGAAAAAGGAAGCGCTTGACAAGTGTGGAGGAATTGAAGAATTTGGTGGTTATTTAGCCGAAGATTACTTCTTTGGGCGTGAACTGGCGAATCGGGGTTACAAGTCGGCGATCTCAACGCATCCAGCTCTACAGAATGGTGGAAATCCGTCGGTTTACTCGTTTTTAGATCGGGTTTGTCGGTGGGTGAAGCTAAGAATTGCAATGTTGCCGCATATTATTGTGGCCGAACCGTTGCAGGTGAGAATATGATTTTTTTTAAAAAGAAAATCTAATTTATAACGGATTACTGGTTTAGGATTGTTTCTCATCTGGAATAATAATGAGCATGAGCCTGAAATACCTAATGGGCTTCAACCCATTTGTCGTTTTTCTGCTACACGTGATTTATTGGTTTTCGATGGATTACACACTAATGCATGCAATGCAGGTAATCTAATTCTTTTAATTAAAATTGAATAATTGTAAGATGTTATTTTCAATTTTTGTTAATGGTTACTGAGATAAGAGAAAAAGTTGAAATATGCGAAACTACGATAAAATTATCTGGAACTGTCTATTAAAAAACTATTGAGAAATGTGCTTTAAAATCTTGCTGATGAACTGCCCTCAATTTTCGTACATTGAGTAATAATGATTGGGAAATGAGCTTTTCAAGATTTTCATCAAAATTCAATTTTTGAAAAGTTTTCAGACTTTGGTAAATTTTTAATAGAAAATTTTCATTTGAAAACTGTGCTCGGTTTCTGGTTAGTTCCTTGGTTCTGCTCTAAACAACACATTTCTTTGATTATGTGAATTTTTTCCAGTTCCTCTGTGTTTTCAAGAGAATTAAAAAAAAAGATCTTTTTCGTTTAATTTCCGAAAAAATACAATAGTTGCTGTTTGTTTCGAAATCTTGAATTTTTCAGAACGGCGATCTCTGCTTCTCATTTCCGTGGTTCGTTCTCGCCTGGATCCTACGAGAATTATCAGCCCCAATTGTATTTCTTATTGCATTGTGCCAACCAACGATTCGATGGAGGAATAACGTGTTCCATCTTGCATGGGGTGGTCAAATCAAACCAAAGTAATACTTACCTTTAGAACGTCTTCATTTTAAAGTTAGATTCTCCTTTATTCTCTGGTTTCTTTAAATGTCAATATTCAAATTACTGTGATATTATTTTCTCAACCAATATCAAAACGACTTTCGGGTCTTTTTTGTTTGTTTTCAAATATTTTCAGTTAAATTTTCGCAGCTATTAAAATTGATTTTCGAGAATTTTTGAATTTTCGTCTTTTAACGGGTTTCAAATTGTTTTCCTTGTTATTGTCACAACTTGTGTTTTTAATGTGATTCCCCCCAATTTTTTCCATATCGCTTTTGTAATAATTTTTGTAATAAAGATTTACAGATTTATGAATTTTTAAAAGAATAGTTGTGTAGGTTCAAATTTCCGAGATATTCGAATTTTAAGATTAATTTGAAATTTTAAGAAAAAATCCTAGGATATGATATCGACATTTTTTCGACATGTCAGGCTTGCCAGACCTTTAATTTATGCAAGAAGAGGTTTAAAAATAGATGAAATTATTGATTTTTATTTATTTTTTGTAAATTTCAGAGTTTAGTGTTCCAAGTGACGCTGAGTATGAAGCAGCAGCCGATGAAACACTTCACAAGTTTAGAAAATGATTATTTCAAAAGTAATCTTGTCGAATTTTAAGACTTTCCGACTATTTCGATTATTTGGCTGATAATTATCCAGTTTCTGAAAGTTTTGACGTAGCAATGTCGATGGGAGTGTTGACGGTGGTTGTTTCACAGAATGTTGGTTCGTGTTTTTATGAATGGACCTATCCAGATACTATATAAAAACGAAGCAAAAAATTAAATTCAGAAACGTGAAAACAATAGAAAAAAATAATTGTTTGCGTGTAAATTTAATTTTTTTCACATTTCTTGCTGTTTTTTGCGTCGTTTTTAGTTTCTGGGTAGGTCCTTTGATTTAAAATCAAAAAATAAGTGGAAAATTTGTCCAGGAACGTACGTGATTAATAAACAATCTCCAAATCGGCAAATATGGCTTTCGAGCCCGGTCTCGGGACCGAAGAGATATGATTTGGATGAGAAAACGAGGTAACGTATTATTTTTTTTTATTTAATTGGGTTCATTATTTGTTGTATGGACGAAAAATTGAGCGAAAAAAAATGCAGCATGAAGAAATGTAAAATTCTTTCTATATAACAATTGTTAAATAACTTTCAATTTTTTTAGAAATCTTGCAAAACTCGGCAAACTTTTTCATTAATTAATAATCTTGTCTGATCCCAAGATTTAAAGGATAAAAAGTTATTATCATAGTTATATCTCATTGAGGTCAGAAAATGGATTACTTTGTTCTTTGATGTATACTAGAATTATGTCGCAAAGGGGTAGGGGGATTAGCTAATTTAATAAAGACTAGGTTGCAAGAGAAATAGCAGGTGTTGAAAATGAAAATCTAAATATAGCCTAAATTATTCCTGAAACTTTATAGTAAATAAAAGAAAAATATCCTCTATCGATGGGTATAAATACCAAAAAACATTTTAGGACGAAGAACTGACCAAGCGCTAAAAAACATCGGAGCAAACGAAACATAGAATTATTTTAGGTTCACTTTTTCCCCCACAATTTTTGTTTCCGTTTCAGTTTTTTCCACTCGCTTTGCTCATTTTTGTGTTATAGTAATGCAAAATATGTATAAAGAAATAAAATTTAAAAACACAAATTGCTGAAAAGTGGGCGTGGTCTAAATGAGAATATTTTTATTTTTCGTTTTCTCCGAGTTTTCAGTTTTTCTCGGTCCTTTTTTGACGACGGTATTTGTGGAATTTATTGAAAATATTGTTTTCGAGGATACTCGCCATCTGCTTAATTTAACTTCAAAACAATTCTATTATGTTGTTTTTAATATCGAAAGTCGAAGTCGATGTCCTTTAACCTTGTTGTTTTCTTGAAATTTACACACAGCGTCGCAATCAATACTCATTAAGTAGTCATAACGCATACAGTTCTATTATATCTCTATGTTCTCTCGATTATCCACACCAATAATTTAATTATACTCTATTCCAGGTGGATATACTCACATGATGGCGAAGCACTCGACGAGTTGCTGTCAAGAGAATTTCGAAAAATTTTTGGCGATGACAAAATTGATTTTTCGAAGCATTCTTAATCTCAGGATTAACACTTTCAGCGTGCTACTTTTAGTCGTTTTTTTAATTCATGTTAGCCTAGATTTTTATCTTTTTTGTTGGCCTTTATTGAGAATGTAGGGTTTTCTGAAAGTGTTAGAATTTTGATGAGTATATTTTTTAGAAAAAAGTTGCATTTTTAGAATTATTTTACACATTTTCGGAGATAACAAAACACTTAAAAATTGCATTCAGTATTTTGGTCTAGACCAGAGGATTATACAATTTTTTTGTGTGTACAATTTTTTTTTTCAAATTTAACTTCTGGTGCTTGATTTTTATTGAGAAATTTCTCTTTACAATGTTAAGTTTCTATATAAAAATTTATTCCTTTCTCTCCTATGAGATTCTGCAATCAGACCAGATTTTGTTCGCTATGGAACACATGTCTCTAAAGTGTGTTGCAATGTAATTTTGTAGTGTCGTAGTTGTTGAAAAATGTAGTCTTCCAACCTTTTTCATTTAATTTTAATTTTTCTCTCCTTGCTTTTTTCAAATATTTTTTCCACGGTTTGATGAAATAATACATAGGTATTTTTCGATTCATAAATTTCCATACTTGTGCCGGTTTATCAATACGTATATCTTCAATAAACGCATTCTTATCGATTGAAAATTTTTTAGGCAGTGGTAGACACCCCGGTCGCGACTGTCGGACTTGATAAGTAGGGAGAGAATGGGAATAACCTTACGGTGAGAAGAAAATTGGAAAAGAATTGATTAATTCAATTAAAATTAATTTTTTAAGCGCCTACAATTTTTACTACCGAGTAACTGGAGAAAAAGCGGAGCAACTGCTGAGAAAATATGGTGAAGATGGTGACTTTTTGGCGAGATATAGCGAGTCTCATCCGACGAATTTTTCGCTAACGATTAGAAGATTAGATAGGATGATTCATATAAAAGTTCAAAAAATCAATGAGATGGTTAGTATATTTCAAGCGTCGGATGCTTCGGAGATGTTCTCGTCATTAGTTGAGCTGTTGGAATATTATATGGATAACCCGACGAAATTGAAGGAGAAAAATGGAGATATTGTGTCGTTGAGGTAGGTTTTCTTTATTTTTTCTTCTAAAACAAAACACGCCAATTTCAGAAAGCCGTTATACGTCCCGTTTGAAGTTGAAGAATGCGCAAAAGAGCAGAGATTGGTTCAAATGAATCGATGGTTTCACGCAAATATGACAGGACCTGAAGCGAATGCAATGTTAGAGAAAGAACGAAGCGGTTCTTTTTTATTAAGATTTAGTCAGCATTTGCCAGGTGCTTTGGTCATTTCAGCAAAAACGGATAATAGTGTTGTGCATTTGACGATTCATCAAGATCCGATTGTGAGTTTTTTAAATGAAATTTTTCAAATATTAGTAGAAACTTCAAGATTTTCAAAAAAGTTCAGTTTTTTATTGGAAACCTCATTTTCAGACCGCAAAATATACAATTGATGGGGATCACACGGAATATTGCGATATTCGGCAACTTCTTGCAACTTATAACAAAAATCCAATTGTTGAAAAAGCTGTTAGCAGTCGGGTAGTTTACCTTGAAAATGTGAGTTTAGAAGAGAGAGAATATGAAAAAAGTGAAATTTTCAGCCAATAACCTCGGGGTCAACGTTTTGCCCTGCTGATGTGCTAGCCGATAGGTTAGAACTGCTGAAACAAAGCGTCGAACCGGGAAATAGTCAAAGAACTGGAATGGTTGAAGAATTTGAGAGATTGCAATCGGAACAAGGACCTGCGGAACAATATTTCTCGAAAAGAGAAGGAAGAAGAGAGGCGAATGTGGATAAAAATCGATATAAGAATATTGTGCCGTATGATCATACGAGAGTGATATTGAAGGATAAAGCTGGGACTGATTACATCAATGGAAGTTTCATCAAGGTATGGGAAATATATAAACTTTTTAAAAAAATTGAAATATAAAAATATGTCTCTTATGCGTAAAATCATCAAATTTCCTTCAGTTTGACAATCCCCGCCCGCCATTGATGTTGGCGCCGTGTAGAAATTTTATCGCCACACAAGGTGCCATGGAAAACACAATCATTGATTTCTGGAGAATGGTTTGGCAGGAGAATTCAAGGCTTATTGTGATGCCGACAAGAGAAAACGAGCGTCGGGTGAGAAAAGTGCCAAGTTTTTTATTTCAATCAATGTTGAATATTTTAGGAGAAATGTTCGAGATATTGGCCTGATTTGAATGAAACTGTGACCTATGGGGAATTCACTATAACTTCTACCGAGGAGAAAAATGCTAAGAAGGACCTACCGGATGAATTGAAGGGACATGTGAGTAGATTGATTAGGCATAATAAAAAATAAAAATATATATGAATGTTGTAGGTTCAAGAACCGGACGACGATGAAATTTCATTCATTATGCGGACTTTTAATATCAAGAAATTTGGAAACCCAGCATCTCGAGTCATTCGTCATTTGCAATATGTTTCATGGCCGGACCATGGTTGTCCATTCCACCCACATGAGGTTATAACCTTTTTGGACGCTGTCGATAACGTTCATAAAGCGTCTATCAATGCTGGAGTACAGCAAGGACCAGTTGTTGTGCATTGCAGGTTGGGTTTTAACCGAAATTTCAGTATTAAGTACTTATTTTTTTTATTTCAGCGCTGGAATTGGACGAACCGGAACATTTGTGATTCTTGATGTTCTTCTCACTCATTTGAAAGCGAATGGACGGGGGTGTATAGTGGATATATATCGGACAATGAGACATGCTCGAGACTATCGAGGAGGATTGGTGCAAACTGAACAACAATACCAGTTTATATATACAGCTTTGTCATATTATATCAAGAAAATCAATCCGGTAAGTTTTTTATAATTTTTTTTTCAAAATTCATCATTTTCTGATTCATTTTTCCAGTACTCGGATCAACGTCTAGTAATTCGTGAACGCGGGCATTCTTCTTCTCTCCTACCATCAATGGGATCTTCCAACAATTCCAACTGTCGTGTTCCCGATGTTGCAACGGCCTACATTGGACCATCATCAACTTCGAATCGATTGTCACCTCGTGTTGACATGCCCCGTTCCCGTTCTCGAAACTCTCCAAAGTCATCATCATCATCACCAGTCGCAGTAACACCGCCATTACCTTGTAAAGCATCATCGAAAAAATAGGAATCGATTAGTGTTTATCTCTCTGTCTCTCCTTTTTTTAAAATATGTATATTTATTTCTCCGAGCTCATATCATTACTTAGATTTTTCAATTGTATTCAATACTAGTTTTTTTTTTGTAATTTGAGTCATTTTATAAAATCAAAAAACTACCCTTTTCAAGTCTCCAAAAACACTTAGGTATTTGTGCTCCATTTTCTATTTATTTAACAGGGTTTTTGAATCCATTTTCATCCTTTTTTTTCTCAATGTTTGATTCGTAGATTTTTTCGTTTATCCCGAGTGATTGCTAAGACTTATATGTACAAAAATTTTCTTGGTTCAACTCCAAAGTGATGGATCTGAACGGATAATTTTAAATTTATGCATTATTTGTTCATTGCGGAGGAAAATGCGCTCTAATGAAAAACGTAATAAAAGAGCATTGTTGTAGGTATTAGAGAAACAGAAGATTCAGAGTTGTAAGCATGCTCTAGTGAACAGAGCATGCTTGCATATTTGAAAATTTTGCTTCTCAGACTACCTTATTAAGAAGTTTTTAAAAAATACTTTTTGAGTTACGGTAGCTCTATAGAGCACGGTTTCCTCTAAAACAGTAGTTCTTTTTTAATTAAAAAGTGATTTTCCTTTCAGATTCTTCTTAGTAATTGGTTTGTTTTGGTTTTAGGTGACATTGAACTTCTGAAAATATACTTATTATGACTTCTTTTCTATTTTAGATCTAGTAGGACTGTGATTGAAAAAAAAAGCTAAAAGTTACTGTGACGTCCTATTTTCAGCATTATCCCATTTTTTTTCTCTAAATATTTGTCGAATGTTTGTGAATTTTTAAGAAATAATAAAACTTTTTTAGAAACAATTGTTAACAATATTTTATTATGAAATTTTGCTTATAGTTTATTTTTCTGAATATCTTTATAGTCATAATTTTTGGATAATTATTCAGAAAATATTCAGATGCCACCAAAGAAGGGAAAGCTTCACGAGCTGGCGGCTGAAGTCAAAGTAGGACATGAGATTATTGATACAAAGAAGAAGAAATTTATTGTTGGGAAACAATTTGCGACTGGAGGATTCGGGCGAATTTATTTTTGTAATGAAGAAGGGAAGTCGGAGCAATTGGTGATTAAGATCGAACCATCTGGAAATGGACCTCTTTTCACGGAAGTCAGCGTTTTTCAGAGAATTTTGAAGCCGGAACAACTTGAAGAGTATAAGAAGAAGAATAGTGAGTTTTTGATGGAATAGAATATACCTAAATACGTCGAAAATCCAATTGAGCACATTTTAATTCAGATATTTCGTCTCTCGGTCTGCCATGGCTCATTTCGTGCGGTGTTTTCAACTACAACGCGGATAAAATGCGATTCATGATCATTCCGAAATATTCGACTTCGCTGGAAAGTGTACGTGAAGATTCTTCTGGGAAATTGACAGTGAAGCAAACGATGGAGGTGACTCTTGAGATTCTGAGGGCTTTGGAATATTTACATGAAATGGATTATACACATGCCGATGTTAAAGCTGCCAATATTTTATTGTTGAAAAAGACGGATTTCTCGAGTGCGGGTAAGATTTTAATTTTCGTGAATAAACTTGAAAATCTGCATTTAGTGCTTGTCGATTTTGGACTAGCAAGATTGTCAACGAAAAATGAGGACAAACCAGAGAAGAAGCGAGGTATATACTGTTCATCGAAACAAGTTAGAAATTCCTTGAATTTCAGCACATAATGGTACTTGTATCTTTACTTCTGTTGACGCCCATCGTGGTTGTAATCCATCATATCGTGGGGATATTGAAATTTTAGCCTATAATATTATTTATTGGTTGACGGGTACGTTACCATGGATGGAAATGGAGAGTGCTCCAGAGAAGGTGTATGCAGCGAAGCAGAAGTTTTTAGGAAATGCGAAAGCGAGTTTGAAGACTGTTTTAAAGGTACCTAATTATTATTATATGTCACCGAAATTGAAGAATTTATTTAAGAACCATCCGGAGGCTCAAACTTGCTGTGAAAAATTGTTCGAAGTTGCCGAACAAACTAAATATACTTCGAAAATCGAGTTTTCCCAGCTTTACCCTATTGTTCGTAATATGATCTCAAAAGCGCCAAGTAAACCTGTGGCAACACGTAAGTTGAAAAATTTTTAAATCGTTAAAAATAAGATTTTTTCAGCGAAACGTGGTAAAGCTGCTCAAAAACCTGTCGAAAGTGATGAATCTCCGGAATCACCGGTAAAATCTAACACTATCATAGAAATTAAAAACGACAAGTTATAGATTGTGAAACGGCCAGTGGCGTCTCAGCGAGCGAGCACCGCGAAAAGAATAACTCGGAAGCGGACTTCGGAAGAAAACGAGGAAGCAGGACCAAGTAAACTATCTCCGGTAACAAGGTCGACGAAGAGAATTCCAGATGCGAAAGTGGTGCTGGCAAAGGTTAGTATATTAAAAAAAACAAGATACTTGGAATCATGACCCGCTGCGAAACAATATTTATTTAAAGACAGAGTACTAGAAGCAAAATAGAATTTTCGATGGAAATAAAATTTCAAACAAAATACTTATATATATTTTTTTATTAAATTAAAATTCTTCCAGAAAATCGGAAATAAGTATAAAAGAATGTCACTGAATCGAAGTGTTCTTCAGCCAATTGTGGACGAAAAAAAGCCGGAGCAAAGTGCAAAAAGTCCAAAGGCAGCGACACCGGTTCTAGAAAGTATCTAATCTCAATAATAAAATCCAGAAAATGCAAAATGTTTCCAGGAGTAATGAGAACGAGAAGTGGAGTCAGTGCTGCAATGAAAGCGAGTCCAAGACAGTTGAGAAACGTTCCGGGTGTTCAAAATTTCCCAAAAGGGAGAAGATCTATGATGATAAAAGAGGTTGGATTTTTTGTTCGTTCAAAACCCAAGTTTCTGATTGAAAACTGAATGTAGTCGATGTTTTTTTAATATTTTCAGTTTCCAAAAACATGTTTGAAACTTTAAATTTTGAAAATAAGATAATATATTTAACATCTCACAGATCAATGCCAAATATTCACACCATCGATCAGAAAATGGAACCTCACCAAATACCTCAAAACAATGAACCAGCATTATTTATTTTTCAATTATCCGTTACACTTTGTCAAATTTTTATCATTAATTTTCTCTGTAAACCCTCATTTGAATGGCGATCTCAAAAAATTCCTACTTGTTCACTTGTATTCCCTCATTTCACTTGTTTTTTATTGAAAATTCATTTTGTTAAAGCCTTGCGCTTTTTTGTCGGTGAATATTTACCAATTGTGCGATTTCGGTTTCCGTGATGTGTGAAATAAAATCGTGGTTTCTGTAAAGTAAATGTAAGTTTTTTTTCAATATCCTACACATTTTGTTTTGACGAATATTGTTTTAGTGTAAAAAGAAAAAAGAATCGAAGGACCGTTCATATGAGCAGCTTTTCATGTTTTGTGCATTTTATATGACACTTCAATCTTTATTTTTATTGATTTGTTACTTTTATGATTTAAAATAACGTTTTCAAACACTTTAGAATGTCGCTAGGGAGGTGTAAAACGTTTTTCTTATTACTTATAGTTAAAACCAAGATTTTATGTTTTTCTGGCTTTTTCGGGTCAGAAAGGAGGACTTTATGGAGCTAAAGGAGGACTTTATGGATTCTTAAAGGAGGACTTTATGGAGCTAATGAATGCATCTGGGATGAAAATAGACTTCATACTCATTCCAAATCTGTTTTTAAAATTTTCTAAAACCATCTAGAAGCCGAGAAAATGAGCTTCAAAATAATGGCCTAGAAAAAGTGTCCATCGGCGAAAACTAGTCCGTAGGCATGAAAAATTCAAAAAAAAGGACTAACCTAAGTATTCTGCATAAGTATTTATTAACGAAACACGAAAAAATCTCATAGGAAAAAGTTCGGCCAGGTGGTAACTTTTTCTAGGCCATTGTTTTGAAGCTCATTTTCTCGGCTTCTAGGTGGTTTTAGAAAATTTTAAAAACAGATTTGGAGTGAGAATGAAATCTATTTTCATTTAAGGTACATTTATTATCTCCGTAAGGTCCTCTTTTAAAGGGGGGCTGAGGGGACGAAATAAATAGTTTAGAAATGATGAAAGTATGATTGTTGATATATAAATGAAAAAAAAATCCAAAAAAAACCTCGAAAATGGCGAAAAAAAAATTCCGAAAAAAAACTCATACCCCCCTCTCTTCGCCCTAATGGCCGAAGAAACGCTTTTTGTTTTCTAGGCCATTTGTTTTTTTCTCGGCCGCCTATTTTTTAATCTTGTTTTTCTCTTCTTTCCAATGTTTTTTTCAGAGAAAATTATCCATAAAAGAGTATTAAAACAAATAAACGTTCAAAAGAAATGTATAAAAGAATTTTAAAAAAATATTTTTTCAAAAAATAAAATTAGGCGGCCGAGAAAAAAGAGGCGGCCTAGAAAATCAAGAAGCGTTTCTTCGGCCATTAGGGCTTAGAGAGGGGGGTATGAGTTTTTTTTCGGAACTTTTTTTTTCGCCATTTTTGAGTTTTTCTTTTGATTTTTTTTTCATTTATTTATCAACAATCATACTTCCATCATTTTTAAACCATTTATTTCGTCCCCTCAGCCCCCCTTTAAGTGTTTATTGCGAAAATACAATACTCCAGACTTTTTTACGGATACTCCAGTGAAATTCCAGGTCGCTGTGCAAGTTAAGAACACAAACTAAGTTGCTATCCTTCATAAAAAGTGAATATTGTTGACCAAAGTCCGAGATTTATTTTTTTTTGAACATCAAAAATTGTTGTCTTTCTTGTTTACCGAAAAACAATTCAATTTCAGTATTTTTTTCATCTCCACAAAGTCGTAGGTTTACAACGAAACATAGTATCAAAATAAGCGGTGATTATGAGAAAATTGTTGAAAAAATAATAGATGTCGAAATTGATAAGAAGAATAAAAGAAAAAAGGAGAAGAAGAAAAGAATTGAATTGATGAACACATACACAATTATGGTAGTGGTGGTGTTCCACAACAACTTGATATTGAAACACTGATGTAGACGTTTTTATTCTGTTTTTTAATGTATGGTTCTTCTTCTTTTTTTTCCTATTTTTCCAAAATTCGGAGATTTTTTATAATTTTTGTATATTTAAATTTTTGAAACATTTGAATTAGCGGTCCAAAAATTGAATGTCAAATATTTTTCAATTTTTTATTTATTTTTCTGAAATTTTGTAGAAGCTTCGTGAAATTCATTTTTTTATTTAAATGAGGGCTTTACGGAGATAATAAATTTACCTTAAATGAAAATAGACGTCCTTCTCATTCCAAATCTGTTTTTAAAATTTTCTAAAACCACCTAGAAGCCGAGAAAATGAGCTTCAAAACAATGGCCTAGAAAAAGTTACCATGTGGCCGAATTTTTTCCTGTGAGCTTTTTTCGTGTTTCGTTAATAAATAGTTATGCAGAATGCTTATATTAGTCCTTTTTTTAATGCTTTTTTATTTTAACTTATGTTTTTTTTTGGATTTTTCATGCATGCGGACTAGTTTTCGCCGGCGGCCCCTTTTTCTAGGCCATTGTTTTGAGGCGCGTTTTCTCGGCTTCTAGATGGTTTTAGAAAATTTTAAAAACAGAATTGGAATGAGTATGAAGTCTATTTTCATCCCAGACGCATTCATTAACTCAGTGAAGCTCTAAATTGGCTCTAAATTGCAAGCACGCTCTATTGAACATCGCGGTGTACAGTTTATATCTCGACGCGAAAAAGTGTGAAGCGCACTTGTATCATCACATTTGAGCGGACTGATCGCGAAAGTTTCTATTTCAAACTTTCTGGAATTCCATCATAGAAAAAATAAATTCGGAATTACACCTGCCATCCAATGGAATTCAATTCCACGAAAATATCTTTAAAAACGTACGTTTTTACTTTGAACATTATTTTGTCGACATGCCCCGTCAGTCCGACCGGAAAATCTAATGTAACATAACGAGAAAGCCTTGAAAAATAAGAACAATTATTGTAAAGTTTAATTATGTGCCGGATATGATTCCTAAATAGTTTGCTTAGTAATGTGCCGTTGAATACGTACAGATTTATTTAGAGGATGGTTTTTTTTTGAGATAAATGTACCTTAAATGAAATTAGACTTCATTCTCATTCCAAGTCTGTTTTTAAAATTTTCTAAAACCACCTAGAAGCCGAGAAAATGAGCTACAAAACAATGGCCTAGAAAAAGTGCCCGCCTGGCCTAACTTTATCCATGAGCTTTTTCCGTGTTTCGTTAATAAATACTTATGCAGAATGCCAAACTTAGTCCTTTCTTTAATGTTTTTTTTTTGGATTTTTCATGGCTGCGGACTAGTTTTCGCCGGTGGCCTCTTTTTCTAGGCCATTGTTTTGAAGCGTGCTTTCTCAGCTTCTAGGTGGTTTTAGAACACTTTAAAAACAGATTTGGAATGAGTATGAAATCTATTTTCATCCCAGACACATTCAAAGTAAATCCCTCCTTTAAAAATATGTGCTCCACTGAAATTATACCATTTCTTAAAGGTACATAACTAGTTTCCCCCGTTACTGAGGGAAGCTTATAATTATCAGTACTCTTCGCGTGTGGCATATAACTGTAATAATAAAATAATCCCCCGTTTTTATTCGATTTAAAATTCAAAATTTCGTTCACTATACAAAATTGCATGAGCAGTTTCATTTTTATTAATGTGGCACGACATTTAGGTAACTACCGTAACCCTCGATTTTTTTTCCAAACCAAAAAAAAAAATAGAACCTCATCAAAAACCCCATTTTTGAAATTATAGGCTATATTTTGGCAAGCTCGAAAATTCGTTTTGTCAAAAAATAGTTGAAAGCCTTTGAAGTGCTGATGATAGGTGTCGTTTTTGGTTGAAGGAAAAAAAAAGGTGGTGCACATTATTTTATGTGGTTGGGGGACCCATTAGAGACAGAAAGCAAGGAATGAGTTGTTGGCGCCGGAAAGCGGATTCTTTGTTTGTTTGGAGGGGGGGGAATGGCATTTCATTTTTGACTTCGTAAAAGGATTGAGGAACAGGTGGAGAAGGTTTCATTCAACAACAAAAACAGCGAAAAAAAAACATTGGAGGGAGAAAGGTTTCAATTCTTCTCTTCTTTTTTTTGAGAGCCGGGTTGCCTAGGGAATAATTCGACATATCGAGGTCACAGGAGGGGGAGATGTTTATTTAATTCATACCTGGTGCATTTTTCCGAAAATCGCCGGCCGGTGGCTACTACATCGAGATGGACACTTCTCATTTCCGAGGAGAATTTGGTACACGTCCCGATGTTTTAAAATATTGGATTTTACCGTACCCATATAATTATCTCTCGATTTTAAAAATTCCCGGGACACGCTTCTTAGAAATATGGCTGAACTTAAAATTTTTTATGTTCACGCTTAGTTAAAAAAACTGAGATCACGTTTCAAGCACGCGTCACGACCTCGATCTGCGAGAGTTTCATGTTTTTTGAATTTTGAGCGCTCCCGCTTAGATCCCTTTTTTAAGTACTGTATTTTTAAATGATAAATATTACTGTAGAAGCAAACCGATTCCAAACGCGCTCTACTGACAATCCTCGATTTTTTGGGGTGTTCCTGTGCACGGGCCAAAAATAATAATTTTGCATAATTGGTCCAATAGATACCAAAAGTGACATTTATTTTTATTTGAAGGTGATGGCGATTCGTCTTTTTGGACCCCTTTTTTGGTAAGAAGACGAATCGTTATCACCTTCAAATACTCAAAAACAATTCACAAAATCCAAATCACCTAACCACTTCAATAATTTATTTTTATGCCATACCAACTCTTAGAAACCGAGAAATTTACTGTCCGCGAAGATTTCAGCGCGCCCGCTTAATATATTCTCATTTTTCGTCTCACACTAGACATAAAAATAAGTATAATGAAATCTCAGAACATTTTTGTTTAATGTTGACCAACTCCGAAGTTTCGAGGTAAAGACTTATTGTAAAAAAATATGAGCATCATTCTTTTGAGCTCAAAGTCTGTAATTTTGCTAAAACTGGAAATTTATTTTTAAAAAATCGAGGAAATCGCAACGATGTGCGAAATTTGAGAACTTGATTAAAGGCAGCGTTTCAGTTAATACGATCCAAATCCACAGCGAAAAATAGAAATTATGTAGCCAAATTCTAATATTTATGTTTCGCGCCAATTCCGACCGCGTTGCACGATTTCAAATTTTGATTTTTGCATCTTTGGACCGCTGCTATGAAGCGTGTATTTATCGGTGTGATTTCGCATAAATTGAATTATTCTAATGAGAGAATGCTCTAATTTTTGAAACTAAGATCAGGTAGGGTCAAATTAAGTAGGTCAAAAAATCAGGTAGGTCAAAAAAATTAAGTCAACTTTAAAAAAATTTAAATAAGGTCAAAAGACCCAATGTCTTTAATATTAATTCAAAACACCTTTTCTCAGCATTTACCATCAGGTTTGAGCCAAGCTTTCGATCTTCAAAGTTCGCGTGACTTTGAGCTCCAATCAGACTTTGAGCTTCAAACGATCCAGCTCTAAATATAAGCGTTCCATCCAATTTTTTTTACCTGCGCTTAAATGACGCTAAATTCAAGTTCTATGTATGTTTCCAGTTGCATTTCAAGCGTGTACGCGCGTTTCACGCTTCTTTCTAGCTCCCTAAAAGTTAAATTTTGAAATTTCAATTTTTTAAATTATCTTTCTGAAATTGTCAAAAAATTGTGTATATTTTTCATTTCTGCTAAAAAAAACATTTGTTTTTCCTTTTCTCTATAGTTCAAAGATGGGAAAAATGGCAGCAAGACTGAAATTGTATTTTCAAAAAAATAAGTTCCTTTATCCTCTCCACCACGCGTCATTGTTAAAAAAATCATGCCCCATATATATTTTCAGCTTTCGCCGAATTCCAATCACATCATTTTTCTTTAAACTCCACCCCTTTTCAACAAAAAGAAGCTGGGAGCTCATTTTACCGTAGGCAGGCAGCCTAGAGAGATATAGGTGAAAAGTATAATTTCCTATGCATAGCTAAAAAATTTTTGGTTGGAACCACCTGAATTTCTTTGTTATTCTCATAAATTTTCAATTTATTTTACTCTCCCTTAGACCACCTCTCTATTTTTTCTTTATACATATTATTATTGGTTACAGATCCTTTAAAGAAGAAATGAACAGTGCAATCTCATCGATTTTTCCGAATTTGGCAAATTTTGGACGTTTTTTGGTAAGTATTTCGGTTTAACAAAAAGCACTCCTTTTTTTTGCATTCTTTTTTTCACCTGGATTATTCCTGTGGGAGGGAGGTAATATTTGTTTCCTTAAACGAACAGGTGATTTATTCTTTGAAATTATGACAATATTCAACAATTAGAATTCGTGATATGGAATGAATCAAAGAATGAAAAATGGCCGGTGAATATTTTCATGTGAATGAAAGGGAATTTCTTCAACGAAAAGGGGTTTGAGCTTATCAGAGCACTATGAAATTGAGTCTAGTTTTCGGTGGAGAACTCCATAGTTTCAAAAATCAGGCAGTGCTATCAAATGAATGGTTCTTGAGATATTTCCAGACCAAAAAAAAATAAACGAAAAGACTGAAAATTTAACTATCGAGTAGGGAATAAATCATGAAATTTTACCAATCAATAAATACTGAAGGAAGAATATCGTATTGTGGTACTACGAAAAATGAATTTTCTTGCGAGAATTTCATTGATTTCAATTCCCTTATATTATTTCTCATGAATTTTAAAATTGCATATGATTTGGGCGTTTTTTAGAGAAATGGTGAAGGAAAAACCAGATTCATGTTCGCATGCTCGCAGCTCAGCTCGTTCATATTGGCTGCGTCATATTTTTTAGTTCTGATCCAAAAACTATTCAGAAACTTTATATTTATATTTTCAAAACATTTTGGAGCTGATTAACGTGTAGTGATAAATCTTAGGAAATTTTGATCATCCGACACTACCCGATTTTTGATATCGTATGAAAAACTAACGGATACGCACTTTTTTGTTGGAAAAACAGTCAAAATAGAAAATTATCCAGAATTTTTCTTATTTGTTTTGTTATTCAGCCTTAGTTACATTTCATACTGAAAAAGTAGAGTTCTAGATTAGCTCATTTTATGCAAAAAGATTTACTTTTTGTTGGATCCAAAATTGGCAAAATAAAAAAGTAGGTCCAAAACTCTGCCTGTAGAAAATTGCTTTACGTTTTTCAAAAATTGTAAGTTAAATACATATATGTCTGAGGTAAGACTCGAGCTTTCATTCATCCAATGTTTAGCTTCCATGAAAACTGGGTGCTCAGCAATTCTGAAATAGGTAAACTGAAACCCGCGAGCAAAGACGGCTCGAACTCTGTCACAATACTAAGCTCCGGTTCAAATACAAATGCAAGAAGTAGGGAACTTCTCAATAAATTGTGTGAAAAAATATTTTTATTAAATAAAAGGCTGAATTCATAAGAAATTGGACCAAGGCTTGTCGAATCGTCAGATCGCAAAGGATCTCGGGCGTTCTGCCAATTTAATCAACTGTTGTGAAGCAACCGGATGCAGTATTTTTTTTTTGAAACAGTTTATCGAAACAGTGTTTTTTTTTAATTTTTTATCATAGTGAACCTATCTTTTTGCGTGTTGGAAAATAAGCCAAAATCGAAAACAACATGATTTTTAAAAATGCCTTTAAAGCTTTGTTTTGGCGATTACATGCATTTCGATACAATAATCATCATTAGCACCTTCGTCCAGAAAATGTCTGTACAATACCTAGCCAAAACGTTTCTCCAAAAATTTATCAATGAAACTTTTCTTTTCAACAAAAAATGTGCGCTAGACACCAAAAATAAAGTGCAAAACCCGCTGCTCAATAACAAATAACATTTTTTTCCCGCCCGCTCTCGTTATCAACATACTGTTTTGGTACTGATAAACAAAATCTTCAGATTTTTTCGCATTGTTTTTGAAAACGTTCCAACTGTTCTTTTCTCTCAAAAGTTGTCATCATCGCGTCCTCGATTTTTTTCTTTCTTCCCAATTGTTTTTAAAGAAGAAGGCGAAGAAGAAAAAAAAGATTGATTCATCAATTGCAATGAAATCATATGAAAAAGGAAGTGTTTTTATTGCAAAGAAAAATAAATATTTTTGAAGAAACATTTTCCATTTTGAATGAAAATATTGAATGATTTTGGAAGAAAAAGAAGGTGAATCTCAAAACTTGTGCTATTTAAAGGAAGGCATACAATATTTAACTAAAAATATTTGATCTCAAAATTATTTGAAGCACTTAAAGACAGTATCTCACTTTATTTCTTCCCGATTGATGAAGCAAGAATTTATTATGAAAATATTTAAAAAACTGGACATCCTGATCATTTACACCAAAAATGTAAGGCATCAAAATTTCTACCGTATACCCATTTTTAACTTATGAAAAAAATGTATATTTTCTTGAAATTTTTTTAAAAAAACAGCTGGCACATTTTTCATGAAAAAAGCTATTTCATACAATTCTTCAAGATTTTTCAAAAGGGAGGATCTAGCATTTGAGCCCCGATTATTCTAGAAAAATGGTCCAAAATAACATTTTTTTAGATTATCGAATCGAAAAAATCGATTCATATTGATCCTTTCGAGTTTTCTTCTTCAATATCCAAAATTAAAGGCAACTGGTCAGTGAATACGATCCAAATTCAAGGAAAAAAAAATCAAAATTCGAATGGGAGCCCAAGATGGTCCATAGAACAATACCACTATATAGTGTACTATGTAGCCACATTCAAATAATTGTGTTTCCCGCCAATTCCGACCGCGTCGCACGATCCGGCGCTCATTCAAATTTTGATTTTCCCAATTTTGGACGGCTGCTACTAATTAGGAAAAGCTAACATTTTTGAAATTGAAATCTATTAGGGTATTAACTGATCCACTGTCTTTAAGTGAGACCTTATCTTTAAGACCTTATTTGAAGCTCTTTCTGAAAATAGGTTTGTGAAAAACACTCCGATCCTATGAGGACTTACACATCTTAAAAAAATACAAAACGTTTCTAATTCCATTCCGATTCGCTTATTGGTCAATAAAATCTATTTAAAATGAGTTCAACTAGATTACCGCCTTTGGCACAAGTCCAAAACAATTCCCGCAGAATAGAATCGGGACAGCTGGGGGTTATTTTGTTTTCTCGAGATGTTTTTGGCCATCTTTCGAACAAAAAATATTATCAACAACATTTAGCAAAATAACCCTTCGATTTTTTTCGATGGGCGTGGCTTTGGACTTGTGCCAAGGGCGGCTGTCCAATGGAGCGTAGTTTGAATCCGTTTCTAATGGACCTATTCAGTTTGAGAAAAATTGCAATTTCTCGGTATTTCTCTGCCATTTCTGCATTGAATTTTTCGGTATTTTTAATTTTTTTTCAAACTGAATAGGTCCATAATGCTCTTGAGCCTGTCCAAATACCGTCTCACTTTTTTTTGCAACTTGAGAAATCATATAGTTGTTTACCACAATTACCCTTGTCTGTGCAAAAACGCGTTGCGTTCCTCGATAAAAGGATAGAGTTTGATTTGTGGTAAAACGTGGTGTTTCTTCAAAATGTCACCCCGTATGTTGAACAGTTTTTGTTTAAAGAAAAAGGACACGGAGCGAAAAGGGGGGGGGACGGACGCCTGCTTCGTAAAACATACATATACAATCGTCTTGACTTTTGACTGCGTTTCTCAAGATGCAAAACTGTATGATAATCATCGAGAAAAGAGGGGAGAGAGATTGAAATGTCTTTTTAAACGACGAGAAAGAAACAGTGGTGCGCCTCCGGGGGTCTGTTCTGTACGTGTGTATACACTTGTTGAAAGAGAGAAAGAGAGAGAGAGAGAGAGAGAGACGAAGAAACAATTCAAAGACATACACTCAAAATTTCAACCTATTTTTCAATGTACATGCCTTTTTTCGTAAGGGTTTTTTTTACCCCAAAAACTCATTATTCTCAAAAATTATATAGCATACCGATTTTCTTCCAGTTTTAATTTCGTAACCCAAAATTTCAAAAAAACAGTTTTTTTTGGTTAAAGGGTTTTTTTTGTTGAATAAGCATTCTATTGATAACAAATGCATGATGTGCTTATTTTTTGATTCCATATGAACATTTTCTATCAAAAAATCGATATGGAAAATAGGGCAGAATTCAATTTCAGTAAAAATAATCAATTTCAGTAATTCAATAAAAGTGAACCTGAAGTTTTAATTTCAACAAATTTATTTCTGAGGTTCAAAATTTTAACTTCTCAAAAAAAATAATTAGAAAATTGTTTCAAAATATTTCAGGGAATACAAAAATAAATAAATAATAAATAAATTCTTGTGCTGATTCCAACTTTAATTTGAAAAAAAAAATTTTTAGAAAAACAACTTAAAGACAGGGTGACACTTAATTTTTTTAAAAACACATCTATTCCTAATTTCTACATTTTTTACATTTATGATTCCGTTGGTACACTGTCTTTAAAATATGAAGCTTATACGATTCTTGGAAGAAATTCAATATTTTGAAATTCAATTTCAGTCGAGTCTTATTTTGAATTAAAGGAGGACTTTACGGAGATACTAAATGTACCTTAAATGGAAATAGACTTCATTCTCATTCAAAATCTGTTTTTAAAACTTTCTAAAACCATCTAGAAGCCGAGAAAATGAGCTTCAAAACAATGGCCTAGAAAAAGTTACCACCTGGCCGAACTTTTTCCTATGAGCTTTTTTCGTGTTTTGTTAATAAATACGTATGCTTATATTATTCCCTTTTTATGTTTTTTTTTCATTGTTATTTATGTTTTTTTGGATTTTTCATGCCTGCGGACTAGTTTTCGCCGGTGGACGCTTTTTCTAGGCCATTGTTATGAGGCGTGTTTTCTCGGCTTCTAGGCCGTTTTAGAACATTTTAAAAACATATTTGGAATGAGAATAAAGTCTATTTCCATCACAGATACATTCATTAGCTCCGTAAAGTCCTCCTTTAAAAACGTATAATTCAGAAAAGTGAAGTTTATTGAAAATCAGACTCGTCATTTGTATAGCCGACATTAGGCTTAACTGATTGATGATGCGGGTGGTCCCGCTGCCCTAAACTGAGCAATTTTGACATCATAATTATCTTTAATTAGTCACACCTTTTATGGACTTTGAAAGTTAAAATTTCTAAAATTGATACCTAAGTAATACAAATTTTGAATTTTATTGATTTCCTTCTAGTTTTCTTTTTTTTGAAGCTTCGTGATTTTGAACCGTGATTTTGTGATTTTGAACCCAAGCTCCGTTATTTTGAACCATTTTTTGAGTGTTTATAAGTGATTAAAACTGATTCTTGAAATAATTCAAACTGATGACCCTCTCCCTTTAAATAAATTCACAACACCAGAAAGAAAAGCTATATGCATCCTAATCCCACTTGGTGCATCCTCCTCAATTATTTTACGCTTGTCTATGTCTGCGTCTCCAATTAAAATAACCATATACTTAGCCCCCCCCCCATGTCGATTCGATAATACAGTAATGTGATAGATTGTTGCCCGGTCTTCCTATGCACATACATAAGCATGCATATGCTCTATTTTGGCCTCTTCGTCCACCTCCTCCCCTTTTCCAAATCCACTCAGTAAGTCTATTGGAAAACCATCTGCTCCTACCGTCGACCTCTTATATTCTCCTTCCGACGCCATCTGCATTTTTTTACTCTCTTTTTTCTGTTTGACATGAAATTTATTTTCGATTTGGGTTTGGGTCGTTCTCATTTATGGTGCAGTACTACCTATGATGTTTGAATTGTTCAAAAGAAAAACCGTTATTTGTTCTAAGTTTTATGTACTTTTTTGCTTTTTTTAGCTCATAAATTTGGAAAATTTTTGTAGAAATGTAACTTTTGAAAAATACTATCAAATTCTAGCTTGATCGGTTTAGAAAATTTTCAACGATTTTAGTTAAAAAACATGATTTTACGAATGAAGCAATGTTTTCTAAAAAAAAAAGCAATACCTTTTTTTTAAACTGTAGAGACTAAGCTAGTCGTAAACCATTTTTGTGATTAGAAAATTCAGTTTAAAATTAACAAAAAAATCAATAAATTAAACCCCAAATCGGGAAATTTGATAAGTTTTTCGAGAAGTTACAACCAAATGAAAAAATGCCCTCAACAAATTATTTTTTTGGCCAATTTTCGACAAAATTGCACGATTTTTAGGATTTGAGTACCATTTGGAAGCTGAAAATCTGAAAATTTCAGAAAAAGACTATGAGGCAAGTTAAGGTTAATCAAAATTGAATGATTTTCAGAAAATTTATGAAATTTTAAAAATTCCCGAAAAACTAATTTTTGCCCATTTTCGACAACTCATAATTTTTGGAAGAACTACTTTTTGAATTCCCCCTCCTCACCGAGTAGAAAAGAAAGCGTGAGCCAAGCGAAAGCGCTTAAAAACAGCTGGTTAGTTAATACGATCCAAATCCAAGGCTAAAAATAAAATTGGAATGGGGGCCAGGAGGTCGAGAAAACAGTGCCACTATGTAGCCAAATTCAAATAATTGTGTTTCGCGCCAATTCCGACTGCGTCGCACGATCCAGCGCATTTAAATTTTGATTTTTACAACTTTGGACAGCTTCTGGGCTTGAATTTATCTATACATTCAGCAAAATTAGTTTCAAAATTATGTTTTTCGCTACCTGTAGCTAGAAGAAACCATAGAAAAAGCTGAAAACTCAATTTCCATGGCATAGCTTGACAAAGAACTATCTTAAAGGCAAGGTGTCACATATTTGCACAACAAATAATTCCAGAAAATTAAGCGTGAACCAAGCGGACGCGCTTAATATTCAGCGAAATTAGATTAGAAATTTTGATCATGTTGTATTTTAAAGGCAAGGTGTCACATACGCACATCGAATGTTTCAGCAGTTAGCTTTGGCGCCTCAAAATCTGAGAACTTGTCAAAATTTTAATCATTATTTAATTTTATCTTGAGAGACACACTTTTTTGCAGAAACAAAAATTAAAATTTTCCCATTCGCAAATTAAAGAAAAAACGTGTTATCAGTTCTCTCTTTTTCCCTGAAACCCATAAAATTAACATAAAACCCCCGTCATTCATATGGCTCAATTAATAAACAATGTTTTAAGACACGACGATAAACCCGAAAAGTAACCAACCAATTGTCTTCTAATTCTTCACTCCTGCAAATCCGATTCTGTCCCGAACGTATTTATGTTGTAGTATGTTTCCTCATCAATCCGTTCACTCTATAGATTCCATTTTCGTCCATACCCAAGGTCGTCACCATTTACGAGAAAATGGCAGAAGGACGGGGGCACGGTATATTAGGAAATCGCATTGAACATTTATGTCAATTTACATGTTATTTTGTTTTTGGGATTTTTAGAATCCCCAATTTTTAAAATGTCTAAAACACATATCTTTACTGTAAATTAACATGCAAAAAACCTATAAAAAATTTTATTCTTCCTCAAAAACAGATCTAATCGATTGATAACAGCCGTGTGTCGTTGTCTAACATAAAGAAGTTGAAATTGCACAATATCCGTTTTTCTTATCATCTCTTTTTCTAACTAATCACTTCCCCTCCCTTCTATTCTTTTCTGTTGATTGTTTTCAAAATCATATGTTTTCTCCAAAATCCTCTATTTTCCTGTATAGCAAAAAAAGGTGTCCAATCTTGGGCAGCCGGGTGGCCCCGTGTCAATCAAACTGACATTTTTACCGAATTATTCATAAAAAACCTCTATTTGAGGGCATTTTTCTCATTTAAATGTTAATTAGGAGATCTGGTTTTAGGATTTGTGTTATTTTTGGTGTATTCTGGATAATATAACCTATTTTATGAGATTTTTTGCGTTTTTATATTTTATAGTATTTCCGTATTGTCTAATATTTTTAAAAAACCCCCTTAAATTGAAGAAAAACCTTGAAAATCGCTTAATTCACGCTTAAATTCATGTGTGGCTTTTGTTAAAGTTCTGTCAAATAATTCATAATTTTTTATAATATTTTTTAAAAATTCCTCTTCACGTATTTTATTTTTAAAGGAGGGCTTTGCGAAGATAATCAATGCTTCTGGGACAAAAATAGACTTCATACTCATTCCAAATCTGTTTTTAAAATTTTGTAAAACCACCTAGAAGTCGAGAAAACGCGCTTCAAAACAATGGCCTAGAAAAATGGGCGAAAACTAGTCCACAGGATTGAAAAATCCAAAAAACATAAATTAAAATGAAAAAACATAAAAAAGAGGACTAATATAAGCATTCTGCATAACGATTTATTAGCGAAACACGAAAAAAGCTCATAAGAAAAAGTTAGGCCACTTTTTCTAGGCAATTGTTTTGAAGCTCATTTTCTCGGCTTCTATGTGGTTTTAGAAAATTTTAAAAACAGTTTTGGAATGAGAATGACGTCTATTTTCATTTAAGGTACATTTATTATCTCCGTAAAGCCCTCCTTTAAAGAACGTTTTTTGTAATTGTTACCATTTTTAATCCCGGATGTAACCGGCGAAATCCCGCATTCCCCGAGTTTGTCTTTCATTTTAAACATTTTTCAGAGAGTACTTTTTTTACTCTGCAAAATCTTCCATTTACTCTTCCAGCTAACACCCTATCTTTAAAGAATTGTAAATTTTATACAAAAAAATCAATTTCCGAGATAATCTTCAGTTTTCAGAAGTTTTTTGGAATTTTAAAAATTCATGATTTCGAAAATTATAATTCGATTTTTTATGACTTTTTCTTAAAAGTGAATTTTTAATTTACAAGAATTCAAAATTTCAGATTCAAATTTAAAAAAAAATTTAAAGACCATGTCCCACATTTCTGAAAATTTGAGTTGATTAATTTAAAAACACGCAATATGTTCAATAAATATCAATATTCTTGAAAAAGAGGCTTCAGAATCCGAATTCTTCTAATATCCCCTATTCCTTAAAGACAGTGTTCCATGAAATGCAATTTTTGCTTTTGTTACGATTGCGTTATTTTATTCTTTAAACGTTATTATTGAAGCATTAATATTTCCTCGTCAATTTTTTACCGATTTTCAACCCAACCTTCAAAAAACCACCCAGAAAAGACACGCTTATTCCTCGCACTTATATATTTTTTTCCAGTCATTTCCCTCGAATCTTTTTCATTTTCACTTCTCTATCTCTCTCCGACTGTGAATCTTTTAACGACAAGCTTTTATCGGATCGAAGTTATCGATGACGCATCATTTTGGTGACAATAGATCATGTCGAATACGGAGACGTTGGAGAAAATTGTGAGATGAAGTCTCCCGATTTATTCATCGTCTTCTTTTCTATTCATAGTCGTTCTTCTTGTTTTGCTGTCAACCGTAAATGGAAGGGAAAGAGGGGGAGGTGTCTTTATTGATTTTCGAATATTTTCTAATCGCAATTAATTACGCAAATCTGGTAGAATAGTTTGGTGAGATGCTGCTGATGAGAAGAAGTTGCGAAATTTTCATGATCTTACTTCGATGATAAAATTTTTATACATTTATTCACCTTTGGTTTTTAAAACTCTTTCTTATAAAATTTAAAAATAGTTATAATCATGTGAAAGTCTGAAAATTTTCAGGGGGGGGGGGGTTTATATAATTTTATTACAATTTTTCAGACGCTCTAATTTTAAGGTTTTAATTTTTAAACAATTTTTGCAATTAATCTAAATTTTTGGCTTTGATATATTTTTTTCCTTCAATAAGTTAATGTCAAAAATTCCTCCGATTTTTTAGAAATTTCGAAAACTCTTAAATATTTTCAGAAAAATACGATATTCAGATTTTCCAACTATTTTGGCCTGAAAATTAGAAATCTTATTTTTAATTTTTTCAGATGTCAATTATTGAAACTTTCAAATAATCTAAAATATACTTTGAATATATTTTTTAGAACCCTTATAACCTTATTCTGAAAAATTATATGTAATGTTAAAAATGACTAACTGATACCCTGCCTTTAAAGACAGTTGTTCGTTAATTTGACCCTAACAGATTTTAATTTTAAAAATCTACGAATCATATTCTCCTGAGCATATTTTTCGCGTTTTTGTGATTTATTCAGTTTTTGAAATTTTACATTTGAATTCGGGATATTGTTTTGAAGATTTTATGCTGTTTTCCATTTAAAGACATACGGTCAGTTAATTTTACCATACCAGATTTCAATTTCAAAAATTAGAGCTTTCTCTCATTAGTACAATGCAATTTATGCAAAATCACAACAATAAATACACGCGTCATAGCAGCCGTCCAAAGGTGAAAAAGTCAAAATTTGCATGCGCGCCAGATCGTGCGACGCGGTCGTGGATCGTGCAGAATAGGCGCGAAACATGATTATTTGAATTTTTCTACATATTGTTATTGTTTTGTGGACCACCTGGGTTCCCAATCGAATTTTGATTTTTTGCCTTGAATTTGGAGCGTGTTAACTGACCGCTGCCTTTAATTTTGGATATTAAAGAAGAAATCTTGAAAAGGATCAATATTGATCGATTTTTTCGATTTGATAATCTAAAAAAATATCAAAAATTTTATTCTGGACCATTTTTCTAGAATAATCGATTTTTCTAGAATAAGCTGACTTTAAAAACAACTAATACCCTGCCTTTAAGAAAGTTCCATTTCCTTTGGATAGCAAAAAAATTCGGATTCTACTGAAACTTACAAGTAATCAATCTTTCTATCCTTTACTATTCTCATTTCAGAATTTTCCGTATTTCGGGTGAATTTTTCAGAATATTTAATATTGTATCCTTCAAAGTTCCCAATCTTTACGTTTTTTAAAATGAAAATGACGTTTTTTGAAATTCATAATTAGATAATCAACATTCGATATTTGTTTTTTCCCGGAAAACCATCTAATCAACAATTTGCAATTAGAAAAATATTTTCAGAGAAAAACAATTTTCAAATTAGTTTTCTTCTCCCCCCCAAATGATCACAACCCATTCTCTCCATTTCCAAAACGTGTGACTCATCACGAAAATTGTCCCCATTTATCGATTAGTTTTTTTTATCACTAAAAGTTACCTGCCCTGGGCATCGAAAAAAGTGAAAATGTGTAGGTTTGATTAGAGAACATGATGAACATGTGACCAGTTTTTTGGTGTCTCCTTTTGTTTCCTGTTTAATTTGCATTTTCTTTTATTCAGGACGAAGAAATAAAAAAAAACGAATACTTAGACAAAAAGAAACCTTTTTCTTTTTCAAACCTAATACTGATTGTAATTCTAGATATATGTGGAGGGGTTTTTTCTCTCCGGAATCTTTTCTGAAATCTTGAGCTTTTTGACATGATGGATTACGATACCTTTTATTTTTTGCTTTTTTGCAGATGTCTGAAGATGTTGCGGTGACGGCTTCCACTTTTTTGAACGGGTTTGTTCATGAGAAGTTGAGTTCGAACAACATTTCGGAGGTTTTCAGAGCGGTTAACGGTTCATCACATTTTGGTGACTTTAAAGGAGAGTGGCCATCGGTATCGGGTGCTGGTACAACGGCGAACGGTACAACAACCAGTGGTGGACAAATGATGACTGTGAGTTGATATTGGAAGCTTAAAGACAGTGTCTAACATGTTTTGTTCATCTATAGTATTATCCAGGCCATATTTATCGTGTTTTTGTGATTTTTCCGGTTTTTGAAATTTTACATTGAATTGAGGGCTTTATGCTATTTTCCGTTTAAATAAATGAGAGAACTTAAGATTCTTAAAAGGCCAAAATACAGTTTTTAAAAAACTTCTCTTTGCTTATGTAAAGATCAATTTTTCTGATTCTTACTTTATTCATTCATATGTGTAGTCGTCTTTAAAGAAAAACATTTACAGATCCGTAACTGGTCGGTATTGGATCCGACTTTAGTACGTTACGTATCCGTTCGAAACTTTCGTTACGGATACGTCACGGATCCGTTAGGGACCCGCACAAAATCACCTGTGTTTTAAGCATTTTATTGACGGATTCTAAATCATATAATGAACTATTCTAAAAATCGTATTTGTTAGTGAATTCACACCTAATAATGTCGCTCGTTTCTTTTTGACTCTTCGCTGTAATTCGATCTCTTCACGTCAAACTCAATTTATATAATCTGGTACACTCTCTTTAAGAAAAATTATATATTTTGTCAAAATGACGTCATATTTCGCTCTTTAACCAATTTTTCGGATTACACAGATTTTAACAATTCATTGCAGCTTTCACCTCCCGCTGGAGACGGTGCCGGTCTCACTGGATCAACAGCTCCTGAAGCAACTTCATCGGCTTCTGATCTTTCCGGAGATGCTGAAGGTGTTTGGAGTATAGATATTGATCAGGTAGATATTCCCCATTTTTAAAAAATTCAGCAATATTTTCCCTAAATTTCAGGCGTTCCAAGAAGCATTAGCAATTTATCCGCCTTGTGGTCGTCGAAAAATTATAATATCCGACGAAGGAAAAATGTACGGTAAGTGGAGTTTCTAAAAACTAATGCGTTGGTTTTAGAATTCGGTTATAATAAGTTTATTTGGGAGCACCCATCACAGCGGGGGGAAGATCTTCAGTTTGTCTGTTTGTTTATAATGTAGACGTAATAACAGATCGACTGCCGCAAACGGCACACGGATTACATTATTTATTTGGATTATGAGTTGCTTTATGCTTCATGTCGCCGAATATGTTCATATATATTAGTGTTAGGGGAAACTTTGTTAGAAAGAGGGGGAAAACTGAGCAATTTGGCTCTGACAATGAAAACATGGGAACCCTTTAAATTTCTCAAAGTGAACACGAGAAAATTTCAAAATATCTCTACTCAAAATACGTAGATTTCAATGAATTGTCAAATTCAAAATGTAAGAATAGATTTTTTAATCAATTGTTATTTAAAGAAACACTTTAGGGTGACAAAAAATGGAAAATAGACTTCATTCTCATTCCAAATCTATTTTTAAAATTTTCTAAAACCACCTAGAAGTCGAGAAAATGAACTTCAAAACAATGGCCTAGAAAAAGTTGGCCGAATTTTTCCGATGAGCTGTTTTTGCGTTTCGTTAATAAATAGTTATGCAGAATTATTATATTAGTCCTTTTTTAAATGTTTTCTTTTTTTGGATTTTTCATGGCCGCTGACTAGTTTTCACCGGTGGCCCCCTTTTCTTGGCCATTGTTTTGAAGCTCATTTTCCCAGGCTTCCAGGTGGTTGTAGAAAATTTTAAAAACTTTGGAACGAGAATGAAGTCTACTTTCATCCCAGCTGCATTAATTAGCTCCGTAAAGTGCTAATTTAATTTAAAGACGGTGGCCTACTTAATTTCGAGGGAAATACAATATGTCAACAAATTTCAACATTTTTAGGTCGGAACGAACTTATTGCTCGATATATCAAACTAAGGTGCGGAAAAACAAGGACCCGGAAACAAGTATCTTCGCATATTCAGGTGCTGGCACGGAAGAAGATGCGAGACGAGCAGGCAAAGAAAAAGGTTTGAAAAATCTTCTGTGACAATTTATAATCCTTGTTGTTTTTTTTGCAGAGTGAACCTTGTCTTCTTCCACAACTAAGCTCGATGACGTCACCTTCACTCCCTGCTGCACCACCTACAGTCACGTCAACCGCTTCACCACCTCGGATACTCCCGACTCCTTTTAATTTAACACCGCAGCTGCCGAAAAATTCGTCGATTCCTGCGGCGACTTCTGAGCAGCTCTCACAGCAGCTTCTGTTTTCTAGTATGTTTCCATTTCTGAAAACAAGGAAGAATTTCAAATAATTTCCAGGTCTGAACCCAGCCCTTTGGCCTTTCCCAAATGGTGGGCTGCCAGGTCAACTTCCATTCGGAATGGATTTATCACAACTTGTAGTACCAAAACAAGAAATGCCAGCAGTAGAAACCGAAACAAAACTCAAACCAGTCGCCACATCCTCTTTAGAGCTTTTTGGATTTTCCGCCTATGTACAGTGCAATAAAACGAGCGAGAAACGAGAACTTGTGCGGTTGGAAAACACACTGGAAGAGGAGTCAATATCAATTTCGTTGTTTTATGAGAAATACCCGGAGGTTTTGCAACAATTGTTTGAAAAGTCGCCAAGGAAGGATATTTTCTTTTTGGCAAAGTGTTGGGCGAATATTGATGTTCCTGACGATGTGATGTAAGATTTTATTGGAATTTGAAAGGGTTGCATTGGGAGTTAAAGGCAGCTTGTCAGTTAACATTATCCAAAATCTAGGCAAAAATTCAAAATTCGAATGGGAGCACAGGTGGTCCAAAGAACAATGCCAATATGTAGCCAAATTCAAATAATTGTGTTTCGCGCCAATGCCGACCGCGTTGCACGGACACCGACCGCGTCGAACGGACACGCGGCAATTCAAAATTTTATTTTTTCAACTTTGAACCGCTACTGTGACGCGTGTATTTATCGGTGTGATTTCGGTAGGGTCAAATTAACTGAACAGCTGTCTTTAATCTTAGCAAGAATGAGCTCAACATTTGAAATTATCCAAAATTTTGATATTTTCAGAGAAAATCAAAATTTTAAATATTTATTTTTCAATTTCTAATTTATATTTGGTTTCAGAATGCGAGAATTTTCTTCCAAAAATTATATGAAAATTCATTATCGTGAATTTTCTTTTGAAGTACATTTTTTTAAAAAAATAATTTAAGCAATGCTATTTTTTCTGCAATTGGTCGTCAGAAGTTTAAAATTGAATCGCGAAAATTTTCAAAACTAAACGAAGCTGTTTTAAATGAGGAACAATAATGAAAAATATTGCAAAACACTAGAAAAACGAAAAAAAAGTACCCGGAATCGACCTTTCTGAGCGCCAGTTAGCGCTGGTTTCTGAGATCAAAGTTCGATTCAGGGAGCCTACTTTTTTTTGCATTTCTGGATTTTGCAATTTTTTACTATTTTTTTGGTATTCAAAATTAAATTTTGAACCGATTGAACAACATTTGAGCAATTTCAGCCACATTTGGTACATCTTCAAACATGTTTGGCATAATGCCTTTAAAATTTAGAAATCGAAAAAATAAGCCGACATCGAGGACCTAATCTAGCAGATGCTTCATTCACTTTTTTCCTAATTCCACAATTAAAATTTTCTTAAATTTCAAAAATCATCATTCTTTTCCAGGAACTTCCAATACGCAGTCGATTCAATATACTCGAGTTCGGAAAAATTCCACCTGAAAATCTCGACGATGGCGTGCTCGTTTGGAAAACAAGTCGTCGAGAAAATCGAAGCTTATCCACCATCCGAAGTCGATGGAAAATTCCATTTTGTGCTGAAAAACTCGCCCATGTGTGACTATATGGTCAAGTTCATTTCAGAATTGAAGAAGCTTGAGAATATCGAGTATATGAATAGTGTTCTGGAGAATTTCACTGTTCTTCAGGTGATTTTTTAATATATTTTTTTTCAAATTTTAATAGTTAGAAAACCAGGTGAAAAAAATAATAAAAAGTGGAAATGACCTAGTTTTTAATGATTTTGGGGTTTCTAGGCCATTTATTTTGGCATAAATTCAAAAATTTAACTTATGACCGAGAAACCCATTTCATCGGATTCTAGGCCACTGAATTTTCAACCGATTTTTGTAATATTTCTTCTAATTTTTTCATTCCAGGTTGTCACGAACAACGAAACCAACGAGCCATTAATGGTCATCTGCTTTGTATTTGAAGTATCCCGAGAAGTTGAACCAAGTTGCTCGATTTTCAGGCTAACCGAATGATTTTTTTTATTAATTCCTTATATTTTTTCAATTTATTTTTATATATATTTTTTCCCGAAAATCTCATCAACTGCCATACTATTGCAATTTCTCAAATCATCTAGTTTTTATTTTTTTTTGTCCCTTTGTTGTTTTAAATAATCATTCCAAATCCATTTATTTCCTAACATCTAAAAAAAAGCAGTTTGAGATTAAAACTACGAGTTTTTTTGTTTAGAAATTTTATTTTGTTTTTTGAGAAAATGATTTTAAATGACAAAAATGTGAAAACAAAAATTTTCAAAAAACGCCAACAACTCAGGTGGTTCAATAGAGCGCGTTTGCATTATTCAAGTTTTTTTACGCGTTGGAAAAAATGTATAGAATTTTTAAAATGAAAAAATTTTTTTGAAAATGTTTAAAAATATTATTTTTTACGAACGCGTTCCAACGAATTTTCTGAAAGTTTTGAAAATTCTCGGAAATTTAACATTTTTGTCATTTAAAATTTATTATAATATTTTTTTCCCCTAAAAATCACAATTTTCCAAAAATCTCAAATTTGTCCCTCCTTTTTCATCCTTTATTTTGTCACAATTTTGTAGTTTAGATATGCTATCTCCTATATTTTTTTGAAAAAACAAATCTTATTTTTAGGCGAAAAAATCAATAAATAAAATGTCAATTTTGTCCACTTTTCTCGCTTTCTTTATATATTTACAAATCGAAAAATGAAATCGAAACGAGAGGATTGGTGTCGACCTGGATCTTTTGTAGTGTTTGTGTGAAAGTGCTGATAAATTATCTGTCATATCATAGAACTACCATGATAATTCTCTTTTCCTTTTGATGGTGATGATCGGCAGAGAAATTCGCCCGTTTTTTTCTCGAAAAAAAATTAGAATCACGTTTGAGGATGCCCCTAATTACGCACATATCCGTTACATGGTTTAATTTGATTCAGCTGATAGTAAACAGTTTTTGGGCAATTTTTTAAAGAAAATTGGTTTATAAAAAACGTGGAAAAGATAGTGTTTTTTGCGAACGTTCGGAGTGCAGGCTTATTGTTCAAAAAGTCAAGTGTTCACAAGATAAATCAAAGTGAAATTTTATAGAACGCCGCCTTTATTGAGGAAATCTGCTAGAAGAGAAATAACGCCATATTATGATCAAAAAATGATCAAGTTTCAATAATGAAAAACTTCGAAGAGTCGATGTAAATTCTTACCAAAATAGGTTTTCTTTTTCTGAGTCAAACCTAGTTATTTTACGGATTTTTTTCAGAATCCAAAACTATTCATTGCTCAAAAATCATTTCAAAAATTGCACATTTTTCAAGGTTAGCAAAATCTTCCAGTTTTGCAAATTAGGAAACGCAAATGCGCTCTATGGGAAAAATGAGAAGAACAGGATTATTTGAATATTATTAAGTACAACTAATATGTTTTTATGTTCTAAGCTCCTATAGGAATTTTAACATTTTACTCTCGGATACGTCGGTTTTTAGTAAATGCCTTTCTTTAAAACGTTTCGGCAATGAGGTCAACTGGCACACAGCCTTTAACAAGTCACAGAGAAAACCCGAACAATGGTTTCGCGTACTCTGGAAAAGTGATGCACCTGTTCTTACCAACGACAAAAACAGGACATTTGCAGTTTTCTAAAGAAACGCAATGGAAAACGAAGCTGTAGCATCACTGATCTTCTTACTGAAAATTTAAAGTTCTAACTATTTTTTAATGATAATGTGTTTTTTGTTGATGGCTTTGAATTATCAAAATTCGAAATAACGACAAATTTCACCACCATTGATAGATATTTAGAACTTTGAACTTTCAGTAAGGAGATCAGTGATGCTTTTCATTTGCCGTTGAGTTTGAGATCCTTCAGTTTATTATCATTTTGGAGGACAAGAAAAGAAGAAAAAGTAAAAAATTACATCAATTACATTTAAGAAAACGACTTTTCAATAATTAAACGGTCATATTTCGAGACCACATCTTTAAGTTGCGAGAAAAAGTGATTAAAAATACTAGAGCAAATTTGCATGAAATATTGATTTAAAATGAGGCTCAGGAAGGTTTGATTGTTGTCAGGAGGACTTGTCGGAGATAATACTATACAAATTGAATGAAAATAGACTTCATTCTCATTCCAAATCTGTTTATATAATTTTGTAAAACCATCTAGAAGCCGAGAAAATGAGCTTCGAAAAAATGGCCTTGAAAAAATTGCCAACTACCAAAAATAGTCCGCGGTTATTAGGTGAAGAATCTAGAAAAATACAAAAACATAAGTTTGCTTAAGAATTTCCATAAATATAACCCAAAAAAGCTAATAGGAAAAAGTTCGTCCAGGTGGAAACTTTTTCTCTGCCATTGTTTTGAAGCTCGTTTTCTCGGCTTCTAGGTGGTTTTAGAAAATTTTACAAACAGATTTGGAATGAGAATGAAGTCTATTTTCATTTAAGGTACATATAAATCTCTGTAAAGCCCTCCTTTAAATCATTGTCGTGTTAAAAATCATTAAAGTTTGGTTTATATGCAGACTAATGAAATTTATTGTACTCGCTTCACGCTAAGGGCGAGCTTATTATATTTGCAGTCACGCTTAGAACTCGCTCAGGGCTCGCTCAATATTGCAACTTTCAAGTTACTAAAATATAGAGCAGCCAACATCGAATGATATTATTCTTGGAAATTCCTGAAGTATTTAAACAAAACCGGGTCCAATCGGAAGCAATTTGATTAAATGGATAAATCCAAGATTTTTCCGAACAGAATGGATTCGCGTTTTTTAAAAGGCCCGCTAATAACCCGCTGAATGAATGACGGAAATTAATTGAATCACAATTAAAGCACTTTTCTTTCATTTTGAATCCATTCGGAATACACCCCTGAATCCATCCACTTAATCCGTCAGAATGGTTCTCAGTTTTCACTGATTATTCAAGTTTGAGATCTGATATTTAAAAACGTTTCTTTATATTTCTTTCTACTACTTGAATGCCTTTTTTGTTTATGCCAAAACAGATACAGATTTGAAAAATACTCTCTCCTATCTATAATACAGTAATGCTCACATATCAAACTCTAAACAGAATGAACCTGATCTTTGTTTCATCATATTGAAATGAAAGGTATGGAATGATCCGAATGAACCTAAAATTTGCAAACACATATCCTCCCATCGCATCATCAGGAAACAACAAGAAACATTGTTCTATAAACAAAGTTTTGATACGGGAAAAATCGAAATTCAGGGCTGTTTATAACAATAACAAATCATACGAGAAACCAGCTTTTTCTTTTTATTTAGCACAATGAAAAGTGTGATCATCGCAATCGCTATCTATTATCTCTTGGGCCCTTATCGTATTATCTTTTCAAAATGGTCTACACTAAACCATGTCCATATTTGTCGTTTTCTATATGCAATAGTTCCCTATTGTATTAACACGTGTTCGACACAACGAAACTGAAACAAAACAGGAAAATATGAGATCAAAATGTTATTTCGCTTGAAAACATCATCATCCTTGCAAGTCCATTCCTAGTCCAACCCTCCCCCCATATCTCTACCGTAACCCGAGGGCTGACCTTTTCCTATTAAATGCTACTTTTATCAATCAAAAGTTCCACTATTATTCTTGCTTCCTCTCAGTGAAATTGATCAATGATCACTAGGATATTCATATTTCTCATATTATTCGTCAACCTCATCGGTAATTTTTTGATTTTGGAAGACCTTTTTTCATGAGTAGCTGAAATCAATGCAAATTTTCTGGAAAATCACATTCCAGATGTTTTTTAGACGTTGATTTCAAGAAAAAATGGTGCAAGTTTTCAAAATTTTCAGGAAAAATTTTCAAAATTGTCGTAGTGCTGCTCAACCGAACTGACGCTCTGCACGCACGCACGCGGCTGCCGACACTCAACACACTGGAAAATTTGAAAATTAATTTTTTCTCGAATTTTCCAGTGTGATGAGTCTCGGCAGCCGCGTCGCGTGCGTGCGGAGCGGCAGTGCAGTTAAGCAGCATCCAAATAGCAATGATCAAGAAAGTTTGAGTTGACAATATTATAACTCCAAAAAAGGTTACTGTAGTTAAAAATGATGGATTACTGTAGTTTCCAGTTAAGCGTTTCGTGTTAGATTATTGAGGGTTACTGTAGGTTACTGTAGGTTACTGTAGTCTAAAGAGAGCTCAGTTCAGAAATTTTTTTAAATCGATGTGATTCTGCTGCTGAAATACTAACTTTGAAAATATCGAAAAAAAAGTTTATAAATCAGAAAAAATGGAATGATCTTTTTTATTTTCTTTTAAAAAATTCCTTACTTGATTCACAAAAAGTTTACACTTTTTCAGATGCTACTCAAAAACTGCGAATTCCGGACATTACAAAATATGGACTGTCACAGGAAGAAGTCCGACGCTCTCCGAATTACGACGGAAAAGTCTATAATGTAAATATCAGCACAGAAGCTGGTCAGGAAATGATAGAGCATTGGGTTAATCAAGGATTCTCTGGATTGATTGCTGCAATTGCTACGAGGCGGTAATTCGAGAATGCATTGAGCCAATTTCTGAATAATTTCAATTTCCAGACTTCATCTAGTTGAAGAATACCAGAAAAACTCGCACGAAAAATGTGCATCGCAAGCTGAAACGTTGTCCGAACATGCGAAATGCCTTCAGAAACTTGAAAAAGATGCGCATTTTAATCGATTGTTGCATCGGAAGAGGTTTTTCGATCAAAGTTAGTTGGTTTCAAATTTTAAAATTAATTTAAAAAATTAAACATTCCAGAAATTTTCGAGAAAAGGAACGAAGAGATGCTCAAGATGATGAATGAGCAAAACAAATGGATGGGCTCTTTCAAGATATCGAGAAAGAAGAGAGAGATTAAAATTAAAAACAGGAAAGATTATGTGTTGAAGTCTGAAAAAGAAAAGTGAGTCTAAATTCTGAAATTTTGTTGGGTTTCTGGATTTCTGAAAAGAATTACTGTATTTTAATGATGTAGGGTTACATGCCGTATTTTTTCGTATTGGTCGATAAAAGCGCGTTAAAGGAGGGCTTTACGCAGATTATGAATGCGCCTGGGATGAAAATAGGCTTCAGACTCATTCCAAAAATGTTTTTAAAATTTTCTAAGACCACCTAGAAGCCGAGAAAACACGCCTCAAAACAATGGCCTAGAAAAAAGGGCCACCGGCGAAAACTAGTCCGCAGGCATGAAAAGTCCAAAAAAATGAAAAAAAATTCATAAATTAAGATGAAAAAACATTAAAAAGTACTAATATAAGCATTCTACATAAATATTTATTGACGAAACACGAAAAAAGCTCATAGGAAAAAGTTCGGCCAGGTGACCCTTTTTTCTAGGCCATTGTTTTGAAGCTCATTTTCTCGGCTTCTAGGTGGTTTTAGAACATTTTAAAAACAGATTTGGAATGAGCCTGAAGCCTATTTTCATCCCAGACGCATTCATAATCTCCGTAAAGCCCTCCTTTAACGGTGGATAAAGTAAACCGAAATTGTCGTCACGGACAACGCTTTGTGTCTGTACACCCTTACGACAAATTGCACAAAATCAAAAATTCTAATTTTTTAAAAACGGCAGGTATTTTAACACCTACAGCGCATGAAAAAATGAAGTTTTTGCGTTAAATACATAAAGTATGACTTTATCTAATTTTTTTTAAATCCGAATTAAAACATTTCGCCCCTGAATAGCTGAATATAACTCGTTTTGTGTAACCGTGCCGCACAATTGCAAAAATGCCACGCCCACTTTTTGCGTTCAATTTTTAATTGTCGCGCTGAATTTTCTTAGTTATAATCGGTTCACTTTAGCCCACCTTGACGGTTTTAACAGTACTGAAAAAATATGGGGTTTCACTGGGTTACTGTAGACTTTTTGAAGTCTTACTTACTGAAGTACTTTCGCAGATGGAAAATTTTATTCAGGTCACCATTTGGAGTGTTTACTACACATCTCGCCAACGCTGTTAAGCTTCTCAAAAAGAAGGATAGCATCTCTAGGTACTTTTTTTTAATGTTTTTCCAAACTGAAACCATTTCAGATGGCAAGACACAATCGAGAGAATCTCTACGAAAGCCAAAGAAATGAAAAAACAAAAAGACATGGAGAAGGCTATAAATAGTCGGTTGGAAAGATACAGTCAGGCTACACAATTAAGCCACAAAAGTCAAGAAATGGAAAAGGGCGGACGATTTAATGTAAATTTGGGAAATTTCTCAATTTCAACAAAATACTGAACTTTAGGATGATATTGAAGACATGGAAAAATATATCGACAATGATGAGTTGAAGGCGATTTTCAAGAAGAAAACGAAAAAGATGTCAGATGCTGATAAGCTGATGTATATTCCGATGAATATGATTAGAAAAGGTGATCTGAAATCTGGATGTCGCACATTTTGAAAATTTTAGCCACAAAAATCGGGCTCGACATGAGCGGATACAATACGACGGGATTTGATCGAAAAATTGTGAGAATTATCAGTCCAAAGATTATGAGTGTTGTATCGAAGGATGAAGAAGCTGAAAATAATGAGGTGAATTGAAATGCCGTTTTATTTTGTTAACTGCCACGCTGTCTTTAAAGAAGAAATTTACTGAGCTAAGGAATGCAACTGTGATGAAAATAGACTTCATTCTCATTCCAAATCTGTTTTTAAAATTTTCTAAAACCTCGTAGAAGCCGAGAAAATGAGCTTCAAAACAATGGCCTAGCAAAAGTGTCCACCGGCGAAAACTAGTCCGCGGGCATGAAAAATCTTTAAAAAAAACATAACAAAGGACTATTATAAGAATTATGAATAACCATTTATTAACATAACACAAAAAAAGCTCCGAGGAAAAAGTTCGGCCATTTCGAAGCTTTTTCTAGGCCATTGTTTTGAAGTTCATTTTCTCGGCTTCTAGATGGTTTTAGAAAATTTTAAAAACAGATTCGGAATGAGAATGAAGTAAAGTCTATTTTTATTTGAGGTATATTTATTATCTCCCGTAAAGTGCTCCTTTAAACTGAGATGCCGAAAACCGAGGGCTTTTACGAGAAATAAAATAAGTTTTCTATGATTTGACAAATACCAAAAAAACGCCTCCAAAATATAAAAGATCCGCAGATTTTTATAAATAAAAAATATTTTACAGATCGATCTCCTTTCACCATCTCTATTTGCCCTACACGAGGAAGGAGATGGTGTTGAAAAAGAGGCTTCAATGAGAAACCTTCTCGGTTCATTAACGAACAGTCAAGACTCTCAAAAATTCCTGGACGTAATTATTGAAGCAACCGGTGTGAATGAAGCGATGGATCAAGCTGAACAAAAGCTAAGTGATCTTCGAAGATTGAAAGACGACGCGTTGGGTAGAGGTCCACATGGTCAACCATTGTATTTTACGAAAGAGAATGTTACTGAAAGATATCCGCAGGAAGCGAAGAAGATTGAAATGATGGAAAAGTTGGAGAAAATGTATTCTGAAGAACAGGTATATTTCTTTTAGGAAAATCTAAAAATTATCACATTTCCAGCTAAGAGAAATGAACCGAACTGGTTACACAGTCCTGACTCATGAACAACTCGACCATGTTTATGGAAAAGGATCTGTTAATGAGAATTTGAAGTTTTTGAAAACTGCCAAAAGTCTGTCTAGAAGAGAAATCGATCGAGAGATTATGAAGACGATTAGTCAGATTGCTGACGAGAAAGTTAAATTTGAGGCTCGTAGAAAAGATGTGGTCTTGTCGCCGATTACGTTTACAGCTTTCGTGGAGAATCCAGTGGTTTGTTTTTTTTCAGATTTAAAGATAGGGTCCTACTAGTTTTTCATATTTTGTGAATTCGGTGGAAGTCACTGTTTTTCAAAGGGAATTCAATTTTTTAAAAGAAAAAATATAAGCCAATTCCTGTCTTTAAAGAATGGTTTTACGGAGGTAATGGAAGCTTGGGATAAAAATAGACTTCATTCTCATTCCAAATCTGTTTTAAAAATTTTCTAAAACCACCTAGAAGCCGAGAAAATGAGCTTCAAAACAATGGCCTAGAAAAAGGGGCCACCGGCGAAAACTAGTCCGCAAGAACGAAAAATCCAAAAAAAAATTTAAAAACATAAAATTAAATGAAAAAAAAACAAAAAAAAAGGCTAATATAAGCATTTTGTATAATTATTTATTAACGAAACACGAATAATAGGAAAAAGTTCGGCCAATTTTCTCTAGGCCATTGTTTTGAAGCGCATTTTCTCGGCTTCTAGGTGGTTTTAGAAAATTTTAAAAACAGATTTGGAATGCGAATGAAGTCTATTTTCGTACATTTATTATCTCCGTAACCTGTAAAGATAGGGTGCTACTTGTGTTTCACCTTTTGCGAATTCGGTGGAAATCACTATTTTTCGAAGGGATTTCTATTTTTTAAAATCCCTATCTTTAAGAACAGTACTTTCACTTCTATTATTTTTCCAGGGCGTCTCCCAACCGGTCATCCTCTCTCCAGTATTATTGAGTTACCTATGGCTATCCCCTGCCATTTACGGTGTGATGATTATGTCCCCATGGTGTATGGTTCCCGTGCTCATTTCCCCTCGTATCTTATCCCCTGTAGTTATCAACCCATTTCTAATGGTTCCCGTCATTATATCCCCTCTCGCATTCAATCCATTCATTCTGTGCCCCGGTACAATGAACCCGTTCGTCTTGTCGCCACTACTTCTCAGTCCTTTCATTCTTTCACCACAAGTTATGACCCCTCTGATTTTGAATCCGTTCTGTTTGGGACCTATTATTCTCAACCCTCTTGCTCTTTCTCCCCTTATTCTGTCACCGTTCGTTTTGTCGCCAACCATTTTATCTCCCCAATTTGTTACTGCTGTTGTATTATCACCGTATGCTCTTTCTCCAGCTTGGCACTCCGACGGAGCAATGGTAACAGTTTTCGCTTCACCAAGTTGGTTGAGTTGATTAGGTTCTTCTCTAATTTATTTTAATAATAATAATTCTTATATACCGGTATAATAATAAAATAATTTTTCTCTTTTCTCTTACAGTGCTACTTTTCGTTCCTTTGGATTCCAAACGCGCCCCACCGTATTCGCAAGTTTGCATGGACTTTACCGTGCCGGAAAAATATTGAAAATATTATTTTTGACTCATAAATGCATTTTTGGTATCAATTGGACCAAAAATTAAAGATAATTTTTTGGCCCGTGCACCGGAACACCCCAAAAACCGAGTTTGTTCGGTAGAGCGCGTTTGTTTCTACAGTAATAAATTAACCTTAAATGAAAATAGACGTCATTCTCATTCCAAATCTGGTTTTAAAATTTTCTAAAAGGACGGAATTTTGTAAGATGGGATGTATAATTTTATTATATGTTTCGAACACATTTTTTTCTGTTCACGAAAAAACAACAATTCAAATAACGAATTTTGAGCAATAAACTAATACTTTTAAAAAATATTATCTGAAATTAAAATGGAAAATTATTATAAATTTATTATTGAAGTTTAAAAAAATCAATCGGGAAGTTATTAAAACTTTTCTGAAACTGTAATAAATTGCTTGAAAAAAATGTAAAATTCATCAAAATACTTATTATTTGGCACTTCAAGATTTAAAGGAGGGTTTTACGGAGATAATAAATGTACCTTAAATGAAAATAGACTTCATTCTCATTCCAAATCTGTTTTTAAAATTTTCTAAAACCACCTAGAAGCCGAGAAAATGAGCTTCAAAACAATGACCTAGAAAAAGTTTCCACCTGGCTGAACTTCTTCCAATGACACTTTTTATAAATGAATCTTGATGTGAAATTCTTAAACTAGTATAATTTTAATTTTTTTGCATTTTTCCGTATTCCTCACATAATAAACGCCCGCGGACTAGTTTTTTCGAAACTTTTTCTAGACCATTGTTTTGAAGCTCGTTTTCTCGGCTTCTAGGTGGTTTTAGAAAAACTTTAGAACATGTTTGGAATGAGAATGTGGTCTATTTTCATCACAGTTGTATTCCCTATCTATAGAGATTTTAAAAATATATTAATTTTTAATTCAAAAATCTCGATAAATTTTCAACAACAAAAAAAAACATCTCGTCAACATCGTCAATGAACTGTGAACGTCTAGTCCCGGCAACCTTAACCGGATTCGTCGCCCCTCCATAATTGAATACACGTTTGTTGTATATTGCGCAACATAATAACTTCAGGCCGAAACTAGACACTGTAGAGAACATGGAGACGCCGGTGCAAATTTCGAGTTAAAATTTGGCATCCGTCATTCGGTTTTTTTTCGAGAATCATCACCCAATTGACGAATTGACATTCAGATAGAAAATGCGCATCAAATTCTCTATTATTTTCTTGTTAATGTGAGCTCTGAACTACTTTTTTTTTATTACTTATTTGATAATTTTTATTTATTCCAGAAAATCTTGTTTTGCACAGTTTTTGGGAAGCGCGTTGTATGGTGCAATGGGTGGATATAACGATAATGATATGTGCAGGTTGATTTGAAAATTTTCAGAGAGAAAAAAAGAAAAAAACGGGTAATTTTTAAAGATACATCTCATGCCCGTTTGGGCAATATTGTTGGAATGGGAATTGTCTATCATCTGGAAGTTCAGCGATGTTAGGATCAAGGTTGTTTCTTTGTTTTTATTAAGGGATTCCTTACCAATTTTTATTTCATAAGTATTTTCATCTTCTTTTCGAAACTTGACCTATAAATGCAAAAAATAGTAATTTATATTAGTGTTTTATTTTCATAGGTTTTCAAGTATCGAAAAGAAGATGATAATGGAATAAGGACTGGAATAAGGACTTGGTAAAGAATCCATTTAAATTATTTATTAAAATCTGCTGATCTTTTATATTTTGGTGGCGTTTTTGTCAAATTATAGAAAAATACGAAAAACGGATTGTATTTATGTTAAGAGACAAAGCTCTTATTTCTGAAATTGAAATCAGGTAGGGTTAAATTAACTGGCATACTGTCTTTAAAGGAGGGCTTTACGGAGATAATAAATGTACCTAAAATGAAAATAGACTTTATTCTCATTCCAAATCTGTTTTTTAAATTTTCTAAAACCACCTAGAAGCCGAGAAAATGAGCTTCAAAACAATGGCCTAGAAAATGGTTCCATTTGGCATAACTTTTTTTTCTAGTCTTTTTTTGCGTGTTATAATGACGAATATTTATGGAAAATACTTGAATTAGTCCATTTTTAACTTTGGGCTTTTCAAATTTTTGGATTCCTTGCGTAATAACGCCCGCGGACTAGTTTTCAAAACTTTTTCTAGGCCATTTTTTTGAGACGCGTTTTCTCGAATTCTAGGTGGTTTTAGAAAATTTTAAAAACAGATTTGGAATGAGTATGAAGTCTATTTTGATATCAGATACATTCATTGTCTCGATGAACCCCTCCTGTAATCAAAAAAATATATCTTTCAGAGCATTAGGCTTTGGTGGCGGAATGAACGCTTTGACTTCAGCGGCTGCTCTTTATTCTGGAGCGGCTGCGTCTCGTGCCATCGCCGTTGGGGCAAATGCCAATCCAGGGGTTCCACCATTTTCAGGACCCATGGGTTACGGTCCAGGTGGTATTCCATCGACAATTGGAGGTGAGTAAACGAACCTGCATTCGATTCTTAAAGGCGTTTTTAAAATGTATGACATTTATTTTGACTTGAACCGAATTTTTAAAGTTCTCGCATTATTCTATAAATATTACCGAGTAGTTCATGGATTTCTAAAAAAAAACTGAATTCAATTAGTATATCTTTTTTGATTAAATAAGTTTTCTGTAATTAATTCTATAAAGTGTCCCAATTATTAGCAAAAACTAATATTTTCCTATTAATGTTATTCTTTAAGCGTTCGTCTCAAATGTTTACTTAACTGGCACACTGTCTTTAAAGGATTTTTCAACAAAATTTATATTTTCTCAATTTTTCTAGGAATGCAACCGTGCAGTCTCATGCAACAATGTTTCAACGGACAGATTTGTGTGAACGGATTTTGTAGCAGAAGCAACGTGGCTTACAAAGGAAGCCAGGTTATTCCGACGGAAACGAGTAAGTGACTTTTACTTGAAAACTTAAAAATGGCTGTTTATTCTCAGATTGCATGAGCGGGGCTACATGCCCAGTAGGACAGTATTGCATCGGCGGAATCTGTATGCAGAATCCAATGTCTACAACATTCGCATGTCATATGGGTATCTCATGTCCTCCTGGAATGATTTGCCAATTGGGGCGATGTTTACCAAATGGAATGCCGAGTATGATGATGATGGCTGGGCCAGCAGCTGGAATGATGGCTGGGCCTGCGGCTGGAATGATGGCTGGGCCTGGAATGGGTGGCGGATTTTATGGAAAATAAATTATTCGCTTTTCTAAATACAAAGCATCCATTTATTGTAAAAAAGGGAATAATAAATTAATGATGAATAACTTTAAAACCGGAGGAAAGTTTGGGACGACAAATACACATAGATACAAACGTCTTAAATGGCTTCTTTTCAAAGCAATGCACATCGAATTTTGAAAAAAAAAGAAGATAAATCATGCGTGAACACTTGTAGTCAAATCCAAATTTTTGTGAACCATTTGTTCCTTGAGAATCAGGTGAGAAACTTTGTTGAGAGTATCAGTCAATCTGTGGACATTGTCCGACCAAATATCCAATTGTTCAACGTTTGCTTTTTTGACTCTTAGATTTACGATTCTGGATGGACGATGAAGCTTGGCACCACTGATTTGGCCGGTAACGATAAGGTTGCAAACGAAAGATTCCATTTCCTGAAATGAGATTGTTAAGTAATTTCTTTTAAATTAATTTTTCAGATATTGAATCAAATCTTACCTCAACCGGGAAATCAAGAAGTTCAGAGAGACGTTCGAAAGTGATTTGTGTGTAGTATTTGGCAACCATTCGCATGTTCTAATAAAATAAATGTATTGTTTTTAAAAATCTAAAAAAAACTCACATGTTCACCGACACGGAGATGCAAATCGCTCCAACGCTTCTCTCCTTCAGTTGATTTGTCGAAAATCTGAAAATGTTTTCGTTTAAAAAATTTTAAAGCTAGAAGAAACTAACGCCTGAATCTGGAGAGACTGATGTACCTCTTCTCAGCAATTTCTCAAACTTTGCCACAAGAGTTCCTTTGTAGGAAATGATTTCTTGATTAATGAACAATTCCAAAATAGTTTTGTACTCTGGAACTGCTTCAAGCTCTCTCTGAATGGCGATGCGGTTCAATAAATCCCATTGCTCATTGGTATGTGGAGCTAGAAGACAATATACCACTGCTGAACGAAGAGTTTGATTGGCTTTCGCAGAATCACTCTTGATTTTAGGAGTGTCATGAATTGCTCTATAGTGCCGGCAAACATCCAAATAGTTACCATCGTGAAGACCAATACGAATAACTTGTTCATAGTATTTCAATTTGAGATTCTGCACTTCTTCTGAATCTGTTTTCGAGAAGAACTTGATGTTGATTTTCTTGGAGATAATAGAAGCTCTGATGAAATCGTTGCGAGTCAAAGAAAATCTCATCTGCTCCAATAAGTAGTTCACTTTCTCTTTTATTTCCATCGAACCATAGGTTTCAACTTGCAATTCCAGCAACATTGTTGCGGCTTCATCGACTTTTCCTTCAGCTTCCAATTTTTTAACAACCATTGACGTCAATCTCGCACGTTCAACTTCAACATAAATCTTTCCAGCAGTAACCGTTCTCAGTGTGTCAATTAGCTTAATTCTGGTGTCTTCGGTTGGAAGCTTTTCAATCATTGCAACGCAGTCACGGACCTAATAAAACATATTTTAAATATTAAATCTACACTGAAAAAATACCATTTTCGCAATAGCCATCTTGATAAGAAGTCGCTTCTTTGAAAGTGTAAGAATTGTTTCATTCAAAAAATCCCATTTTTGACCGTCGAAACAAAGCTTGACCATGTGTTGGACGACTCGTGTGTTACTTTTCATATCAGATCCCAGACGCGACAATTTTTCAATATTATTCAAGCTTTCCACAGCACCAGCGATATCACCTGATTTTGCTGTACTATCAGCTTTCAGGATCGCTTCGTCGACCTGTTTAGCGTAATCAACTTCCATTTTGAAAAGACGTCCATCTCCTCCCTAGAAGTGAACAATTAATAAGTTTCTATTTTTAAAAAAAACATACAAGAGCCGCCAGATATGCAAGGTTATCAATATCCGCTTTTTCACCAACGGTGATCGGGTCAACTTTGATTTCACGTCTTTCGGACATATCTGAAGAATAAATTAGTTGTGATAAAAATAGACGTTTTATTTTGTAATTGATTAAAAAATGTAAGCGAAGAAAAACGTGTATTGTATGTTAAAACTGAAGAACGTAATTTTTCCAAAACAAAAAAAAGTGTCATCATGCACTTTTTGTACATAAATTAATTTTTCTAGTGGAAAAAAAGAGAAAAAGAAAATTCAAATGACAATTAACACACTTGAAACTAGTGCTACAGTAGTCCTGTGTTCGTGGGGAGACCTCGGCGCGAATTATGAATTTGAATCTTTACAGGCCGGAAAATCGTTTTCTTTTTTTTTAAAGTTTTCGTTATTTTTTCATGTTTTCGCCTAAATATTATTAAAGTTTAATAATAGAAAATTGTCCAGTGTAAGCATTTTTTATTCAGATGTTTTATGCACAGTTTGTACTTGCCAAAAAAGGACCACTTTCGAAAATCTGGTTGGCTGCACACTGGGAGAAAAAATTAACGAAAGCACAGATTTTTGAAACCGATGTTCCATTGGCAATTGAAGAAGTTTTACAGCCGAGGGTATTTATGCTTTAAGAAATTATTTGCTAAAATATAATTTTTTTTAAAGGTAAAAATGGCCCTCCGTACTGTTGGACATCTTCTTCTTGGTATTGTCAGAATTTATTCGAAAAAGACAAGGTATCTATTGGCAGATACGAATGAGGCATTTATAAAGGTATAAAAACTGTTTTTAAAAAATACTGAAAGCTGTTTTCTGAAGATGCGGCTCAATTTTCGAAACGGGATTCAAATTGAAATTAGTGATGCTGCTCTGGATCAGGATATTGATGAAAACCTAGAAAATATTGATGAGCTCAACGTTACAATGCCAGAATTTATGAATGAGGATCTTGATGAGTTAGCACTCCAGGTAATTAAACATTATATCGCGATTTTCGATAGATCAACAAATTACAGGCAAACTTGAGTAGATTCGAAGACATCACTCTGAAAGATGACTTCAATATGAGACCAGCAAACTTGAAAGGAGCTATCTATCAACGATTTGATGGAAATCTCATAGACGATTTTGGTGAATATGACGATATGTATGGCTCGGTTGCTTCATCTTCCATACATACTCCTGCCCAAGTAGAAGTGGAGACTGCTCGAAGAGAGGGCGAATCTTTGCTAAATGCGACGAATGTTCAAATGAATAATACAGTTCTTGAGGCAAGTCTCATGGATTGTGGCGAACCACAAGCGACTGTACAAGGTGTCACGGATCTTTTCCAACCTGAAGCGGCAGATTTTGATCAAATCATGGATTTTAGCGAATTGCATTCGAGAGTGGAACAAGCAAGAGAATTGCCACAATCACAAATGTTTGATACTATGATCAAAGAACGGAGGGATGACACTGGTCCGGTTACGGAGTATCAAGGTTTTTAAAAAAAATCGTTTTAATACCTTTAATTGTATTTTGTAGAGTTTGATGGCCCAATTGACGAAACTGCGAATGACATTATTGGAGAAGCTCCTAAAAATACAGAAGGTAATAGCTCGAAATTATATTTCCCAAAGAAGATAATATTTTAGGATCACGTGGATCTTTTGTACTCGAACCACTTAACATATCCCACTGCGAAGGTAGAAAAGGAAGGAAAAACAAAAGAACGCGAAAATTGATTGTTGATGATAAAACATGCATTTCGAACGAGTTGATTAAGGAGCAAATGGAAGACTATTCCGATTTATTGAATGCAATTACTGTCGCCCCACCTACCAAGAAAATGCTGAAAATGTGTGTATCCGGCGATTTGGCCAATTTGATGAGTATGCCAGCGGTTCCGATTGGAAATAATGAATTATTGGAAATTTACAAAAGCCGGCTTGTTCCTTGTGCATATCAGCCAGATATGACATTCGATGAAGCTTCGTCATCATCGTTAGATAGACATTCACAGCCTTGGGATGATTTAGAGCTTAGTGATCATGTTGAAGATGATTTCAATTTTCAAATCCCGGACAGCCGTGCGGATTCTCGTGCCGATGACTTTAATGTACCATTCCATGATGATTTTGGCATTCCTGAAGCTGGAGCAATGAATGACATCCCGATGGTTGAACAAAATAATCAAGAAAATATTGCTCCCGGAAATTTCGATGACATTGGAGGTTTCGGTTTTAATCGAACTCAGGTACATAAGCAACTTCTATTTTAAAGTAAGTATATTTTAACATTTTTCCAGGACAAGGAAAACGAGGAAAGAGATGATTATTCCGATCCTTTCTCACTGTCATCTCGCTCAAGCAGAGGGAAATTAGAAGCATACGGATTCGGAAGTGCTGTTAAAAATATGATTTATGATGAAAGCAAATGGGCGAAACGGTCTCAGAAAATTTTGAAGAAGATTTCAAATCAAATTGAGGATGATGGAGAGGTATTATTGATTCTATGGAGATTCTATGCGGTGATATTAGTTTAATTCATTGTGAGATAGAATTGTTTATCTTGATAAATATTTATATTTAATACATTTAGTACGAAAGGAACATTGTAAAAGTTTTAAACTTTTAAGTGATACCAAAAAAAATGAAGATAGGGAATGATAGCAAGGTCTCGTGACGAATTTTTGACAATTTCTTTTTTTTTACAATTGACAAAGGCCCAAAATATATTCATATCCAAAATAATTCTCAAAATCAATCTTTCAGGTCACATTCTCATCAATCGTTTCTTCTGCAAAAAATCGAAAACACGCAGCTGAACAATTCTACTCACTACTCACCCTAACAAAATCTATGGCCGTTTCTGTACAACAAGAAGAACCATTCGGCGAAATTTTGATCAGTAAAGGAGCGAACTTTGATGAACACGTCGGAAATGGAAAACATCCAAGTGTTTTGGAGCAAAGAACCCCGCTTCGCAATATTGTTGTTTAATTCTTTTTTCATGTTTTAAAGTGGTCAAATTCGCAAATTTTAAGAAAATCTAACTGTAACCTACTTATTGCAATATTTGTAAATAATTCATTTTCCAGACATTCTTGTAATACTTTCTTGTTTTTATATTTGAATACCTCGGTTTTTCGTTGGATTTTAACAAGAACTTTTATTTTTTACCGTTTTTTTTTTGAAATTCAAGCTACTATTTGGTTTCGTACCATATTATTACCGATTTGTTTTGATTTGCACTTTCTAAATTTCTTTTCAGATGGCATCTCGCGTTAACATTACCCAAGTTCAAATTCTGGACAATCCAGCTTCGTTTACTGATAAGTTCAAGATGGAGATTACATTCGAAGCTTTTGAATACCTTCCGCATGGTGGGTTCATTTTTTTTTAAATATTATAAACCACATACAAAATGGCGACCTTGGAACCTTCACGAACCCAGAATCTTTTTTTCCTACATATTGTTTTACAAAAAATATTCAGATCTCGAATGGGAATTGGTCTACGTTGGCTCAGGAACATCAAACGAGTATGATCAAGTTCTTGATTCCGTTTTCGTTGGACCAACTGTTGAAGGACGTCACAAATTCGTGTTTGATGTACGTTGAATTTAAAAAAATCCCATTAGTTTATATTTCTAGGCTGATCCACCAAACCCTGCAAAAATTCCGGTTGATGACATTGTGGGAGTCAGTGTACTTTTGCTTCGTTGCAAGTATAATGAGCAGGTGATCTATTTTTTATTTATTTCACAATTTCAATTTAAAATTCAGGAATTCATCAATTTGGGTTGGTTTGTTTCAAACGAGTACACAGATGAGGAACTCAAAGAGAATCCACCGGCAACCCCTATTGTCGAAAAAGTGGGTTTCAGTTATTTATGTCGTAAAAATGCAATTTCTTTTCCTTTTCCAGCTCGGACGTAAGGTCGAGACTGAAGATCTTCGCGTCACAACATTTGCTATCAAGTGGACCGAAGAAGACGTGATGCCAGTTGAACAAGAATCTGAAAAGGTGTTCGCTGAAGAGGATTTGATGCCAATTAATGACGAGGAGGATGATGGGGATAATGACGAGGACGATGTAGATATTTTTGAATCTTGACATTCTAATGATTTTTAATTTAGGACGAGGAAGTTGAAGGTGTCGAAGAAATTGATCTTGACGCAAGTTTTGAAGAAGCCAACGAACGCGTTGCAAACGCTCTCAACGTTTTGGATGGTAAACCTCAACCAGAAGGAAATCAAGAAGAAGCTATGGGTATGTAACAAATTTTTTTCGATAGTCTTAACTAGACAAACTATTTAATAGATGATCTAGTAGGTAGAACTATTTTAGAGTCTGATGATGCAGTCAATTCCGTTCAGATCAACAATGATGACAAAATGGAACAATCATCAGCTGATCCATTGGTCGACAAGACAAATAACGACAATATGATTCACTAAGCGCTGTACAAGCAAAGCCTTTTTATTCGTTTTTCCAGACATTTTGTAACATGTTCTTAATTTATTTTTAAATTATCCTAAATTAATGTTGCTTCCAATCGCGATAAATTTGTGTTGTGCACATATGTTTAAAAAACAGTTTATTCAAAGAAGAACTAATATCTCAATTTCATCTATACTCGTAAATCAAAAGAAACCCTTATTGGTAAAATTTGTAAAACCTGTTTCGAATCTCCTCATCATTCCTCATCGTCAGCGAGAAGAAGGATTTAACAAATTTCGAAAAATTTTCAAATTCTGGACGAACTTCAAGCAATTGAACGGTAGCTAACGCTGAAATGAATCTTTTTGTTTAAAATAAGAACTTCCTAATGAAAAAATGTGAGATTGGTTAGTCTCAATCAAACCTATATCTTCCTCTTCATAAGCATATATAAATCGCAAAATGGTCTCGATCATCAGCTTTTCATCAATTGCCACGTCATCCAGGTGAAGACTGAGGTGGATAAACTTTAAATTTTCAACGAGTGCAAAAACAAACTAACAATTTACAGTCCAGACCTCGTTCACATCTTCCATTCAAGTCAAACTTACATACAGATCTTAAAAGATTTCGGCCCTTTTCTTGCACACTTTCCACTGATGGTTTCGAATTTTCTGCTACTTGTGGAGCATCCGATCTAAAAAGGATGACAAAAAGAAAAAAATACAACAAAACAAGAGAATGAACGCAAAGCATTTATCTACCTCGATCTTTGAATCCATGTCGCTAGTAAACGCTCTCTCAGCGCTTTTTCTTCATCTTCTTGAACTGGTTCATTGTTTTGCTCTTCGTCTGTCTTAGTTTCTTTCGGTTCTTCGTCAGTTTTGGTTTCTTTCGAATCATCATACGTCTCTTTTTTAAGCAACTCATTCATTTTAAAAATGTCTTCGTTGTTTTTGTTAACGATTTGAAGAATTTTCTCTTCTTGAACTTTTTTCAAATCATTTTCCATTACACTTTTTTGATTCAAATATTCGGTCATAATTCGTTGAAGATTCTGAATTTCATTTTGACTTTCTTCGAACTGCATCTGAAAAAATATGAAGGTTTTTATTGTGTTCAAATAAGAAAAAAAGGATTACCAAAATTTGAGCCCGTTTTTCAGTTTCCTTCTCTAATGACACCATCGTATTCTGAATATTTGCCTCTAGGCTTTTTAATTTTTGCCTTATGGTATACTCCGGATTATGTTTGGGTGGTTTATCGTATGGTTTGGACCGTGAATTAGGACGAGAATGAATCGAGTTGCGACGATTTTCAGTCTGATCTGAAAAATATAAAATATATATTTATTTCAAAAGAGGGCATAGGTGGGATACCGCGGATTTGGCCTCGTAACGACTTTAACTTTTTTTTCACTTGAAAAGGTGTAACGACCTTAACTCAAAGAGGATTCGAAGAACAGTGATGAAAAATTACTCATTTATTCGTTTTTAAGTGTTTTTTCGGCGTTTTTGCAGCATTTTACGTTTTGTAGTCGCCTTAACTTTTTAAAATTATTTCTTGTATCGAGCTTAACTCTGAGATTTCGAAATGCCCAAATCCCACCTATGAAAGAGGGTAAAAAACCAACCGCTTTCATTTTCTTCTATATCCATATCTATTGAATCGTAATTATCAGTGATGTTTGGAGGCGGATGGCTAAACATAGTAGAAGCTGAACCAAAAAATGGTCCGAACTGCGGAGGTGGGGGTGGCGGAAATAGCGGAACTTCTTTTGGCATCGGTACGTACGGAAAGAAAACAATGGGTGGTTCAGGCGGCGGTGGAAGGAATGTTGGGGTTCTGTGGACATGCTCTTCCTTTTTAGGTGTTCCTGAAATCAAAATATTAAATTTAAAAGCATGTTTTTCGATAAACACGACTTGCAGCTAATGGTGTTAGATCTACTAGGAAATTAACTTGGTTCATTTTCGAAATAAATCAGAATAAAAGAGACTCACCGCGAGATTTTGATTTCCGTGAACTGCTGACGTGACCTTTTCGACGATCTGATCGTCTTTCTTTCTCTTTGTGAATTTTTCCTGAAAATAAAAATGAAAACCTGTAATATGCCAATTCATCTCACTGTAGTCATGATCCCTCTTCGGCTTTGGTTTTGGATCTGTTTTGCCATTACGCGAATCACTACGCTGATTTAGAAGTTGGTTTCTCAATAGTTCTATTTCAGAGTTCTGAAATTGTCATTTAATTTTTATATTCTTCCGTGCTGAAAAGTATTTACATTGAGAAATGCATCAATTTCGTCTTCCTCTTGATCTTTTGAACATTCACTGAAAAATAATAACTTTTTAAATCAAAATAAAACAAATTCTGAGTCCTTACGATCCACTTTCTATCTCACCATCTTCCAATTCGGGCATATTCGAGCGAACACGGATTGCGGGAACGATTTCGCGTAGCTTTACTTGAATTTTTAGTTTTAGAAAAAAAAATTACTTTTATTTTAAAAGCAAACTCTATTTTTGGAAAATCTCCGGAGATATCTACCGAATTTAAATGTATCCGTTCGATTTCTATTGAGAAACGTTTAATATGAGTTATTTGAGAAAATGTGCTCAATTTATTCTAAAAAAAACAAAAAAAAAAGGAAATTTTTTTTGACACAAAAGATCGAAATTTAACATCAAAATGTGAGAGAGATTATAGAAAACGAGAAGGCGTGACAAGACCCACTTGTAGTTGTATTACTGTAGTGCTTTTATTTTACTTTGGATCGCAATGATGAATGCGGCGGAATTTTCGTTCAAACGTAGTTATTTTGTGAATTTTGATTATTTTAAATATTTTTGTTAGATTAGCAGAGCAAGATTATATATTCGAAATCAATTTGAACTTTTAATATACATTCATTCTTGTTTAAAAGAGAATATTAGGATTTTATTGTAAAAAATAATTTCTCAGAAAGTAACTATTTATTTTCCATTTTTATGAAACATTTTATGCTAACCGAAACACTATTTCTTATATTTTTATTTTTCTCTGGTTTTTCCTTTATTTGTTTTTTTTCAGTATAACCTACATTGATTCGGAAAAATGGCGGACACTGCACCAGTTACTTCTTCACCACAACAACCAACTTCTCAACCAACAATTCGTCGCGGATTGGTTAAACAAGTACTTTTTTTCGATTAAATAGTTATACACTAATGTGTCCTACAGGTTCTGTCTGGAGATGCAGTTGTAATCCAAGGCCAGCCTGTCAACGGACCACCACCAGAGTCGACAGTCTATTTGAGCAACGTTTCAGCGCCGAGACTTGGAAAAAGACCAACCGATAGTTCGCCAGCGACTCCAGATGAGCCGTTCGCTTGGGAAGCTCGTGAATACTTGCGTAAGAAGCTTGTCGGACAGTTTGTCACATTTGTCAAGGATTTCACCGCTTCCTCTGGTCGTGATCATGGACGCGTTTATATTGGAGGAACTTGCCCAGCTGATGCCGAAAACGTTGCTGAATCTGCAGTATCTGAAGGACTTTTAGAAGTTCGTCAAGGAAAAATTGCTGAGTAAGTTGATATATTCAATTTTTTAAAGCACATTCTCGAATTTTAGCGAATACACAACCAAGTTGCTCGAATTGCAAGAAGATGCTAAATCAGCTGGACGTGGAAGATGGTCATCTTCCCCAGCGACAGTCAGAGAAGTTCGATGGGTAATTGAGACCCCAAGAGATCTTGTTGACAAATACCAACAAAAACCAGTTGATGCCGTTGTTGAGATGGTTAGAGATGGATCTACTCTCAGAGTTATTCTTCTTCCAAACTTCGAATACATCACACTTCAACTTTCCGGAGTTCGCGCACCAGCTACACGCGCTGGAAGTGACGGAAAAATTGAGCCATACTCTGAAGAGGCCAAATTCTTCGTTGAACAAAGACTACTCCAACGCGATGTTCAAGTTATTCTCGAATCAGTATCCAATCAAAACTTGGTTGGGTCACTGCTTCATCCAAAAGGAAATATTGCCGAATCTCTTGTTCGTGAAGGATATGCTAAATGTGTTGACTGGAGTATTGGATTGTGCACCGGAGGAGCTGAAAAACTCAGACTTGCCGAGAGACAAGCAAAAGAGAAGAGACTTCGTTTGTGGAGAAGTTATCAACCAAGCTCAAATGGAATTTCTGGAGACAGAAAATCTTTCAACGCTAAAGTTATCGAAGTTGTGTTATCTGACGCTGTTGTTCTTTTGAAAGAAGATGGAACTGATGTTAAGGTACATCTTTCATCCGTAAGACTTCCAAGGTAAACATTTCGGGATTTAATAAAAACTTAATTTATAATTTAAAGAGAGACATCAGAGGACAAACCATCAGTTGGCCGTCAATTCCGTCCACTTTATGACATTCCATTTATGTTCCAAGCTCGTGAATTCCTTCGTAAACGTCTGATCGGAAAGAAAGTTCAAGTCCACATTGACTACATTCAACCAAGATCAGAAAATTTCCCTGAAAAAACTTGCGCTACTATCAAAATCGGAGATTTGAATATTGCTGAAGCTCTCATTGCTAAAGGATTGAGCAAGGTTGTCCGACATCGTTCAGACGATGAAAACAGATCATCAGATTATGATGCTCTTCTTGCCGCTGAAGCCAACGCTGAAAAGGGAAAGAAAGGACTCTTCGCTGAAAAGAATGCTGACAAGAAGGATACCTTGAGAATCCAAGAAATCGCTGGAGATGTCACCAAATCTAAACAATTCTTGCCATACTTGCAAAGAGGTGGCAAGGCTGAAGCAGTTGTCGAATTCGTTACGAGTGGATCAAGACTTCGAGTTTACATTCCAAAAGAAACAGTTATTATCACATTCCTTCTTGGTGGTATCAATGTGCCAAAGAATGCTAGAGTTGGACCTGGAGGTGTTCTTAATGGACAATCAGAACCGTTCGCCGATGAAGCATTGACTTTCACAAAGAAATTGGTCCTTCAGCACGAAGTCCAACTTGAGGTTGAAAGCATGGACAAGTCAGGAAACTTTGTCGGTTATTTGTTCGTTTCCCCAGACGGTCACAGCAAGCCAGTGAACTTGAGCGAATTGCTCCTCGAACAAGGTTTGGCAACTCTTCACTTCACAGCTGAAAGAAGCGGACATTACACCACTTTAGTTGCTGCTGAAAATCGGGCAAAGAGTGCAAAGTAAGTAACAAAATGATTGAAACGAACAATTGTTATAATCTGCGATTACAGGAAAAACATCTGGGCTAACTACACCGAAGAAGAAGTTGCTGACGAGGTCGAAGTCCAAAGAAACGACAATTCTGAAAGGAAAACCAATTACCGAAAAGTTGCCGTTACCGATGTTTCACGTACCGCTCTCAGATTTTCTGCTCAAAACATTGAAGATGGAGCCAAACTCGAGAAAATGACTGCTGATCTTAGACAAACATTAGCCGAGAATCCACCACTCACTGGATCATACACATCCAGACGAGGAGAGCTTGTCGCTGCCAAGTTTTCTGCTGATAACCAATGGTACAGAGCAAAGGTTGAGAGTATCAAGGCTGGACAAGCTGATATTTTGTTCATTGATTACGGAAATGTGGGTTTTTTAAAAACATATTTAAAGAAAAAATGAAATATGATTTCAGCGTGAAACTGTTCAAGCAGCCACTCTTGCTCAACTTCCGTCAGGATTCTCATCGCTTCCAGCTGGAGCACGCGAATATAATTTGGCATTGGCGAAACTTCCAAATGAGGATTACGCACCATTTGCTCTGTCAGAATTTGAAGCTCTTATGTTCTCTGTTCCTTCTGTTGAGATTAACAACGAATACAAAGTTTCAACTTCTGAATATGTTCAAGTAAGACTTCAATTCTCAATATAAGAATGTTTTATTTAATAACGAGTTTTAGGTTATTGTGGAATCTGGAAGTAGTAAGCTCGACGTTGCCAAAGAATTGATCAAAGAAGGCTGTGCACTTGTTGACCAACGTCGTGAGTTCAGACTTCAGGCACTTGTTTCGGAATATCAAACAGCGGAGAAAGCAGCTCGCGTTGGCCGAAAGAATATCTGGGAGTTTGGAGATTTTACCGGAAATGAGATTTAAACTTTTTAAACACTTTGTTTTTAGTAATATTTATAAAATGTAGCTATTTATACAAATTTTTGCACCCCCCCCCCCCATATTTGCCAAGATGTTTGTTTCATTCGTTTATAATTTTTAATTTATTGCTTGTTCACAGTAACTGTGATTGATTTGTTTTATACGATTTGTACTTTATCTTCTTCCTACATTCTCTAGACATTCAAAAAATCGGGACTGTTCCAAGTACATATTCATAAACGGTAGAATTCTTATTCGGTGTTGAAAATAGTAATTTATTTATAATTTTCCTGTCTGAATAAATTATGCGTGCTCCTCAAGTTTATGTTTACTGTGGCTTGTTCGAAAAGGTTGTTTTAGGTACAAATCCGAAAAATATTTCAACTATTAACACATAGTTAGAAAAAGTTCTTATTATAATGTGTCAGATGAGTACAACTGGACATCGTGCAGGAGTTTTCAAAAAGCCTGCAAAAACGCATAAGTCATGGAAAGGAAAAAGGACAAAAGGAGAAATCAACGCAGATAATAGAGGTAAAAAGTGGTTATGGATTTTTGGGAAATTTTTGCGAAAACATTTATTGAGATGATTTTCAAGCATTACAACTGTGTTTTGATGTATTCAAAGTGAAAATTTAATACTTAAAACGTGTTGGTGTTTCTTTTTCAGAGCCAGACTTTCTAATTATTGAACTGCTTGAGTTGAAAGTGAAATTAAGAAACACCTGAAATTGTTCTAAAAATAAAAAATTTATTATTTAAAATTGAAACATGCGAACTTGATCTTTAATCTTAAAGGCATGGTGAAACTCAATTTTAAAGTTCCTATTCTAACTTTCGTTTTTAGGCCGCGAAGGCGTTCGTGAACTCACCCGCTCTGCAAACTCTCATCGTTCCCAATCAAAACAAGTCCGACGCAATCAATTGAAACAAGCGAGGGACGCAAAAATGGCCGAAGCGATCGAAAGACGAAGAACATCAAATGCTCCCGTACTGGTGACTGTGATCTCTTTGGGACAAGGTGCACGACCGGAAGAATTTTTAAACAAGCTGCAAAGCTGTGACGAGACGATTGTAAGGACTGAATCAGCTTCTTCTACTCATTTTGCGTGAGTTATTTTTATTTTCACTTAAAAGAGGTTTCGCTTAAATTACTATATTTTTCAGTGTATCACGCTTCAAATCGAGAATTGCGTTTTTAACTCCAGAAAAAGAGAAATTAGATGATGTTTTGGATTCGGTTAGAGCGACGGATATTATTTGCTTTTTGTGGCCAATGAACGCGGAATTATCAGAATGGGATGAACAATTATTGACTATTATTAAAGCCAATGGAATGCCAACAATTGTGAATGTTGTGCCGGGATTAGGCGGAATTTCGAATATTAAGAAGAAGGAAGATGTTAGGAAAAGTATCGAGGGAATTATTGCTAATTGGTTGGTTTTTAATAATAATTTGTTTAAAAAAATATAATTTTAAAGGAGTGTTTGTTGTGCTGGTGTTCATGCGGCTGATTCTACTAGTGATTTGTTACAACTTCTTCGAACCTTCAATGAGACGAAAAAGAAACCGTTGATTCTTCAAGCTAGACATTCCTACATGGTTGCTGAAAATTTGGAAGTTGTAGATCAGAATGTAGATATTTTTTTAACATTTCGTTTTATTTTGTTTCTTTTCCAGGAAACAAACTGCACGTTGATTGCACAAGGTTACCTTCGTGGCCCTGAATGGAACGCCAATCACTTGATTCATATTCCTGGATTTGGTGATTTTCAAATCGATCGAATTGATTCTGCGGCCGATCCTCATTCACTCAAAGTACGGGTTTCTTCTTAAAATCTCCATGTGCAGAAACAGTAATTTCAGAGCTCTGGAAAACCACACGAAGTGCAAGTTATCGCAGCACACGATGAAAAACGGATTCCACTTGAATTTGAAACTGTACCGAATGAAATGGAAGGCGAACAAACGTGGCCGACGCAAGAGGAAATTGAAGATGCTGATAGAGAATTAAGAAAAGTTCCAAAGGGAACGTCTTCTTATCAAGCTGCTTGGATTTTGGAAGACGAGGAAGATGAAGATGAAGAGGATGAGGATGATGATGATGACATGGAGGATGATGAAGAGGACGATGATGATGTATGTTTTTCCAAATTAGAAAATTTATATCTAAAAAATTGTAAATTGGAATTTTTTAAATTAGAGAAAATACTTTTAGAACGCCGAAGATGAAAACACAGAGATGGATGACCAAAATGGCATGGATATCCAATCTGAAGCCGGTGAAACAACAGCTAGTGAAATGATCGATTTTGTAGATGAAGATATTAACATCGATGAAGTTGAAAAGTACAGAAAACAACGAGAAGATGCCCAATGGCCGGATGAAGTTGATACGCCATTGGACATTCCAGCTCGTGTTCGATTCCAAAAGTATCGTGGACTCAAAAGTTTCCGTACTTCTGCTTGGGATCCGAAGGAGAACCTTCCAATCGATTATGCGAGAATTTTCCAATTTGCCAATTATAAGAAGACTAAAAAGACGGTTATGTCGAAAATTGGAGGAAGTGATTTGGAGAGTGGTGATGCAGTAGCTAGTAAGAAGCATAATGGAGCTTTTGCAAGCGTTTATATTTCAAATGTTCCGATTCAAGTGATAGGTAACAATTTATTTTATTGGGAGTTAATATTCATAGAAATTTGGTTCCAGAAGCTTTGAAAACAATAAAAAGTCTCGTTTTGTTCCAACCATTGGCACATGAGCACAAAATGTCCGTTTTGAACATGGTTCTGAAAAAGCATGTTTCATGTGCTGTACCGATCGAATCGGATCAGAAATTCATTTTCTATGCCGGTTTCCGTCAATTCGAAGCGGATGCTATTCTATCAGCCAACTCACCAGGAGATAAGTTTAAAATGGAGAGATTCATGCCATCGGATCGATCATTTGTTGCAACTGTTTATGCTCCAATTACTTTCAATCCTGCCACAGTTTTGTGTTTCCGAAAAGATGATAAGGGAAGACAGGTATGTTTTTGAAGTAGTGGTGTCACTTTTCAAAAAATGTATATTCCAGGAACTTGTTGCTACTGGATCAGTTCTTGACAGTAACCCAGACAGAATTGTTCTGAAACGGACTGTTTTGTCGGGTCATCCATTCAAAATTAATAAACGAGCAGTTGTTGTTAGATATATGTTTTTCAATAGAGGTTTGTGATATTTTTGTCACATTTAAAATTAATGAAATATTTCTACAGACGATATTGAATGGTTCAAACCTGTTGAGTTGTATACACCAAGTGGTCGTCGTGGTCATATTCGTGAATCAGTCGGAACACACGGGCACATGAAATGCCGCTTCGATCAGCAATTGAATGCTCAAGATTCGGTGCTGATGAATTTGTACAAGAGGATTTTCCCCAAATGGGATTATACCCCATATGTGAGTTTCGTTTACAAAATTGATTTTCATTATCGAAACTTGTTCCAGGTTCGTCACTTGAACGCCTCCCGATATGTCGAACGGTCAAAACCTACCCATATTAGTCTTGTCGCAGAAAACGAGGCAATGGAAGAATAGTTGAGTTTTTTTCTGTTTATTGCTTGTTAACTTCTTTTTTTCTTTGTTAAACTCATGTTGTTTGTTCTTACTGTTGACTGTTATAAACACTTATCTAAAGGCCGAAAATTTACAGCAATATAATTATTCAAGAAAATTTCAGTACATGAAAAAAAAAACTCAGTTATGCAATTAAAAAGACAGAAATTAATATATTTACAGTTAAGATCTAAAAATCTAAAACTCGTATCTATCAAAGAAAAAAAACCGAGACATAAATGAAAATAGATTAAATCCTTTCAACTTTGGTAGTAATGCGAATCCTCAATATGATTCAACAATGAATTGTTCGAATTAGGCACCCACTGTCGAACTCTCTGCCATTCCTGTTCCGCATAATCCGCCTGCAGAAATTCGAAACGTTTCATTGACAACTGCAGCGGTTTTCCACGTCTCAAATTCCGATCCTCTTCACCATATGCATCCAAATAGATCGATCCCCAAATGGCGGATTGGCGAGCACGAGTTATAATGATGAGTGACGATTTGAGCGAGAGGAACACTCCACTCGATGAGCAACATTCTTCGGCGTGCTGAAAATCAATTTGTTGACTTTTTTCAAAACGAAACATGAAAATAAGTGGCATAATGCCTTTAAGAAAAGTAAAACTCCGTACCGCCTCAATTTCCGGAGCAACATGCACCGAACCACCAACTGTTCGGATATTCGAGCCGCAACAATCATTCAAACAAACTAATTTCGAGCAGAACAAGCATACCAATGGATGTGGTGGGATCTGGACAATTTTCATTTTGTTTCTTTTCTCATTAAAAAAAACCTCAAACCTTGTTACAATTTTCACATTCTCTATGATAATATCGGTTGAAAATAAGATCATAGTCTGACGGAAGTGTCAAGATTCTTCGAGGTTTCCAGGTTAATGGCTCTCGGAAATCGTTCTGAAATAAATAAATACAAAATATTTAAAAATAAATACAGTTTGACAATTGGTATTCCAACCGGAACGTTTCTTTTTATTTGATTTGAAAAAATTCCTATTTGCCGACACATTCACAGATGATTCACTTTTTTTTTTGAAAATTTTACTTTCACTGCTTTTTTATTACTAAAACTTCAAAAAACGTTTATTTTCAGAAACAAACCAGAAACAAACATTTTGAAATATACCTCCACTGAAATTTAAGACTCTCAGAATTTCAGAAAATAACTTTTTTTAAAGTTTTTCTAAAAATTCCCAAAATTTTCTGCAAAATCATATGCTTTTTCTGACTCTCCGCCAAAAAGAAAAAACGAAACGTCAAAACAAACATGTTTAAAACATTATTATGAAATAGATGAGTCAGTTACGACAAAATGAACAATCACAAGTTCAGACAAAAAAATTGAACTCATGTGCTCTTTTTCCACGCTCCTCTCTGCAACTTCACCTACAATTTCACATACCTAGTATTGAATTTCTCGATCAAAACCAACCACTTTGGAAACAAAAAAAATAGTAGACATTATCAAAGGTAAATTTAGATGGGCGAGAGTAAAGAGAGTCCAACCTTCATTTTTGTTTGTATAGTGATGGCTCGTCGGCAACAAGGAAAAAAATGGGGGGGGGGGTTTCATTTTCTATTCAACAACCATTTTTCTCCGTTTTTCTCACTTTCCTATTGGTTATCGCTTCTTTTTTTTAATCAGGTAGTACACAATTAAGAAGTTTGTGTGTACCTAATTATCGATTTGTAGTTTTGAACTATGTGCAGAGACAACTTGTCAAATTTTAAATCAAAAAACAAATAAAACAACCTTTTTCGAGAAAAGTCATTCTTTGGGGTGAAAACTTGACGAATTTTGAATGACGCTTCTGAATAATATTCTCTAAGATCTTTAATTACATCCTACTTCAATTTATAATCACCCAATTCATGCCAAATTAACTAATTAGTGCTGACCCTCTAAAATTTTAAAGCCCTTGTCCCAAAATTTGAATATTTCTGTTTAATTTCAAAATTTTTAGTTCTTTTATTGATTTTTTGACGTTGATTACACTTCAAATCTGAAAATGTATAATTCTGCCGGTTTTCGAGTAAAAAGTTGCTCCATTTATTCGTATTTTGAGATTAAAAAACATTTTTTTGAAGTGCATTTAACTTGAAATCTGAAAATTTCGAAAATGAATAAAATAAAACAAAAATTTTATATTTTGGTCATTGTGCAAATTAGGTGCCAAATCGCCACTCATTTAAAACTTCACATTTTCGGTCTACTGTCAACCAACTACGCAATTTAGGAGCAATTAGTGTAGTGCAAATAAAGTACTGCTCGAAAATAACATCTAACGCTTGAAAAATGCTATTTTTGTAATCGATTACTTACCCTCGGCTCATTTTTTTTTCATTTCATCGATTAGTGCATAAAACGCGTCATTTTCCGTAGAATCATGAGATGCGGGGCGTTGGCACTTAATCTGCACATAACCTCTATTTTTTTCCTTTTACACTTTTGAAGTTAATTCTCGAGGCGTCGAATTTCAGGTATTTCCACTTAAATTATTTTAATTCTCAAATTATCTTGAACTCTCGCTTATTAACGCCGTTTCTACTCTTTAAAACTAATTTTCTCAATTCTCTCTGTAATTTCAGAATGCATACGGCAAGCTCAATTTCTCCGGCATCTCACCAAAGTGAAACGCTTTTCCCGGTCGAAGTAAGACTATCTTCTTTAAATTTAAAAATATACAAAGTTCTATTTATTTATTTATAATTGTGAAAAGTCTCTCCCATGAAGGTGATAGAAATACTCGTTACATTGTTTATTTACATAACACACATGATTCTTCAAGCGAAGCAGCAAAGCACTTTTTATTCATTTTCGCCAGGAATTTATCGATTTCGTGTCCCTTTTAACTGTGCAAAAAAAACCATTAAATACGTTATAAATTCGTGGAAAGTTGCCAAAAAGGCGACATCTTTTCAGATTTTTTTCCTAATATTAAATGCTACTTTTCACTCTTACAGAGACACTCCCCCTCAACACAACTTACTGAATATATGGGAGCATTTGGAGAAATGAGTCATAGTCAATCGAGGCAATCATCGACTGGATCGTCAGGACAGAGACTGAGAGTTGATATGAGTAGCTCTAATTCTTCACACCATAAAGCCGAAACGCCAATATTACCTAATACACATAATTTAAGCAGTGAACCACATAAATTTAACAGGCAAGTCGGTTTGAAAATTAAAGTGAGAATTTTTAGAGACTAATTCAAAAGCATTAAAATCTCTTTAAAAATATCAAGTCAGTGTGCTAAGTACTTAATTTCATATTGTAAAAAAATATAAAAAAGGATTCAATGCAGGAAACATCCGATTTTAAAAACTTTCAATCGTTTTTAGTATTTTCCGTTTATTTAAAGTTTTTTTTAAACTTACAACTGATCCGTATTATTTTAGGAAATTTCTCAATTTCAGCAACAGTAAAAAATCTAGGCCTCATTCTTAAACCGGAAAATCAAGCCTAAACAGCTTTAGCTTTTGAAAAAATAACTAGGTTAAGCTCCGAACACAAAGTTCGGACAGGCCCTTCTAGACAATTGTTTTGAACGCTTTTTCCCCGACAACCTACGCATTTTTGAAAATTAAAAAAAAAACTTATTAAGAGGTCTATTCATTATCATCCCGGTTACATTCACTGCATCCGTAAAATCTTTCAGAAGCTCCTATTTACCCTCCGACCATTCATCACCCGTTCGGGACAATTCCTATTCCACCCGTTCATCTGCCAATTCACAAAAAAGGTTACTTCCTCCAAACTCTAACGGACACTTCAATAGATCACCAGTCCGTTTCGAACGAACCTATGGCGACAATCTCGACACAGTTTACATGCCAACAACTATAGCCGGTTCGCAGGGTATTTATTGATTGGTTCTTGAGAATTAGGGGAAAAACATATATTTTAGCAGGTTCAAGTGATTCCAAACGCCGACACGATAAGCTTTCCGATGTTTATTCCCAAAGTGGTGATACTGTTGAATTCGCCAAGAATTTGAGTGATTACATCAATGATCGGATACCTTATCGTAAGGAATAATAATAACCTTTTTTGAAATAATGTTATTCGAAAAATTCTAGAAGTTTCAATAACATTGTTAGCAATGCTCGGTTTACTCGCCTTTCTTCTCATAATCTTCGGTACCTCCCCAATGCCATAATCATCCCAAAATAAACCATTTAGGTATTCTCAATCTCCCATTTTGCACCCTCGAACCAATGATTCCAATCTGGCTGATCGTCGAAGGTTGCCTTTTCATAATCTCCGCAACATTTCGCATTTATTTCCTAATTCCAATCCCAAAACGATCTCAAAATCGTCGAAGGCAACGTAAACTAGGCGCCAGTCTGTTATGCAAAGGCCTGGAAATCCTATTTTTCCTTGCCAACATTGTTTGGCTAATTCTCGGATGTGTATGGACTTTTGGATCCCGATCTTATGTGCATTTCAATGAGGGAATGTTTGAGCAACATTATTGTGATCCTCTGGTTTATTGGAGCGCTTTTATAGCGTGCACTGTTTTCCTGGTAAGATACCAACGTGATAATGGAACAAATATATATAAACATTTCCTTTTCAGATATTCCACTGTTCCCTTATCATTTTTCTCATTTGCGTACTTGTCATCGGATCTTTTAAAGAAGTCTCAAATGAAGACCAAGAATTAGATTGAACAATTAAAAAAAAACACATATTTCTGATGAAAAATACGAAATAAATTATTTCATTTTGTTTATACTTTAAAAAAAGGCCTCTCATAACCAAACTGATGTAGATATGGTTCCCTTTAGGCAGATGGGATGGAAATCCGACAGAAGCTTGAAAAATACATCAAAAAGTGCCAATTTATGAAAATTAGGCATTAATTTTCATCTGTGACGTATTTGACAAGGAAAACTGATCATTCTCGTGAAAAAAATCGACATTTCTCTATAGAGCGCGTTTTATCTCTTGTATTCACATTGAACTATTTTAATACATTGTTCAGAACTCAATAATGATAGAAAACTGACTTATGTTTGGAAAATTTTCGGAAAATTGTCAATTTTCACTTTTTTGCGTTTATTCTTTCTTTCTGAGCATTATTTTCGAATGAACAAGCAATTAATGGCTTCTGAAATACTCAACGAACATCAATAAAGGTTCTAAGTGGCCGCAAGATAGGAAAATAATCCTCTACCAGAGTAAATTCAAATTTAATTTTAAAAAATGATCAAATTTCCTTGCCAAAATACGTCTCAGTTAATTTTCATTATCGATACATTTGAAATCTATGACATTTGAAATTTCAACCATTTGAAGACAGGGATTCGTTTTAAAAAACTAAATTTTTGCGGGAAAACGTTTTAAAACGGATTTAATAAGCTCGCTCCATTAAACTGAGCGTCCTACTAATGAAAATTATAATTTTAAACGCTTTTTTTACTTAGAAAAAGAGTCATCATCTTGTTAAAATCAAAAAATCAAAGGCAAATAATGTTTTTCGATTTTTAGCCCCCCCCCCCCCCCCCAACATTTTTTTAGACAAAGCCTTGCAATTCTTATTTTTTATAAATTTCATCAATCTTTGAACCAAAAAGCACTCACCGGAAATCGATTCATTTTCAACTTGAGTGGTGTATTATAATTGAAGTCAAGAAGCCATTTCTCCATTTTGTCAAGATTCAAAGACGTCAAATCGAAACCTGAAATTAAATATAAATTTTCCAAAAGCATTTCCAACGAATTGTGAAAAACTCACCGAAATTCAAAATTTTCCCCGCTTCTTCTACCCTTTTCGCTTCCAAACATTTCTGCAAAACGTCGCCAGTTATAAAATCCAGATGAAAGAGGAGTTCAAGTGAGAACGCTAGAAACTCCTCAACATATTGATTAAGACTTTCAACAAATTCTTTAATCGTTAATTCATCAAACAACAGTTGTCCAAAGCTTTCGCGAACATCTGGCATTGTTATTAAAATCGATAAAACTGCTTGCGGAAGACATTCAAGAATCTGGAAGATTTTTTAATTTTTCGATAAATTTAGTTGTCTAAATCTTATTTTCTAGTTTTAAAAAAAACCAAAACTCACATTATTCAATTCCGGAAAAGCATTTGGAGTTTGTGAAATCGTTTCCAAAGTTGAACATCCAAACCGGAACAATAATCGAATTGTTCCACGAACCGCTACCCATTGAATGAACATTTTGAGCATTTTCGACACGAGAACTTTAATACAAAAATTTAAATTTAAAAGAAAAAGGTTTTAATGAGTTTAAAGGGACTCTTTACTGAATTTGGGTTTCAATTCCATTTTCATCTTCTTCACAGTATTCGAAAACCTGTAGAAGCAAAAAAAATATCGAAATTTCCTTTTCTAGTACGCGAAAAAAACACATTTACAGGGTAAGGCGGCGAATGGCCTAACCGCTCGGCCGCGCGCGAGAGAGCATGCGAATGTGAGAGTGTTTGCAATTGTTAGGCCATTTCGCTGCCTTATTCTTGAAATGGGTGTGCTTGAGTACTAGAAAAGGAAATTTCGCAAAAATATGTTTCTTTTATAGGTTTTCAAATATTGTGAAGAAGATGAAAATGGAATAGAAACCTAAAAACAGTAAAGAATCCCTTTAAACGATGTTGAAAAAATTATTAAACGTTTTTCTTGTTATTCAATTTTTTTCTAATTTATATTTAAATTTTTCCCATTCATTTAAGCTCATTTTCCACTTGTTTTCTTTAATTTTCTTTTAAAAGCAATACTTACACAATTGATCCTCATTTGTTGTGTTGGCACTTTCACGAATAAATGAAACCACTCGCACAAACATAACTTTCGGATCAAATTTCAGCAGTGGAGCATCGCATTCGAAATTCATCGGAGGATAGTTCTGAAAAGTCGGATTTTCATGCAGAGAGCGATTTTAAAGAGAAGCTACAAGAAAAAAGCTTAAAACTCACATATGTACTCCAATCAATCGATTTCTCCTCCTCACTCGGGCTCTCCAAAAACCGTCCCCATTTATCAGGAAACTGAGGTGGATACAATAAATCCTCGATCACACCTAATGTTATTTTTCGATCCTCTGCCGTCGAGACCGCCACCGCCGATGCCAAAAGATGTCCCGTCGTCAGTCTACGTGTGTTTTTTCGTCGTTCACCAATCCCCATTTTTCGAAGAATCGTGTTTCGTTCAACATTTGCTCTGAAAGAAGTCGTTTTTTGAATATTATGTTTAACTACTCTTCCTACTTCGCCAAAGTCAACAAAACCGTCGACGGTGTCGCCGCCTCATCAAAATACTTCATTTCCGTAATATCCGAAGTTCTCCTCCGACTCCAAATAATCTCACTTAATGCTCCTCCGCTCCTCTCTCCAACTGCATACAATTTCGTTCGAGCTTCTCGATTTTCCGGTGAAATCTCCTCTTTAAACTCCACACATTTTTCCATGCATTTCTGTAGAGCACTAATATTCTTAATCTGCCCGATGCTTTTCGATTCATATCCATGATCCAGTTTCAGTGGAAGTATCCCATTTACAGTGAATCTACACATAGGACATCCAACTTCTCGACCTTCCACGTTTCGACCTCGCGTTTCGTGCTACAAAATATCATTTTCATCATCTGGATTACATTTTTTCGTCGTTACACTTACCAAAGACTGACGATACGCATTAAAACACTCAATATGTGCAAAATGTCCACAAGTTTTCAAATCCATTCCAGTTTTTGGCTCGAAGAAACTTACCGATGAATTCTGAACAAAAAAAAATGATTTTCGTTTTTATTTAAAAAAAAAACAAACTTTTCTCGAATCAAATCGAAGCTGTCTCGAACTTAAAAAGTATCTTCTCGTCTGAAACTGCACTGGAATTTCTCTCTCTTCAGTTTTCGCATGTTCCGAATCAATCGTCAGCAATTCTTTGATATTCTCCAATCGTCTGTCAATTTGCTCCTCGGCGATGAAGTTTGTAGACATCTTAATATAAATTCTATTAGATTTTTCTTAAATTCATAGGTGGGATTAGGTCATTTCGAAATCTCAAAGTTAAGCTCGTTACAAAAAAAAATTATTTTAAGTTAAAGCGACTACAAACCGTAAAAAGCATCAAAAACACGAATATCCAAAAGTGCGTCAAGGCAAACGTCTATTTTTGGATACTCATTAAAAAAGTTAAGGTCGTTACACCTTGTCAAGTGAAAAAAAAGTTAAACTCGTTACTAGGCTAAATCCGCGGTATCCCACCTATGCTTAAATTAGATAGATTTACCTTGCACAACATTCCAAATGGTTGTTTCAACGTATTCGGGCTTTCAGAATCACCGCAAATCGGGCAATCATACAAAACAACGTTTGGCTGTGCCGTGCTTATTTCATCGAAATCCGCCTTTGTAATTTGCTCCTGTTCCATCATTTTCTCCATTATTTCTTTGTCCTTCTTCTTTCTTTGTTCCATTATGGATTGCATTCTGCAAAAAATGTGAAAATTCGAGGTTGAACTTTGTGAAATATGGAAATAATTTTTTTTAAAAGCGAATATTCAGTATTTCATTATTAAACGTCCAAAGGAGCTATAGAGCTTTATCACAATGCATTTTCAAAATAAAATAGCACACCTTTTTCTTGCCAAATCCTTCGCCGTCGATGCCGTCAAATTCTTCAATTTTTCCTCTTGTTCCGCTACTTCCAATAACCTTTTCTGTTCATCCTCTTCTCGTTTGATTCGACATTTAACGGCTTCTCGGCAACCCGAAGAACTAAAAATCCAAAAAAAAAAACAATTTCAAGAACTAAAACGAGAGTCAATTACACTTTCGCAAGAATCGTCAAAAATCTTGCATAATAAACTGTCGCCCCTCCATACACGCGTTTCGAATCAAATACGCCGTCAAGAATTTGTTTCAAAACAATGTGATAGTTTCCAATTTTTCTCGCTTCTTCTTCAAACTTTTCCAACATGAATGAACAGATTGTATGCGTTGTTTCCTTTTTATTTTCCTCACTGAAAGTAATCAATTTTTTCTCCTAAAACACATTGAAATCAGATGTTGAAGCAACTGTGACAACAAAATTCTTAAATTCTGTTGTAACGACCATTTCTAAATTCCGTCCAAACCTTCAGACATTTTTGAAACTTCAGAATTCCGTCTGAAACTCCGGAAAATTCCAGATTACACAATAATAACCGTGATTTTGCGATAGATTTTTAAAAATGGTTATTATAATCTTTAAATTTTAAAAGAAATGATATTTATGAATTTTCGTAACGTTCTCCAAAATTCCGAAACATATTCGAATTCGAAAGGAAACAATCGACACATCGAAACAAAGGATACGAGAAATTGTTGAAAAATAATCAATTAAAGGAGGGCTTTACGGAGATTATGAATGCGACTGGGAAGAAAATAGGCTTCATTCTCATTCCAAATCTGTTTTTAAAATTTTCTAAAACCACCTAGAAGCCGAGAAAACGCGCTTCAAAACAATGGACTAGAAAAAAGGGCCACCTGGCCGAACTTTTTCCTATGAGCTTTTTTCGTGGTTCGTTAATAAATAGTTATGCAGAATGCTTATAGTAGTCCTTCTTAATGTTTTTTCATCTTAATTTATGTTTTGTTTTTCATTTTTTTGGACTTTTCATGCCTGCGGACTAGTTTTCGCAGGTGGCCCTTTTTTCTAGGCCATTGTTTCGAGGAGCCTTTTCTCGGTTTCTAGGTGGTTTTAGAAAATTTTAAATACAGATTTGGAATGAGTCTGAAGCCTATTTTCATCCCAGGCGCATTCATAATCTCCGTAAAACCCTCCTTTAACAACAGACGCCAAGAATATCTGAAAATTACAATTTTTTAAAAATTGAACCAACCTCAACTTGAACGGAATGTGATAAGTTCGAATAATCCTCTCTTTGTCCTCCTCATCTCCATCAAACTTTCTGACGTAGCTGGAAACAATTCGTTTTTTCAAAAATAAATTACGAATGACTCTATCTACTCACTCGACTCCTAATGTCAACAAATACACCGCTTGTTGAATAGTAGTTAAATTCATTCCAACCTCTGAGCTATTTTCAAGATGTAAAGCTGTGATACAAGTGAGCATAAGTTTATCAGTGATCAAAATCGGGAAAATATTCAATATCTCTTCATGCCGAAGGTTCTGAAATATAAAATTATATTCGGGCCAAAAACTCCCTCAATCGGGGCAATAACCTTATCATAATCAATCAATAAAAACGGAATCCAAAAACTCGTCTCATTTTTCATCGAACCATCGCCACTCTCCACCTTCACCCTATCCTTATTCGCCAATTTTTGAAAAATCTGCGATAAACTCCTCGATCCATTCGCCCTCATCATACAAAACACCGGACAAATCTCATTCTCCCAAATCTCTGCTTTCAATTGATAAACACCTTGTTGCATGCTCGTCGTCGTCACATGATTCTCCGGGTCCATAAAATTGGCAATCTGCGCCAGAATCTCATCAAACATCCGATCGTTCACATCACTTCCACGACTTCCTTTATCCGGAATACAACCTCGAAGTCTCGAGTGTGGCATCTCATAAGTCGCCAAGCAGTTGATCATTTCAGCTCTATAATGCTCCTGAACACTGGCTCCGCAATTCACTCGAACTACCACCATTTCCGCGATCAATTTGAACAACCCATGGAACATCGGATCAATCCACTCTTTTCTCGTAATAATCGCCAATTTTTCTGCCAATTCTTTTTCAAACAATCTGCTTTGTTCTATCAATCCAGAAGGCATCGGTGTTTCTTCATCCTCCAAATGTTCACTTATCGCTTCTAACACCGATCGATATTGCGACATACTTCTTGAACTACTAGCATAATTTTCAGCTTTATAAGACACACTTTTGGCTGGAGAATTATTTTCCAACGAAATTTTCACCGTTTTCCCCACTTTTTCAGCACTTAACAAGTTTTGTCCAAGTTCCGAATCATCATTCCCTTCGCCTCGATAATTGAAAATAGCTTGTTCGATGATTTCCGAATGCGATGGATAGTCCTCTTTGTTAAAATCACCACCTCCCACTTCAATTATCTCATCCAAATAGAAATTAGCCATCAAAGTATCAATCATCCAATTTTTCTCAACTTGTGAAGCACAGAATCTAATAAGATCCAAATCCGGTGTTTGAAACGCGTTATTAACACTCCATTGATTATAAATCGCCGATAAATATCGCGCTTCATTTCCATTTCTCGCCCACATTCCACAACCGATTTCTGCTCTGGCTGCCTGGAAAAAATCGGAAAAATGATGCATTAAAAAACCGATTAAAAACCTGAATCCTCAACGGATGCAAAATCAATAACTGCATTTCTCTTACATCCTCCAAAATCGTATTCTTCAAATGTTCCTGAAATCCAGGAATGTCGTGAAAATGACTCAACGCTGTTGAAATGTGTCTGAAAAATGTTCATTTTCTCAAATGTTTGACAAAAATTGAATAGAAAACCTGTGCAATGGTATATGAAACGAAACGGTGAATGTCTGACACTGGTTGATAGAACCAATACCATATGATAAGCCACCGGGTAGCATTGCTTGAAACCATGTCTGAAAACGATCCATTAAAAGGAATAAGCGTTTAAATTCAGAATTCTCTTTTAAAAAAACATTTCGAAAGAAAACAATTCCCAATATAAGTGTGTTTTGGATCGTCATAACTTCTCCAAATCGAATCAAAACATTAACTCAAAAATTTTCTGATCTTTCATTAATTTTTGAGTCCGTCAATGGAAATTTTCTCATTTTTTCCAGTTATTTCAGAATTTTGAACCTTTCGCAGAACTCAATTGACGACTTTTTTCGGATTTTCCGAAACCCTTGTTTTTCTTGAATTTCTAAATTTTGAAATTACCTACAAAAATGAAGGAAATTAAAGTTTTTTTGTTTAAAAAATTGAATTTTTATTAAAAATATAAATTTTGTTTAATTTCTGATAAAATTTCTATTACCCACCTTGATAGTCGCATAAATATTATTGAAAAACGTAACAGCTGCTTCCAAATGTTTTTCCGATTGTACCGCCGCTACCATGTTGAACAATGTCACCGCCAATGTTTCAAATTCAAGAGTATACGAGCGTTGAACATCATCCGACGAATCATTCTCCTTGTGCTCCCCCGAAACCACTCTCCAAACTTGATTCATCCCTTGCATTCTTGACAACATTCGAATATACGCTTTATTAAACGTTTTTTCGTTTAAAATACTCGAAATCGCGAGATTCGGATGTGACAAAAGATTCTGCATATCTCCCATTACAAACCAATATCCATGGTTACTTATTGATGGATTATCCGCGATCTTCATCACTCTCCAAGGCTTATTTCGATTCAATAGGTAGAGTGTACTTTTCATCATGTTCAAACGAGACTCCGGGTCTGAAATTTAATTCAATATTTTTGGAGGATGCTTGAATAACAAAAAAAATCTCACCAAGACTTAAGAATGATTGCTCAGTTTTCTCACAAAGCAGGTACATTGCCAGATTTATCACAGTACTGACTAGATCGCATTCTTCGTCAAGTTTTTTGCATAATACACCGGATGAGAGCATCTGAAATCAAGAATTTAATTTCAGAAAAATTTCTGGAAGAAATTTGATCATTTTGAAATCATTTTGTTAAATTTTCGAGAATATTTGAATTTTTTCAATTCTAATTAATTATAAATATAATTTCAAAAACCAAACCTGCACAGAAACGTGTATCATCCTACTACACGCCAATTGAACATTATCATGATCCCTACTGGCTGTTTGAAAAACACACATGTCTCGAATAACCTTCCCAATACATGGATACCAAGTGAAAAACCGTTTCGAAAATGCATCACGATAATCCGTCTCCGAAAACATGCTCAATCCAAAATTAATCAACGCTTGTGGGAAATGTTGTCGAATTATCCAAAAAATGAGCTCATCGAGTAGATTCTCACATTTCACCTTGTCGTAAGTGTTAACTGATGGGAAGTATTCCGCACCATTTTCATTGATGACTATTGATTTTCGATCCTCTTCGAATAGGATCCGGGATCTCCAATCAAGATTAATATCGATTCGGTTATGCTCTGTAATATGGAAAAATCAATAAAAATTTTAAAAAATGTCGAAATTAATACCAGAAACATCATCTCCAGTTCTTTCAGTCAATGAAGTATAGAGCTCTTTATCTAGAAGCAACCGAGCAAATGCTTCTCGCATCGGACCACCATAGTCCACACATTCCTGTAAATAATAGTAACACTGTTACATTTAAAAGAAAAGTATAAATTACCTTGAAAAAAGCCAAAAGCTCTGAAACTTTCGAAACATTCCCATCAACAAAACCGATCAAATCAAAAGGAATCTGGCTTTCAGCGTATCTATCATGATATTCAACTCTAGCTTTGTAAGCCTTAATTTGCTGGAAATAAATAATACTTTAATTGATATTTTAAAATTTGGGGGCTTTACCCATCCTCTCCACTGTAAAAACAATTGCACCAAAAGTTTGACCATCACAAATTCGGGCAACGAAACATCAAGAAAATCCGTCAGCGGCTTGTCCACTCTCGTCCCGTGTCTTTTACAAAATCCTTGAGGTTTGATCACATCCTCGTTGCCACAATCACACGCTCCGCCTTCTCTTGAGAAAAATCGTGTGAAATCATGACCTTTGTGGCCATTTTCATCGAAACATGCTTCGCATAAAGACATACATGGAGTTAATGCACACGTGTTACAGCGGTAGGCAACGTCGTTGTTTTCCCAGATTTCATTACATTTTGGTGATAAATCGAGGCTTTTCACTGGAAAAAAACATGTTTTTAATTTTTTTTCCGTATTTTTTGAAATTTTCAGATTTCCTGAAAACGTGTTTTTGAAGCGATTTATTGGATTTTTTAGAAATGTTAAATTAGTCCTTAACAATTTCAGAAATTTAAATTTTTTAAGAATTAGTTTTTTTAATTTTTTAATTGAATATTTTGAACCTTTATTTTAATTTTTGGGAATCAAAAATTTTCAAAATTATGTTTTTAATTTTTTTTTTAAAAATCAATAACCCACTTTTCTCCTTAAACACTTCATACGGTTTTCCTTGAGCCAATAACATCCTTAACTTTTCATAAAACTCCGTTTGATGAATTGTTCTATTGGTAATCAATAGATCCAAAAAATCATGTAACATTCGGTTTTTATCGCTGAAAAATCCAAATTTTGCAGGTTTTTTTAAGTAAAAAGTCTTACATCAATTCCTGACTAAAGTTCTGTGTATTTTTCAATCCTTCAACAAGTGGGAAATTATTTCTTCTCAGCTCATCTGAAATTTCTTTCCAATACCCGACCGCTTTGTAAACTTCATCATAATCATGGAAAACATTGAAATGAAGAAATGTTTTGAAATGCAAAAACGTGTCTTACTGAGTCAATCACGTTAAAATCAAGAATTCTTTCGACAAACCAATCGTCTTTCGAGCATTGAGCAACATATGGCTCATATTTTCCTTAAAATATATTTTTTAAATCAATATTTTTTGTATTTTTGATACCTTTCGAAATTGTTTCTTCTGATTTTTCAGGTGGCTCTTCTATTTTACTTCCAGGAATTGAATTATCTCCAGGCGGCATAATATATCTTTAGACAATAAAATTGGATTTTATTACTTATGTTCGAACAATTGTTTGCAAATATTTGTTATTTGACAATATTTATTTTATTTATCAAAAATAAGTCCAAAAGAAGTACAAAATGTGTTCATTGGAGCGCGTTTGCCTCTTTACCGATGAGAAGGGAAGAGCACTTGGAAAGAAATTTCTAAAATTAAAGAGATTTGGGGAAGAAAAACGAAGAGTTTAATGATTTTTTGATAAAAGTATCTTCGCTTAAAGATACACAATAGTCGGATCGGCCGCCGGCCGCCGAAGAAGAGATGGGGGAATAATCGGAGGAATTGAACCAGAGTTTGAATTGAAAATAAAATGATCTGACTTTTAAAAAAATTTCTTTCATTGATTGATTTGTTGAATAAATGGCTTTTTTAGAAATCCGGGATTTGGAAAAAATAATTTATAATCTCGCGTTATGATTGGATTTGTGTTTCGAGAATCCTTGGATCTGTTGGAAGAAAAAAAAGTATGCATTTGTTTATTCAATTCAACGCAAAAAAATAAAACACAAAAAAATGAAAACAAAACCGGAGGTAATGAAAAAAAAAGATTCTACGTGGTTTTGGAAATTAAAAAAATGCTCGTAGTGGGTACGAATTCTATTTTTGTGACAAGTTAATTCGCTGGCTCTTTAATCCCCGTCACCCCAGACATTGTTCATACCCACCTTAATATGCTCAAATGGCCTAATTTATTTAATATTAACTCTAACGCTTCCTTTAAAATATATTTATGGTAATAATCTTGAAAACAATTAGGGAATACATTTCGATATTGGATTCTTTTTTTCTTTGTTATGGACCTATTCAGTTTGAAAAAAAATTGCAGAGAAATGCAGATAAATTGCAATTTCCCTGCATTTCTCTGCAATTTCTGCATTGAATTTCTCGACATTTTTTGTATTTTTTTTCAAACTGAATAGGTCCATTATATCTGAAAGGGGCTGATAAATATCTAGCTTATCAGGCCTCCTTTTCCCTAAGTCTTATAGATTCTTTAATACGAGATAAAATTTCTTTATCAGTAACAAGGTCATTCTTTTTTTCAACGTAGTGTTCGTCTTCATTTGCTTTTCGTTGAAGTAGTCGAATCATATCAGATGTCTCTTTCCGCACACCAGCACGAAGTTGTCTTTCCAGAAGACGACGTGGCTGTTCCTACAATTTTACTTTTTCTTAAAACTCTAGAGAATTTAAGAACGTAAATATTCTTCTTCAAGTTAAATATTCTTGGCAGCTCATTTTCGAAACATCACTGATACCTAGTCAGTTTTTTTTAATTCAAAAAACACCGAGAAATTAAATGCAGAAATGACAGAGAAATTCCGAGAAATACTGTGAAAATGCAATTTCTCGAAATTAAAAAAAAAACTGAATAGGTCCATGAGAATATCCTCGCTGCGAGACCGCAACGCGCCAAACCAAAGGGGAATTTTAAATTTTAGTGCGATGCGGTCGCGCCGCGAGGAAATTCGCAGCTGCTTTTTCAAAAATGAGCGGTCAAAAATATTTAGCTTCACAATAAGAACTTTCATTCACATATGGTCCTTTGAGCAGATCCCAATTGAAAACAGATACACTTTTTTGTTAGTATTGCGAATATTGTCGATCATTGCGTTTTGACGGCTGCTCACACACACACTACCGTTCCCTAAGTTCGCTACGCGATGGCCGACACTCAACACAATGGAAAATTTGAAAATTATTTTTTCCCGCGAATTTTCCTGTGGGTTGAGCGTTGGTAGTCGCGTGCGTGCTTGCGGAGCGTTGGGAAGCCTTCGAAACGCAATTATCGAGAATATTTGAGTTGACAATACTAGTCAGTACATTTAATACTTACCATCTCACGTTGTTTTTCTATCTCTTGTTGTTTAAATGCGACTTTCTGAATAAAATTAAGGATTTCCAAACAATTGAGCCAACGCTTACCTGAAGTTCAGAAAAACCGTAGAGTTCGACAATGTGTAACTTTTGTGCAACTGTTGTCCGTACCGTTGATATCAACTCTTCTTCAACAACTGGTATGACGCATTGAGCATCATATCTTATTATCAAAGACATAAGACCTTCTAAATTTTCATCTGAAAGCATACTTTTTGTTTTGAATTTGTTCCCGGGTGCTCCCGGCGCAGTGTTCTTCACTCAAATACTTACATTTTATGGGCGGTTTCTGATGGTACAATAATCGAAGAAAGGCGACAACATCCTCAACTTTTGCATCCTTTATTTCAATTGCATTACTACTATTCATTCCATTATTAATAATCTCGCCAAGCACTGGAGAAAAACACATCAATGGCTGCAAATCAAAAAAATATTTTTAAACACTTAAAGGAAATAAAATGTGCTTCAAACAAACAAATTCGTCATACTTAATGCGTAAATTTGTTCCTTTCTTGAATAGTTTGTAGTTCCCACTCTTTCAAACAATACCCTAGAAATACGGTAGACTTTGGTATATTTTATTTTACATGTTGTATAATGTCATATTTCTAACACAATGCCTAAAGGAGGACTGTCGATCCAATGAATATAAGTATCATAAAACCAGAACTCCACAAGATAATCCCCCTCTAAAATTACCCTTCATTTTCGTTTTTTTACACTTTTTTATAACTTTCAAGCAATTTTTAAAAAGGTTGTGTTTCAAGAGTGGGATTTGGTATTAACCGATTTAATAAGAAATCAGGGAAAGCTAAGAAAAACTGTAAACAGAAACTAACATATTTATCCACGTATAATCTTTGATCTCCAACCAGGACAATAACTTCTGAATCAATATTTCGAGATGATGAAAAATCAGATATTTGACGATTCTGAACTCCAACAAGTGAAATGATGTGAAAGTTGACAACGAAGTTAAACGCTTCCTTGACCACTCTTTCGTTGCCGTCGGGAAAGCAATCTTCTGCTGTTAAACTGAAGTAGGCAAGGTTTTGGACCTTAGAACGACTATCGAAAACGAGTCCCTCTCGTTTTGCTGGTGTTACTGCATAATTGTTTTTCGCTTGAAGCTCAATTTCAGCGTAACAAGACCATAAAGTTGATTTTCTTGATTTATAGAAACATTCAATATAACCATCAAACCACAAATCGGTGTTATTCAATGTTGTTGCATTAATAACTATTTGCCTAAAAAAAATCAGAAAGCCTCAAAAAAATGTAATAATCTTACGAACCACATCTTTTGTCCATATGCGTCAAATAAAAACCTTCGATGAGTCTTACGCAAAACTGCGGAATACTCAAATCTACCTTCTCCAAAATTCCACGTTGTCATGCTGAAAAATGCTCTATTTTGAATATTTAAAATATAGATGGAGAAATAGAAAAAATGCGAGTTAATATATTAGGAAAAAAACGAGGCCACATTTCTGGGATGGCAGATAACCTCGTCCGTTTGTGATTGCAAATGACCTCGTCCGTTTGGAGCAGTCTGGTCATATATGCGTCTCATTGAATCAATGATCTCTCTTCCAAAAAATCGGTCCTTGTATAATTACGCAATTGGGCTTGGTATGTACACAAGGAGTATTAGATCCTTAATATTAAAAAATCAATAATATTGGGATCAAAGAGAATAGGACTAATACTCCAAATGGTTAAAAGCTTTTCTTTTCCAGGCATATAAAAATTAAAATTAAAATTCCAATTGAACTAATAAATGCCTTGATTTCTTAAATAAAACCAAAAATGTTAAAAAAAAGAACACATTTCATCATAATCACAATAATATATCGATTTTTTTCAGAAAACGAAATAAATAAATAAAGATCTAAAGACAAATTTTAAAAAATTGCTTCTTATGGAAGAGCGGCGGTCATTTCCGGAACGGCTTTGAACAAATCAGCCTTGAGCCCGAAATGAGCAACTTGGAAACTTGGTGCATATGGATTCTTGTTAAGAGCAACAATGACATTTAAATTATGAGTAGCTCAGAAGACAATTTCTATGTTCTATTCTCATGCGATCATTTAAATTATTTACGATTGGATAAGAGTTCTGGATTTAAAACTGGGAAGTCAAAGCTAAAACTGTAGAGTCAAAAGCATAAAAATGGGCTCAAAGTGCAGATAATTGAGATTTTTACGTCTTTGCAAATTTTGGTAAAAAAACACTTTGAAAATAAACTATGAAAACTGCTTAATTTCGGAGTTGAGTTTGTGAGAATTGGACAGGTTTCAGGCAAAGTTGATATTTACGTTTTGGACCCTCGAAACCAATAGTAAAACAGCAGTATATGTAATTTAATGTGACGAATGATATCGTTCAAATTTCAATTTCGTTGGTCACTGCGCTATCCTTTCTGAATCTACATCAGCAGTCGAATACGTTCTTATATTTTAGGTAAAATTGTATTTATTTGGAATCGAGAAAGTAAAAGGGTTCCTTGTGCACATACCAAACCAAATTGCGTAATTATCCAATGCCAGTTTTTTGAAAGAGAGACCATTGATTTAATGAGACGCAGATATGACCAGACTGCTCCAAACGGACGAGGTCATCTGCAATCACAAACGGACGAGGTCATCTTCCATCCCAGAAATTTGGCCTCGTTTTTTCCCTTAATATATCAACTCGCATTTTTCTTGGCTGCTTATCTATATTTTAAATATTCAAAATAGATCATCTTTCAGCATGACAACGTGGAATTTTGGAGAAGGTAGATTTGAGTATTCCGCAGTTTTGCGTAAGACTCATCAAAGGTTTTTATTTGACGCATATGGACAAAAGATGTGGTTCGTAAGATTATTACATTTTTTTGAGGCTTTCTGATTTTTTTTAGGCGAATAGTTATAAATGCAGATGCATCCGGAAACGCCGAGTTTTGTTGTAAAGGTTATATCGAATGTCTATATAATTCAAAAAAATCAACTGTATGGTGTTGTGGTGCTTATATTGAATTTCAAATGACAAACAATTATGGAGTAGGACCAGTGAAACGATGGCCACTCGCTTTCGATAGTTGTTATAAGTTTCGAAATCTTTTCTTCATGTTTACTGCGGAAGATTTCTTTCCCGACGGCAACGAAGGAGTGGTCAAGGAAGCGTTTAACTTCGTTGTCAACCTTCACATCATTTCACTTGTTGGAGTTCAGAATCGTCCAATGTCTGATTTTTCATCATCTCGAAATATTGATTCAGAAGTAATTGTCCTGGTTGGAGATCAAAGATTATACGTGGATAAATATGTTAGTTTCTGTTTAAAGTTTTTCTTAACTTTCCCTGATTTCTTATTAAATCGGTTAATACCAAACCTCACTCTTGAAGCACAACTTTTTTTTAAAAATGGCATGTAAAATAAAATATACCAAAGTCTACCGTATTTCTAGGGCATTGTTTGAAACCGTGGGTCCTACAAACTATTCAAGAAAGGTACAAATTTACGCATTGAGTATGACGAATTTGTTCGTTTGAAGCACATTTTATGTTTCCTTTAAGAGTTTTTAAAAATATTATTTTTATTTGCAGCCATTGATGTGTTTTTCTCCAGTGCTTGGCGAGATTATTAATAATGGAATGAATAGTAGTAATGAAATTGAAATAAAGGATGTAAAAGTTGAAGATGTTGTCGCCTTTCTTCGATTATTGTACCATCAGAAACCGCCCATAAAATGTAAGTATTTGAGTGAAGAACACTGCGCCGGGAGCACCCGGGAACAAATTCAAAACAAAAAGTATGCTTTCAGATGAAGATGTAGAAGGTCTTATGTCTTTGATAATAAGATATGATGCTCAATGCGTCATACCAGTTGTTGAAGAAGAGTTGATATCAACGGTACGGACAACAGCTGCTCAAAAGTTCCACATTGCCGAACTCTACGGTTTTTCCGAACTTCGGGTAGGCGTTGGCTCAATTGTTTGAAGATCCTTAATTTTATTCAGAAAGTCGCATTTAAACAACAAGGGATAGAAAAACAACGTGAGATGGTAAGTATTCAATGTACTGACTAGTATCGTCAACTCAAATATTCTCGATAATTGCGTTTCGAGGGCTTCCCAACGCTCCGCAAGCACGCACGCGACTACCAACACTCAACCCACAGGAAAATTCGCGGGAAAAAATAATTTTCAAATTTTCCATTGTGTTGAGTGTCGTTATTTTATCACTTCATCACGTGAACTGATGGGGGTAGGCCAAGTGTTTGG